>CM014277.1:14459280-14477648 GCA_004135705.1 Alloteropsis semialata
CCCCCCCCCTTGTCTGCCCCAAACACAGGCAAGTATAATTTTAAAACACATACAATATGTGTTAGAAATTCATGGAATTTAGGGCCTGTAGGTAATGATAATCAAAATTGTTAGTTTTGTTGCTTTCGCGAATATATTCATATTCTAATACAATGGTTAGGTAGATACCTAGTGGTATATGGTAGTATATGTCTTATAGTAAAATGCATTATCCGAATTCCCACCCACATGTAAAACCCCCATTAGGACAATTGTATCATTACACAACCATATAATGGAAAACTAATATGGGAGATGAAACTGATTTCATGTATGAGAAAATCATTTGCAATGGAGGATTTCCCACAATTAAGAAGATGGCATGCACTTAGTAGTGTGCAGAAATTAAGAGATTAAAAGATCCAAAGCTGCATATATGAGATGTAAGATGTAGTAAAACTGAGACTAAGGCCATTCTCAGTGGAGGTTTCATGAGAAATTTCATCAGCATTAAATAACATGCCACATCAGCAATTTTGCTGACATGGCAAGGCTTTTATAAGGAGAGAGGATTTCATCATTTGTGAGGAGAGTTTCATCCCCATGAAACCCATCAGGCACAGTTACCTAGTTCTCAGACTAGATAACTGTGCCATGAAACTATGCACTGAGACTGGCCTAATGGGCGTGTTTGGCAGGGCTATGGCTCTAGCTGTGGCTTCTCAGATGAAGCAGGTTCTCTGGTGACTTCACTTGTTTCTTTATGATTTTTCATGACTGAAAAAATATGTACAACGTCCATTATGCCTCTAGCCATCTGACTCATTGTATAGATGAATTTATGTTTTCTCTCAATTCTCACATGAATAAAGGAGGATTAGGAAAATAATTATGAATTAAACAAATATCTTTTTTCTCCCTCTTTTATTTTTCTCTCTTTTTCTCCCTATGGCTTATTGTATGTATCCGATCATCTTGACTTTTCTCTAGGCATCCTTGACTTTGCGTCCTAACCTTATCTCCTCGCGCATTCTCTCTCTCTCTCTCTCTCTCTCTCCCCTTCCTCTTTCTGCCTCTCTCACACTCACACAGAAACTAGGCAACCCCACATGGGCCATTGTCTCGGACTGCGCCAGCGTGGGCGTGTGGCCCAGTGTGGTTGCGTGGCCCGATGGCGCTTGTCTCGGCTGTGGGTGTAACGAAAATGGCCCTATGCGCCATTTATATTGTGATTTTAGTGATTAAATGACAACATAGTCATTGGGACTAACAAGTTTGTTAAGTGATTTACATAGGAAATTACGTCCCAAGAATGATTCCAAAGCATAGCCAAAAACCAGATATAGTCTTATTTTGGAGTATTTATGACATGGTATTGGCATGTGAAATCATGGAAAAGGCTTGAGTTGATTGAATTGGATAAGCCCGCGAGTTTGTACATGTCATATTAAACGCCGAGGCACGGCGTACAAACCAGAAGCATACGGCGTGCAGAGGCTGATCAAGCAAAGCAAGAATATTCTACACGGCGTATGATCCGGCGATGCATGGCGTACAAGTTAGAAGTATACGGCGCTCGAAGAATTCAGATGAAGTGCATCAGTGTATGATCCGGTGTTACTGTGCGCATGAAGGGCGGATGATTCGGCGTTCAAGGCATGAGCAAGTTCGAGTTAGGGTCAGCAATACCCTATACGGCGTATCATACGCCGACCCTCGGCGGACAATCGACGTACAAATTACATAGGGGCGATGTCAAGAGAAGATGGAAGAAATGGCACGGCGTATGAAACGCCGATCATCGGCGTACAAGTCAGGAAGTATACGGCGTGTGCAAAGAGCCGTTGGAAGAGAAATCCGGCCGTTGGAAAAAGCACGCGACATATTATCCGCCGATGGGGGAAATGCACGCGGCGGAACATACGACGTTCACGGTTTTTGTGCAGCTTTTGGATAATTGCTAGTTGAACCTCTTGGGCTATAAATACCCACCCCATTCGGCCATTTGGAGCTGCTGGAGTCCAGAGAAGCTCATCTACAACCACAAGACATCCAAGCCACCATTTGTGCTATATTCTACATCCATAGTGAGTGAGAAAGCTAGGATAGGCCTAGTGAGTGAGAGAGCAAGGTGTTGAGCCTTGTGTTTGGTTCTAGAGTGAACCAACCCTTGTAATCTCGGTGTGCCGGCCCCTTGGAGTCGTGGTGACTCGCCAACAAGTCATCGACCATCCGGCTTGGTGTGGAGCGGTGACGATGACATTGTACAGGGGAAGAGGAGACCCCTTCCTTGGTGGAGAAGCTCCGTAGTAGAGGCGGCGTCAAGATCTTCGGAAGAGTAGGTTGATGAGAGCAAGATCTTGATGACTTGCTCATCATCCATCTTGGGGAGCCTTTGTGGCGAGTTCAGGGTCTTGACCGGGAAGAAGACTTGGCGACCGGGAGCACATCCTTTGTGGAGCTCCAACGTGGAGTAGACATTAGCCGAACCACAGGATAAATCTTCGTGTCAAGTTTGCATCCCTCTAACCCTTTAAGCTTCCACATTTCATACTCGCAACTTGTGTGCCTTTACCTTTCTAGAGTAGTATCTTGATAGGTTTGGGTCTAGGTTGCAAAACTCTTTGAGTGGGTGCAAACACTAGAAAAAAACCTTAGTTGCACATCTAGATAGCTTGTCTTAGTTCCATATTGTGCAATTAGAAGACATGTGGTAGGCTAAATTTTTAGGGAGCCTAATTCACCTCCTCCCTCTCTTAGGCTATCACGAGCATCGATTTCTTTCAGTGGGTAGCTTCCCTGGCCCGTGGAGATGCGGCACGGTGAAGGCAGGCCAAGAGGCGGCGAGACCAAAGCTGCGTGGTTGAGTGAGAGCTGCACTGTGTGGCTGGATCGGGCAGAGGAGGAAAGACACAGTAGATCGAACACTTCGGGTGCGTCTGGGGATATAGGCTCTGCACTTTTGCGGTAATTATTGTTAACTTGAGGTGGAATATGGTCTATGTTTGCATGTTGAACTAACAGGAGCCACTCAAAGCTACTTTTTTTTGGCTCCATGCCTACAGTGTGATTTGGTGGACCGCTTCAACGGGCTTCATCAACGAAGCTGGTTTTCATGAGGTGCATTTTTGTCGGATCTATTGACCGGCAGTCCACCCGGGGGTACCCAGATGGTTGATTTGTAGGCAAAGGGGCAATCGCGAGACTAGGGAGCTCGAGGTAACACAGGGACACAGGGATTATACAGGTTCGGGCTACCCGGAGGTATAATACCCTACGTCCTGTGCTCGGGGGTCTTGTATTGATCTGCTCGACGAGTTCCGGGGAACAACGGCAAGCTCTCGGTTACAATGGATGAATGGCGTAAGGATTGAATAGGATTGCGTGGGATTCCCCTCCCTGAGGGGGTCGACCTAGGCCGCCTTATATAGGCTGACGGCCTAGGGTTTACAAGTCGGTTATCTCTAATTACTGTCCGGCTCAAATCAGAAAACTAATCCAAGTCAGTTACAACCTGATCTCCGTGATCTCCGGGCGGGATCTGAGGATATCGCCGATTGCCTTGCGGGCTAAGTCTTCTCCAATCTTTATCCATCAAGTCGGGAATCCTCGTGGGCCGGCCTGGGGTCGGCCCACATCCTTGTCAGACGTGGGACCAGGCCGACTAGCTACCCGATCGGTAGTGGGCCCAGGGGTACCCATATCCCACAATTCCCCGAGCAACGTGCAGGCGCGTGTCAGACTGTTGACGAAGAAGCGAAGCCATTAAGGTCGGTTGAAGCGCCTTGGTCGGCAGGCCGACACAAGGGTGGGCGGTGCTCAAAAAAGAAAACCGCAGGCTATCCGGGGATGACCCTGGGCAAACCCGGGGCGGAGCCTCGAGTGATGTAGCGCCGAGTCGTGGCCGAGTCGGGCGCCGAGGAGCTGCACCACTTGGGAAAAGTGACACATCCTGATGGGGCATATGGAGGGCGACGCAAGGAGCCCTCCATATGGAGTAGTCCCCGAGCATTGGGCCGACTAGAAAAAGTCGGGCTAATGGTCAAAAGAGAATGATCTCCAAGCTTTGGGGCAGTTAGGCTGCCCGAAGGATAAGCTTGCCAGACGGGTCGTGACAAGAACAGTATTCACGTGAATGCACAGAATTGTCCCGTGGTCGGATGAAGCCGAAGGTGATAAGGGCGGACTGAACACCTCGAAGAGAGGAGCTGCTGCGTGGCGCAGAGCTCACGTGTTGAACAATGCAACCGGAGTCACATGCTATTGTCTAGCATAGGGCTATAAATAGATGCCGAGGCTCAGGGCCTTGTAGTTATCAGAATGTGGCGTATCAACCACTTGAACATGTTGGGGACTATGTGCTGGGTTCATCCTCCGGGGAGGAGTCAGAGGGACTTGTCATCTTGGTGCTAGAAGACTGCTTGCGAAGATCCTGAGGAGTTGAGCAATGTCCGGGTTCTGCCCCATTGGCTCCCTGCATCCTCGTGTGGCTAGAGCTACGTGGGGTGAAATGCTTTGTAGAGCCATGGGATACCCGAGGGCATTCGCTTTCAACCCTCTATTGGGGCTGTCCCTCGACGGTTGCAGTGGTGCTACAAGAGGGCTTGCGACGAGCTCATGTGGACCAAGCTGCTGCCGATGTAGCATTTCGGGCAACGGCGGGTGCTCCAGGCCGTCATCTTGACGGTTAATGTGTTTGATCCTTGTAACCGGCGTAGGACCAGCTCCCTTTGTAACTTATAGCTTTCTGATGAAGCTTGTCTCCATTACTTGTCTATTAACGCAATATTTGTATTCCCTGGACCCGGAGGTCGACAGAGGCGTTGTAGGTTCGCGCAACAGCACCGATTTGAAGAGACTTCTCAGTCGTGGTCGAAGTGCCGAGTCCCGAGCGTCCGGAGACCCGTTGACCGGAGTCAAGAACGCCGAGTCCCCGAGGGTCGGGGCTGGCCGAGTCCGGAGACCTGTTGACCGGAATCAAGAGCGCCGAGTCCCCGAGGGTCAGGGCTGGCCGAGTCCGGAGGCCCGTTGACCGGAGTCAAGAGCGCCGAGTCCCCGAGGGTCAGGACTGGCCGAGTCCGGAGACCCGTTGGCCGGAGTCAAGAGCACCGAGTCACCGAGGGTTGGGGCTGGCCGAGTCCGGAGACTCTTTTACCGGTGTCAAGAGCGCCGAGTCCCCGAGAGTCGGGGCTGGCCGAGTCCGGAGACTCTTTGACCGGAGTCAAGAGCGCCGAGTCCCCGAGGGTCGGGGCTGGCCGAGTACGGAGACCCGTTGACCGGAGTCAAGAGCACCGAGTCCCCGAGGGTCGGGGCTGGCTGAGTACTTAGGCAAAGAGCCGTTGGCGCACGGAGAGCCGTTAGCCCGCAGTTAACGGGACTCCCGCGGATTCCGTCCGTCAATTACGGCGCCGTTAGGGTAATTCGGATCAGCGGAAGGGGATAAATCGGAACTGTTCACCGGCGTCTTTTACCACCGTCATTTCCAAATCGAGAAATATCCTGCGTCTCCACCGCCGCTTAGCCCCGCCGCAAGAGCGATTCGCCTGCCGCCCGCGTACCGCCGCCGGAGTTCAAGCAACGCCGCCACCGTTTCGCGTCCACATCATACCCACGCGCCCCGTCAGAGATGGCGGATTCGAGGGAGAAGATGAGGACGCCGGCGTCAGGGGAGGAAGCACCGCCGGTGACGAGAGTGGCGGGCGTGGGGATTCCTGCGGGCCAAGGCGATGGCAACGCGGGGAAGGAAGGAGCTCCTCCTGCGGGCCAATCTGTGGCCGCGGAGGGTGCCACCGCCCATGAGGGCGGTGATGCTGATGCGCCGGCGACCGCCGCCAGGACGGACTCCAAGGGGAAGGCCTTGGCTTCGTCGGAGGAGAACCCGGAGCTGACATCCATGCCCAGGGGTGCCGCCACAAGAGCCGGCCTGGGGTCAGTCCTCCATCACCGAGGAAAGGCTTCAGGACATGGTGCGCCGAGGCGTGCTTGGGCGGACCGCCGGGGACGACGCCCGGCCGTGGGAGCGGTCGGAGACCGAGATGGCCGTCTTCGCGCCGTTCTTCGAACGCGGATTTGGAGTGCCCACCGGGGACTTCTTCCGGGGGCTGCTGCACTTCTACGGGGTGGAGATGAGTCATTTGAACCCCACCTCCATTCTGTCCATCTCCGTTTTTATTCATCTTTGCGAGGCATTTTTATTCCACATTTCGGGTTGTGGCGGCGCTTGTATCGGATGAAGATAATCGGGGAAGGATCTGGCAAGGGGCCTGCCAGGATCACTGGAGGGGCTAGCTTTTCGTTGAGGGTTGGCATGGCCAGGAGGTACTTTGCCCTGGACATGAACGACTCCAACAAAAACTGGAGGCAAGAGTGGTTCTATGTCGCGAACCATCCCCCTGTTCTGCCTGCTCGGACTGGCCACCGACCGGTGAAGAAGGACTGCTGGGAGTCGCAACCAGAAGGCCAGGAGCTGCAAGAAACCGAAGGGCTACTAGAGTTGATCACCGAGGTGAAGGAGCGGAAGTTGTCTGCAGTGGCCATCATGATCTCCTTCGTCCGGCGATTGACACAGCCAATCAAGGACCGTGTGCATCCTGGGTATGAATTCTCGGGTGGGAAGGACCCGACTGGGAGCAGACCCGAACAGTATCTATCCCTGAGACGTGCGAGAGGATCTCAGGGTTCATGCGGGGCAAGATCTTCAATGAGGGGACGCCTGTCCCGTTTTCTTTGCAGAATCCTCCTCCCCCGGTGAGTTTTCTGTTTCCTTGTATGTGCCGTATCTGACTGCTGAGCTGCTGGATGTCTGACGAATTGTACCATTGCTGTTGCCGTGCCTTTGTCTTGCAGGAACGAGCGACGAAGTACTTCAGCCCGGCACTCCTGCCCGAGGGTGATGTCCGGGTGGAGAAGCTGATGACGGTGGAGGAGGCGTCCCGGGCACCTCGAGTCGTGGATGAGGGGCAAACTGCCTGGAAGGTGGCCGACTTCATTTCGGCTCCCCAGGACGAGGCGGGAGGCAACCCGGTGGCCCAGGTACTCGGCGGGCTGGGGAGGCCAGTGCGTCAGACTATTCGTAAGCTGACGCTGTCCCAGAAGGCGGCTCGGGCGGGGTCCCCCAAGCCGTCTCCGCAGGTGGGGCAGGTCACACGGCCGAGGCCGAGGCGCGGAGGAAGAGGAAAGCGGCGAGTGCTGCAGGAGATGATGCTGACGGATCGTCTGCAGGGCTTGAGTCAGAGCAGCCCGCGCAGGAGGGTACAAGGGGCCAGGGGAGCATCTTTGCTCAGCCGGTGCTGAGGCCAGACGCGACCCTGGTGCCGAGTCAGACGCCTCCGCAGGTGCTGCGGGCCGTGCAATTCAAGCGTCCGTGCAAGGGCGGGTAAGTTGCCTTGGCGATCCGAAATGTTTTTAATGAATAAGTCTTGAGTTGTGGAAATCTTGGATGCAGACTGGAGAGCCAGGCGTGTGTCGGGGCTCTACCACGCCCAGGGGCCGGTTGCAAGGCGCCACCAAGTCAGCCTGCCACCACGGAGGCGGGTTCAGGGTCCAGCACTGTCTTGATCATGCCGGAGCAGGTGCCGGTCGGCATGTCAGGGCCGCCGCGCCCATCGAGTCCTCCGCACGTCATAGAGGCGGACGACCCGGTGGGGAATCTTCAGGCCGGAGTATCTGATGTCGCCCTCGAGGAGGAGGTCCCAGAGGGTTGCGCGGGGGTGGAAGGGCCACCTAGGAGTCCTCCTCCACTTGAAGACCACGACAACCGGCTGCTTGGGGAGGATCTGGGTGTTGACCCTAGTGTCCATGTGCCTCTCCAGTTAGGAGAGGTCGCGGCCGAGCACGGGGGCGGGCCGCAGGCGCCAGTGCTGACTCTGGAGCAGCGGATGGAGCTTGATCTCGCCGACCAAGAGAGCGAGCTCCGGAAGCTGCAGAACGTGGCCGGCATCTTGAATCGTGTTGTACAGGTACGTCTTCTTGGCACCGTGTTGTAAGTACGAAGCATGCATTACTCTGAGGCCAATGTGCTGTATTACAGGGTTTCACTGCCCGGGCCGCGAGGGACCTCGATTTCAGGCGGCATGCCCTGGAGGACCACTGGACCTTGGCGCAGATCCACACGGAGAGGGTCCGTGAGGCAGAAGCTGCCAAGGAGTTCCTGATGCGGAAGGACCGGGAGCTCGCCGACCTGGTGAAGACCAACGAGGAACTCATGAAGGACATGGGTGTTCTCACCGAGGGTGAGTTCATTGTGCTTTGCTTGCTGGTGTATCTCTTCGAGCAGGCTGGGCTCATGGTGGGTGTCGTTGCAGAGGCGAAGAAGAGGGAGGATGCCCTTCAGGGGAGGATCAACGAGTTGGCCGGTGCCAAAAAGAAGCTTGAAGACGAGCTGGCCGGGGCCAAGCATAAGCTCGAGGAGGAGGTGCGAGGGTTGAAGGCAGCCAATCTTCGCCTCGCGGCTGAGTCCGAGCACCTGAAGGAAACTAATCAGGCCTTGAAGGACACGCATGACCAGGCCATGCACGGTAAGTGTCCATTGCCGAGTCTTTTGGAGCTTTTAGGAAGTCGAAGTGCTCATGTGGGTTCCTTTGCAGGGCTTTGGACGGAGCTGATGGATCGTTGGTGCCCGCCGAGTCGGGACCGGCGGTGTTGTCGTTGGTGGAACGGCTCAGGGCCGGTCCGAACCGGGCCGTCCAGTTGATGCAGCAGACTGCAATCGGCTTCGGGAGCCGTATACTGGCGCTGTTCAGGATACACTTCCCGGCGCAGGAGCTGGCTCCAATCGCCGATGGCATTCCTGAAGAACTTGCGGACGAAGAGTTCGACGAGTTAGTCGAGGAGTGTGCCCCTCTGGCCGAGGCTGTAGCAACGGAACTAGGCCTGTAAAAATAATTAAAGATGTAAACTCTGTAGAATTCACGTATAAAATGCCATATTTATTTAAGGTGTTTATGTGCACTGGTGTTCTGTTGGGCCCTTTTTCCCTGCCGACTAGGACTATGCGTCATCCGACTAACCACTGCCCTGTGCCGTTTAAGCACCCTTTTTGACCCGCTGACCACTGCTCACGGAGAGGATGGCTTACCCTGCTACACTGCTCAGCGGGGAGGCTTAGGTGTAGGGGGCGCGCGGGTTGAGCACGGAGCTCAGGGTTTCACAGTTGGGGACTCGGACCAGCCGGGTTAGCTTAGTAGTCGCCGGGGGGAACATAGGGATGGGCCTTACTCAGAAGTCGGAGTAAGTAGGTACTCCCCTAGATATCGTGATGAAGAAAACACTGCCTGGGTCGGGCCCAGTCCCCGAGCATCGGCATGGATGTCGAGTGGAAAGACAACGACAAGCCATGAGGCGAAAATACTTTTATTAATATGAGACAGGGAATACATAGCTTTATTTTTTATTTCTATGGGTAGAACTTGACGAGATGCTCGATGTTCTACACATTTGGGATGGGGTCACCGTTAGCCCACTGGAGGTTGTATGTTCCTGGCGAGATAACTTCCTTGACGATGAAGGGACCCTCCCAGGGGGCGGATAGCTTGTGCTTGTCCTTGGTGGACATGACTCGGCGCAGGGCCAAGTCGCCGACGTTGAGGGAGCGTTCCCGGACGTTCTTGTCATGGTAACGCCGTACCTGCTGCTCATGTCTGGCATGTCTAACCAGTGCGGCGAGTCGGTGTTCTTCTAGGCAGTCGATGTCGACCTGGCGGCCGATTTCTGCTTCTCCTTCCTCGTAGTGCTGGATGCGCGGAGCACCATGGGCGACGTCGGCTGGGAGGACGGCTTCAGAGCCGTACACCAGAAAGAAGGAGTATATCCCGTTGCTCTGCTCTTCTGCGTTTGCAGGCCCCATATGACATGGGGTACTTCTTTAGCCCACCGGCCGGGGTGCTTGTTGAGTTCGTCGTACATGGCTTTCTTGAGCGAGTCTTGGACCATACCGTTAGCCCGCTGAACTTGGCCATTGCACCGGGGGTGCGTCGTGGAGGAGTAGTAGACGTCGATGCAGTTGTCCTGGCAGAAGTCCCAGAACTCGTGTCCTGTGAACTCGGATCCGAGGTCAGTCACGATGCGGTTTGGGACCCCGAACCGATGGGTGAGCTCTTGGATGAACTTGGCAGCCGTGGCCGATTTGGTGTCGGTCACGACCTTGTACTCAATCCACTTGGTGAACTTGTCGACCGCCACCAAGATGTGCTTGAATCCGCCCAGAGCGGTTTTGAAGGGCCCGACGTTGTTGAGTCCCCATATGGCAAATGGCCAAGATGGGGGAATGGTCCGTAGCGCTTGAGCCGGCAGGCGCTTTTGCTTCTGGAAGAACTGGCAGCCGGTGCAGCTGCGCACCAATTCTTTTGCGTCAGACAGGGCTGTCGGCCAGTAGAACCCTGCCCTGTAGGCCTTGCCGACTAGGGTACCGGCTGCCGCATGGTTGCTACAAGTACCCGAGTGGATATCTTGTAGGAGGGTGATGCCTTCATCCCGGAGGACACACTTCATGAGTATGCCTGTGGAGGCAGCCTTTCTGTATAGTGCGTCGCCGATGACTACATAGTTTGTCGCACGCCGAGTTAATTTCTCAATTTCTTCCTTCGTATCCGGCGACCAGTTCTCTGTGAGGAAAGCAATAAAGGGGGTGCGCCAGTCTGCTTCCACCACGAGAACTTCGTTGGTCGACGGGCCACCCGTGGGTGGCTCCGACTCGGGTATGGGGCTGCCGTCCTCAAGCATCTTGATGGACGGGGTGCGCAGGTCTTAGACGAAGACGCCGACTGGCACATGGGCTCTGGTGGACCCTAGCTTGGATAGGACATCGGCGGCGACATTGTCTTCTCAGAGGACGTGGTGGAGCTCGAGACCGTAGAAGTGGGCCTCAAGTTTACGCACCTCTGCACAGTATGCACTCATGGTTTCCTTGGTCGTGTCCCAGTTTTTGTTGACCTGTTCGACAACTAGCTTGGAGTCACCATAGCACACGAGCCGCTTGATGCCAAGCGACACCGCGATCTGGAGACCGTGGATGAGGGCTTCGTACTCGGCCCTGTTGTTGGTGGCCTGGTAATGTATCTGGAGGACGTACTTGAGGTGCTGCCCCTCCGGGGAGATGAACAGTACTCCTGCGCTGGCTCCTTCAAGGTTGAGGGCGCCATCGAAGTACATCTTCCAGTGCTCCGGCCGTTCCGCGGGGGTCGGCGTCTGGATCTCCGTCCACTCGGCCACGAAGTCGGCCAATATCTGGGACTTGATGGCCTCCCGTGGCTCGAAGTTGATGGTGTGATCGCTGAGTTCAATGGACCACTTGACGATGCGTCCGTTGGCGTCCCTGTTATGGAGTATGGCTCCAAGGAGGAAGTTTGAGATGACTCGAATGACGTGGGCCTAAAAATAGTGGCGCAGCTTCCTTGTGGTTATCAGGAGTGCGTAGAGCAGCTTCTGAGGGTGGGGGTACCGGACCTTGGACTCGCTGAGTACCTCGCTGACGAAGTATACAGGGCGCTGGACCTTGAATGGGTGTCCTTCTTCTGGTCGCTCGACGACCAGGGCCGTGCTGACCACATGAGTGGTAGCTGAGATGTACAACAAGAGCTCTTCCCCGGGGGTCGGACCCGTAAGGACCGGGGGGGTGACTAGGAACTCCTTGAGGTCGGCCAGGGCCTTGCTTGCCTCAGGGGTCCACTCGAACTTGTCCACCTTCTTGAGGATCTTGAAGAACGGGAGTCCCTTCTTGCCGAGCTTGCTGATGAATCGGCTCAGGGCCGCCATCATCCCAGTGAGCTTCATGATATCTTTCTTGCACGTAGGCTCCTTGAGGTTACGTATGGCGTCCATCTTGACTGGGTTCGCCTCGATGCCGCGCTGGCTGACTAGGAAGCCCAGGAGCTTTCTGTTGACACCGGATTTTCACACCAGGAGTGCTGAGTCAGATGGTGACGTAGCAGCGCTGGAACTGAGCAGTGGGCCTGTTGACTGGTCAAAGCCGAATGTGACAGAGAAGGAAGCCGATGCGGGGAGAGGAGTCCGATAAAGTAGAAGTCCGATCCGATGACGGATAAAAGGAGAAAGGCGCGTCGGCTAAAAAGGAAGCGTATCAGATGCGGGGGCTATTTCCTTCTTGAAGGCGTATTGAGAGTCCCATTCTATATTAGATTTAGTTTACTTTATCTACAAGTTAGTTAAGTCCGATCAGGACTCTTCATGACCAGGGTATAAATATAAACCCTCGTCCATTGTAAAAGATCATTCACACAATCAATACAACCCGGCTTCACGCCAAAACCCTAGGAGTAGGTTAGAGTAGATCTCGACGAACTCATTGGTGAACGGGCTGCATCAGGTCTCGGTCTCCGGCTTACCAGTAAGATTGTCAACTTATTGAATTAGTATAAGCTTTGAATTGAGGCGCATCACCCTTTCTCGTTTATGCTGTTCAACCGATTTATCTTTGGATTGTCAAGATTGGTTTAGATTCCCTGCGTCGGAGCTAGATTTCTCTTGATTATTCAGTGGTTCATCGTTTATCGAGTTGTTCTTTTAGTTTTTCAGGTTTGATCTAGATTCCCTGCGTCAGAGCTAGATTTCTCTTGATTATTAAAAGGCAGCTTATGCGGTTGTTTGAAGTTGCTAGATTGATTTAGATCTGCGCCATGTGAATTAATCTGATTCTTCAACAGCTGTGAGCATTGGTTTTAGTCCAATTTGAGCAATACCTGTCTTACAACATCGTTCTAGGTCCGATTCATCTTTACAGCTTAATCTGGTTGTTCTTTGAATGTCAAGTTTGATTTAGATTCCCTGCGTCGGAGCTAGATTTCTCTTGATTATCCAAAGATAGCTTTGAATATTGGAACGATCTTGTTACCGTTTTATTGCTTATTTGTTTTAATCTGATTAATTACCCATGCGAGCATCTTGTTTAGTTGTTCTGTTGATGAGTCAAGTCTGATCGTTTAGCTATCTGATCCGATCATAGCTGCAGTATGTGCGCTGCATCCGTCTGTGAAACCGTGTCGAAACAGTTCTAGTTTGATTGGCTAGCTAGATGGTCCGATGAGATGAATCATACTGTCAACTAGGCAAGGTGGACGACGCATCGGCTCTACTTTGGTTATTTAAATATCTTGCTCAAAGGCATAGCCGATCCGTTATTTTGGCATCTAGATTAGCTGTAAGAATGTTATCTTGTATTAGATCTATTAGAAGTAGCAGTTGAGCAGTTAAGATAGGTATCGGCCATGTTTTATGCTCTATTTTATTATTTAAAAGGCTGATCTGTTACATTAATCAAGGTCCGATTCTGATTGGTCTCATTCTGAGGTCCGATTTGATGGTATGATTGAAGTCCGATTATATTGGTCCGATAGACGTCATCTATGAAGTCCGATTGGCATCGGCCGATGCAAGTCCGATTGGGTCATGGCTAAATCCAACGTGCATCTGTCGTCTGGAATAGAGCCGGCACAATCAAAGAGTAATTTAACTGTTTATTCCCTTGTCAATTACAGGTCAAATTGACCGGCACGCCGCGAACCTGGACAAAGTACAGGACCAGCACCGGAGTGAAGCAGATCTCCCTGGCCTTGTTGTGTTGCTCGCTGAGGATACGACCGCCGATTTTCCGCGTCAACACATTTTTGGCACGCCCGGTGGGACACGTAAGACAAATTCCAAGATGTCATCTGATGCTGAAAAGGAAGTTGCTGCTAAGCTCGCTGCTGACAAACTGGCAGCTGAGAAGCTGGCGGCTGAGAAGTTGGTAGCTGAGAAAGCCAAGGCTGACAAGAACAAGGTTCCTGACGCAACTATTCCAGTTATGAAGGCCGATCTGTCTAAAGCCCAGTTAGATGCAGTTCAGGCCCAGATTGAAGCATTTGAGAAGCTCTGCCTTGGCCAATTCGGGCGTAATCGTTCAGGCCCTGTGCTCAAAGGTGCTCTTCCGGACCCAGAATTGATCAAGAAGACAACTGATGCCCGTGAGTACCATGTCAACATGACAGAGATGATTCATCAAGCTGTCCACCATGCATTGATTAACCAGTCAGGCACTTTGGTGAATTCTTTGGACAATCTCATCAAGAAGGTGGTGGATGATACTATTTGCTTAAAGAGCCCAGTCTTTATATCGGATTCTGCAGGGGCATCAGGGTCAGGAAAAGGCAAAGGTACTGGAGACTGCGCCATGACCGTTGCTCCGCAAACTCCGGCGACTCCACCACCTATTCAGCTGGCCAACGGTTTTCTGTTAATGGCCAATGGATCTATTGTCGGCCCACATGGTGAGAAATATGCTAGGACTCTGAACAAAGAAGAAAAGCAACCTGCAGCTGCAAGGATACGTACAGAGATTCCTGCACATCAGCGTATGGTCGGTGATTACAATAATTACATGACGGATATGCATCAAGCTGGTGGGATACCACTCTGAGGAGAGCAGTCTGATTGGTCACAGAAAATAGCCGAGCTGATCCAGAATCAGTTCGGTTTGAAGCCTAAAGATGAAGCGAGGTTGTATCGGCACCCGTACCCATCCTACTTTGATGCAGTGCCACTTCCTCCGCGCTACAGAGTGCCAGATTTTTCAAATTCTCTGGGCAAGACGATATGACCACCATTGAGCATGTGAGCCGATTCTTGGCTCAATGTGGTGAAGCTGCTTCTGAAGAGGGACTCAGGCTCAGATTCTTCCCTCTATCACTATCAGGGCCGGCGTTTACTTGGTTCACGTCGTTGCCAGCAGGATCGGTCACAGGCTGGTCCGATATGGAGAAGCAGTTCCATAAGTACTTCTTTTCTGGTCTCAATGAAATGAAGATTTCTGATTTGATTGCTATCAGGCAGAGGAACGATGAGTCCATCAAGGAGTATATTCAACGGTTCCGTGATATCAGGAATCGGTGCTACAGCTTGAAGCTATCTGACACGCAATTGGCTGAGCTTGCATTCCAGGGTTTGCTCACGCTGATCAAGGAGAGGTTTTCTGCTCAGGAGTTTGAAACATTGGGACAGCTGGTGCAAAAGGTGTCAGCCCATGAGATCCGATACCAGGAGGCGAGGCGCACAAAGTTTTCCAAACCAGTGTCCTATCTTTCTGATTCTGAAGAAGAGGCTGATATCAACATAGCTGAATGGACCAAATCCAAAAAGTCGGTATCATGCCCATGGGTCAAGCAGAACCCTGAGAAATTTGGGTTTGATATAACAAAGGCCGACAAGATTTTTGACATGCTACTCAGTGAGAAGCTTATCCAACTTTCTGCAAATCACTCTATCCCATCGGCCGAGGAGTTAAAGAAGCGCAAGTATTGCAAATGGCATAACTCAACTTCTCATGAGACAAATGAATGCAAGGTATTCAGGAGGGAGATCCAATTGGCTATCGAGTCTGGCAAGATCAAGTTCGAAGATAACAAGAAAGCCATGAAGATCGACGGTCATCCCATTCCTAATAACTTTGTTGATTTCTCCTTTTCTATTAATATGATTGATGCTGGTGAAAAGGGGAAGGTCAAGGTGCGCATATCGGACCACGCCAAGAGTTCTGGTGCCGTTGATCCTGCAGTTTAGGTCACTGTTGAAGAGCTGCGAAGGAATCATCAGGCATTTGGGCGTGAATCTAATGCTCCTGGTGGATATCGGCCACGCGTGACTTCCCAGATGCTGATTAACAAGTATAAAAGGCAGCAGGCAGTAGCCCGAGCGTGGGAAGAGCGCGAGGAACGACGACGTCATAGGCGCGAGTATCAGGCAAGGCGGTTTGATGAAGGGCTTGATGATCGGCGCCGATGTGATGACAGGTCCGATGGCCGACGCCGGTTTGATGACAGGTCCGACAATCGTCGTCAGTATGGCTATAGGTCCGATTGGCATATGGACAGGCGTCAAACTTATGAGCAGTACGATCAAGATGATGGTCACTGGAGATGTCCTTTCTTCGTATTCTGCTGGAACGAGAAGCTCAGATTGCCGTCCAAAGCAGATTGTCCTGAATGCAGCTTCCAGTATGAAGAATACAGAGTTTCTAAGAGAAGTCGACGATCAGTTCATGAACGGATCGGCGTCAGGATTGATGACCGTCATCAAAGAGATGAAGGCCGGGTTGATACTCGTGGCCGCAAAAATAATGAAGGACAGGTTGATGCTCGTGGCCCTGAAAAAATGGAGGAAAAGGTTCCAGTTCAGGATCGGATTAGACAACCTCAAATGAAACCTGGACAGTGGTGCCCATCAGGGATTTCTAGGTCCAAAAGGAGACGTGTTCAACGGTTGCGCCATCGTGAGCAGGTTCAGGAGCAAGATTTAGCCAAAGAAAAGAAAACTTGGCGCGTCAAGATGGCCAATGACGATGAAGCAAGCGCATCGGCCCCAGTAAACATGGTTTTGATGTTGCCTTTTGATTTTGCTGCTCCTGATGAACAGGATGATGATGAGGCTGATTATGAATTAGAAGAAGCTGCCGCATGCTTAGTTCTTGATTCAGAGAAGGCCGTCTTTGAAAAGCCAAATGCGAATGGATATCGGCACCTGAAGCCTCTGTACATCAAGGGATAAGTTGATGGAAAACCAATGACCAAGATGCTGGTTGATGGGGGAGCTGCTGTCAATCTCATGCCCTATTCCACATTCCGCAAGTTGGGTAAGGGGATTGATGATCTGATCATGACAAATATGACGCTCAAAGATTTCGGCGGTAACGTTTCAGAGCCTCGGGGGGCAATTCATGTAGAGTTGACCATCGGCAGCAAGACATTGCCGACTACTTTCTTTGTGATTGATGGCCAGGGTTCCTACAGCATGCTCCTCGGGCGTGATTGGATTCATGCCAACTGCTGTGTCCCATCCACAATGCACCAATGCTTGATTCAGTGGCAAGGCAACAATGTGGAGATTGTCCCAGCTGATGATTCGGTTAGCATTGCAACAGCCGAGTCAACGATTTGGGAGTTTGAAGGGATTGAATGCCTGTCAAGGAAAGCATGGGATGGCGACTTCCTCAAGGTGTCCGATCAGGGACTACAGCCGATCCAAGCAGTCGGCTCTGAGACTTTATTTTAAATGGCCGATTGTATAGAAGATTTTGAAGACCGAAGTGAATTCGGTAAGTTAGGGTTCGGATTTACGTCGGCCGATGAATTAGAAGAGATAGACATAGGATCTGGTGATAGACCAAGGCCGACGTATATCAGTGCTAAGTTGGATCCTGAGTATAAACAAGAATTAATAAAACTTTTGAAAGAGTATTCTGATTGTTTTGCTTGGGAATATTATGAAATGCCAGGTTTAAGCCGTGATATTGTTGAGCATCGGCTGCCCATCAAACCAGGATATCGGCCGCACAAGCAGTACGCAAGGAAGTTCAAGGCTGAGATGTACGAACCAATTAAGGCCGAAATAACGAAGCTATTTGAAGCTAAGTTTATCAGGCCATGTCGATATGCTGAGTGGGTGTCAAATATAGTTCCTGTTTATAAGAAAAATGGAAAGCTGCGTGTTTGCATTGATTACAGGAACTTNAAATATAGTTCCTGTTTATAAGAAAAATGGAAAGCTACGTGTTTGCATTGATTACAGGAACTTGAACAAGGCAACCCCAAAGGATGAGTATCCGATGCCGGTGGCCGATATGCTTGTTGATGCAGCGTCAGGCCATAAAGTGATGAGTTTCCTGGATGGTAATGCTGGTTATAATCAGATTTTCATGGCAGAAGAAGATATTCCCAAGACTGCATTCCAATGTCCAGGTGCCCTCGGTTTATTCGAATGGGTTGTTATGACTTTTGGTTTAAAGAATGCCGGTGCTACTTATCAACGTGCTATGAATTATATTTTTCATAAGTTGATCGGCAGGATAGTTGAAATCTATATTGATGATGTGGTGGTCAAGTCAAGAGGCTATCAGGAGCATTTGGCCGATTTGAAGGAAACGCTGGAGTGCACAAGGCAACATGGATTGAAGATGAACCCGCTCAAGTGCACTTTTGGCGTATCGGCCGGCCAATTTCTCGGTTTCCTGGTTCATGAGAGAGGAATCGAGGTGAATGATCGGAACCGTAAATCTATTGATGATATTGAGCCTCCAGTAAACAAAAAGCAATTGCAGAGTTTGATTGGAAAGATCAATTTCTTGAGGAGGTTTATATCAAATTTGTCGGTCCGATTAGAAGCATTTACTCCTCTGCTAAAGTTAAAGGATGGAGAAGAATTAGTGTGGAAACCTCAGCATCAAAAGGCGCTGGATAAAATCAAGCAATATTTAGCATATCCGCCAGTTCTTATTCCGCCACAAGAGGGTAAGCCGTTCAAACTTTATTTATCGGCTTTTAATTATGCAATCGGCTCTGTTTTAATCCAAGAGGTTGATGGGAAAGAACGAGTCATATTTTATTCAAGCCGAAGATTATTGGATC
>CM014277.1:14478648-14513566 GCA_004135705.1 Alloteropsis semialata
AATCCGCTCAAGTGTGCTTTTGGCGTATCGGCCGGCCAGTTTCTCGGTTTCCTGGTTCATGAGAGAGGAATCGAGGTGAATGATCGGAACCGCAAGGCGATTGATGATATTGAGCCTCCAGTAAACAAGAAGCAATTGCACAGTTTGATTGGAAAAATCAATTTCCTGAGGAGGTTTATATCAAATTTATCGGTCCGATTGGAAGCGTTTACTCCTCTGTTGAAGATGAAGGATGGAGAAGAATTGGTGTGGGAGCCTCGACATCAAAAGGCGCTGGATGAAATCAAGCAATATTTAGCATATCCGCCAGTTCTTATTCCACCACAAGAGGGTAAACCGTTCAAGCTTTATTTATCGGCTTTTAATCATGCAATCGGCTCTGTTTTAATTCAAGAAGTTGATGGGAAAGAGCGAGTCATATTTTATTTAAGCCGAAGATTGCTGGATCCTGAGACTCGGTATTCGTATGTGGAGAAGCTTTGCCTTTGTCTATATTTTTCTTCTACAAAATTGAGGCATTATTTGCTATCGGCCGAGTGCACTATCGTCTGCAGGGAGGATGTGATCAAATACATGTTGTCGATGCCAATCATGAAAGGGAGAATTGGCAAGTGGGTTTTTGCTCTGACAGAGTTTGATTTTAAATACGAATCGGCCAAAGCAGTAAAAGGGCAAGTGATGGCTGATTTGGTTGCTGATCATTGTGGACCTAGTGTTGACGCTATTGAGCAATGCACCATGGAGATTGATATGGCTGGTCTGATAAAAATAGAGGCCGATGTGGTTGATGCAGTTCCTTGGACTATGTTTTTTGATGGTTCGTCTTGCAATGATGGTTGCGGAATCGGCCTGATTATTATTTCGCCTCGGGGGGCAAGGTTTGAGTTTGCTTATCCAATTGAAAAATGCACAAATAATCAGGCGGAATATGAAGCATTGATGAAAGGTCTCCGGATTCTTAAAGAAATCGGCGCTCAATTTGTTGAGGTATTTGGAGATTTTTTGTTGATTATTAATCAGTTGCTCGGCAAGTATGATTGCAAGATGGATGCTTTGTTGCCTTACTTTGAAAAATGCCGAGGTTTGATTGATCAATTTTCCCTGGTAACTCTTGAGCATATTCCAAGACATCATAATGAAGAGGCAAATCGGCTGGCGCAGAAAGCGTCTGGCTATCATCCTACGTCCGATGTGATGATACAGGAGATACGGGAAGGAGATTGGAGAAAAGAAATTATCAAATATTTGAAAAATCCTTCTGCCAAGGCATCCAGAAAGTTGTGGTACAAGTCAGTCAAGCATGTTTTGGTTGAAGGAATAATTTATTTTCGATCGATTGATGGAGTCCTGTTGAGATGCATCGGACCCGAAGAAGCCAAAGTTTTGATGGGAGAAATTCATGAAGGTGTTTGTGGGGCTCATCAATCGGCGTTCAAGATGAAGTGGATGATCAGGAAGAACGGATATTATTGGCCGACGATTTTGGAGGATTGCTTTGAATATTATAGAGGATGTCAGGAGTGTCAAAGATATGGAAATATTCAGAGAGCTCCAGCATCGGCCATGAACCCTGTCATCAAGCCATGGCCGTTTAGGGGTTGGGGAATTGACCTGATCGGCCAGATTTTTCCACATTCAAGCAAGGGACATAAATTCATATTAGCAGGCAACAGATTATTTCACCAAATGGGTTGAAGCTATTCCTTTGAAGGAGGTGAAGTCCCAAAATATTATTGATTTCATTAGAGAGCATATGGTCTACCGATTTGGAATTCCGCAGACGATCACAACAGATCAAGGTACGATGTTTACGTCTGACGAGTTCAAAATTTTTGCTGCTGATATGGGTATCAAGCTCCTCAATTCATCGCCATACTACGCACAAGCCAACGGTCAAGCTGAAGCCTCCAATAAAAGTTTGATCAAGTTGATTGATAGGAAGATTGAGGAGTACCCGAGAAAATGGCATATTGTGCTTCCTGAAGCTCTTTGGGCGTATCGAATGGCTTGCCATGGATCGATCAAGGTTTCTCCATATGAACTAGTTTATAGACATGAAGCCGTTCTTCCATGGGAAATTCATACTGGGTCAAGACGCATCGAACTTCAGGATAAGTTGAAGGCCGGCGAGTACATGGAACTCATGAACAGTGAGTCCGATGACTTGGCTGTTCGTCGGCTACGCGCTCTGGAGAGTATCGAGGCTAACAAGCTCAGAGTTGTGAGGTATTATGATAAGAAAGTTAAGGGGAAAGAGTTCAAAGAGGGCGATCTCGCATGGAAAGTTATTCTGCCGATTGGCTCTAAGGATCCCAAATACGGCAAGTGGTCACCGAATTGGGAGGGGCCCTATCGAGTCGTCCGATGTGTTCCTGGCAATGCTTATATTCTGCAGACGCTTGAAGGGGAAACATTTCCTAAAGCATTGAACGGGAAATATTTGAAGAAGTACTACCCTAGCATTTGGGTAAATTCGTAAAGCCGATGCTACGCGTCAGGTTTGGAAGCCGGTGGAAACATCGCCTCAAGAACAAAATATGAAAGCCGATGCGCCATGCATCGCCTTAAGGGCTATATACAACAAAAGAAGAGTATATTACATCATCAAGCCGCTCGATGGCGAAGCAGGCTACCAGTGTATCAAACCGCTTGATAAGCGGGACAGACAAGTTTCAGTGTTTAAGGCTGCAGATGTCTAACTATCAAGTCAAGGGCGGCCTGACGAATCTTGTCTACATCTGCGATGATCCTGGCGACGGCTTCAGCGTCCCCTTCTACAGACTTGGTCGATTTATGGATCTCTTTGGCGGCCTTGATATGAGTCTTGTAATCTTCTTCGGCCTTCGCCTTCACAGTTGGGAGGTCATCAAGTTCTTTTGCCTTAGCCTGGATGCTTGATCGGACTTGGATGAGTTCTTGTTCTAGCGCTTGTTCCCTGGCTCGCAGATTTTCGAGTTCTAAGTTGATGGAAGCAGGGAGCGCCGATAACTCTTCGATTAGTTTTGACGATTCTGCAGCTTGGGCTCGTTTTTCATCTCTGGCCTTGATTAGGTCTTGCTGGGAGGTCCGATTCGTGATCCGGCGGCTGGCTTGCATCACTGGGAAAGAATGACCTTCTATATAGGCCGCCGGTATCAATGCCTCCTCT
Source organism: Alloteropsis semialata (assembly GCA_004135705.1). Lineage (NCBI taxonomy): Eukaryota > Viridiplantae > Streptophyta > Magnoliopsida > Poales > Poaceae > Alloteropsis > Alloteropsis semialata. The sequence goes on from CM014277.1 coordinate 14,481,797, forward strand.
AAGTCCAAAGGAAGCTGACTTCGCAGAGTCTTGACAATCTGATGAATCGGCTCTGCATCCTGGACGAGATCGACGATATTTTGATGAAGGAATGCGGATATGTCAAGCAGCTTCGCCTTCACCTCGTCAGACAGCAAGCCTAGCCCGGAATTGATTTCTTCTTCTCCTATTACCGGCCAATCAAAGTTAATTGATGTGGTCTGGCTGGATGGGGGAGTATCTTGAGCCTGTGAACAAGGAAATGGTCAGATACGATATCAAAAGAAGCCGATATGAGTGTGTCAAGCTAGGATACTTACTTGCTTCCAGGCCGATTCTTGCTCAGGTCCAGGTTGGGAGATTTAGATGTTGCCGCCTTGGATCTCTCTTTGTGCAATCTCCAGATCCGTCACGACATGCTGAATAATTTGCTAGGAGAAAGAGAATAAGAGCAAGCTAGTTATTAGCTGTTAAAGAGATCGGCTGATGATTACCGTTGCATCTGTACAGTCGGTTGATCGAACCTGTTGGGGAGATGCTGGACGTTCTTCTTGAAGAACTTGGCCTGTTTGTGCTGGTCCTTCTTGAGGTAGCGGGCTTGATTGACGAGGCGATCCAGTTATGGTCCTCTCAGATGAAGGCGAATGAACCGATTGTGCCTGGACGGGGCTTGATTGCATTTGGATTGGGCTTGATGATCTCTGTGGGTCCGATCCTGAAGCCTCCTTAGCCGATGAACTTGAAAGCGTTGTCGGGCTTGGCTGATGCGAAGATTGTCCGACGATTTGGGTCTGCAAAAAGAGGATTAATTTCGATGAAGAAAGTAATGGAGTTTGATGAATATTAAACTTACCAGAGCAATCTTCTGGCACTTGAGAGTTTTGGAGGATGTAGGCTTCTTCCTTTTCCTGCTGTCACTGAGAACCGACAGGAGCTTGCCGATGGTAGGGGAATCACAGCCGATACACGGATCTGGCGAGATGTTGCTGTAGACGACTTGCTTCCCAGATCGAGTCACCGATGGAGGAGAGCGATCGACATCCTGACAAAAAGAGAGATTGTTTGATAAGCTGAAATAATACAAAGGAAAGAAGCAAATTCACGGATATTACCTCTGGTTTACCCTTGAAGGTGGGGTGCAGCTTCCGGATATAAGTCTTGCAGGCAATGCAGAATAGATGTTGACGCCATTCGGCCCACCATGTATTGAAAGTCCGATGAGCTACAAGGCTGATTGCAAAAGTATCCAAGTTTGTTTGGTCGAGGGGAGGCTCGAGATTAAGGAGGCGATCCCATTCAATACTTGTATCAATCTTTCCCCTTGGACAGATTTGATCGGCCAGGACCAAGTGAAGGGGAAAGTTGGCTGATGCCAAACTGACGAGCGGCCAGATTTGGATGATAATACTCATAGGTCAATTGCCCTTGCTTGCTCAAGCTAAGGCCGATTGGGAGGAATTGGGCATTGATGCAAGTCCGGAAGATGGCGAGGGCTTCTGAATCTGTCTCCACAATCATGCTGAGCTTGAATTTATAGGGCAGCTCGTATTCGTCAGCATCTTCATACAAGAACCAAAGCGCCTTGTCGTCAGCAATGCCTCTATAGAGGAGTGCGAGGTACTTAGACGATTCTTTGGCCGACAACTTATCGGCGGGGAAACCCATGGCAGCTTCACCAAATGAAGTGCATCGGCGCAAGGTGACCTCTTCTGATTCAGGTCTGCTCTCTGGGAACTTATGTCTCTGGATATTTACTTTGAGGACCTTGCTCAAATGTAGCATCAACCACATCTGGATGAACCACCATGGCCCGCCGAGATTGGTAATAGGCGATCCGGTCCTCAGGCGTCGGGCAACTTGATGGAGCAAGTTGTACACTGACCCCAAGAGATATTGGCCGAGGTTGATGATATTATTACCTGCCAACAACTCGGCCAAGTGCGGATAATTTGCCATCGGACCAAGTGTAGTGCCGCAGAAGAAGAATCTATCCAGCCACATATTCAGGAAAGTTGCGTGTTCACGGTCGGTGACAGGTTCGGTCCGATGATTGCTATTCATATATCCTGTCCAGCCACCAGAATTCTTGGTCTTGAAGTGATGAGTGAGTTTGATATCGAGCCTAAGGGGGCGCTTATTGCTGGTGATATTGAGGCCAAGGAGCATGACCACGTCGAGCAATATTGGGGTCATCGGACCTTGACCGAAGAGGAAGGCGTTCAGTGCATCGGACCAGAAGTGTGATGCGGCGATCAGGAGGTTCTCATTCTTGATGATGGGTCCGATGCTGAGGCCGATACACTGGGTGGTGTCTAATTTATCCCAGATTGCAGACTTGGAGGCCGACACTCTCAGATACCAGTCCTTCCATCCGGGGAGAACTGTCGGCCACGAGCGGAAAGCATTTTTCCAATCATCGATATCAAATCCCGAGGTCTTGAATGGAATTCGGAGGGTTTCCAGATTGATAAACTCGGTGGGGTCCGGATCTCCCATTGGACCAAGGAAATAAAGCCCTCGGACATCGTTTGCGGGAATTAGGGTTTGGGCACGAATGGCCTAAAAGGAAAAAATGCGAAATGAAAACGGGTTTGAAAAGCCGAATCTCAGAATACAAAAATGAGTTTGGATTCAGTGAAATACCTCCGGGATTGGATGTCGCGCTTCTCCTACTGATGATCCTGCAGGCGCCAAAGAAGAGCCTGAGGCGAAGAGAGTCGGTGAAGAAGGAGCTGAGGAGCTCGCTGTTGCCGCCATTGTCGAGCTCGCTGCCGCCGCCATTGTTGACGTCATGGTCGCCGCCGTGGTTGACGTCGTCGCCGCCGCCATGATAGAGAGCGCAGCAGATGATGAACCCGTCGGAGCAGATGCGGAGAAGGAAGCGGATGTGGAAGATTGGAGGGCACCCATGGAGGATGATTTGGCCATTTGAGCGGATTTTGGTGGGCTTGAATGAATGCGAATGGTCGCTCGGAAGAGAAAAAGAAGAGGATGAGCAGTGTGGATTCTTGACGAAGAAGGAGGAGTGAACAGCGTGGCCGCCGGCGGGGGTTTTTATAAGGAGAAAACGGCTGTGGCCCGAAAATCGAGGAGCCGCACAGTACAAGGATGGGAAGTTTCGGCATGAAGATCGGTGAAGGAGTTATGATGACAAATACGAATTTTGGAATAAAAGATATTTTATCCCAAAATTGGGGGGCATGTGTTGACACCGGATTTTCGCACCAGGAGTGCTGAGTCAGATGGTGACGTAGCAGCGCTGGAACTGAGCAGTGGGCCCGTTGACTGGTCAAAGCCGAATGTGACAGAGAAGGAAGCCGATGCGGGGAGAGGAGTCCGATAAAGTAGAAGTCCGATCCGATGACGGATAAAAGGAGAAAGGCGCGTCGGCTAAAAAGGAAGCGTATCAGATGCGGGGGCTATTTCCTTTGTGAAGGCATATTGAGAGTCCCATTCTATATTAGATTTTGTTTACTTTATCTACAAGTTAGTTAAGTCCGATCAGGACTCTTCATGACCAGGGTATAAATATAAACCCTCATCCATTGTAAAAAGATCATTCACACAATCAATACAACCCGGCTTCACACCAAAACCCTAGGAGTAGGTTAGAGTAGATCTTGATGAACTCATTGGTGAACGGGCTGCATCAGTTCTCGATCTCCGGCTTACCAGTAAGATTGTCAACTTATCGAATTAGTATAAGCTTTGAATTGAGGCGCATCACCCTTTCTCGTTTATGCTGTTCAACTGATTTATCTTTGGATTGTCAAGATTGGTTTAGATTCCCTGCGTCGGAGCTAGATTTCTCTTGATTATTCAGTGGTTCATCGTTTATCGAGTTGTTCTTTTAGTTTTTTGGGTTTGATCTAGATTCCCTGCGTCGGAGCTAGATTTCTCTTGATTATTAAAAGGCAGCTTATGCGGTTGTTTGAAGTTGCTAGATTGATTTAGATCTGCGCCATGTGAATTAATCTGATTCTTCAACAGCTATGAGCATTGGTTTTAGTCCGGTTTGAGCAATACCTATCTTACAACATCGTTCTAGGTCCGATTCATCTTTACAGCTTAATCTGGTTGTTCTTTGAATGTCAAGTTTGATTTAGATTCCCTGCGTCGGAGCTAGATTTCTCTTGATTATCCAAAGATAGCTTTGAATATTGGAACGATCTTATTACCGTTTTATTGCTTATTTGCTTTAATCTTATTAATTACCCATGCGAGCATCTTGTTTAGTTGTTCTGTTGATGAGTCAAGTCTGATTGTTTAGCTATCTGATCCGATCATAGCTGGAGTATGTGCGCTGCATCCGTCTGTGAAACCGTGTCGAAACAGTTCTGGTTTGATTGGCTAGCTAGATGGTCCGATGAGATGAATCATACTGTCAACTAGGCAAGGTGGACGACGCATCGGCTCTACTTTGGTTATTTAAATATCTTGCTCAAAGGCATAGCCGATCCGTTATTTTGGCATCTAGATTAGCTGTAAGAATGTTATCTTGTATTAGATCTATTAGAAGTAGCAGTTGAGCAGTTAAGATAGGTATCGGCCATGTTTTATGCTCTATTTTATTATTTAAAAGGCTGATCTGTTACATTAATCAAGGTCCGATTCTGATTGGTCCGATTCTGAGGTCCGATTCGATGGTATGATTGAGGTCCGACTATATTGGTCCAATTGACGTCATCTATGAAGTCCGATTTTGAGGTCCGATTGGCATCGGCCGATGCAAGTCCGATTGGGTCATGGCTAAATCCAACGTGCATCTGTCGTCTGGAATAGAGCCAGCACAATCAAAGAGTAATTTAACTGTTTATTCCCTTGTCAATTACAGGTCAAATTGACTGGCACGCCGCGAACCTGGACAAAGTACAGGACCAGCACCGGAGTGAAGCAGATCTCCCTGGCCTTGTTGTGTTGCTCGCTGAGGATACGACCGCCGATTTTCCACGTCAACACTTTCCTGACGGCACCCCGAATACGCACTTTGTGGGGTTAAGCTTCCATCTGAAGCATCGCAAGTTGTTGAAGGTTTCCTGGAGGTCGGCGATCAGGGAGTCGGCGTTGTACGTCTTGACAACGACGTCATCCACGTAAGCCTCCATGTTGCGGCCGATCTGGCTCTGCAGCCAACCTTGGATGGCCTTCTGGTATGTGGCACCAGCGTTCTTCAACCCAAACGTCATCGTCTTGTAGCAGTAGATGCCGTGCAGGGTGATGAACGTTGTCTTGTCCTGGTCGGACGTCTTCAGGGCTATCTGGTGATAACCCGAGTAGCAGTCAAGAAAACACAGGAGTACGCAGCCGGACGTAGAGTCGACGACTTGATCAATTCGCGAAAGAGGGAAGGGGTCCTTAGGGCAGTAGCGGTTGAGATCCGTGTAGTCAATGCACATTCTCCATTCACCGGATTGCTTCTTTACAAGTACAGGATTTGCAAGCCACTCGGGATGTTTGCATTCTCTAATGAAGCCGGCAGCTAGGAGCTTATTTAGTTCTACCCTAATGGCCTCCTTGCGATCTTGGGCGAATCGGCACAGCTTCTGCTTGGCAGGCTTCGTGGTCTTGCTCAAGTCCAAGGAGTGCTCAGCCTTCTCCCTCGGAACACCTGGCATGTCTGATGGCTTCCATGCGAAGATGTCCCAGTTGTCCCGGAGGAAGGAGGTGAGCGCGTCTTCCTATTTGGTAGTGAGCCCTGGCCCTATGAGGGCCGTCTTGGAGGGGTCGTCGAGTCCCAAGCTGATCGCTTTGGGGGCGTTTGCAGGTGCCAGCGCCGTGGGCTGCTGCTTCTGCTCCGGGAGCACAGGCTCACCGGCTGCCGCCTTGGAGGCTTCTTCTGCCAGCAGGGTGGCATTGCCGAGTTGCTGGGACAACTCGGCGATCTCGATGGCCTCCCCGTCACACTCGAAGGAGGTCTTGATATCTCCACGGATGGAGAGGACACCATTAGGCGCTGGCATCTTCAGAACCAAGTAGGTGTGGTTTGGAATCGCCATGAATCGGGCCAGCATAGGCCTGCCGAAGATGGCGTGGTAGGAGCTCTTGAAGTCGGCTACCTCGAAGTACAGGAACTCCGTGCGGTAGTTGTCGGTCGTGCCGAACGTGACTGGTAAGGCGACTCTTCCTATCGGATAGGAAGCTTTTCCTGGTACAATGCCAAAGAACGGATCTTCGGCGCTCAGGAGCTTACTGTAGTCGAATCCCATGCTGTTGAGGGTGCTTGTGAAGATGATGTTGAGGGCGCTCCTGCCATCGATCAGGACCTTGGAGAGGAGGACCCTGTCAACGACGGGGGCGATGATGAGTGGGTAAGACCCTGGCTCGGGGAGGTGGACCGAGTGGTCGGCACGGCTGAAGGCGATAGGCATCTCCGACCACAGGAGGTATTCCACCGGCTTGGTGGAGACCATCTTCACTTCGCGATTGTGGAATTTTCCCTTGCGCCGATCTGGGAAGGCGCCGGGCCCCCCGATGATGACGTTGAACTGGCGGTCGGCACGCTGGAAGTCGCCGTTGACGTCGCGCCTTGGCGCCTCCAGCTGTGGTGGTGGTCGGCGTTCCTCGTCGTGATGACGCCGATCATCGCGGCGAGGCGGGGCATCGTGGTCGCGTTCGCCACGGCGGTAATCGTCTCGGCGGTCACGGTCTTCTCTGCGGCGGTAGTCGTCCCGCCGGTCGCCGTTGTAGCCGTCGCGGCGGTAGTTGTTGTAGCGGCCGCCGTTGTTGTTGTAGCGCTGCTTTTTGGTCGGCGGTAGGGCGCCGAGTTCTTTGAGCAACGCATGACAATCACGGAGATTGTGCTTCGCGTCCTTGTCGAAGGGACACTGATAGTTCAGTGTGTCATGAAACTCTTCGGCCAGGAACCTGGGTTCTGGCCGGCCTTCTTCCTCTGCTAGGGCTACAAGGGGCTCGGGGCCTGCCTTGCGCCCACGTAACGGCTCGTGGCGCTTCGAGCTTTCAACCCGGTCATCATCTTTCGGGCGCTTCTGTTTGTTCTTGAACTGGGCCTGCTCAGCTTGATCGGCCCAAACCTCCAAGTTGACCACCTCCATCAGGTCGGAGACCGTGACAAGGTTGGTTTTGAAGAGCGTGCGGAACAACTGAGTGTCGATAATGCCTCGCCGGAAGGCGTCGATGACATCTCGGTCCTGGACATCGGCGATCTTGTTCCGGTTATCGAAGAACCGGTCGGTGTAGTCTCGGAGACTTTCACCCTTCTTCTGCTTGACATTGTCCAGATCGAATCTGGTGCCTGGCCAGGTGTAGCTTGCTAGGTAATTTTTGGTGAAAGCATGGCAGAGGTCTGCCCAACTGTCGATGGTGTCCCGGGGGACGCCCTCGAGCCACAAGAGTGCTTCCTTGCCCAACATCACAGGGAAGTAGGCGGCGGCTTGGTCGTTGGAGCCGTGGGCAGCCTTGACTGCTGTGTGGTACGTTTTGAGCCAGAGCTTGGGGTTGGAGCGACCATCAAACTTCTCCACGAGGGCTGGCTTGAAGTACTCGGGCCAGCGGATGGCGCGGAGTCGGGCGGTGAAGGCAGCGAAACCGTCGAAGATCTCCTCTTCAGCGTTGCGGTGGTCACGGCGTGGAGGTCGGTCTGGGTCGGCTCGGGGCCGAGCATCATCACGCCACTGGCGACGATCGTCCCGCGGAGGGCCGTAGCGCGTGCGTCGTACTGCTCATGCTCCATGAGCTCGTCAACGACACGGCGTTCATCCGCTTCTGCTCTAGCATCGCCGGCCTCCCCAACTGGCTGGCGGTCAGGTCGGCCGTAGTCCCGGTCATCCCGTTCACGGCGCTCGAGCTCGGCGGCGTCGCGCTCCTGGTGCCGAGCGTCGAGGTCGGCGCGGAGGTCGCGGGTGTACGCCCTGATGCGATCGCGGAGATCATCAGGTTGGTGATGACGTTGGTGCTTATCGCGCCGCTCCTGGTGACGTTCGCGGCGATGATCCGCGTTGCGCGGGTTACGCTGCTCCTCTTCTTCATCTTCGGGGTGGTTCTGGGCCACCTCTTCTTCCACGACGGGCAACGGGGGGTTCCTCTGGCGAGAGTGACCACGATCTGATCTGCTATGAGCAGAGCGGCGGCTTGAAGAGCGAGTCGAGTTTGATCGCCCAGATCGGGTTCTGGCACGATACGACCGCTCGATCTGCTCCTGTGCTGCTTCCAACTGAGCTCGGGCCTGCTGCACCTCAGGGGTGTCAGGCACGTGTCCCAGTTCGGCGAAAGCGGTGGCAACGTTAGCTTGGGGCGTGCGGAATGGCACCCGAGCAAAGGCTCCATCGAGGTTCTGGGGCTCGACACCTCGAGGACCCCGAGGAGGAGGTTGCTGTCTTAGTGGGGCCCCTGGGGGGACCGCTCCGGCTGCTGCGGCAGCTGCAGGGTCTCCGGCTGCTGCTGGGGGCAGGGCGGCTTCTTCAACACGGCGTCGGGCTCGGGCAGCGTTACGTTCCTGCCGGCGATCCCTGGCCAAGTCGATCTCTCCGTCCCGAGTAGCGGAATCCTCAGAGACGAAGACTTCACGCCCCGGAGGCATGGCGTAGCTGGAGTCGTTGCTCGAGTCGGCCGGGGCCGGCAAGAGCACGCTTGTGGCGACCTGGAACTCGCCGCAATCCGGAGACTGGGCGGGATGGGGTGGGATCTCAGATTGGATCTGAGACATGTCCTCTCGGATCTGGGCCGAGTAGATTGATGAAGCGTTGCGGAACCCTAGCGGGAGCGCTTTGCGGGGTTGGTGCAGGGCCTCCTCCGACATGGCAATGCACTCGGCAAAGTTGTCATGGACGCGGTCCAGCCCGGCGAGGAGCTCGGCCGGAGGTGGGATTCTTCGACGAGTACTCAGGCCCGGAGCCTGGTTGTTGATGGAGATCACATCGAGCCGCTGCTGGAGCGGAGCGATGACTGACGAGGCGATCGGCGACGAGGTCAGCGCGGAGCTGGTCGGCGTGGGGGCGTCGGGCGTCGTGATGGAGTCGGAGGCGGTGGTGGCGGCGGAGTGGATCTCAGCCTCGAAGCTGATACCCTCCAGATGCGTAGCGCAGTCCTTGATGGAGTCGGGGAAGATGACGGAGCGACGGTCTGCCATCGAGCTAGCTTTATTGCCCCGCGATTTCCCCTACCTGGCGCGCCAACTGTCGGATCTATTGACCGGCAGTCCACCCGGGGTACCCAGATGGTTGATTTGTAGGCAAAGGGCAATCGCGAGACTAGGGAGCTCGAGGTAACACAGGGACACAGGGATTATACAGGTTCGGGCTATCCAGAGGTATAATACCCTACGTCCTGTGCTCGGGGGTCTTGTATTGATCTGCTCGACGAGTTTCAGGGAACAGCGGCAAGCTCTCGGTTACAATAGATGAATATCGTAAGGATTGAATAGGATTGCGTGGGATTCCCCTCCCTGAGGGGGTCGACCTAGGCCGCCTTATATAGGCTGACGGCCTAGGGTTTACAAGTCGGTTGTCTCTAATTACTGTCCAACTCAAATCAGGAAACTAATCCAAGTCGGTTACAACCTGATCTCCGTGATCTCCGGGCGGGATCTGAGGATATCGCCGATTGCCTTGCGGGCTAAGTCTTCTCCAATCTTTATCCATCAAGTCGGGGATCCTCGTGGGCCGGCCTAGGGTCGGCCCACATCCTTGTCAGACGTGGGACCAGGCCGACTAGCTACCCGGTCGGTAGTGGGCCCAGGGGTACCCATATCCCACAATTTGGTAGGGCTCCATCCGAAGCCATTGATGGAGCCAGTTTTGTAGCCCTACCACTACTATAGAATCCTTATCACCGCCGGTTTTAAAGGGGTCTTCACTGCCGGTTTTACTAGCGCTGCTGAAAATGCGGCTGTGAAAACATGGTTTTCACGGCGGTGTTGGTGGTGAAAATAATTCAAAAAACAACATTAAAAACAGCGTAAAAAATATCAAATCATAGCAAAAAAAATTTGAATGGGAGGGCCCCACGCCAAGGAACCAGCCACCCAGTCGTTCCAATGCCACAATTTTTTGCACTTGTTGCAAAGTGTGGGATTTGAACTCTTGACCTCTGGCTACATGCATTACTCAACTTACAACTGCATCATACCATCACTTGTGATTGAATTGGGGATGAAGTCTTTTTATATTAACACTTCTGAATCTTTATAAATTTCTACAGGCCACAACTAAAGTTTGATCAGATTGTATTTGTTTTTGTGGTTGTTTGTTACTTGCTCCTAGCTAAAGAACAATAAAAAATAATAATAAAAAAATTGGTGTACGGAAAATTAATTTATAAGTACTAAAAATTCATTTAATCCTAAAAAATAGCAAATCATTTCAAAAAAAAAATTCAAAGCTTCTCCATGGCAACTTATATGCACCATAACACGTGAACAAAAATATTTTCATGTAATATAAGTAAAAATAATATTTTAGGGGGTGAAAGACATCAGTTTTCCTTAGCAAATATGAATTGAAATAGCGTGAGAGATGTATGTGTTTGTGAACAATGTTTAGTCTAATTTTATAAAAATGTGTTGAATTTTTTATGTGAAGGTTATACAACTATAAAAAGACTGCATGCATTGTTTCATAATTTTCGAATGTAGACCTTTATATTTAACCTTTTTTTTATAATATGTTGAACCTTAATGAATTTCTATAGTCCAGGCCGACAGTCCTATCATAAATTTTTTTATGGTCGCATAGTTGGTACACATCCCATGTCCAACTTTGGCGTCTACCACGACATGTTGATAATTAGTTTATTCTAATCTGTGGGTTTCATTACCATTACATAAGATTTGACATAAGTAAATTTGATTACTTGGCACTAAATTTATCAGAGAGAGGTGGGATGTATCTTGTCTAGATGAAAAAGGTGTACATTTTTTTTCAAAAATTGGAAACTATTCTACGCTAGCATTGGAGGTAAAAGTTTCCAGTAATTCTCAAATCACGGTCGCACATTAAATGTTACGGCAGTCTATGAAATAACAAAATGACACTTAGATGGAATTGTTTCATTAATCTACTTATTAAAGCACCTTGTTAGCGTGACGAGAAAACAAAGAATCTATTAAGGACGACGAGTACATCTTTGAAGGTTACAGCCTTGGAGTTGTTCGCCGACCATGGATGAAAACATAATAATAGGCTTTGTCTAGATTAAATTATATTGTTCAGTTTCCATATATGTACACGACGTAGAGACCGAAAAATGTTTCTATTTTCTAAAAAAAATTAAAGAACTCTGTATAATATGGCATTTTGTGAAATAACAAAATAAAACTTCACATTGCGATTAGACTTGGGAGACAACCTTTATGATGATTACATCGAAGCACCTCTTTGCCAACAATTTATTATGTGGCTATTGAGGTTTTGAACTGTTGACATGGTTAGCTGTGAGCTTCCCACCATTACGTTTGATTTTAATCTTTTCATGTCCTAATAAATCTCATCTATACTACAAAGAGTGAGTTTTTCTGTTGTTTCTCTGTCCTCATACATCTTATCTCACATTGAGGGATTGGCTTACCGACTTTCTTATGTCGTTTCCAAAAACGATATTTTCACTTGCAGAAAAATGGCCTTTGGTCCAGAACATTTGTCCTAGTCAGTTTTTGACTCGGGACTAATAGGTGCATTAGTCTCGGGTCCAACGGCTACTAGCCAAGAGAACTCATTAGTTTTGGGTGGTAGCTCCACCCGGAACTAAGATCCTATATTAGTCCCGAGTGGAGCCACCACCCGGGACTAACATGCGATATTTAGTCTCGGTTGAATTCACCCATCGAGAGTAAAAGCTGAGTCGTCTTTTGAAATTTTTCTAAGTCCACCACATCCACCGACCTCTCCCTCTTCTTATCTCTCTGCCAATCGTTTCTCTACCTGTCTATCTCTCTCTTTGCTTATCCTCTCACAACCGCGCATGTAGGAGCTGAGGGCCGCGTGGGCACCAGCCGTCGCTGGCCTCGGACTCGTTGGCCCCAGGCCGCGCAAGTGTCGGCCGCCGCCGGACATGGGAGCGCCAGGCGCGGGCCGACCTTCACTGGCCGCGGGCACCGGCCACGCCGTGGGAGGGCTGGTCTCTGGCCACCGCGGCCATGCCATCGGTCCGCTGATCTCAATAAAAGATGAAGGCTATGAGATATGCAACCCGACCCGATCCGGCACGGGTGCATGGCCGGCGAGCTGCCACGGCCTGTGGTCCGGCGCGGATGGCCGACCGGCCAGCCAGCGAGCCGCCGCTACGCGTGGCCCGACGCAGTTGGCCGGTGATCACACGAGCGGTCTAGGGATATCTTCTGGTTTGCCGATATTTTGTTTGCAAATTTGTTTGTGGTGATGTTGATTTGTTTGTGAATGATTGTGTTGTGATTGTGCTTGTGAATAATCCTCATGTGCTATGAACCAAATCAAAGTGTTGTGAATCAGATTTATGCTAATTGATTGGTTGTGTGATGATGTGAGATGAGTATGTTTCATGCTTTAATAATTTGTGAAGTATCAGATTGTTTCTTGCTCTAGATTTGATTCTATCGTTGTGGTGAAGTTGGAGATCGAGGAGTTAGTGGTGGTGGAGTCGGAGCGAGCAGACAGGTGGAGATTGAGGAGGCGGTGGTGGTTGAGGCGGAGCGAGCAGGCAGAGCAGCAGGTCCGGTGGTGACATGCACCTTTTTTATTTTTTTAAATCCCTTTATTCCCGGTTGGTGATATCAGCTCGGACTAAAGGGCCCTTTTAGTCCCGGGTACTTTAGTCCCGGTTGGGAAACCGGTGATAATACTGGTTCCCAACCAGGACTAAAGTCCTCTTCTCTAGTATTGTTTGCATATGTTGTTGCAGGAACGGTATTTTTGTTATGAATAGGTCATAACTTGTGTGAGAACTCATGTAGCCATATTAGTTATTGATTGCAACATCGTCATGTAAGAGTACAAGATAGAAGATGGCATGCATTATTAATTAGTAGTTGTGCAGAAAGAGATGCAAAACCGGGTGTCTGACAGATATACTATTGTCTCCTTTTCTTGCAGGCTTGTCCACAATCCAGGTAACGTGGCAACTCAGAGGAGAAGGAGAGATCGTGAGACCATACTCTGGCAGAGTTAATGGTGATGTCATCGTCGCCGACTGAGCTTTTTTCCTTGGTGTAAGCGGTGGCTGCCAGTAGGACCTTCTTCTTCATGTCGACCTCGATCATCCATGCCGGTTCCTCAAGGTTGTACCGATTCTTCTTCAGCCGGAAGCAGACGGCGTCGGGGTTCTCCATGTTCACTACCGGATACTCCGGTGTGACACGTGGGAACCGGTGGTTCTTGGAATCGAGCGCGTCCCAGAATTCTTCCTCGTACATTGTCGCATCTTTCCTCCACGTGTAATCGCCTTTGCGCAACGACCAGGTGGTGATCCTGAAGGTGTGCTCCCACCTGAGCAGATTCTCATGGCCAACCCCGAAATGGCTGCAGTGCTGGCTATCGACACTGACGAACTTGATGCCGTAGCTTGTTGCACACACACTGCGGGAATCTTCAGGGCATCCTCGGCCGTGATAGGTGTCGTAGGGGTTTCCTGAGACGGCATCCACGGGGAGCGGCAGGTATCGGAGCCTCGGCGGTGGCGGCGGGTTCTTCCCTGACTGCGGGGAGGACATGTCTGCCAGGATCATCCCTCGGTAGTAATCTACCCATATCAAGCACCGACGCCGGTAGCAAGGCACGACCGCGTCGGTTGACCACCAGCGTAGGTCACGGCCGCCATTGGCACCGTGGACATGCAGATTCTTGTAGGCCTTCCAATCGTCGGACCCAGACCGGAACAGGTGGGCGGCGATCTCCGGCGGTGAACCGGCAGCCACCCGCGTCATCGAAAGCTGAGCCACAACGAAGGACGAGTCCTCTTGGCTTCTGCAGGAAATTATACCCGTGCTGTTCTTTCTCAAAAGGAGCTGAAAAGGCGTTCCTGCAAAGGATTTTCCATCGTGGTAGCCAGCAGGCAGCAGCGACAAGGACGGCCGCCGGGAGGGGTCGCCGTCGCCGCTCGCCTGGTAAACGAAGTAGTCGACGCGATCATCAGAGCAAGAGGGGCGAAACTTGGCACGGGACATCTCGAACAGAACGACGTCGCGGTGCGCGGCGATGACGTCCGGGGTGGTCGACAAAATCAAGCCGCGGGGCCCTTGCGGCCAGTCGACGGTGAGAACGGAAGTCCCCGGCGGTTCCACGAGCTCAAAGGAGACGGAGACCTCATCGCCGTTGGAGGTCCTGGAGATCGCCGACGTGGTGCGGTCGCCGTGGAAATCGTCCCGACGGGCGCCTTGTTGGTTCAGGACCACCCAACTGGGACGGGAAGCCGCCGCCGCCGGCGAACCTGCGGACAGTGAAGCGGAGGATCGTTTAAACCGCCGGCGGCGGCCGGGCTCATCTGACTCCTTATCCATGGTCATGGAGGTACGGCGGGCAGAGCTGTCGGATGAAGAGGCATCGGACGATCGCCTAGACCTCCGGTGGCCGGAGCCGGACATCTGTGTCTCCGTGGTCCAGATCGGCGGCGTGGAGGGCGGTGGCGACGGCTTGTTAATTTGGTGGCGTCGAAGGAAGTTGAGACGGTGGATATCAGATCGCAGCTCTCAGCCCGGATGAGGTTCGGTTTCGGACTTCGGGGCTCGGAAGTTCTCTCTTCGGACTAGGCTTGTCATGAGCACGTTCTCTCCCATGAGACTTGTACGTTTGTACCTCTGGTACTTGATCGATACGCCGATGATACGATGAACTCCGTTTTAAATTATAAATTGTTTATATTTTTATGTACATAGTTCAAGACATCATGTATATATACACATATATCAAAATCTATGTGCCTAGAAAATGCTAAACGATTTAGAATTTGAAAGGAACGAAGTAGCATAATAGCACTAATTTTGAATTATGTTAGCTCATCCAAATACTAATTATAAAAACTACTTCTTTCATTCTAAATTATAGGGTACGTTTGGCTCTCACCAAGTTTTGCCTCGCCTCGCTTTGCTGGCGCAGCAACGAGGTCCTTGCCAGGCCATTCGGCTCTCCTGCGCTAGCGAGCTAAAATCTTGCCTGCACAAGAACTGAGGGAACCTCAGCAGATCTTGCCAGGGGCACTCGGCAAAGAGGGTGAATTTTTCTGGAACAAATTTGCCAAGTGCTAGGATAAAAAGTAAAAACACTCGGCAAAGGCTGATCGAGGCTATACCAAGTGTTTTTACCCCAAAGCACTTGGCAAAGCTCGTGTGTTTGCCGAGTGCCAGGTGGGGGCACTCGGCAAAGCTCATGTGTTTGCTGAGTGCCTGGCGGGGCACTCGGTAAATCTCGGCCTTTGCCAAGTGTTTCTCCGTTCTGGCACTTGGCAAACATGCCGTCACCGTGGCTTCTCCGTCCCATGACTTTTTTTTGCCGAGTGTCAACTATGCACTCGGCAAAGTGTTTAACAATTTAGATGCCGACATAAAACACTCGGCAAAGAGCTCTTTGCCAAGTATTTAGATGCTGAGTGAGCTTTGCCGAGTGCGGCTCACGGCAAAGTCTTTGTCGAGTGCCTGGGGCACTTGGTAAAGGGCCTGTTTGTCTCGTTGGCTATCCTTAACACGCAAGGTGACACAGTGCTCAGTAAGAGATCCAAAGGGACACAGTGCTCAGTAAGAGATCCAAAGGGACCCATAATTCATTTTGGATCTATCCTAAATGAAATTCATGTAATATTTATCAAGTTTATCAAAGTATAGTAACATCTATAATGCACTATTAAGACACAGGGCTGGGCCGGCCAAATCCGAGGCTCCGTGCAGAACTCTAAAACGGGCCCTACCGATTTAGAAATATAGAACAATAACAATGTATAGAGCAATATATTATAAAACAATGAGAAATGTCAAGAATCGTATCTATTTAATTCTTGGCTGCATAGCACTTTATTACTCCAAGGAAACTTCAAAGGTATGGCATTAATCTTGTAACACCATATGTACATGTCAATTTACACACATGTATATATAGTATATACAAAGATGAAAGAGAACAAAATTGGTAATTAGCATATTAAAGAGTAGGCATGAAAAACGTAAACGAGCTAGTCTGCTACTATAATAGATTAAGGGTTCATATGCGAACAACATAAATTATGGCCCTGTTTAGTTCGCAAAGTTTCTGCAAAGTTTGGCAAAAGTTGCGCATTGAAAAACGTGTCACCTCTCTCGCGACACGTTTTCTAATACAACTTTGGCAACTTACTTTTTGCAACTTTCGCGAACTAAACAAGGCCTATAATTGAATAACAAAAACTAGGTTTATTGGCTTGACCTGTTGGCTGTGTGCATGTGTGTTGTGATTTGTGCACAACACTACTGCAAAATGCTGGCCGCAGCCGAGGCCGTGACGCTCGATGCGGCCTTTCAGTTGCTCGGATGCTCAGCCTGCTCCTGGTGCCTACCGGTCTGCTCCTGCTGGGCTCCCGAACTGCGCATAACAAAATTAGGGGCCCCAGAAAAATCCGGGCCCTGTGTAGTCGCACGGGCCGCACATGCCCGGGGCCCGGGCCTGTTAAGACATGCTTCGTGCTGGATTCACTGAAATCAATAAAATACCATAGATGTTAATGCTTTTTCTATTATTTTGATCAAAGTTATAGGTTTGACATAGGAAAAAACTAAAGTGGCGTAGAATTTGGAACCCAATGGCGAGGGTAGTTCATCAACCCATGCTGTAATTCTAATATGCATACGTATATGTATTAGAAGTTCATGGATAAATTCTGGCCATCTTTCCTATTTATTCATACGTACTCTAAAATGATACTGATATAGATATTTCGTTATCTTTGGTGGGTTTTACTTACAAATAGTCTATAAGATCTTTATCCCTAGTTATAATTCTCCCTTTGCATCATAATTTCATATACGTTTAACAAGTGTTTAGTTGGAATCTTAGCTTGAACTACGTTTTCGCACATAGAAATTAAATATGCTCGCTGTTTCTTGAATTCTTAGCGTGTCCTATGTGATTCTCATGGTAGCAGACATCATGCATGTGTAACTTAAATTAGTTTTTATATTAAGAATTCAGATGATAATTTAGAAGCATATATGGAAATACTTAATTTGGGATGTTTTCTATAATGAAAGGGTTTGGTAATGTAATTTCATATCAAAGTTTTATTTTAGTTTCTTTTTGTAATATTGGGGTGGTAATGTATATGCAACTTGAAAGCATTACTTTAGATTATTTTACATAACGAAACAACCAATTAATTTAGATATGAATTTAAGGGCTACTTTGTACTATTTTCATTATGGGAATGATGAGTAATAATTTTATAGTAAGTACAATAATCCAATGTCTATTATTGTCAATGCTAATTCATGTGCACTATATATATGGGCAGATGTTACTTTGTTTTTTTAGAATTCCTATGATTTATCTTTTTTCTAATAAATTTATATTTTGTTAGTAGATTTATCTTTTTTTTCTCTAGCACTTTACAAGACACAAGTTTAAGGTTTTAATATCATTATATTCATAGATATACATTGCAAACAAAATTATATACTACTCAACTACTGTAATTTGGATTATTTGGTGAGTGAAAGTAGACTTTATCCTCCAATAGTTGATGTAGCTATATTATTAAATAATGATATGTCATGACAAAGTGGTCTATTTTACATTTTTTCCTCATGGATCATGCTGTGCCTGTACAGCTCCCAGGCCCGCTGTGCCAGGTGGATTACAGTGTTATCCTGCAGAACCACCACAGACCGCCGGCCGCAGGCTACCTCGAGAAGGACCACGCCAAAGCTTTACATATGTCAGACTCTGGGTCCATGTATCCCATCGTGCCGGCTAGCTCCGTTGTGGGTGCCCCGCGGCTGTGGTCAACGAGTCTTGCGAGCCCAAAGTCTCCAAGCTTGGCATTGAAGGATGCATCCAGCATGTCGTTGCTTGGCTTGATGTCTTTGTGCAACACGTCCTGCTCGCAGTCCTGGTGAAGGTAGAGAAGAGTAGAGCCAATGCCCAGCACAATGTCATACCTATCGACAACACAACACATGTATTTGGTAAGAAAATTTAGGAGGATGGCACAAATCGAGGATGTAAACAGTGACCAACCTAAGTCTCCACGAGAGTATCGTCTCCGCACTATAAAGATGTGCATCGAGGCTGCCACTGGGCATCAGCTCATAGACAAAAGAAGCAGCTCATCACCGCTGTAGCACCAGCCGATGAGCCAGTGGCGGAGGACGGATCACATTTGAGGTATGGCATGCTTCAGAAACAATGCATGTGTTGATCTCTAAATGCTTAACAAAATAATTAAACTCATACTTGATCATGCAATGATTGCAAATTTTGGCGCTGGACCGAAACGATTCAGCTACAACATGCTAACCGATGCAATTGGTAACTTCTCTGATGACCACAAGCTTGGAGAAGGTGGATTTGGTTCAGTATATAGAGGTTTCTTGAGCGAGATGGACATTTTACGTCGCCATAAAAAGAGTTTCCAATAGCTCGAAGCAAGGGAGGAAAGAGTATGTCTCTGAGGTGAAGATCATCAGGGAAGAGTATGGTCCATACCATGCCCTACCAGGCCCTCCGCCACTGCGATGAGCTGCACGAGATTGCGGTGCCTCAGGCGCTTGATGATCTTCACCTCAGAGACATACTCTTTCCTCGAAACTCTTTTTATGGCAAGTAAAAGGTCCATCTCGCTCAAGAAACCTCTATATACTGAACCGAATCCACCTTCTCCAAGCTTGTGGTCATCAGAGAAGTTACCAATTGCATCGGTTAGCATGTTGTAGCTGAATCGTTCGGTCCAGCGCCTTTCTTGAATTTGGCTTACATAATGTCATTATCTGATTCTTCTACTTCTATATTGGCAACCCTTTTCTGTCGCAGACAGTGCAAAAAGAGCCATAACAGAATTCCTATTAGGAGGAAGAAGAAGATGGCAGTGGCACTAGCGGCTGCAGACACTGCTACGCCAATAATTAAAGGCGCTTGGGAAAACCTTGTTACTAGATTGCGGCTGAGCCTGAGCCTAAAGGGGGAAGCAGAGGTGGTGGGGCTCCTGATATACAAAGACACGTAAAAAATATTGCAACATATACATAATGTGGGTATTTTAGAAAATGAACAAATAAGATTGAGCCGCGGTAACAAATTTCTTTTCGACTAAAGAAGATACAAAATTCTGATTTGTACATCATGCTTTTATCTCTCGTAATGTATGTGTCGCTGATGAAAATTGAAAACTAGTAACTCTCCGTGGTCCAAATTCAGGTTTTTATTATAACAAATGTTTTAAATATAATTGAGAATTATTATAATCTTGTAAATGAATTAATTTGGAGTCTACAACACGTATAGTCTGTTTCCGATTCGAATCAGCTGCGACCGCACATACTGTAAATTGCAAAAGCTTCATCCCAAGTCCGAAACCGAACATCCTACGGCTTGAAGTTGAAGCCGCGAATATATATATCCTCCGTTTCAATCTTTCCCAACGCCACAAAACAAACCCTCGCCACGCCGATCTGAACCACGGAGACACCGATGTCCGGCCACCGGCGGTCTAGGTCTTCATGGGGCAGATCCACCTGCCGTAGCTCCATGCCGACCTCCGGCGGCCACCACCGGCAGCAGTTTAAGAAATCGTCCGGAACGTTGATGCTGCCCCAGTTGGGTGATCCTGAACGTTGATGCTGCCCGGCGGGATGATTTCCACGGCGACCACACCACGTCAGCGACCTCAGGCACCCACAGCGGCAAGGAGATCTCCGCCTCTTTTGAGCTCGTGGAACCGCCGGGGATCTCCGATCCGTCCTCACTGTCGACATTCCGGGGTCGTCGACCCGGTCCTTCAACGTGCACGTCCTCGCCGCCGACGGCGGCGCCGTTCTGTTCCGGATGGACGAGGACCACTTCGTCTACATGGCGAGCAGTGACCCCTCCCGGCGGCCGTCATTGTCGCTGTTACCTGTTCACTACTACGAACAGGAAGAATCTTATTCAGGCCGCCGTCACCGGCGCATTATGAATGAAACGGGCATCCTGTCCTGCAGCAGCAAGGAGTCCTCGCCGGCATTCATCATGGCCGATCTTAACAGGAGGTCTTATGGTCCATCCTCGGAGATGGACGTCTACCTGTACCGGTCAGTGTCTGACGACTGGAAGGTCTACAAAGAATCTCCATGTCCACGGTACCAATGGCGGCCGCGACTTACAGTGGTGGTATGCCAACGCGGCGGTGCCCTACCGCCGCCGGTTCTTGATCTGGGTCGATTACTACCGAGGGATGATCGTGGCAGACATGTCGTCGCAGTCAGAGAAGAAGCCGCTGCCACCGAGGTTCCGGTACATGCCGCTTCCAGTGGATAAAGTTCCTGTGGAGCAATGGTGGTCACCCTTGGATGATGAGTGATTGACAACCGTTGTGTGGTTTGATGTATCTCTTGGCTTGTGATGTGCAGGTGTAGGATGCCACATGGCGGTCGACGGCATGTGGTGAAGGTCAAGCGTGAAAGGTTCATGCCGATAGACCGAGGGCGGTGAAGGGTGAACGAGTAGGCTTGGACTGAGGGACCCGAGGAGTCCGGGCGGAGTCATGGGCGATCCACATGGTGCGCGGAAGAGCAAGAGTACATGATGGGATGAAGACGGCGTCGGTCGAGTCAAGCGGGACGGAGGCGAGTCGAGTAGGCGGCCCGGGAGCGGGAGCGAAAGACTTGGAGGCGTCGGAGGCTTGGCGGAGGCCGGACACGCGTCGACATCGGTGAGTCACGTCGTGCGGCGACGTGCAAGGAGGGTTTGGCGGTTTGGTCCTCAAAACCGGCCAGAGGCAGGTTTTCCCGGTTTGGGCCTCAAAACGCGGGTGGAGCACGGTGCGGTCGGATGCGGCCCGGTGGGACTGGGTGCGGTTCGATGCGGCCGGAAGCTTCGAGTGGGACGACACGTGGCGGCATCGCGAAGCTTGCGTCGAGGCGAAGCAAAGTCGTGAAGGCGGCGTGGGCGTCCGATCAATATTCCTGGACTTGGTCCAAAATGCCCCTGCGTGGGCTTGTGTTTTAAGTGCTTCATGTAAGGGTATTTCGGTCATTTTCCGGATGCCTATTTATATGTGGAGAGGCTGAAATTTCAGCACTCTCTTGGGGCTTAGGAGGTGGAGGTCTCTCTCATTTTGCACATGTGAGAGGATTTTTAGGGTTTGAGGAGAGAAGAGAGGAGAGGCTCTTGTTCTTGAGCTTTTAGCCATCCAAGTTTTGTAATACTTGTGAGTGGCTTGTATCCGGATATGGCCAAGTGATTCTTAGTGAAATCTCCTCTTAATCTTGTGCCAAATCCTTTGTTCCCGGCGTTTTTCTTTTTAGCCATTTTCGGGGCTATTTTTGGGCGAATTCGTGATCTTGAGTTTGGCTGCGTTTTGGGTCGGATTTCTTGGGGGGATTTGGTGCTGGGACATGTGCGAACACATCTAGGGTGATCCCCTACTGAATCCATGCACGAGCACCACGAATCTTGAGTTTTCCCGAAACCCTTCCTCTCTTGTGTTCTTGGTCAAATCCGTGAAATTCTTGGTGATGTATTGATCTTTCTTGGAGAAGATCTTTTGGATAACACTCACCAAGTTCTTGCGCAGCTATGGCGCAAATTTCACAGAGTTTGGACCTCGTTTGAGTGGATTGAGGGTTTTCTCCCCATGTTTTCAAGTTGCTGCCAGGAAGAACAGGTCAGACCGGTTTCGGAAGAGGTCAGACCGGTTTTTTGTCAACTTGCTCCTTTTGAAGATCTCTTCTGGTGTTTGGACTCATAATACCACTGGAAACCTATAGTCCAAATATCATGATTTTTGGAGCTTGTTTGGTCTAGTTTTGCTATTTTTCTTGAACTCTCTATAGGCTGCCAGACCAAAGAGGTCCGACCGGTTTCGGAAAAGGTCAGACCGGTTTGGGTTTTCGTGAGACCGCTTTGGGGAGAGGTCTGACCGGTTTGTGCTCCAGTGAGACCGGTTTGTGATCTGAATTTTTGTGAGCTCGGCTTGTTTTTGCTTCCGCTTTGTTCTGAAAGGTTCCTAGCATTCTTCCTAGGTTCGTTAGCTCTTCCATAGCTAAGTGAGCTTGAGTTTGCTAGAAGAGAGGGGTCCGGTTGGATTTTGGAGTCTCGTTTCACTTTGGAAGAAATTTGTAAAGGCTCCCATTCACCCCCCCCCTCTGGTCGCCGTTTCGGTCCTTCAATTGGTATCAGAGCTTTGGTTAAGGATCACTCCACCTTAACCGGCTTTGTGATCCACGGGGCGACAAGGGAAAGGGCGATTTCTCTTCCAGTTTTGGTTTTTGTGATTTGAGCTTGCTTTCAGCTAATCCTAACCGGTGCTTTGAGCTATGGCACCAAGCTCTTCTTCTTGTGTGTCTTTGTCCTCAGATTTGGATGATAGAGAGAGGAGGAGCACGAAGATTGAGATGAAACAAGAAGTGGAGGAGGTGTTGGATCTCCTCGAGCACTACGAGGATGGTGATCTCACAAAGAGCAAGTTCTTCCGTGAGCTAAAAGAGATGAGTCAAGGTACGCTCGCTAAATGCATCTTGTTTCTATGCAATCGAAATGATGACAATGCTGTGAGAAACAAAGAGATTTGTGATGCTTTGCGTAGGAAGAATGAGAAGGTGAAATGTTCTCTTTCTAGGTTGAAATCTGGAATGTTTCATTGGAAGTCACGTGCTTTAATGCCTTGCAACTCTTGTGATAGATTGTTTAGAAGGATTAATGTTTTGAGTGCTTCCCTTGAATGTTTGAGTCTTGAGAATGACATGCTGAAAGACAATTCTTGTGAGAACTTGCTTAGTAAAAATGATGAGTTAAATTCTTCTCTTGCTTGCTTGAAATGTGAAAATGAATTGTTGAAATCCAATGCCTCTATGCCTTGTGATTCATGTGTTACTTTGAATAATGATCTTGATAAGGCTAGAGATGAGATTGCTTTGTTGAAATCGAATGCTTGTTTACCATGTGTTTCATGTGAGTCTTTGTTTGCTGAAATTAATGAACTAAAATTGACTCATACCACATGTGTAGAGCAACTTGAGCATGCTAGGGCTAAAATTGATGAACTTGAATCAATGCCTTGTAGCATATGCTCTTTTGTGCTTGAAGAGAATGCTTGCCTTACTTCTTGTGATAATCATGATACTTTGCTTGATGTGAATGATGATGCTTGTTCATGTGGTCTCATTTGCACTTCATGCATTGATTTGGAAAATGAAGTTTTGGCTTTAAAGCAAATGCGCGATGATATGAGCGCTAAGTTGGTTGAGCACAATGAAATGAGTGCTAACCTTGAGAAAGAGATTGATCTCTTGCGTACCACATATGCAAAGTGCATTGAAAAAGAGATGGATAATTTGAGAGATGCTCCTTGTGGTACTTGTGATCGCCTCAAACATCAAAATGAGGTTTTGGTCATGAGATGCAAGAGTCTTAGTACTAAGTCTTTGGATTCTCGCAATTCTTGTCACTCCGATGTTGGTGTTTCCAAAATTGCTTCTTCTCAACCGGAGTTGGCTTCTTGTGTTGAGCGTGAGTCTTTAGACGTTGGCACTTGTGTTGGTGCTTCGGATAGCTCTTCCATAGCTATTCCTAAGCTTGTGGATTCTTCTGGTGATGCCCAAGGGATTTCTAATGGCAAGGGTGCTTCTCACTTCTTTGGAACTCAATCCCCCAAACCAAAGTTCCATTGCACCTTTTGCAAGAAAGATGGGCATACCAATGAATTCTGCTTTCGCCGTGTCAAACACGAGCGACGTGTGCGTGCTAAAGCTTTTAGGAAGCCACGTAGCCTTTCCCATGGCACGTGTGATCCTAATTTTGGCACCAAGTTGGATTCTAATGCTTCTTGCTCTAAGTCCCAAGGGACTTCTCACATGAATGGAAATGGTGATTCGTCCACTCGGACCATGCCTCCAGATAGGCCTTTGTACCATTGTTCCTTTTGTGAGAAAGATGGGCACCAGGAGAGCTTTTGCTATCGGCGTGCAAGACGCATGCGCCGAGCTCGTGCTTCTAGGTCTTCGGTTGTTCATAGCCCTTCTCATGGTATGAGCACTTGTGAGCCTAATGTGAAGCCTGGCTTTGTTGATGGGTTTTACGACTCCTTCTCTAGTGGGTTAGGTCATGATCGTGGACATGCTTCTAGTTCTTCTTGTGTTGGTCCACGACATGGTTCTCATGGTGCTTGTGATGGTGGTCCTTCTCTTAAGACCTTGGGAGATTATTGCCTCTTTGCTAGTGGTAGCACTCGTTCTTCTTCTCGAGTTGCTCTTTCGAGGCATGCTTCTTCCAAGGGTGTTTCAAGATCTTTCCATTTGAACCGGCATTTGCATCATGCTAACCCATGTGACAAGTTGAGTGCTCCTTTTACCCGTGTGACCAAGTCTTGGGTTCCCAAGTATATGCTTGCTAACCCTTCGGGATCCAAGACTCGGCCTTTGTACTCTCATGTGTAGGTACAGGACGCGGATGGAGAACATGAGCTTAAAGGAACTTGATCTTCCGCTTCAGGTGATCAAGACTTGATGGTTCTCCATACCGTTTGGATGGCCCTCGAGTGGCCTTTGTATACTTTGTATAGTGTGCTTTGCTTTTGTACACTCTTATGCTTACTTGTGTATTGTTTGCATGTTTTATACTTGTTTCATGCTTTTACTTCTGTCTAGCATGCTATTATCTTTGCTCATCATGTGGTATGCTAGCTTTGTAAATAACATGGTAGGATAGCCACCTTTTTATGTCTAGCATATTGTATTGTTGCTTATCTTGTGATATGTTAGCTTTTCTAAATGACATGGCAGGCTAGCCACTTTTTCATGTTAGCATGGATGGTTCTTCATGTATATCTTGCCATGCTAGCTTTGTATATATCTTGGTGGATTAGTCTTTTGTGAGACTTTGATGTAGGTGTTCATTCTCAAGCAAGGTAATTTGGATAAATTTGAATCTCTCTCTATTTGATGGTTATTTATTGGTTATGCATCTTATAGTTGTGCTTATCATGTTCCTAACTTTGAAACTAACCGGATAGTAGAAACATGTGAGATTATTTTCGATGAAACTATGCCTTGCACACCATCTGCCTTTGAGCTTGCAGATGAACATGGAATGAAGCAAAGCATCTTTGAGGAAGAGGATGAGCTTGTAGATGGTGGTGATTAAGATGAAGATGTGATCGATCATCCACCAGCTGCTGCACCTGTACCTTCTACTTCGACTACATCAGTTGATGGGCCAGATTCTACTTCCACTACACCAGGCCATCGACATGTACCACTACATGATCAAGTTGAAGAAGATGACCAGGAGAGTCCAGCTATAGTTGAGGGGGAGGCTACCTCAGAGCATGAGGCTCAACGACACTTTCAGCGTCGCCATCCACCTCAACAGATGATCGGTAACTTGCATGATCATACCTCTTTGCTCTTGTTGCTTTTGTTGCCTCTTTCTTCTCCCTTTTGTGTTGGGTTCTGGATGTTTTCTCTTGCATCACATTGTATCATATATGTCTCATGCATTTGCATTGCATTTTGTGACATAATGCATTTGTATCATATCTATGCACTAGATGAGCTTCTCTTATATATCCTGAGTATTTGCTTATGCTCTTGAGAACTAGTGCATAAGATTGTGGTGATTTTGCAATGTGCTGCTTATGCTCTTGATGATATTGTCATAAGAAATCTTGTGAGCTAAGCTTGTTTTTATAAAATGAATCATGAAATGTTTATCACCCATGAGTAAGTCTTTTGTCATGCGCTGCTCTTGCTTGAGATGCTAGGTTGTGCTAGCTCGTACTCGGGCGATTTGTTCTTTGCACATGGCTTATCATTGCGCTTGCTTTGCATTACCTAGGGGGAGTATGTTTTCTGTGCTTCACTTGTGTCAAGGGACACCTCATAAACCTTGGTTTTGTATGTGCTTAATGAAAAATGCTAGTAATATGAAAATATGGAAGATAGCAAATAGTATGCATGAAAATGCTGTTAATCTATATTGCTCATTTAAAATCATCACCAGGTTGCTCTACTGTTACATGTGCTTGCCATAGAAGTAGGCTCATGGTCTCAGTGAGTTTGAAAATGAGTAGGAATGTCTTGCAAGTGTTAGCAATGATCTTATGTTGAGAATGTGTCATCCTTATATGAGCTTTTGTGATCTAGTTTGACCTTGCTCGAGTTATCATGGCTAGACTTTTGCTCATGTGGTGATATCTTTTATAAAATATGAAAATCTGAAATTATGCCTGAGCCTCCTGATTCTATCATAATATCCTCATGTCGGCTATTTGTGCTTGCTTATGATCTGCTTCTCTGTGCTTTAGTTCATTTATAGCATTTGTAAATGCTTTGTGATATATTTGAAAAGCTTGGTAGTTTTTGCACCCCATGGCATGCATTTTGTGCTCTCATGAAATCCTTGATGTTTGCATTGACAACAAGGGGGAGAAATTTATGTTGCATATGCTCAAAGGGGAGAGTTTATGGTTTTGCATGCATTTCATGGAGATAGGAGAATCTGCATTGTATTTAGTAAGGGGGAGTTGCATTTGCTCCTGCAAGCATTTGTGTAGCATGTTTTCAGGGAGAGTGCTTTCGCTCAGGGGGAGCTTTGTGTTGAGTTTGCATCTCTTTTTTGTGAGTTGCTTCTCTTTTGCTCTCTTGCCAGTTGCGTTGAGCTTTTACCTCTTCTTGAGGAGCCGGCAGTTGTTTGAGCTTTCGCTTGTCACATGATTGGTGTTGAGCCCTTTCTGCCTCTTCTTGAGGGATCATGTGACTTTGTCTCAGTTGTGTCGAGCCGTTGCCCTTGTTTTAGGGGACTGAGACTTCTCTTCTCGAGTGATCTTGTCTTTGCCTTTTGTCTTGGCTTTTGGATCACTTGAAAGAGATATTTGTTTTTCCTTTCTCTTCTTCTTATTGTTTTCAAGTTATTATGGTGGGTGTTGTCAATGCACTCATCAAGGGGGAGATTGTGGAGCAATGGTGGTCACCCTTGGATGATGAGTGATTGACAACCGTTGTGTGGTTTGATGTATCTCTTGGCTTGTGATGTGCAGGTGTAGGATGCCACATGGCGGTCGACGGCATGTGGTGAAGGTCAAGCGTGAAAGGTTCATGCCGATAGACCGAGGGCGGTGAAGGGTGAACGAGTAGGCTTGGACTGAGGGACCCGAGGAGTCCGGGCGGAGTCATGGGCGATCCACATGGTGCGCGGAAGAGCAAGAGTACATGATGGGATGAAGACGGCGTCGGTCGAGTCAAGCGGGACGGAGGCGAGTCGAGTAGGCGGCCCGGGAGCGGGAGCGAAAGACTTGGAGGCGTCGGAGGCTTGGCGGAGGCCGGACACGCGTCGACATCGGTGAGTCACGTCGTGCGGCGACGTGCAAGGAGGGTTTGGCGGTTTGGTCCTCAAAACCGGCCAGAGGTAGGTTTTCCCGGTTTGGGCCTCAAAACGCGGGTGGAGCACGGTGCGGTCGGATGCGGCCCGGTGGGACTGGGTGCGGTTCGATGCGGCCGGAAGCTTCGAGTGGGACGACACGTGGCGGCATCGCGAAGCTTGCGTCGAGGCGAAGCAAAGTCGTGAAGGCGGCGTGGGCGTCCGATCAATATTCCTGGACTTGGTCCAAAATGCCCCTGCGTGGGCTTGTGTTTTAAGTGCTTCATGTAAGGGTATTTCGGTCATTTTCCGGATGCCTATTTATATGTGGAGAGGCTGAAATTTCAGCACTCTCTTGGGGCTTAGGAGGTGGAGGTCTCTCTCATTTTGCACATGTGAGAGGATTTTTAGGGTTTGAGGAGAGAAGAGAGGAGAGGCTCTTGTTCTTGAGCTTTTAGCCATCCAAGTTTTGTAATACTTGTGAGTGGCTTGTATCCGGATATGGCCAAGTGATTCTTAGTGAAATCTCCTCTTAATCTTGTGCCAAATCCTTTGTTCCCGGCGTTTTTCTTTTTAGCCATTTTCGGGGCTATTTTTGGGCGAATTCGTGATCTTGAGTTTGGCTGCGTTTTGGGTCGGATTTCTTGGGGGGATTTGGTGCTGGGACATGTGCGAACACATCTAGGGTGATCCCCTACTTAATCCATGCACGAGCACCACGAATCTTGAGTTTTCCCGAAACCCTTCCTCTCTTGTGTTCTTGGTCAAATCCGTGAAATTCTTGGTGATGTATTGATCTTTCTTGGAGAAGATCTTTTGGATAACACTCACCAAGTTCTTGCGCAGCTATGGCGCAAATTTCACGGAGTTTGGACCTCGTTTGAGTGGATTGAGGGTTTTCTCCCCATGTTTTCAAGTTGCTGCCAGGAAGAACAGGTCAGACCGGTTTCGGAAGAGGTCAGACCGGTTTTTTGTCAACTTGCTTCTTTTGAAGATCTCTTCTGGTGTTTGGACTCATAATACCACTGGAAACCTATAGTCCAAATATCATGATTTTTGGAGCTCGTTTGGTCTAGTTTTGCTATTTTTCTTGAACTCTCTATAGGCTGCCAGACCAAAGAGGTCCGACCGGTTTCGGAAAAGGTCAGACCGGTTTGGGTTTTCGTGAGACCGCTTTGGGGAGAGGTCTGACCGGTTTGTGCTCCAGTGAGACCGGTTTGTGATCTGAATTTTTGTGAGCTCGGCTTGTTTTTGCTTCCGCTTTGTTCTGAAAGGTTCCTAGCATTCTTCCTAGGTTCGTTAGCTCTTCCATAGCTAAGTGAGCTTGAGTTTGCTAGAAGAGAGGGGTCCGGTTGGATTTTGGAGTCTCGTTTCACTTTAGAAGAAATTTGTAAAGGCTCCCATTCACCCCCCCTCTGGTCGCCGTTTCGGTCCTTCAGTTCCGGACGAGGACCCTGATGACATAGAAGACGGCCGGGGATGCCCCGAATTGTCCCGCAGTTTGTGTGTCACACGCTCCGGGATCAAGTTCGTCAGTGTCGACCGCCAGTACACCAGTAACTTCGGAGTTGGTGGTGTTTCGCATATGCTTAATTGGAGGCACACCTTCAGGATCACCACCTGGTCACTGCGCGATGGCGATTACACATGGAGGAGAGACGCCACATTGTATGAGCGAGAATTCTGGGCCGTCCTCGATTCCGAAGGCCGTTTACCACACGTTGAGCCGGAGTGCCTGGTCGTGAACATGGAGAACCCTGATGCCGTCTCCTTCCTGCTGAGAGAGGACCATGAATCACAGGACGGGCCGATATGGATGGTCGAGGTCGACATGAAGAAGAACGCTCTGCTAGCATTCACTTCTTACACAAAGGACACAAGCTTGTCCGGCGACCAGGAGGACACCATCATGAACGCCAGGTTAGAATTTGAGGGTACCTTCATCTCCAGTGAGTTGCCACGTTACCTGGATGGTGGAGAAGCTTGCGAGAAAAAGAGGCAATGACATCTCAGTCAGATACCCTAGCTTTTCATCTCTTTCGGCACGACTACTAAATGCATGCCATCTTCTTCAGGCTTTGTAACCTGTAAGCATACGTGATGATATTGTAATCAAGAACTAACATGAGTTTTCATGTTATAATTCATTTGACTTTTTTGACTCAAGTTTGACTGCTCACCATATTCAAAAAAATGTGCAAAATAAACACAACACAGGTGCTTCCCTGTCGACAGTCACCACATACGCATTGTGGTGACTTCATCTCAATATTGGAACAGCCGGCACAGCCTCTCAAAATATGCCCATAGGGGTCGGATTTGTGTGCGTGTATTCATAAGGGTTTGTGTGCATGCGCATGTGAGCGTTGCATATGTACTGATATTTCAAAAAATAAATAAAAGTAATGCAAAATCGTATGCCCAAGTTTTAGATTATTTTTTTAAAAAGACTAGTGCCCATGCCGCCCCACTATCCACAGTGGCAGATAATTAAGATACACCACGTAGACCTAGTTTTAAGAAATTTGGGAAAAATGGTAACAATGTGAAAGAATCTTACTAGAGATTGTTGATGTCTGGAAGGCAAATAAAAATAATAGTGTGATCATATATATGAGCCGCAACAAATATCAGAACTGAATTCTCGAAAAGGAGAATCATCAAACCTGGAAAAAGAGTGAACATTAATTCAATATATTTGGTGAGCAAGTTTGTTCCTCCTTTCAAAAAAAAAAGTTTGTTCCTAAGTATATAAATATATTCCAGGAACGCTACCATGCATCATGTGGGAGGGATTGGAGCCAGATCAGTTCGTTAATGTACTACGCTTTCACTGGTTGAAGAAATTATTTTATGCAAAGAACGGCATTTTTCTCTCGCCGCTGTTTGCTTTTTGTTTCTCGTTTGCGTATTGGGAGCGTATGTGAGGGCCACAAAAGGGCTCACGTTGCTGCTAGGATTGGATGCGCCAATAAACGGGGCACTAGTTTGGGCAACTGTAGGAGCTGTTGTTTGTCTCTGAGTTCCTAAAATTAGGTTTTGGGAAAGAGGTTTTGGAGATTATCTAGGTAGCTAGCAACATGATATACCAAAATCAAATAAAAGAACTAAAATTTTCCTGGACATGTTTTGGATTAAAAAGAAGGCAAACTAATGTCCATACAGCCATGCAACAGCACAAAAATCATGTCTAGTTTTAATAGACTTTGAAAAAGTAATAATGATGTTATAGAAGCTTAGTAGAGACCCTATTTTTTTTGTCTGCAAGGACAAATAAAAAAGAATAATGTGATCATATGAGCTGCAAAGAAATATCAAACTTGCATTCTGGACAAAAGAGAAACATGCATCAAACCAGGAAACAAGAGTGAAAATTAAATCGATCTAGTCTATGTTTGGTGAGAAAGTTGTTAGGTTGATCTCCACCAGTTGGCCCAAAGGCCAACTGGGCCTTTGACTCGCGTCCTGATCGGGGACGTCCAGCCCAATAAGGCTGGTGGGCCCCTGTTGCACTGCGCAGTATAAAAGAGGAGATGGGGTCCGGCGGCTTAGGGTACGAGATTCATTGCTGCCGCGACTCCCCACCTCCAAACCCTAGTCCGATCGAGAGGGTGCGCAGCCAGCGGCGGGAAGCTCCACCAGGCCATTGACGGAACGACGTCGCCACTGCTTCACCCGTCGCTGCCCTAGCGCAGATCTACACCGACGAACGTGATCAACAGAACAAGGAAGAGGTTTATCTTTTAGTTCTTGTTTTAGTTCGTGTATTCTCAGATGTAAACAATGTTATGTTAAGTTATTGCAAAGTTCCCCGCTCGATCTATTCCTAGAAGATCCACAGTTTTAACAATGGTATCAAGAGCCTGCTCTAGTGAGTAGACAGAGTTGGGGAAAGAGAAATTTCGATCTTGGATCGAGAAAAAGAAAGCAAATCTCGCAAGAGGAAAAGAAATCGTCGGATTCGAACTCGAATCGAAAGAACAGACAGGGTGAAATCCGCAAGGACAAAGACCAAAAGAAAACCCTAACCCTACCTCGCCGGCCGCGCCATGGGGCCACCCCGTGACGCTCCTCGATGTGAAATCCGCAAGGACAAAGACCAAAAGAAAACCCTAACCCTACCTCGCCGGCCGCGCCATGGGGCCACCCCGTGACGCTCCTCGATGGAGCCGCGCGCAGGAAGCACGCGGCGCCGGCGAGAAGCTCCAAAGGGCGGCGGCGGCGCAGTACATCATCTCTGTTCAGTGGAAGAGCAAGAGAAGAAAAGAAAACAAAAAAAAGGAGCAGAGCACTCGCGGCCCGAGACCCGAGCCTGCAGTGCTCGTGATTTGCCTGACCAGCAACCAGAAAAGAAAAAAAA
>CM014277.1:14514566-14561642 GCA_004135705.1 Alloteropsis semialata
GTAGATTCCCTACGTCGGAGCTGGATCTTTGTAATACGCTTAGATTAATCTTTGACTGTCATGTTGGTCTAGATTCCCTACGTCGGAGCTAGGTTCATCTTGATTAGTTAAAGGAAGCTTTGGTTATGCCTTAATGCTATTTGAATGTTAAGTGTGGTGTAGATTCCCTACGTCGGAGCTGGATCTTGCTTAATTGTTCAGTAGTATATCTTAGAATCAGAACGTATCTGTTAATGTTTTACCTGCTTATTTTGCTTAATCTGATCAACACCTGTGCGAGCATCTTGTCTAATTGACAGGTTGATAAGTTAAGTCAGATTATCTAGCTATCTGATCTGATCATAGTTAGAGAAATCTAGATTCCCTACGTCGGAGCTAGATTTCTCTGAAAAGGCTATAGTCCGATCGGTTGGTTAGATGGTCCGATAAGACGAGTCAAACTGGTAATTAGACAAGGTGGACAATGTATCGGCTTACACTTTGATTATTTAATATCTTGTTTCAAGACATAGCTGATCCATTATTTTACATATTGGTCTTGTTTTATGCTTTATTTCATTATTTAAAGGCTAGACTGTTATATCAATCAAGGTCCGATCCTGATTGGTCCGATCTTGAAGTCCGATTTGGTGTCTGATTGAGGTCCGATCACTCGGCCCGATTGACGTCATCATTGAGGTCCGATTCTGAGGTCCGATCAGTATCGGCCGATGCGTGTCTGATTGGGTCTTGGCTAAAATTCGACGCTTCTCCATCGTCTGAAATAGAGCCGGCACAATCGTAGAGCAATTTAACTGTTTTATTCCCCTTGTCAATTTCAGGTCAAATTGACTGGCACGCCGCGAACCTGAACTGGAGTGTAGACTGGCACTGGAGCGAAGCTGATCTCCCCGGTCATCGTGTGCTGCACGCGGGAGATACGCCCGCCGATTTTCCGCGTCAACAGTCTCAACATATTGTCTTCCCTCCGATCCTCTTTGTGCCACCGCATCAATTTAGCATGCTCTCTGTTTCTGAACAAACGCTTCAGACGTTGTATTATAGGAAAATACCACATCACCTTGACAGGGACTCTCTTCTTGGGGGGCTCTCCCTCAACATCACCAGGGTCGTCTCGCCTGATTTTATACCGCGAACAATTGCAAACCGGACAGGCATCCAAAGATTCGTACGCCTTGCCCCAATAAAGGATACAATCATTGGGACATGCGTGTATCTTTTGTACTTTCAGTGCTAGAGGGCAAACGATTTTTCTTGCTTCGTATGTTGTTTCGGGCAATGTGTTGCCCTCTGGAAGCATCTTCTTTATTATTTTCAATATCTCTCCAAAACCTTTGTCAGATAAGCCATTAGTTGCCTTCCATTGCAACAGTTCCAGTGTGGTACCCAACTTTTTCTGGTCCTGTTTGCAATCTGGGTACAACAATGTTTTGTGGTCCTCCAACAAACGCTTCATCTTTTTCCGCTCTTTCGCACTTTCGCAGTCTTTCTCTTCATCACGGATCATGCCACCTAAGGCGTCATCATCCTCATCTTCTGCAACTGCTTCACCCTCGCCCATTGCTGTATCATCTGCAAAGGCACTGTATTGTGCAAAGTCCGGGATGTTGTCGTCACCTTCTTCATCACCATCTTCAAAGAATATCCCCGCTTCGCCGTGTTTGGTCCAACAGATATAGTTAGGCATGAAACCACTCATAAGCAAGTGTGTGTGGACCACCTTCTTCGAGATGTGATAATCCTTCTTATTCTCACAGACCTTCTTCGAGATGCCTCAGATACGTTGTCTTTCCAAAATCATCAACGTGTTACTTCTGCTCATCTCAAAAAAATTTCAAGGAGTGATTTGCCTCAGATACGTTGTCTTTCATTTGACCTTGAACTTGGAGCATAAGAAACATTACAGGTGGTAACAAAATTGGTTCATGGTAGGCATAGAACCATGAGACACACCCAGCCCAACCATCACAACCGATCCGTTGCTTGGGCATGGATGTGTCCCATGGTTTGATGACAACCATGAGAAGCATAACTATACAATACAAGCTCAGGCTCAAGGTCATCATATGTTACCCAGCTAGAAAACTAGGTAAATTTTGATATCATCATAGGCATGCCAAGAGTTGGATTGTTTTAGTTCAAGATATTGACAACCATGAGAAGTAAAATTAAATTTAAAATCTAACTAAATAAGAATATCATTTATAATCTCAAAAAATCCTAAACACCCTAAATATCAACGTCATTTGAAGCCTCTAAAAAGATGTAATTCTAAAGTTCGTAATAAGCCTAAATATGAATTTCATTTATAATCTCTAAAAATCCTAATAACCCTAAATATGAATATCATTTATAATATCTAAAAATCATAATAAGCATAAATATGAAAATCATTTAAAGTTTATACAAATAATCCAAAAATCTAAACAATGTCTAAAAATTTGTGCATCATCTCTACACATGCAACAACTAACTATATAGTGATTCTCTATTACAAATTCATAATAAAAATAAAGATTAAATCTAAAATCTCTTATTTCAATCCATTCCACAAAACACAAATTACTCAAAACATAGAGAATGAAATAGACCATACTAACCGTCAAAAGAGAGAGGATGAAGTTGCTAACCTTCTAGCGGACTTGGTTTGCAAAATCTCCAAAAGTTATAAAAAAATTGGGCATGAGCTCCCCCAACCCGAGCTCAATGGAGGATGAAGAAATGAGCCATGGCTTGGGCTGGGGGAGGAAGAAGGGGACTTATACGAAGAGCCCCTTTGGTACCGGTTGGTGGCACCAACCCGTACCAAAGGGGGTCACATTGGTACCGGTTGGTGTCACCAACCGGTACCAAAGGCCCCGAGGCTCATTGGTACCGGTTGGTGACACCAACCGGTACCAATGTGGCCATATAGGTACCGGTGGTGCCACCACCCGGTACCAATGAGCTCGCAGAATTATTGACCGTTGGACCCGGTACCAATGCTCTATCCGTGACCGATTACTATATATTCGGATGATCACATGCATGTGGATCCAACTCATGAAATATATAATTCTCAGGCTGTTGCTGGGCGTTCTCGGCGGTGGCCGCCATCGAGGGCATCCACCAGATCAAGACTGGCGAGCTGGTGTCGCTGTCGGAGCAGCAGGTGCTGGATTGTTCCTACAACGGGAATCGCGACGGCTGCAACGACGGTGGTTTCGAGGA
The DNA here is from genome assembly GCA_004135705.1 of Alloteropsis semialata. Lineage (NCBI taxonomy): Eukaryota > Viridiplantae > Streptophyta > Magnoliopsida > Poales > Poaceae > Alloteropsis > Alloteropsis semialata. The sequence continues at coordinate 14,517,777 of CM014277.1, forward strand.
CGACGCCTTCGAGTACATTATCAGCAACGGCGGCGTTACCACCGAGGACTCCTACCAGTACACCGCCGAGCAGGGCATATGCCAATCCGTGCAGCCGGCGGTCACGATCTCAAGCTACCAGCGCGTGCCCAGAGACGACGAGGACGCGCTCGCCATGGCTGTTGCAAACCAGCCCGTGTCCGTGGCCGTCGACGCGAGCAACTTCCAGTTCTACAGCGGTGGCTTGATGACCGCCGACAGTTGTGGCACATACTTAAACCATGCAGCGACGGCGGTAGGGTATGGCACGGGCGAGGATGGCACCAAGTACTGGCTGATCAAGAACTCGTGGGGGGAGACCTGGGGAGAGGGAGGGTACCTGAGGCTTGAGAGGGGCGCCAACGCCTGCGTTGTTGCCATGGACGCCTCCTATCCACTGGCGTGAACTCTTAAAACAACGAACGCAATCTACGTGAAGGCATGCAAATGGCATGGGAAAGGATTATTAACATTGTGGAACAATAATGCATGCGCATAAATAGATATTTTTCAGTGCGAGTCAAACCTGCTTGAATGTAATAATTTACGTGGCATTTTCATTCAGTAGTTTATGTACACATTAGCATTATTGTTGCTTATGCTGCATGCATGAGCATTGCGTCTTGTAAGACCACGATATAATTGCAATGTTAATCTTTTTTATCATGTACCCAACTATATTGCCCTATCTATATGATAATATCCTTTTGAGCATAGAATTAATGTATGCATATCTGAGTGACCGAAATGTGCTATATGTGTTATTCCCTTCACTTGTTTGGTATTTCCTTCACAGGACTGTATATGTGTCTGACATGGTCACCTTTGCCATTGCCTTACTGAATATTTGAGTAAAATGCAGTTCAGGTCCCTGAACTTGTCCGCTTGTGTCAACCCGGTTCCTAAACTTCCAGACTACAGATCTGGATCCCCAAACTTGTTAATCGGTTCATGTAAGGTCCAAATTTCCACTAAATCACGTGTCTTGACCAGACTGCAAGAAGTGGGATCTTTCTAGGGGGTTAGAAGCAAAATTGCACATCGAGGACTCGAGGTGGACTGATGGGCGTGCCCATGTTCTCTCTCCTCTCGTTCTCATCCGGCCGCAGCCATGCCTCCGCGTGAGGTTCGCCGACGGCGACTGGCTCCGCCCCACAACCGGTTGTGGCCCAACCTTTACGCGTGAGGTCCGCCAAGCGGCCTCAGGATCCACCCCCGCCCCCATCGCTCGGCAGCGCGGCCGGCTACGCCCCACCCCATGCGTCCGGTGGCATGACCGCGGCAGGGCCGGCAAGCGATGCGTGTGGAACGGCAGGTCAAGGCAGCGGCTGCAGCTAAGGCTGGTGTGGTGAGCCTACAGCCTGAAGCTACACACAACCATGGCCAGCTGCCGCCCTCCTAGAAAAGGCGGACCACCGGCGGGTGATCTAGGAGGGGGACGCTCCCAGCTATGCCCAGAACGGCTTGCTTTGTCTCTCTTCTCTCTAGCCTCTATCTCTCCCAAGCCCACCGCACCGCCTTGCCCAGAACGGCTGAACATTGTTTTATGACGGTCGTAACTACTAGAGAAACACTCATTCGTATCGGCTCATTCGTTTCACACACTCCACTTCAAGTTCATGTACCAGAGTTCCATCAGACAGGTGCAGATGGGTGTTTGGAATTGGTGCCCTTTGTACTGGGACAGATAAACCAACCGAAATGTTACATTCTGCATTAGCGCGAGCTTTTTTGAGTGAAAGACAATCACTACTGGAAAACCTATCATCAGTTCCAAACCCTCATAGGTCCCGGTATTGAGCAATCGAGACTAGTACCGGTTCTTAACCTGATACTAAAGGGCCCGCCATGTAGCGCTTTGTAGCTAAAGGGTACTAATTAAAGCGTATATTCTTTTCTTTTTCTCTCACTTCATTGTTTTATTTAATGCTGCAATATTACTATGTGCACTGTAAACCCTACACGTTATATGGTTTCCACAATGTTTCACGCACTATAGTAAATAATATCATTTCACATGTTTTGTGTTCTATATACATATATATTATAGAGAGTTAATTAATTTACACAATGTTTTCAATTAATGAGAAGGAGAAGAGGTGGTCACAACTCACAAGCATATGAAGAATATCATGTCCATCATGATAGAACTCTCCTTTTGCATCTACACCTTCCTCAAAATAAATCCAAGTAATTGGTCGGCAACAAATAAAGGAGAAAATTTTGCTTGTGATCAAACTTTAATGCGATGATGTGGAGTGAGTAGAATTAGAATCGAAGCCAAGACGTTTCGATCTAAATCTCCAGGATCCAGCCCCTATGATCGAGATCGGCACAACAAAATGAGAATTCGAATTACGTACAATTTAGTCGACTGACGTTTACTGTCTCACCGCAAACAGGATACAGAGCCACAAACCTCCACTGATGTACTGCTACGTGATGGGTGCCTGCACTTGCTGCGTGATGCCGTCATCCACGTCTGCACTCCTATTGATCGCGGCGCCTTTGCAGCGTCAAGTGTCATACGGTTCAACTTTGCAACTCTGATTGGATCGTATTCTTCCCTGTTCGCTCGTGAAGACAAACAGACGGGCGAAACCACGCGATGGATCGTATTCAGCAGAAAACCAACAGCTAAGGGCATGTACGTACAACGGTTAGACAACAGCTGTCTATTTGAGTCCACATCAGCAAAATGAGGTGACATGGCTATCATTAAATGAGGAAAGAGTGTGCTGTTGTCTACTATTTCGTCTACTGCTCTGGCTCGTACTCCCATGTAAAACAACATCAATCAGAGTAGACATTTAATATCACCCAAACAGCAAAATAGATAGTAGATGTCTAAACTGTTGTAAAGCTGTCTATTTAGCTGTCTGTATATGTTAAATAGACAGCAATTGTCTAAACTGTTGTACATGCCCAAGTAACGTTGCGAACCAAGTGTATGGGTCCCAACAATTTTGGGGTTGGTGCGGTCGGCCCACTTGCACTGGCCATATACGGGTGTGATGCCATGTCAAGGGAGGTCTAGGATGAGCTGGAACTCGGACTTCCCTTTGCACACAGAGCCGGACGTAAACTTTTATCTTGATCACAAGAGTATCTAATGGAAGCTATACATCAAATAGAATTATATGCATAGTATATATTTATTCTATACCCTAATGTATCCAAGTTTTGTTCCTTTTTTATGGAAGACACGTCTAGTTTTGTTTCACTGATTTTTTCATGTGTGCCGAAAACCGACATGGAATATCATAAAGCTGTCAGAAACATTAATCCTGTCAGCAAATCGATAAAGATAATCCCGACAGGGATAGAACGTAGAAAAAATAAATTTGTCTGTCGGTGAACTGTCAGGAATAGTATTTCTGGTGGTTTTTTTTTCTCTATGAGGTCCCTCAGAGAAATTTTCTCATCAAAATTCCAGAAACATCATGCACCGTCAAGTTAAATAAATTTTCTGGCAGCTGCCACACAGGTAAAGGCCAACTAGAAAATAAAAAAAACAGAGAAAATCCCATGCAGATCTCAGCTCAGCTCATTTAAACATTACTGCAAATTCAAAGACATACACATTTGCACATATATCTATGTTCAATCAAAAGTCTTACATTCTCATAGTCTTTACAATCCCTGTAAGCAACTATTATTTTATCACTAAATTTCCAGCAGATACACATATGGACTATTTTCTGTTGTCTTCTGCCCTTGAAGTGACAAAATTGAAGATTAGATTGCTGAAGCAAAACCGTAAGAAACAACCATAACTAATTCATCATAATACACATCTACCCTTGTTATACCCATTTTTTTAGAAATCAAATGGGCAAATGATAGAAGTGATACCTGCATGCTCACTCAAAAAACATATTGTTTGGGTCCAAACTTTGCATAAGTCAGTTGTGAATTATGTTCTGCAACATTAGGCCATGAATCAGTATACCTATTGTGTGAAAGCAGGTAGCTAAATCTTGCCATTCAAAGTTGCATATACCTATAGCGTGAAAGCAGCAAACTGAATTTAGGTAACTGAATCTAGTCATTCAAGAAGATAATCCTAGAAGATGGCATAAGGTTTTATTTGAGGCTTTACGGGCTCATCATATATCTAGACATGGTGCTAATAAAGTTACTCCCTTTGAGCTTTTATGTAGTCAAGAAGCTATTTTCCTGTTGAGGTGAATTTGGGTGCATATAGATTGGCCAAGCAAAATGATCTTAGTGTTGATGATTACCATGATTTAATTTTTGACAATATTGATGAGTTGACCGACAAGTGTTTGGGAGGTTTGAAGGAGATTGAGAAAGGTAAAACCTAGGTTGATAGATCTTATAATAAGAAAGTAAAAGAAAAGTCTTCAGGTTGGTGGCTCGGTTTGGAAGACAATTTTACCTATAGGAACGAAGAGTAACAAGTTTGGTAAATGGTCTCCAAGTTGGGAAGGTCCATATAAGGTGATTAAAGTATCTTTGGGAATTTTTATTCGTAGACATTGCAGGGTCTGAGGCTACCTAGAGCTCTTAGTGGAAGATAATTGAAGAGGTATTACCCAAGTGTTTGTCATGAAGCTTAGTTGAATATGGTCAATATCATCAAATATATTCTTTAGAGTAAAAGGCCGGTTATTTTGTGTTAAGTATTGCCCTGAGGTGTATAATTTTGACTTTGTATGTTTTCTAATATGCAAGTTTACCAAAAAACAGGGGCATATGATCTAGCTGGACAAACTGGTTTGACCAATTATTAAAATGATCAGACCAGTTCTAGCTCCTGTAGCTGATCTAGCACAGATATCCTGTCAAACTAGATTGCCAAACTAGTCAAATCGATTTACATCGAGTCCTGGTAGAAATTTCGATTTACACCGAGTCCTAGTAGAAATTAATTGGACACACATGCGGATTTCGAGTTGTAAAAGGGCTCGTTGCGGGGCAAGTCCTCCAACCTATAAATATAAAGGGCCACGGCCGATTGATGGTTTATCCAATCAATGAATCAATAATACATCTACTTTTACATCTCTTTCGTACCCTAGCTTTTCCAACCCTTTGTTGTCCGTTCTTCGTCGCCACGGTGATTGACGACTCTATGAGTGGCCTGCCGACCTCAGAGAAACACTAGGTGCGCCAGCCCTGACTGGGTACCTCTCGGGCCGGCGTTCGTTTGTCGATGCCGCAGACCCTAGGAATCCGGTTTGACCGAATTCCAAAACCGGAATGACCTCTTTGCATGCAGGAACTTCTACAGGTTTTCGGTATGTTGCGGATCCACGCGATCTAGCCCAAACTTCGATGTATTGGCCAGAATAAGCACCAACAATCACCTGGCATAGGCACCACTCCCCATCTCCTGCTGATGAACCTTTTTAGAGGCGCCTGCAGCTCTAATGACTCCCTCGTTGCCCAGTGGAGAGAGAGCCTCAAGCCTTAAGCCCTAATCATGAAACCCAACTAGTTGCCCGGATAAGAAGCAAGTGCGGGGGGTTGGAGTTTGAATCTTGAAACAAGTACTGGTTGTTATATATATTTTAAATTACAAATTCGATTATAACAAGATTTATGGATAAATGTGCACAAATATCAGTTTAATAGAGAGGTTAATTTCTATAGTTCAATAATATCATTAATCCAAGGTCCATTCCTCACCAAGTCGATGATCCAAAGGTCCAAAACCCATGGTCCTTATTTGAACTAGACTTCTAGGCGTTGACATCAGTGTGATGATTGAATCCATGTGTTAACACATACAGTACCAAAAGAAAGGATCTAGTGGCGGCTACTGTGATGCCATCACTCTGGTCACCATCTCTATATAACTGATTGATTTGTCCTCGATGCGCGGGACAAGTCAATACTGCCATTGTTTTTGTTAATGGTTTTTTCTTCTTGCTGAGGTATTGTCATATATGAGGAAGCCCAAGGTGGCAGTCAACTGCAGGAATGGCATATCAAGTGGGACAGCGCACATGAGAGCACATGCAATAAAAAAAGGAGCATATATACTTTTATTGCTCGATCATATGGCTGCTTAGAGAAGGCTATAAATCAGCTAAAGGACCATGGCTGCAGCATGAACATTAGCTCGATCTTTATATTTGTCCAATCCAGTCGACCAGTTGAGGGCCTCTGCCTCCTCGCCGGGGCCAGCAGCTCGATCGGGACTTCACAGCCCGACGCACAAGCTCGGTAAGTAAGCATCTAGCTCGCTCGTGTTGATGCAGTTATTCTTGCCATATATCTCGCTTTAACCTCTCTTGTAACTCACAGCTGATGCTTACCATGCTAATTTCGTTAGCAGAGGATAGAATTAGGTGCTATTATTTCCTCCACTACTTATACTTTAGATTTTAGGGCATCAATATATGTGGCCTGCAAATTTGGAACTTTATTTGTGTATTAAATATGACATATCCAAAATAAAAACGATTATGTGCACTACGGGAAACCCCGTATTTGCCGAGTGTCTGAAACACTCGGCAAAGGGCAAAATACACTCGGCGAAGCTTTTGCCGAGTGTTACACTCGGCAAAGAGCACTCGGCACAGCTCCAGTCGGCAAAGGGGCTCTTTGCCGAGTGTATTATCTCGGGCACTCGGCAAAGGCTTTGCCGAGTGCCTGGGCCCACACTCGGCAAAAAATGCACGTAACGGCCCGGCGGACGGCGCGCAGCCGTTTGCTGACGTCACGCCGACGTGGCGGCGACGGCGGCTAACGGCTGACGGCGGGCCTTCGCCGAGTGCCACCTGGCAACACTCGGCAAAGAGCCAGGCTTTGCCGAGTGTTGCCACGTGGCACTCGGCAAATCCCCCACCTTTGCCGAGTGTCCAGGGTAACACACTCGGCAAAGGTTGACCGTAGGGTTGCATTTTGATGCACCTTTGCCGAGTGCCCGAAATAAAACACTCGGCAAAGGCTCGGCACTCGGCAAAGGTGCATCACAAAGTAACAGAAATGGCACCTTTGCCGAGTGTATGGTCAAAAACACTCGGCAAAGGGCCTCTTTGCCGAGTGTACACTCGGCAAAGGTGCCAAATTGCCCCTGTTTCATTTGTTTGCTCAGGTATAACGTGCCCCCACTGAAAATACATCACAGGCAGTTCATATAGATATATATACATATTACAGGCAGTTGATATAGATAAAATCCACAACCATAAATCCACAATAACCATAGCAAATAGTATCTCATCCACAACCATAAATCCACAATAAGTTCACAACTAACAAGTCGTTCACAAACACACTAAGTTCATAATCACAAAGTTCATAAGCACAGCATCACTGAGTAGGCCCAGGCGGTGGGCCGAACAGACTGCGGCTGAGGCGTGTCGGCATGTCTTCTTCCGCCGCAGGAGCCTCGTTCGACGCCGCCGCCGATCCAGCAAAGTTCTGCACAAGTTTTAGGACAGAAACAAAGTAGAGCTAAGTTTTCTAAGCTACGGTTGTGAATCTAAGTTTTCTAAGGCTGTCATTGATCGAAATGAAATTATAAAGTTTCAGCGGTGACTCACAGGAGAATATGACGGAGGTGGCATCACTGGCGGGGCGAAAGTCATCGGAGGCGGAGGCGGAGATCGGCCCATGTCCCTCGCCATGCCGTTGAACCAGTTGTACCACTCGGTCATCTGCTGCATGCGGAGCCGCTCGGCCTCGTCCCGCTGCCTTTGCTCCTCGTCCCGCCGCCTTTGCTCTTGCTCCCGCCACTGCCGCTCTTCATCCAGCCGGGCCTCTAGCATGGTCGTTCTCCTCCTCTCCTCCTCTAGCTGGGCCTGCAATATTCCATCAAAGCGTTAGAATTCAACGGTAAGGAAAAATGAACTAAAGTGTAATAAAGCAGAAATAACCTGGATTAGTTGCATGTTGAAGTGGCTAGCGGTCTGCGGCTGGCGTATGTCGGGGTTAGCGCTACCGGCTTTGATCTGGGAGAGAGTGGGGGTACTGGCCGTGTCGATCGTGCTGTCGCCGACGGCGTACCTCCCATGCCTCTTGCCTCCTGCCATCCTCATGATGACTTCACCATCAAGCGGCGCGGCGGCCGGATCCCACTCAGGCCCATGCTTTTGGCGTCCCATCTCCGAGTAGGTGGTGAGGCGGGCGTGGACCATGGGATTGCTGTACGCCTCCGGCCCGGCTTCGGGGTTGTAGCGGACTTCGGACGTGGCCCTGCCCATGTGGGACACGGCAATAGCCTGGAAGTCACTCAGCTCCTCGCCTCCATGTGCCGCCGACTACAAAACACACAAAAAAAACAATATGATTACAAATATTGCAGAATTGAGCGTTTCAATTATAAAATGAGATGTCATACCCATCTTTGTTTGTACTCGGGGAGGGTAAGGCTGCCCTGGTGGTGTGCTGGACCTGGCATCAGCAAACGGCGCTCCCGGGCAGCCAGGTGTGTCTCCATCCACTCAGGGGAGCACCAGTAGACCACCCACTTCTCCCAAGCCTGGGGATGCGAGGCACACCACCAGGGAATCACCTACGCAGGATGATGTAGAAGAAGATTAGATTATACGTGCTTAATCATATAAGGAATCGTAATTAAAGTTTTATATTTACCGAGATGTATTGATCGTGGGTCAGGTAAATGGTTCTGGCTTGCTCTTTGGAGTACTTTGTGCCTCTGTCCTTCCAGTAGTCAATGACGGCCTGGATCCGCGCCTCGTAGTACATGTCCTTGACCAGTTTGTGAGCCGCCCTCTTTGCCTGCTCACCCGCCTCCACCTCGTGGCCCGGGGCGCATCTGTAAAAATCCTACATATATATGCGATATAGTGGTGACAAATGTAGAAAGCATGCATATATATATATATGTGTGTGTTGAAATATGTATTGCGGGAAACACTTACCCACAGCTCGGCAAGCACCCTCTCGGCCTTGTTGGGGAAGCTCCTGCCCTCCCGGTCCTCTTGGTCGTCCGTGGCGTCGTAGTAGTGGGCGAACGACTCCGCCGGCTCCTGGACTCCTTGGTGCGTAACTATGCCAGGGAAGTTTGCCCTGCACAGAAGACCCAGGATGCCGTTGACCTTCCGGCTGTGAGAAGCACCCCGCTCTACCACGTCCCAACCCCTGCAAAGTGATCAAGATAGATTGTTAGTTTCTATAGTGATATTCAACATATTAAATAAAAATAGAATGATAACATATAAAGTTTATTACCTTGCACCGCTAGGTCGGATCATCGGACGGTGTGCTGGGGGTATCGGCCGCCTCGGGAGTTGGGATGGACCGCGCGCCCATAATCGGGCGTTAGAAGCGGAACCATCCCCGGACCCCTCCCCCGCATCCCCCCTCTCCTCCTCCGACGACTCCACCTCGCCCTCCACCACCGCGGGAGGAACCTCCTCCTCAGACGAAGACGAGGACGAAGGTACAGGGGTCGGTACCGTGCCCTTCCGTCGACCCCTGCGTCCACCCCTCCCTCGCCCCCTGGGTCCACCGCTCCCAGACCCTGAAGGTGCCTCCTCCTCACGTGACCCCCTCCGGTAAAGGGACTTCACGTTCCTAACTCCGCCCACCATCTGCATTGAAAAAGGCAAAATAAACATAATTAGAAAGATATGCAAAATATAATGAGAAATAGAAGCAAACTGAGCAAAATATATAAAGTAATTAACATGCATGGTATTACAAATAAAAAAAATAGCTAGGATCATACATGTATTAGAAATAATCATCGTGATCGAGATTTTCTTCTTGGTTCTCATCATCACTATCACGCATTTCGAGATCCTCATGCCCGTGCTCCTCAGGTTCTTCCATCTCATCATCACTCCCAACGCCTAAAAGCATGTTTTCAAGTAACTGCACGTCCTTCAAGTTAAGAACCACATCTCCATCGTCCACTTGTTCATTCATTTGTTCTACTTCCATTTCGTCCACTTCGGTTAAGTCTATCACAAAACTCCCTTCTAGCCCATCTTCTTGGAAGAACTCTCCGGCATACGTGTTTGGATCGAAGTTGTAATCGTCATTGTTTGGGACTGGTAGTTTTCCGTGTGGTGATACCTTGTACACAACATCCCAACCCTGAAGACGCTTGTCGGTTGTGCACGGATACGAGAGGTAATAAACCTGTGTGGCCTGTTGAGCCACAATATATACATCTTCTCTGGCATAGACGGATGATGGTTGAATTTCAACTAGCCCAACGTTAGGGGTCCGTCTCACAGCTGAGGGATCAAACCAATGGCATTTGAATATGACAGGATGAAGAGGTTTGCATCCACCAAAATTGAGTTCGTATATTTCTTCGATTATTCCATAATACTCAACCCCATCAAGGCTTGGCGTACAAACTCCGGTATTTGTGGTCCTTCGATTGGGCATCTTCTGCTCATGGCTCTTTGTGCGAAAACGATAACCATTCACATCATAACAGCCAAAGGACTTGACCCTATAGGCACAACCATCGGCAACTTGTCTCAACTCGGCACTCATAGACGCATCGGTTTGGGCCTGCAAGTTCGAGCATGATTGTCCGTTATGTTATTGGACGACCAAGTTATAATGTGAAACTAATAGGAGGGAAATTAGAATGAACCTTCCGTTTGAACCAAGAAATAAAATTTGCCTCTCTAAGAAGGGTATCTACTTCGTCCGGTCTAGGTTGCCTCGATTGACGCCAGGATTGTTCAACAAATTCCCTGTACCACCGAGAAAAACGATGGTTGGATGAAGAATATGGGTCAGTAATGTAATAAGTTTGTTGAGAACTTACGGGATGTACGGCTCGACTTCGGAGAGGTTGGTCAACACATATAGCATGATTGTGCGCCACTCTTCGTATTTCAAGGTCTTGGGTGTGCCTTCACTTGCACTTCCGAGTTGCCCTCGAAATATGCTGAGGGTCGTGTCAACTTCACCAGAATTGTAACGAGTTGGTGGATTGTGCACGTTAGGAAGATTGTCAGCATAGTATTTTGAAGTGAAGTTTGAGACCTCCTCCAGAATATATGCCTCTGCAATGGTCCATGACAGTACCAAAAAGAGCCTCGCCAAGATTCTTTTCCGTGTGCATCATATCAATGTTATGCGGTAGAAGAATGTCCTGCATATAGGGGAGCCTCCACAATGGCGAAATATGAGTCCAGGCATGTAGCTCACCATATCCCGCAAAAGCATCCTTCTTTTTGTTGAGCTTCAGAGCTTCTAACTCAGCACGGATCTCGAGACCTGTCATCAGATGTGGTGGAGGGTCTTCAACAACGACACCCTTCGTAAAATTCTTCGTGTCTCGTCTGAATGGATGATCAAGAGGGAGAAATTGACGATGTTTGTCGAAAGAAGAATATTTGCCACCCTTCATCAACCAAATGAACCTCAACATTGCCTTGCATACCGGGCATGCGAATTTCCCATGAACACAGTGCCCGCAGAATAACCCATACGCCGGCGCATCATGCAGGGAGTACATGTACCAAACATGCATTGTGAAGTTTCTCTTCGTAGCTCGGTCGTATGTCAAAACACCTTCCTTCCAAGCACGTTCCAATTCATCAACCAGAGGCTCCATGTACACACCCATTTTTTTTCCCCGGGTATCCAGGAATGATTAACGACAAAAAGATGTTCTGTCGTTGAAAGAGGACGCCGGGAGGGAGATTGAGAGGGATAACAAACATGGGCCAACAAGTGTATGCGGCAGCAGACATCCCATACGGATTGAACCCATCGGTTGCCAGGGCAATACGTACATTGCGAGCCTCCAGAGCTTTCTGACTATGAATCTCATCAAATCTTCTCCATGATTCACCATCGGCTGGATGTACCAGCTTCTCAAGATTGTATCGACGACCATTTTTATGCCATGTCATCTGTTTCGCGGACTCCTCGGTCATGTAAAGCCGTTGGATCCTCGGTATGAAAGGAAGGTACCGTAGGATCTTCTCGGGAATCGTGGTCTGCCTCTTAGTGCCATCAGCTGATTCTACCTCCACGAACCTGGACGACTTGCACTGTGGACAGTACTTCGCGTTCTCATATTCTTTCCTAAATAAGACGCATCCATTCGGACAAGCATGTATCTGCTCATACGGCATCTTAAGTGCGCGAAGAAGTTTCTGTGCCTCATACATGCTCTTGGGCAGAATGTGACCATCCGGAAGCAAACTGCCAAATACTGTCAACATGACATCGAAGGCTTCTCGACTGTGGCTAAACTGAGACTTTACGGCCATCAGACGTGCAATGGCATCCAGTTGCGAGACCATGGTATGCTGGTGAAGGGGTTTCTGTGCCGCAGCCAACATCTCATAATAAGCCTTCGCACTGGCCTCCGGCTCTTCCTCCGTAGAACCTTCATCTATCTGTGCTTCATCGAAGTCATTCAACATGTCTCCGACCCCGGCATCATCATCAAATTCCTCGATGCGTTGTCTCACGACTTCGTCTCTCACACGCTGGGCCTCACCATGGCAAATCCACCGAGTATAGTCCGGCGTAAATCCATGCTTGATGAGATGTTTGCTCATGTCCGTCTTTGTTTGTCGTTTACGGTTTGCACATTTGACACATGGACAAAAAGCCCGTGTACTTTTGGCAAATGCAAACGCTTTGTTCACGAAATCTTCAGTCTTGGTCAACCATTCAGCAGTCTTCTGAGCAAAGCCCGTGTACATCCACTCACGGTCCTCCATCCTCTAATAGATCATCGAGCGATATCAAACTAACTTTTACATCTACCGGAATGTCTATCATTCTCTACTAGGTATAGATAGGTCCTAATCCCACCCGAGGATGTGTAGATTGGGTTAGTTTTCATGCTCTACTCCTATCTGAGCCAGAATTTCGGCAGCACCTACCCGCTGTTCTCCAGATACACGTCCTAGAAAGGAGATTGTGTATCCGGAGAACAACGGGGAGGTGATGCCGAAATTCTGACTCAGATAAGAGTAGACCATGAAAACTAAACCCATCTACACATCCTCGGGCTGTCCAAAAAACGTGGACAATTCGAAACAGATACGGTCACACATATGCAAAAATCTGCATATGTCCAACCGTATCTCTTTCGAACGGGAGACGCCTATGGTTACGTGAACAATGAACAAGAAAGGAAAAGAGAGCATGTTTGTCTCACCGTGTAAAGTCGGCGGGGTGTAGACCGGTCTCGATGGAGGGGACACTCGTCTGCCCAAAAAAAATAAAAAAGAGTGTTAAAAATTGAAAATTTCGGCAGCACCTCCCCTGCAAAGGGAGGTTTCTAAATCCTGCAATTCGAAAAGCGGCACGATGGCCGAGCACATTCAACAACTAACTGTCATTCCACATCCAATATTCCACATCCAAATTCAAAATTTAACATCATTAACTAAGGAAGACACTAAGAAATTCTAGCTCCTGTAATTCTAACTCTAAAAATTCTAACTAACTCTGACATTTCAAACTATAACATTTCTAACTTTAACAATTCAAAATCTATGAATCCTAACTATAATAATTGAAACTACAAAAGTAAGCGATGGAAGACTTACAATCGGCGTGGCGCGGGGGCTGCCGGCGTGGGCGCCGGCGGGGAGGGCTCTGCAGGGGGTGGCGGTGGNGGGGGGGGGCGGCGCGGGAGAGTGGCGTCCGGGTGACTGTGTGGCGTCCGGGTTCGGGAAAAAACGGTTAAGTGAAGTGGTCGGGTTCCTAGACTTTGCCGAGTGCCCGTGATCTGGCACTCGGCAAAGCCCCTGGTTGCCGAGTGTCAGATCCAGGCACTCGGCAAAGATTTTTTAAAATTTTTTAAAACGTATTGCGTGGGAGCTCGCCTGGTGGGCCCTGGGCCTTTGCCGAGTGCCAACTCCCAGACACTCGGCAAATAGGCTCTTTGCCGAGTGCCTCTCAGCGGGCACTCGGCAAACACCCCTTCAAAATTTGAAAATATTGGAAATTTCGATTTTTGGTGCAACGAATATTGAAAAAAAACATGTCAACTCCACTGTACAATGCATGTCTCATCATTGTAGAACAAAAGAACCATTATTTTATGTCATTATTCAACAAAATCCATGTATATCATTTTAGTTTCAATATACGTAATAAAAAAATTATAAAATCTGAAATGGATCCGAAAATTTACCAAAACTTGACACGATACATTTTAGGTAGTATATTGCCACTACAAAAAGTTTGGAAGTGAAACTCGAATTGTCATGTCACTCTGTGTCCAAATCATGAACGATCTATTAGAACTCAACGAAACTTCTTCGGAGAAGTTCCGGTTGCAAACATCGTATGTGAAAACTTTTGCAGAAGCTTCTATATTTTTTACCGCAGCCTCCACATAAGATATCATGAGCTCTCGACAAATCTCAGGATTTTCGGAGTTCATTAGAATTTTTTATAATTAAAAAACAATCCTACCACACGTACATCGTCGTGTTTCAAAAATATCTTTTGCCAAATTGACTTATTTCTCATTGATATTGTCTAAATAAGGACATACTAACATGAATATCATTTTTGCAATCACTCTGTTCCAAGATTTCAAACACCTGTAGTTCAAATTTTGAATTAAACAAAAAATTCAATTTAATGAAACAAAATCATTGAATATAGTAAACGAGCCGAAAAAATCCTAAATTGCAACATAGGGTACACTGTATCATACTTGAATCAACAAAAAAGGATTGGAAGCATTTACATGAAATATGGAGCCACGATTTGCCGAGTGCCATAAAATACACTCGGCAAAAGGGATCTTTGCCGAGTGCTAACCCTAGGGCACTCGGCAAAGCCCCCGACCGTTAGCCGCCGTCCAGACAGCGTGACGGCGGCTGCCTGACAAGTGGGGCCGGACAGACATTTGCCGAGTGCTCTTGGCCTGGCACTCGGCAAACAGGTCCACCGTTAGCCGCCGTCCGGACCGCGCGACGGCGGCGGCCTGGCAGGTGGGCCATGTTGCGCTTTGCCGAGTGCCGGTTTGCGGACACTCGGCAAAGCCGTCTTTGCCGTGTGTTCCGAGTTTGACACTCGGCAAAGCTTGGGTTTGCCGAGTGTAAACCTTTCGCCGAGTGTTTTGTTTCCTACACCCGGCATATCCCGTATTTGCCGAGTGCCCGAAATTTTGCACTCGGCGAAGGGTTGGGCACTCTGCAAATACGGGGTTTCCCGTAGTGGTGTGTCATTATTGAGCTGCATATACAACATCCCACCATTTCCTGGCCCACCATCTTGATGGATCGGATGCATCTTCCCCTGATATTATATGTTGAGCTAACCCAGCAACCTATTGTACCCACAAGTCTATGATAATGAGAAAAGGCAGACAATTTACTTATACTTTAGATAGTTATTATGGAAGTATTTTTGTATGATGAATCTAAGAGCGAAAATCTTGCCATTATCGATTTATCTAATTCTTTCTATATTAGTTGCTGGTCAAATTTAAAGAGTTTGACTGACAAAATTCTAAATAAATAATATTTACCGCAAGTATACTAATTGATCTAGTTGTTGAACCTACATACACTACAACACAGTTTCCGTAACAGAATAAAGAGCAATTCTTGAGACCCAAATAAAAACAAGAATACTCTCTTTGTTGTTATTTACTTAATACTGATATTGTGCAAGATTACTGCTGACATCAGGATGACAAAATATCCATGAATATTACTGAATCTGTCATCAGGATATGTCCTGTCATCAGGATTGTGCTTAATGAATTAATTGTAGTTGGCTTCACTTACTATATGTTCATGATACTGTGCACTTTGTGTCGTATACTATTGCTAGTTCGAATCCTTAGGTTGCAACCGAGAACGGTTGTTAGAGTATAACAATGAAAATTTTCAAAATTCATGACAGGTATAATATGTATCACAGATTTTGTATGTGGGTTTAGTTTTTTAGCTTTTTTCTTCAGAAATTTCAATTAGCAGCAAAACCATGAATAGGCATGTACCAATAGACAGGATAACTAATTAATCCTCGTAATGTTGCAGGATTTGGAATAAATTAATAATACAAATATATCTTCTGGCCAGTCAAGTTAGTAACTACTAAAATCATAATAGCCAGCCTGCAGTGGCTGGAATTGCCACATTGTTGCTGAATGAACAGAGACAATTCTCTTGGGGAAAGGAAACGCTGAAGTTAAAATTAACAAACTCGGCAAGGTACTTCCATGACACAAATATGAATGTATGCTAACATTCATTCTATAGTCTGTCTAAAGTTTACTTTCTCTCCATGTTTTCACGATATCAAGATCTCAAGTTCAACAAAATAGCCATGAAGATTACTGCAATCGTGCAACTTCTGTTGGTGCTCGTAGTTTGCAGTGGACACGCTGTTACTTGCAGTTTCATGAGTGGAAACGAAACAGATCGGCTTTCACTGCTTGAATTCAAGAAGGCAATCATTGTCGATCCACAGCAAGCCTTAATGTCCTGGAATGAGAGCACACACTATTGCCGTTGGGAAGGTGTCTTGTGCTCAGTGAAGACTCCATTCCGTGTCATCTCTCTCGACCTTACAGCTCAACGTTTGGTAGGACCAATCTCTCCTTCACTCGGAAACCTAACATTCTTAACAAACCTTTCCCTATCAAACAATAGACTAACTGGACAAATACCTCCATCCCTTGGTCACCTGAATCATCTGCGAGGACTCTACTTGAGTAACAATACGTTAGAAGGAACCATACCGGATTTTGCAAATTGCTCCAATCTCAAATCTTTATGGCTGAATGGCAATAATCTAGTTGGAGAGTTCCCTGGTTTGCCTCCTCAACTTCAAGAGCTACTTCTTGCACTTAATTACCTAACTGGAACCCTCCCTTCTTCTCTTACCAATATGACAACACTATTAAGGTTTAGTTGCTCATTTAATAATATCAAGGGGAAGATTCCCAACGAGTTTGCAAAGTTCCCTAGCCTAAGGTCTCTGTCTATGAGTAACAACAATTTGTCAGGTAGGTTTCCACTAGCCATCCTGAATATTTCTACTCTTATTATCTGATCTGGGTAGCTCCCTACCGAATCTCCTATATCTTACATTAGCTGGTAGCTACTTTCAAGGGCCCATCCCACCATCATTGAGTAATGCTTCAAATCTTTGCGAAATTGTACTATCAAACAATAATTTTACAGGGGTGGTCCCTAGCACCCTTGGTAAACTTACTCAACTTTCCATATTGGATCTTGAGGTGAATAGACTCCAAGCAAATAGCAAACAAGACTGGGAGTTTTTTAATAACTTAGCCAACTGCACTAAGCTACAAGGCATATCGCTGGCAGTTAATCAGCTAGAAGGCCAGGTACCTAGCTCATTAGGCAACCTTTCTGTTGGGATTCAGCGCTTATACTTGGGAAATAACAAATTGTCTGGTGGTTTTCCTTCAGGTATAAAAAACCTACCCAACCTGCTAATTTTAGGATTGGAAATGAACCAATTTAACGGAGTTGTTCCTGAATGGGTTGGAAATCTAAAAAACTTGCAAGGAATAAACTTAGAAGGAAACAAGTTTTCTGGGCCTATCCCATCATCCCTTTCAAATATATCTCAATTGGTACTGCTCGTTCTAGAGTTGAACCAGTTTGATGGGCAAATACCTTCAAGTTTTGGAAAGTTTCAAGGGCTTGAAATGTTGAGCATTTCCAACAACCTTCTTCATGGTACAGTACCAATGGAGATCTTCACAATTCCAACAATCCAGGACGTTTTTTTTTGTCTTATAACAACCTAGATGGACAAGTTCCTACAGAAGTAGGCAATGCCAAGCATTTGGTTAATTTAGAACTTTCATACAATAAGTTATACGGAGATATTCCTAACAATCTGGGTAAGTTTGGAAGTTTGGAACAAATCAAGTTTGACTGGAATAATTTCAGCGGAAGCATCCCCAGTTCATTAGGCAACATAACGTGCCTAAAAGTTCTCAATTTGTCTCACAATAACTTGACTGGGCCAATACCAATGGCTCTTGGCAACCTACAACTATTTGAACAGTTGGATTTGTCATTCAACAGTCTAAAGGGTGAGGTCCCAACCAAAGGAATATTTGAGAACGCAACTGCTGTTGGGGCATTAGAGTTTCACCTACTCGCATGTTCTGTCATGCTATTGAGTTCCTCTAAGCACAAGAAATCTCTTGTGCTGAAAGTAACGATCCCATTGGTCAGCATGGTGTCACTTGCTATGGTCATATTTGGTCTATTGCTTGTTAGGCGAAAGCAAAACAGGGTTTATATCTCTTCACCGTCATTTGGAAGCAAATTTCCCAAAGTCTCTTACAGTGATCTTGCAAGGGCAACAGAGGGGTTCTCTGCATCCAATTTAATAGGCATAGGAAGATACTCATCTGTATATCAGGGGAGCTTGTTCTAAGATAGAACTGTGGTTGCTATCAAACTTTTTAGCCTGGAGACAAAAGGAGCGCATAAGAGCTTCATCACAGAATGTAATGCTCTGAGAAATGTGCGGCATCGCAATCTAGTACCCATCCTAACTGCATGCTCCACTATTGATTATAAGGGCAATGATTTCAAAGCCTTGGTATATGAGTTCATGCCACGAGGTGACTTGCATGCATTACTGTACTTGAATCGAGATGATGCCAACACTTCAACTCTGAGCCGCATTAAATTTTCTCAAAGGTTAAGCATTGTGGTGGACGTTGCAGATGCATTAGAATACCTCCACCATAACAACATGGGAACTATTGTTCATTGTGATCTGAAGCCTAGCAACATTCTTTTGGATGAAAACATGACGGCACGTATTGGGGACTTTGGTCTTGCAAGGTTCAGAGTTGATTCCACAGAAGCATCATTAGGTGACTCGATCTCGACTTCTTCAGTCGCCATAAGGGGAACGATAGGATATGTTGCACCAGGTAGTAATGCTAATTGTCATAATGCTTTATGGTTCCTTACTTAACTTTGGACTAAACATTCGTGTTTTCTATCCACAGAATGTGCTGCAGGTGGTAGAGTTTCAAGTGCTGGGGATGTTTATAGCTTTGGGATTGTTCTACTCGAAGTATTTTTGCGGAAGAGGCCAACTGACGATATGTTCAATGATGGACTGGACATTGTGAAATTCGTTGAAACAAACTTTCCTGACAGGATACCAAGGATTGTGGATCCTGAACTACTGGAAGAGCAGCATGATTTCGCACGAGAGACTTCAGTGTCCATGAAGGAGAAGAGCTTGGAGTGTTTAATTTCAGTGATAAACATTGGACTTAACTGCACTAAAGCGTCCCCAAACGAGCGCATGGGCATGCAGGAAGTGGCTGCAAAACTGCACGGAATCTGGGATGCCTATCTGAAGGGAAACTTAGGTAATATACTTGCTATTCTAATAACAATATGATACGTGTTTCTTGTAGTTTACGTAGGGATTGTTATGGTAAGCGCGGACAACTGACGCTGAGGCTGCTCCTTTGCAGATCTGTCTGGTCAGTAGGAACAGAAAAAATGAGACTGGTAACTTGAAGCTTCAGCAGAGCCTGTATTTCATTGCAATGCAAATCACAATTGTTACTTCTCATATCAGTGTCATTTGCAAGACCTGAGAAATAAGAGAGATGTTTTTCCTCCATTTTTTTACATAAAAGAATCACTTTGCTAAATGATATATTGCTGAAGGAGTCGGTGTACGTGGGTTCTCGAATGATATGCGAATATGTGATGCTGTAATATCATTATTGTACGTACATGGTACACTATTATATATTATTATACCAGTAGTGTATAGTTACACAAGAATTGCTTGAAAATTATTATGTTGTATGTGCATTATCCTCGCTAATAATAAACCAAGATTGGTTGAGGTCTAAACAGAACGAGTCAAAGGTTCCATCATCAGTTGACTCAACGATGGCAAAAACTAGGAGTCAGCATATCAGAAATCTCGAAACTGGTAGGTCTCAGACATTTTTTAGTTTAGTTTTAACAAGTATAAAATTAGTACACGTCGATGACCATAACATATGGTACGGTTTAGTATATTTTCCTTGTAACTTCTAGCTTGTCCTCATGCACATGTGCATGGTAGCCGTGAAGACTTCTTGCCTCCATTTTCTTTTGGAGAGCCATATATGAAGGCTCTGTCTACGTGGCTATCACCGTAGCTACACCTCACCTTCTTAATTAATCAATAGATTAACCTGCAAATAATGTTTGCTAGTACTGATAGGGAGTAATATAACTTGAATGAAAACTCATGTTAGTTCTTGATTATAATATCATCATGTATGCTTACAAGTTACAAAGCCTCAAGAAGACGGCATGCATTTAGTAGCCGTGCCGAAAGAGATGCAAAACTGGGGTATCTGACTGAGATGTCATTGCCTCCTTTTCTTGCAAGCTTATCCATCATCGAGGTAACGTGGCAACTCGCTGGAGATGAAGGTACCCTCACATTCTAACCTAGCGTTGTGTCCTACTGGTCAGCTTGTGTCCTTTGTGTAAGAAGTGAATGCTAGCAGAGCCTTCTTCTTCATGTCAACCTCAACCATCCATATCGGCCCATCGGATGGGTCATGGCCCTTTGTCAGCACGAAGGAGACGGCATCAGTGTTCTCCATGTTCACGACCAGGCACTGTGGCTCGATGTGTGGGAAACAGTCTTCGGAATCGAGGACAGCCCAGAATTCTCGCTCATACAATGTGGCCTCTCTCCTCCATGTGTAATCGCCATCGCGCAGTGACCAGGTTGTGATCCTGAAGGTGTGCCTCCAATTAAGCATATGCGAAACACCACCAACTTCGAAGTTACTGGTGCACTAGCGGTCAACACTGACAAACTTGATCCCAGAGCGTATGGCACACCAACTGCGGGACAATTCGGGGCATCCCCGGCCATCATCTATGTCAGGGTCCTCGTCCGGAACTTTATCCACTGGAAGCGGCACGTACCGGAGCCTTGGCGGCAGCGGCTTCTTCTCTGACTGTGATAACATGTCTGCCACGATCATCCCTCAGGTAGTAATCGATGACCCAGATCAAGAACCGTTGGCGGTATGGCACCGCCGCGTTGGCAAACCACCAGCATAAGTCGCACCCGCCATCATTGGCACCGTGGACATGGAGATTCTTGTAGACCTTCTAGTCGTCAGACACAGACCAGTACAGGTAGACGTCCATCTCCGAGGATGGACCATAAGACCTCCTGTTAAGATCGGCCATGATGAATGCCGGCGAGGACTCCTTGCTGCTGCAGGACAGGATGCCCGTTTCATTCATAATGCGCCGGTGACGGTGGCCTGAATAAGATTTTTCCTCTTTGTAATGAATAGGTAACAGCGAGTCAGCGACAATGACGGCCACCGGGAGGGGTCGCTGCTCGCCATCAGATACGAAACATGTTGTAACATTAGTGAAGCTTTGTCAAAAACTCGTTGAGACAGGACGACACACGATATTTCACTTGGTTGATAGATTGGTTCATTTGCTTGTTACTCTTCTAGTTTCAACAGCTACTGTTGAGCGTGCTTTCTCTGTCCTAAAGATCATCAAGAGTAGGTTGCGCAATAGGATGGAAGATGAATTCCTTGCCAATAAATTGCTGGTGCATATCGAAAGTGAAATTGTAGGACACTACACCTATGATGATATAATCACAGATTTCAAGAATCTGAAGGAAAGAAGAGTAGACCTTTAGGTTTTGGTTGTCCACTTGTCCTATATGTCTTTTGAGGTGTATTTTGGTATGGCTTGTCTAATAGTCTCTGCGGTAACTTGTATTTTGTGAAATGTGACTCAAGCATATATGTATAAATATAGCTAGTGTTACTCTATATGGTTAACTGTAATGGCTACTGGGACAATATCTAGTCACTCAACTAGCATTATATATCATATATATAATGTCTTCTGATGTCAACTATATGTCACTTTTTTTAAACCCCCCCCCCACCCCCACCCCCCTCTTCAATTTGCTTCACGGTCCGCCACTGTCCATTGGGACGTCGGGAGCGGGAGTTCGGCGAGCGTGAGGGTGGTGGGCAGGAGGGCAATGAGCGGGACGGTCGTCCAAGCGCGAGCGAGAAATGCAAACAAGGATGGGAGCGGGACCAGGGAGAAACGTGAATCTCCATGCAAACCGGATCTGGACCCTTGGGCTGGCAGGCACGGGCCAGGGTAAGGTCGGGCCCATTCAGTACCCAGATGAAAAGTTAATTATGAAATTTGTTAAGTAAACAGTGTGCTGCTTTTAGATTCATGCGACAAAATAAAAGAGAGTACCAAAGCAGTTCTCATTTATAAAAACTAGGTGTAACTTATGCGCATTGTCGCATATTTTTTTTTATATTTAAAACTTTACATATGGTTTTGCATTACTTTTATAAAAGTGCAATGATCTTTTTTAGAAAAAAATTATGCACAATTATCTGCAAATATTAATGCATCCAAAAATGTATTGTATTTGTGACCATACCGGTCGATGTATGAAGAAAAACAACACAAGCTTTGTTTTTTGGCAGGATATACCAAAGGTTCTTTTTAGTGAGGATACAAAAGCGTCTCAAGGAACAATTTTAAAAAACTGCAATAGGCCAGCTGGTGTCAATACTTGTTTGGTCTATTGTAACCACCAACATATATGTCATAGGACAAGCAACAAGGTGCACATCATCTCTAATGCCACAAAGTACACATATATGCATGAAACAAGCACTAAAGTTGGCACTGTGAATTGAAATAGTTTCATATTAGTTTTTACTAAAGTGTGTACAGGTGAAACTTAGTTCTTATTTGCTTTTCCAAAAGTATTTATAAGTATAAACAAGCGACTATGTTAAAATTCTGTCTTTGCTAAAATAATTCAATAAATTTGAAGTAAATATTAAATTGTTAATGAAAAAGTACGTCTAAAGAATGCGTAGAAATTGATGGTTTTAAACAAATCTAATAAAGTAATATAATGTGTCAAGCTAGTGTAACTTAGTATTTATAAAAGTTCTACTACTTTGAGAACAAATATGGAGTTGGATGAACATTTAGTTGATTTTTATTTTGGTAGAAATTATAAATGCTTTAAAATTAGTGGTCTTCATGACAAGTGTGCATCTCAGTTGGGACACATTTTGAAATTGAAAACCAAATGTCGTAGAGAGGCATGTGTTGGAGCATTTTTCGACTTTTTGGAACGGTGCCTCGGCAAGGTTGGCCACCATGGCTGGATCCACGTCCACCCCTGCAGCGGCTGCATCCCTTCCCAGCTAGCAAAGGATTGGCTGATCGTTGGATCCTCCGCCTCCTCTTTGTCATTGCTGCTTGCCCGTTTGTACTTAGAACAACAGACCATGCCCAGATGCCCAGCTCTGTACATTTCTTACACCGTAGCAATGCATGAAATTCAATTCCACGGCATCCATGGGATCGTTGCGGTGGCTTCTCCCCATCTTGCTGGTGCACCTCACCATCGACGGCTCGCTCGGTGCAGACGAGGCCGCTGCCGAGGAGCTCTACGTGGTGCTGGTGCATATCTGCTCAACGGAGAACAACTTCAGTGGCGGCAGCATGTACCAGTACAACCTCGACAGCCTCGTGCACACGCTCGGCAAGGAAGCTGCCGCCAATGGCGGGTTCCAGCCACAGCGTCGGCGATCAGCCCGACGAGGTCTTCGGCGTCATCATGTACGGCGATTGCGTCCTCCGGTACTCCGACGAGCCGTTCTTCTCCGTCGAGACGGACCGAGGCCCGGCGTTCGAGATCTGGGTCGACGCCTACTTTGAGGGCGTGGTCGACGCGCGGTGGGAGCTGATGAAGCGGCTCATGGCGGAGGCCGCCGCCTCGCCGCTGCTGTTCGCGAACGGGAGCCAGACGTACAAGGACTCGAAGAAGGAGGAGATGTACGCCGTGGTGCAGTGCAGGAGGGACCTTGCGCCGGACGAGTGCACCAAGTGTCTCGCCTACCTGGTAGAAAAGCTTCTTGGCGACTTCCCTAACAACACGGCTGCAAACATCAGGGGCTTCAGCTGCTTCGCCAGATACCACCCGGAGGCCGGAGCCGTTCGCCCTCATGATAAATCCTCCAGGTAGCCTGAAAATTAACTTCTTTTTTTGCAATTTGAATACATATGTTGCCCTCAGTTTTTTATATGCCTAACTGAATCTATCTATTATCTTAGTATTTGGCCAACAAACGGAGCCTCCACGTTCGCTGTTAATGTCTAGAAATTTTCACGTTAATCGGAGAAAATAAGAACATTTTAAATTACCAACCACTGCCATTACGTAAAATTTATCCAAAAAACCCCTTTAACTATTTAAAAATTACCACCACTGCCATTACAGAAAAATAGCCTAAAACATCCATATATATTTTTTAAAATCATCCACCAACTGCCGTTATGTAAAAATTAGTCTAAAATACCCATGTAACTATTTAAAAATTATCTAGAATTGTCATTACATAAAAATTAGCCTAAAACATCCCTATATCTATATCTTTTGAAAAAACATCCACCAATGTGTTTACATAAAAACTAACCTAAAATACCACAATACTGTTTAAAAATAAAATAAAATGTTTGCTAACGTAAAGAAAGAATTAACCAAAATACTCATGCTTTATCTAAAAAGTATATACCTTTTTCTTTAAAATGAAATTAGTCCAATCATTAATTATTCTGTCATTGTCACTATACAAACATAAATATGAAATTCTTTTTAGCTGATAAAACTGTCAATTTCTACCATTAACTAAAATAAGTCCAATCAAAGTTATTTATTCAAAATAAAAAAATATACAAATATATACATATAGAGTATACATATAAGAGACTGAGCAACAAAGGTAATTGTAGTCTTAACAAAAAAATTATGAAAAATGCTTGAATTATTTTGTCAACAATTTCGTATAATGTGTAACAAGAGGACACCGACAAGGAAAAGTTAAGTTTAGAAAAAAAAACAATAAAGATGCAAAATAGATATACATAGATATTTGAATTCTATATACTAGCCGCGCAAATGCACGAGTCATCTCTCTAGTTTCTGTTATATGAGCATATATAGCGACCACTGTTTTTATTTTTTTCTAAAACCAAATATGTCGAAGTATCTTTGACTGGTTCAAAAAATAATCAGGCCTGACTAATTTCAGCAATAGTCACTGATATATTTTGACCTATTTGAATTAAGACTTAATAACGGTGTTGTTTTCTTAAATAGTCAGAATTTTTTATGATGAATTAATCATACTAAGGTATTAAAAGCTATATATGCCCCTCACATTTATCCATTAATCTCTAACAATTGTATATGTTGAAATTAGAAGCCTATGCTCAGCAACATGAGTTAATAATGGGATAGTACTTTATACAAAAATAAAAAATGTATAGTCATGAACACATTTTTTGTACTAGGGACAATAGTTTGCTATATTCTCTTACCGTTAAGGTGTTTTTTACATAATCGGATGTACTTTATATTACCATAAAAATGACAACATTTTGTGTTGTGTCTGTGTATCAGGAGCTCCACCACCTCCACCACTTCCTCCTCAGCCTCAGCCGCAACCTAGTAACAAGGTTTCCCAAACGCCTTTGATTATTGGCATAGCAGTGTCTGCGGCCGCTAGTGCCATCTTCTTCTTCCTCCTATTAGGAATCCTGTTTTGGCTCTTTTTGCACCGTCGGCGAGAGAAAAGGGTTTCTGATATAGAAGAAGAATCAGACGATGACATTATGGAAGACGAATTCAAGAAAGGCGCTGGACCGAAGCGATTCAGCTACAACATGCTAGCCGATGCAACTAGTAACTTCTCTGATGACCACAAGCGTGGAGAAGGTGGATTTGGTTCAGTATATAGAGGTTTCTTGAGCGAGATGGACCTTTATGTTGCCATAAAAAGAGTTTCCAAGAGCTCGAAGCAAGGGAGGAAAAGAGTATGTCTCTGAGGTGAAGATCATCAAACGCTTGAGGCACCGCAACCTTGTGCAGCTCATTGGATGGTGCCACAGCGGTGATGAGCTGCTTCTTGTCTATGTGCTGATGCCCAATGGCAGCCTCGATGCACATCTGTATAGTGTAGAGAAGATACTCTCGTGGAGACTAAGGTTGGTCACTGTTTACATCCTCGATTTGTGCCATTCTCCTAATTTTTCTTACCAAAAACTTGTGTTGTGTTGTCTATAGGTATGACATTGTGCTGGGCATCGGCTCTCCTCTTCTCTACCTACACCAGGACTGCGACCAGGGCGTGTTGCACAAAGACATCAAGCCAAGCAACGTCTTGCTAGATGCGTCCTTCAATGCCAAGCTTGGTGACTTTGGGCTCGCAAGACTCGTTGACCACAGCCGTGGGGCGCACACGACGGAGCTAGCCGGCACGATGGGATACATGGACCCAGAGTGCACAATCACGGGAAGGTTCAGCACCGAGTCTGACATGTACAGCTTCGGCGTGGTCCTTCTCGAGGTTGCCTGCGGCCGGCGGCCTGTGGTGGTTCTGCAGGACAACACTGTCATCCACCTGGCACAGCGGGCCTGGGAGCTGTATGGGCACGGCATGATCCTGGACGTGGCCGATCCACGGTTGCAGGAGATGGAGTGTGTGCTAGTAGTCGGGCTCTGGTGCACGCAACATGACCGGAGCCGGCGGCCGTCCATCAGGCAGGCCATGAGCACACTGCGGTTCGAGGCAACCCTGCCACCGGTTGGCCACCGGCTAAGCTCGGTTCCATCCTTCATCGTGGAAGATGGCACCGTGACCAGCAGCATGCATCTGTTGACCTCCAGCAATTAATCTCTTTTGTTGTTTATATATAAATACAGGACGTGGGTATCAATTGAGAGGATGCCAAATTAAGGCATTCTTCAAAAGCCCTCCAGGTTCGTGAGTATCTGAATGATTGCAGGTGAGATAGTAAAGCAATCAGTTCTCAGTAAAGCAATCAGCTCTCTCATCCATTGTCGATGCAGCAACTCAATCCAGGATTGTCATGTACGGGCTCGTGTACACCCGACGGCGCAGGGCGCGGGACGTGCGCCGAGCAGCTGAGCGCGCCGGACGCGTCGCGCAACAGGAGATCACGATCAGTGGCTAGAAGGAAAGGATAGAGATTTAGTTTATTATTTACTATAATTAGTCCTTAAGTTTAAGAAGGTTTGTTTGGGCCAAAGGCCATATATTCCCCCCTGTACCGAACAATGAAGGCAAGCAAGATTATTCCCATCTAATCTCCTCCTCTTCCTCAAGTCGCCAGCCAGGGGGCATAACCCGGCCGCGCAACTGACGTGGGGGCATAACCCCGTTGACTACCACAGATCGAGACTACGAGCTACGTAGTCGAGGTCCGGCTTCCTTGGGCTACGCTGCCCTTGACAACCTGGTGTCAGGAGTTCGGCGATCTTCCTCCTCCCGCTCCCAACCCACCAAGCCCTCCACAGCCGCCGCAACCCACCACCACAGCTCATCCCCCTCGGCGCCGTCAACCATGGGCGATCAGCCCACCCTCGCTGACGTCATGGCGAAGCTGGAGGCCCTCACCACGAACGTGACGGCCGTGCAGGCCGACCTGGAGAGCCTGAAGGCCAAGGCCGCCTCGTCGTCGGAGAGCGGCGGTGGTCGCAACGATCCGCCCCACGACCTTGACCGTCCCCCCAAGTTCCAGAAGCTGGACTTCCCGCGCTACGACGGCAAAACCGATCCGATGCTCTTCATCAACAAGTGCGAGTCGTACTTCCGGCAGCAGCGCACCTTGGCCGAGGAGCGCGTCTGGATGGCGTCGTACAATCTCGAGGACGTCGCCCAGCTCTGGTTCATACAGCTCCAGGAGGACGAGGGCACACCGACGTGGGTGCGTTTCAAGGACACCCTCAGTCTGCGCTTCGGGCCGCCCTTGCGCTCGGCTCCTCTGTTCGAGCTGGCGGAGTGTCGGCGCACCGGCACCGTGGAGGAGTTCTCCAATCGCTTCCAGGCCCTACTTCCCCGCGCCGGCCACCTCACGGAGACTCAGCGCGTCCAGCTTTTCACTGGGGGCCTCCTGCCGCCGCTGAGCCACGCCGTCCGGATCCATAACCCGGAGACTCTTGCGGCGGCTATGAGTTTGGCCCGCCAGGTGGAGTCGATAGAGCTCGACCGGCTGCATCAGGCGCCGGCCAAACCTGCGCCTCGCGCGTTTCTGCCGGCCCCGGCACCACGCCCCGCGCTGCCCGCGGCCCCGGCGCTACTCGCCCTGCCGGCGCCAGCGTTACCGGCGCCACAGCCGGTGCTACCAGCACCCCAGGCTCGGGGCGCGGCCAACCAGGCGAAACGCCTCTCACCAGAGGAGCAGGCGGAACGGCGGCGCCTCGGCCTCTGCTACAACTGCAACGAGCCCTACTCCCGAGGCCACAACCGGGTGTGCCGCCGGATCTTCTACATAGACGGCGTCGAGCTCGGTGACGCCGCGCCAGCCGACGACGAAGCCAATCAGGACGCTCCGGTGTTCTCCCTTCGAGCCGTTGCTGGTATGCCTATTTGCGACACGATGCAGGTGCGCGTGACTGTGGGCGCGGCGACCTTCACGGCCCTCCTCGACACTGGCTCCACACATAACTTCATCGCGGAGGCGGCGGCGAGTCGCACCGGTCTCCAGGCCCACTCCGGTCCGCGCCTCACCGCCACCGTGGCCAATGGCGAGCGGATCGCCTGCCCTGGCGTGCTTCGTCAGGCCCCCATCACCATCGCCGGCGAGGACTTCTGCGTCGACCTCTACATCATGCCACTCGCAGGCTATGATCTGGTCCTCGGTACCCAGTGGCTGGTCACCTTGGGCCCGATCGTCTGGGACTTCACCGCACGCACCATGGCGTTCACACGCCAGGGACGGTCGGTCTGCTGGTCCGACGTGGCAGCATGCAGGGCGCCCCTCCTCGCCACGGTGACGTCTCCGACCACCCTCTTAGACAAGCTCCTGACCGTCTTTGAGGGCCTCTTCGCCGAGCCGTCCGGACTGCCTCCGCCGCGCGCGCGCGACCACAACATCATCCTCAAGCCGGGCGCGCTGCCGGTGGCTGTCCGCCCGTACAGGTACCCAGCCGCGCACAAGGATGAGTTGGAGCGGCAGTGTGCTGCCATGATCAAGCAGGGCATCGTGCGGCGCAGCGACTCCGCGTTCTCATCGCCGGTCCTCCTCGTCAAAAAGCCGGACGGGTCGTGGCGCTTCTGTGTCGACTACAGGGCGCTCAATGCGCTCACTGTCAAGGACGCGTTTCCCATCCCCGTCGTCGACGAGCTCCTGGACGAGCTCCATGGAGCGTGCTACTTCACCAAGCTCGACCTCCGCTCAGGCTATCATCAGGTCCGCATGCGGCCGAGCGACATCCACAAGACGGCGTTCCGGACGCACGACGGCCTCTACGAGTTCCTGGTCATGGCCTTCGGACTGTGCAACGCCCCGGCCACATTCCAGGCACTGATGAACGACGTCCTCAGGCCGTTTCTTCGGCGCTTTGTGCTTGTGTTCTTTGACGACATTTTGATTTAGAGTCGCACATGGGCGGACCATTTGCGCCATCTACGCGCAGTTTTCAGCGAGCTACAGCGGCACTAGCTCTTCATCAAGCGGTCCAACTGCGCGTTCGGGTCCTCGTCCGTCGCGTACCTCGGACACGTCGTATCCGCCGCAGGCATCGCCATGGACCCAGTCAAACTCCAGGCCGTGCGGGAGTGGCCGGCGCCACGGTCGGCGCGTGCGGTGCGCGGCTTCCTGGGCCTCACCGGCTACTACCGCAAGTTCATCCACAACTACGGCACTATCGCGGCGCCGCTCACCGCCCTTCTCAAGAAAGACGGCTTCGCTTGGTCTGAGGAGGCTTCTACTGCGTTTGCCGCCCTCAAGGACGCGGTGACGTCGGCCCCTGTGCTGGCCATGCCGGACTTCTGCAAAACCTTCGTCGTCGAGTGTGATGCGTCGTCGCACGGTTTCGGGGAGGTGCTGGTCCAGGACAGCCACCCGATCGCATTCTTCAGCCGGCCCGTGGCGCCCCGGCACCGCGCTCTCGCCGCCTATGAGCGTGAGCTCATCGGACTTGTTCAGGCCGTACGTCACAGGCGGCCATACTTGTGGGGCCGCTGCTTCGTCGTCAAGACCGACCACTACAGCCTCAAGTACCTGCTGGATCAGAGGCTGTCGACCATCCCACAGCACCATTGGGTCGGTAAGCTCTTAGGCTTCGACTTCGCGGTGGAATACAAGCCGGGGCACACGAATGCCGTGGCTGATGCCCTCTCGCGCCGCGACACACCGGAGGAGGGCGCGGTGCTGGTGCTGTCCGCCCCTCGCTTCGACTTCGTGGAGCGTCTGCGCCTCGCCTAGGCAACCGATCCGGCCCTCGTCGCCCTCCAGGAGGAGATTCGCCGCGGCTCCCGGGCCCTGCCGTGGGCGCTGGTCGACGGGATGGTCTAGTACAGCGGGCGGCTGTACATCCCTCCGTCGTCGCCTATGCTGCAGGAGATCTTGGCGGCAGCCCACGAGGAGGGCCACGAGGGTGTCCAGCGCACGCTGCACCGACTCCGGCGCGACTTCCATTTCCCTAACATGAAACGTGTGGTGCAGGATCTCGTTCGGGCGTGTCCCGTGTGCCAGCGCTACAAGTCAGAGCACCTCCATCCAGCGGGCCTCTTGATGCCGCTCCCAGTGCCACAAGGCGTATGGACCGACATTGCCTTGGACTTCGTCGAGGCGCTCCCACGTGTCCGCGGCAAGTCCGTTATCCTCACCGTGGTCGATCGGTTCAGCAAGTACTGCCACTTCATCCCCCTCGCGCACCTGTACTCGGCGGAGAGTGTGGCCCAGGCGTTCTTCGCTGACGTCGTCCGGCTCCACGGCATCCCACAGTCCATCGTGTCCGATCGCGACACGGTGTTCACCTCCAACTTCTGGCGCGAGCTGATGCGATTGAGCGGCACCAAGCTTCAGATGACGACGGCCTTCCACCCTCAGTCGGATGGGCAGTCCGAATCAGCTAACAGGGTCATCATTATGTACTTGAGGTGCTTGACAGGTGACCGACCCCGTGACTGGTTGCGCTGGCTTCCCTGGGCGGAGTACGTCTTCAACACCGCCTTCCAGTCCTCGCTGCGCGAGACGCCGTTCCGCGTCGTCTACGGCCGTGACCCCCCGTCCATTCGGTCCTATGAGCCGGGGGAGACGAGGGTCGCTGCGGTGGCTCGGACTATGGAGGAGCGCGCGGAGTTCTTGGCGGACGTCCGCCACCGGCTGGAGCAGGCTCAGGAGGTCCAGAAGCGCCACTACGATCGGGCTCATCGTCCGGTCACCTATCAGGTGGGCGACTGGGTTCTTCTTCGCCTTCGGCAGCGCGCGGCGGCATCCCTTCCCCAGGCGACATCCGGCAAGCTAAAGCCGAGGTTCTACGGGCCCTATCGCGTCGTCGAGCTCGTCAACGATGTCGCTGTCCGCCTCGACCTGCCGGCCCAAGCACGCATCCACGATGTTTTCCACGTCGGCCTACTGAAGCGGTTCCACGGTGAGCCACCGCAGGCACCGCCACCTCTTCCTCAGGTTCGTCATGGAGCGGTGGTGCCGAAACCGGAGCAGGCAGTCAAAGCGCGACTGGTCCATGGAGTGCGCCAGATTCTCATCAAGTGGAAGGGCGCGTCACCGGCTTCGGCTACTTGGGAGGACGCTGCAACTTTCCGTGCCACGTACCCGCAGTTCCAGCTCGAGGACGAGCTGCCTCTCGAGGAGGGGAGAGATGTCATGTACGGGCTCGTGTACACCCGACGGCACAGGGCGCGGGACATGCGCCGAGCAGCTGAGCGCGCCGGACGCGTCGCGCAACAGGAGATCACGATCAGTGGCTAGAAGGAAAGGATAGAGATTTAGTTTATCATTTACTATAATTAGTCCTTAAGTTTAGGAAGGTTTGTTTGGGCCAAAGGCCATATATTCCCCCCTGTACCGAACAATGAAGGCAAGCAAGATTATTCCCATCTAATCTCCTCCTCTTCCTCAAGTCGCCAGCCAAGGGGCATAACCCGGCCGCGCAACTGACGTGGGGGCATAACCCCGTCGACTACCACGGATCGAGACTACGAGCTACGTAGTCGAGGTCCGGCTTCCTTGGGCTACGCTGCCCTTGACAAGGATCGATTGTACTCAACAGCAGGGAAAATTAGGAAATATAAACTGGAGATATCAAAATTTAGATTTACAGGAAACAATCTGTGTAAACAAATATCGAAACAAAGACATACAGGAGTAGCCTTCCATTCTTCAAATAAGTTGCAAAAAAAAATGCATTCTAATCTTCCAGCTGATGAGCTTCTTGATTTAGTTTTTCAGGGAGCTCCCCTAACCAGCAGGGAGTGTATGGGAAAGACGCAGATACCATTCGATGGTGGAATTGAAGGTCACGATCATAATAAAATTTTGGGAAAAGCTTGCCCAAATCTTGAAGCCTTGAGCTACTCCAATTGTAGGCTAGCACTCTGTCAAATTTATCAGTCAAGAATACAACCTCCTTGTAAGGATGAAATCCAAGGAAAACGATATAAGAATCATTGCTCCTACTTCCAGGTTCGAGAACATTATCATTGTCGGAGTCCCATTCAAATTTCTCTTGCAGTTTCTCTTCCACTATTGGCTCGTTGTCGTCCGCATCAGAATCTTCATCAGAATGTTGAACTTGACGCCAATAGTAAAACTCCTGTAAGGTCCAAGGCCCATCAAATTGTTCGTCATCAGAGTCCATATTTGGCAGGATGGGGAAAACGTCTCTGTCATGCTTCAACACCCACTCAGTCTGATCAGGACCACAGAGGTCGTTAAGGAACCAAATCTGAAGTTGGGATCCCGGGAGAAATGGTTCATAGTATGATCCCGGGACTAATGATGCACAGTATATCCCCTTGATTGATTTTCCAAGATAAAATTCTCCATCTTCTTTGGGCAATCTAATGACTCGAAACTTATTGTCCGACAGTGATATTCTGCAAGAAGAATTAGATATAAATAATCTTATCATAAAGCTCAAAACCAGAACCAGAAACACACCATTCGTTGTGTATATCTACCTCATAACAAAACAGTTATTGCAGCATATATAGTGCCCCTCGCCAGTAGCCACACTGATGATCGGAAAATCCGGTTGGTGACCAAACCTAGGGATGGGAATGGGCCGGGTCGACCCATTGGGTAGTTGGCCCGACCCAAAAAAGCAAGGTCAATGGGCCACATGGGTCGGCCTCAAATAGGAAAGGAGCCATAAGAGCCGGAACCTACCGACCCAATAGGTCAAGTAGGGCCAACCCAAAACCTTATATTTATGTTTTAATATACTATTAATATTATTTGTATTTCTTATATATCTAAAAGTGCTTGTATAAGTATAGTCTAAAAATATATTGGGCCGACCCATGTGGCCCATTGGACCATCGAGGCCATGGTAAACATCAAAATTGGGTCGACCTTTGGCCCTTAAAATTGGCCTTGAGGCCATGAGGGCAAGTCAAGGCCAGGGCCGGGCTGACCCATTCCCATTCCTAACCAAACCATACCAGGTAGCATTCCTGCGGCCTCCCCTTCCCGATCAAATGGCCTCTCCTCCCACGAACAAGACTTTGATGAAAACACAGGCAGGATGAGTGTGGACGGCGGCCATTCAGATTCCTCACATTCGTCATCCAGTCTCGGCTTGGATGGAACAAGGGGCAATATGAACAACTCGAAGTGGGGCGACATGGTGGGGTCGAACACGAGGTACTCGTCAGTGCAAACATCCATACCCGGAGGTGGGGGCTGCGGCAGCGGCGGGCGCTCGTCGGGCAAGAGCGCCCACTGCCGCGTGGTGGGGTTAACCACGCAGTGGTCGAGCAGGAGGAGGCCGTTGCAGTGGTCGCGGACGTAGATGACGGGCAGGCGGTCGGGCTCGCCGGGCACCGTGTAGTCGAGCCGGCCGGAGACGGGCGCGCCGGTGGTGGGGCGGGACAGGAACTGCGTGAACCACAGGTCGTGCAGGTTGAGGAAGATGCCGCCCAGCGCGCGCGGGAGGAGGTCGGCGCGCAGCAGGCGGCGGTCGTCGACGACGCGGCGCCACGCCCTGCAGACGCAGCGGGACGCGGCGAGCCCGCGCGGCCCGAGGCGACGGAGGACGCCCGCGAGCACGTCGTCGGGCAGATACGGCGGCGGCGCCGGCTCCATCGCCTCCCCCCTGACAATCGCGGGTGCAGATCCGCTAGGGTTTAGCGCGAGGGGAACGGCAGAGCTTGATGGGGAGGAATTGAAACTGATTTGGGGGCAGAGCTTGAGGGTGTGGGGGCAGAGCTTGAGGGTGTGCCTGCACCGACGTTTTGTATTTCACTGCCAAGTGGGTCCAGGACGCCGCTGACGTTCACTGAAACAGTGGGGCTGGGGATCGGAGTAGCTAACGGGCCGGCCCATTTGTCCTCTTCAACGATCTCCCAAACTATATATTATTGTAACGGCCCATGAATGTGAATTCGGCTTCTGAACTAGTTTTGATTAAATATTGGACAGAATGGGGCTCAGGAGTAGCTTGATGGGGTGTGCGGCCCATTCGAAAAAACATGAATGTGAATTCGGCTTATGAACAAGATTTGATTAATTTTGTACTAAATTACTCAAACTACAGTTCAAAAAAAATTACTCGAAATATTTCAGAAAGTTCAAGTTCAATTTTTTTCAGTGTTTTCCAATGTTCCTGAAATCTTGGAATTCAGTCAAAATTTGGATCGAATTCTCCTGTTCTGTCCGTGTAGAATCAACACGCAAGATCATTCGGCTGCGCGCTGTGCAAGCCAACTGATAAAATGGATCAGAGCCTGCAATCACTTCCTTGCTGTAGGCAGCAGGATCGAGCAGCAAAAGTTCCATTGGGGCTACACATTACAGGTAGGGAGCAAAAAACCCAAAGATCACTTGGTAATCAGGTCCCGGTCGTAATCACGTCCTCCCGGCATCGTTCCGCAAGTCTCGAGTGATACTGGGAGATCTAGTATCACTAGTTTACATACAACCTGTGTTACATCCTGACGTTTTTGGTCGTGTGGCAGGCACTGCACAACACACACGGGGCGCCATAGTGACCATGAGGTGTTCAACGAAAGAATTAGGGCATCGATCCCAGTCAAAAATTAATGGTCTTAGTTCTAAGCTCCTATATACGATTCCTCGAGCTGCTGGGTAGATCGTGCTGAATCACTTTGAATGTACAGATGTCCTTTACAGAAGAAAATTCCCCACAGCATATGAGTTGTTCTGCAGCAACAAAGGACCGATCAACCACACGCTCTCAACACATCCACCATAAAAGCAGTGGCATTACACATTATGAAAATAGAGGGAAAGTGAAATTAAATGCGTACCATGTCTAAATCGGTGGCCTTGGGAGTCCTGCAGCAGCCGAGGCAGGCACAGAGTCAGACCCCTCAAATGGCATCCTATTTTCTGCCTCATAAACTTTCTTCATTTCTTCCTGAATCTGGGAAGAAAGGAAAGCACAGTGTTACCAATGCATTTGTTTCCATGTAAGTTCATAAAAAAATATGAACTGAGCCACAGTACCTGTGGCACCTCTACATAGAACACCCAAACCCAAATGGACACGATTGTGATATATCCTATGGTGCCAAGGGACCACAGAACTGATTTGGGGGTATGTGCGCAGAAACGCAGTATCACACATAATCCTGCGCAAAGGAATAGGAACACAAAAAGCACCAGCCATCTGAAGACGTGGAATCCAACGCCCTCCATGGACTCGCTGTCCTTCAAGTACGAGGCAAGAGCTGTGAGAAGACAGCTGATGAAGAATGAAATGACGCTTCCTATGATAATGCCTTGCATCCCATGGTCCTCAAAGGTCTCTTTTGCATTTGCAGCAAGGGGGTATGACAATGACAAAATGACAAGACTGCCACAGAACACAAGCAGCTTCTCCGCAATAGTGTAGAAGGAACTGAGTAAACCCTGAGTCAAAAAGAAGAAATTTGAGTGAACAGATTTGATGGCCATTGACCAATATCTGACTACATTTTGACGGCTTTGGTCCATTTGAATGGTAGCCAAAGGGGCAAAAGAGAATGGGATAAATTACCTTCTTCCTGTTCACAACAGAATTATTTACTGGAATGTTGGCCTGCCTCTGTCAGATATCACAACACAAAACATCATCAGAAAGGGAAAATAGAAAAAACAGGAGGGTGAGGGAAGAAAACTACACAAGTTTCTCACCACAGGTTCATTCTGAGGAAGCCTATTCCGCAAAGTTTCATCATGATAGCTGTCGCCAGAATAGTTGCCCTCATCTCTCATTCCACTGATAAGCTCCTGTCGAATAACAAAAGGGCAACAAGCCACGATGTCAATATGTTCATGTCCATTAGGACAAAGGAAAATGATAGCATACCATACTGCTAGAAGAGTTAAATGAAGATGGGCACTGCAGATTGTCATCCTGATGAAAGAAAAATAGCATATGTTAGCATAGTGCTACTCATCACATCACAGAAACCCTCTTCATCATAATACAAGTAACCCATCAGCATTCTCCAAACATGCTAATTAACAGAATCATTTTTTTTATAAGCCTTCACAAATACATGCTTATGTTCAGATAATTAATTATCAAATGAATCAAATTAGGCAAAAGGTTCCCATACGAACTACTCCTTAACCCATTCTTGTATGCACATTTCGTTCATGCATGAAACAACTATACATACAAACAGTAAACAATCTACTGCAATTGCCAAGTGAGTAAGTTCAGCTGGTTTGACAATCAATAAAAAATCAGGAACTAAACATATACCAAGCTTATCAAAGGCTAAAGAAAAAGCACAAAATAGCATATAAACTCATTTTCGAAGCCATCAAAAGAAGTACAATTTTGAAACAGCATATAAACTCAAACAAACTAACAGGTTCTAGTCTGAGGCTGAGGCTGGAGATTGCATCAACCGTTCAGATTCTCATTGATAGGTTTGAAGAGCTTATGGCTTTGGTATAAAGCAACAGCGACACTACTTGGAGATTACTCTCTCATGTGTTCCATATCTGATCCCAAAGAATACATCAAGAACCCTCTGAAAATATGAAATCCCAAGAACCTAGGACGCTAGTACAAGCATATTGTTCATGCAATGAATTGTGCACAAAGTTACAGAAGATATGGCAATGGGTATTCATTGAAGTGAAATTATCGGGGTAGTAGTTCTAATAATCAGTCTTATGCTCCAAAACATGGAAAATAGTGTGAAATCGGCCAAAGGACGTACTGTTACCACTGCTGCAAACCTTTTTTTTAGCGACCGTGCCTTAACACGTATTTCATTAAGAGGGAAGCATTTTTACACCGGACCGGCTTGATCCATGCAGAGGATGAATCAGCCCTAAGCTAAAGAGGTACTATACGTTTAACAAATCCGCGACCAGAGCAGCGTCTACCACATCACCTACAGCCCTACTCAAAGGCGAGTAAATCGAAAGGTGACTCCAACCCGCAAGAACCCAACATTTACCCTCTGCCCAAACTGTTGCTACCACCTCCATGACCGTGCGAGAGCGGCGATTGAAGGCCCTGTCATTTCGCTCCTTCCATATCATCCACGAGGTGAGAATGACCAAGGAGTCGAACGCCGACCGTCCAGCCTTGTGCACCCGCTTCCTAGCCGCTGTCCACCATTCAGGGAAGAGAAGAACATCGGCCGTTGGCGCGAGGCTCTGCCACCCGACCTCGGATAGAACCGAGAACCAAACCTCTCTTGCAAAGACACACGTGAGAAGCAAATGGGATATCGACTCGGTCTCCTGACTGCAAAGCGTGCAACTATCGTCGTCCTGCAAACCATGACGCTTCCTTCGATCATTCGTCCAACATCTCCCGTGAACGACCAACCATGCAAAGAACTTGCACTTCGCAGGGGCTTTTGTTTTCCATATTTCTTTAGCACCCAGGATTGCCATTTGCCCGAGGAAGAAAGTCTGATACGCGGAGCCCGTGGAAAATTTTCCATCCGGTGTCCATTTCCACACCCAAGAATCCTCGACATCTGGTGTCAACCTGAAATCGCTCAATCGGTCTAACAGCTGCAAAAACTCGATGATCACTTGAACGGTGAGTGCACCAGTGACATCCCTTGTCCAACTCATGTCCGTAAAAGCTTCCTGGACTGTCCGTCGATTCCTGGTCCGTTGTGTGACCGCCCTGACCAGACATGGGGCCAACTCCTCCACGCTATAACCATCAAGCCATTTATCTCGCCAGAACAGACATTTGTCCCCTTTGCCGACGACGACCGACACCGACGCTTCAAAAAGAGCTAGCACCATAGGTTCGACCGGAGCGGGTAGCCGTGA
This sequence comes from Alloteropsis semialata, assembly GCA_004135705.1. NCBI lineage: Eukaryota > Viridiplantae > Streptophyta > Magnoliopsida > Poales > Poaceae > Alloteropsis > Alloteropsis semialata. The sequence continues at coordinate 14,556,080 of CM014277.1, forward strand.
CCACGGGCGCTTGTCCGCGTCCGTTCGACTGAACCACAGCCAACGCATGCGCAGCGCAAGACCATGGAGATGAAGGTTCGTGATCCCCAGGCCGCCAAGTGGCGCGGGCCGGCAAACTTGAGGCCACGCTAAGAGACAGTGTCCACCATGCACTACCTCAGTCCCCTTCCACAGGAACGCGCGGCGCTTCCGATCGATTCGTTCAATCACCCAAGGAGAGAGGGAGATCGCGATCGCCGTATGCACAGGCACCGCTGAGAGTTTCACCTTCACTAGAACAGCTCGCCCGGCCTTGTTCAGCAAACCCGCTTTCCAAGTCGGCAAGTCTTTGCCAACCCGATCGACCAGCGGCTGCAAGTCCTTCTTGCGAAGCTTATACACTGAAAGCGGGATCCCCAGGTAGTTACATGGGAACGCTTGTAGGTTGCCATGGACAAGCGTAAGCAACCGGACCGTGTCTTCAAGATCACACTTAATGGGGGTGATAAGACATTTGGCCGGGTTTACCTTGAGCCCAGATGCATCCCCGAAGATGGTCAAGATCGATCGGATGAGCACAAGATCTTGTTCTTCCGCACGAGTGAAGAGCACCACATCGTCAGCATAGAAGAAGATTCGCTCTTTGATGCGAGCCGGTCCAAGAGGCAAGAGGAAGCTGTCTTGCTCGGCCTTGCAGAATAACGCATTCAGCGCTTCCATGGCCAACACAAACATCATGGGGGAGAGTGGATCCCCTTGACGCAGCCCCCTCGCATGACAAATACGGCCGCCCGGACGACCATTCACCACCACCTAGGTGCTGGCCGATGAGAGCAACATGCACACCCAGTTGATCCAACGACGTGAGAACCCCATGTGACACAGGATAGACAAAAGGAACGACCAGTCGATCGTGTCGAAAGCTTTGGCAATATCGACCTTGATCAGCGCGGAAGGACGATGAGCACGATGTAGCATCTTGGCTGTAAGCTGGACTGCTCGGAAATTATCATGAAGTAGTCGCCCTCGAATGAAAGCGCTTTGGTTGGGTTTAACTAGGTCGGGTAGAAAAGGTGCCAGACGGTTGGATAGGACCTTGGTGAGTAGCTTGGCGAAGCTGTGGACCAAGCTTATTGGTCGAAAGTCAGTGACCTTGATTGCGTCCGGTTTCTTCCTCAGCAAGATCATGTAGGCTTGGTTCAACAGAAATAAACTACGCCCATCAAGCGACCAAAACGCATGCACTGCCGCCATGATATCCTGCTTGATGATCGCCCAGGCAGTTCTGTAAAAAAGTGCAGTGAACCCGTCCGGACCAGGGGTTTTATCCATCGGCATATCGAAGATTGTTGTCTTAATTTCCTCCTCCGAAAAGCAAGAGTCGATGCCCTGGAAATCCCGAGCCGTGAGACCGATTACCTCAAAGTTCAGTGCTACCGAAGGCGACTGCACCACGCCCAACACAGAAGCGAAATGCTCTGTAATTGCCTTGTTCTTGTCTTCCTCATTCACATAAACGATATCATCCAGCTGGACGGAGTGAATGCAGCTCTTACGCTTCCGGTGGCAGGCCTGTAGATGAAAGAATTTCGTGTTCGCGTCCCCTTCAGCGAGGAAACTGATACGCGACCTCTGTTTGATTATTGTGCGCATGAGGGATGCCAAACCGAGGCATTTAAGCTTCATACGTTTGCGAAGCCGGTGTTCACGAGGTGATAGAGATCTGCTCTCCATGGCCAAATCAAACCGGTAAACCAATTCCCGAGCAATGGCCAGCTGCAGGCGTACGCTCCCGACGTGCTTCGCGCTCCACCGCTGCAAGGCCTTGGCTGTTGCCCTCAATTTGACATCCAGTGCGCGCATGGGGTCGCAACCGTGCGGCACAGGCGTCTGCCATGCCGCCTGGACCGTTTCCAAGTACCCAGGGAATCGGGGCCATATGTTCTCGAAGTGGAAGCGTCTGAAAACGCTCAAGGGCGAACATGTACCCAAGAGCAGTGGCGCGTGATCCGAGCAGTCAGATGACAACGCTTGCAGCGTGTGGTTGGGGAACATGGATAACCATTCTTCACTAACCAGGACGCGATCCAGCCGCTCGAACGTTGGTGAGTGACGCTCATTGCTCCAAGTAAAGCGCCGGCCCGTGAGAGACACGTCATGGAGCTCAACATCATCAATGAAACGGCGAAAGCGACCCATCATACGTTGATCAAGTCTGTCGTTGCTCTTGTCCGAGGCCTGGTAGATCATGTTGAAGTCACCACAGATCATCCACGGCCCGTCGTGAGTGGAGCGATTGTCCCTGAGCTCCTGCAGGAATGCGACCCGGGCCTCATCTGAGTGGGGACCATAAACACAAGTCATCCACCAGTGAACTTCCGTATCCTGCTTCATGGTCATCTTAACGGTGACCGAACGATCCTGCATGAGCGGCGCCGAGCCCTCCCAAACATCAGTGCGCCAGGCCAACAGGATACCCCCGGCTGAGCTAACCGCAGGCAAGCAAAAGTAGTCAAAGCCGTAGCCAAGCGTTTCCATTACCAACACATCATTACAAACATCTAATTTGGTTTCTTGAAGGGAGATTAAGGAGATACGCTCCTGAGCGACCAAGGATCTAACAGCGTTGCGACGAGCACGACCATTAAGGCCGCGTACATTCCAAATCAAGATATTTTGTGCTTCCATAGAGCCGTAAACGACCGAGCGATCATGGAGTTCAGCATACCATCCCTGGCTCGTCCATGGAGAATTCCGGATCGTCCACCGGAACCAACTCGTCTATTTTGTCACATTGATCATCAGTCACTTGCCTTTGGAATAGCTGGATGTACTCCTGGAATGCGTCCGCATCTGGCGGGGAATCGTCCGACGAGCTTGATATCTTAAGCTTGCGCATCAAGACGTTTTGTGCTTGCACAACCGGCTTTGAAGCCCGAAAGCGCGACTTGCGAGCCAGGCGCTCGCTGCGACGAGGAGGGGTCGTGCCTAAGCGTCGGGCCCTCCGTGGTCGAGGCGTTCGAATTAACGCAGAAGCAGGCGACCGGGGGCGAGCCACCGCGCTTGAGAACAAGTCGGCTCGCCTGCGTGCCGTGAGGGGGCCCTCAGTGACCAAAGGTGTCGCCTGAGCTGAGTCACACGGGAGCTGAGCCGGACGATCCGTTGATAGCTCCTGGATGAGCGTGTTGTTCCCAATCTCCTCAAAGCAACCATCCACCAGCGCCGGAGCCGGAGAACTCATGCTCCCGCCATCGCCAGATTCAAATTCAAATCGGCAACTGGGCCACGGGTATCGGTCCTGACCCCAACCTGGGCTTCAAGACACATTGGGTCCAAATCCGCGGAGCGCCGCAGTGGCCCAATCGAGCGACCGGCCCACAACTCAAGCAACGGCTCGGAAGCCTCGACCGGACGCACCTGGCAGTCCGGACAGTGCTGTACCGCCCCACGCTCCTGTACGTGTAGCTCGAGATGCATCGGGTCAAAGATTTCACCAATCAGAGGTGCGGGAATCCTGCCGGAGCACAGCAGACACGCCACGTCGTGGCCTCCCTGTTCGAGGCATGTGGGCCCGGCCGCGAACCCGTCAACCAATGGTGGCACGACAACGCCCATGGCTGTCGCGTCACCATGCCTCTCCACAGGTGCACGCTTCCCGAACACCATCTTCCGGTCCAGCGACCAGCTGCGCTCCGCCGCACGTCGCTGCGAGTCGCCACCGGAGGGCGAGCCGCCCTGAGCACCTCCGGTGGGCGGCGCCTGCCTGAGCGAGGGTCCGGCGCCAGCTACCGTGGCCGACCCAGGGCCGACAAGCATCGTGCGCCTCGGCCAAGGGCCGGACTGGCCGTCGTAGCGATCCTCATCATCGAATCGCTTCCCCCACGCTCCGGTGGCGGCAAGCACGGTTCATCCTCCGAAGAATGATCTTGCCAGTCGATTACCTCGACGATGGTGACCCGTACACGGTATCTCATCGTCGGCAGCCGGTTGAGCATCACTTCCTCCGGCCTAAGATACAATCCCGGCGCCCACTCGAGACTGATCGGCTCCGGCACGGCGATGACGGCCTCGTTTGGGATCAGATCCGGGTCAGAACACCAAGTCACCACCTCGTATACTCGATGATCGCCGGCCGCCATTGTGGGAGGTGTTGGATGCAGCTCCGCACACACCGTACCCAAGATGATCTGGGCGGTTTCCACCGAGCGCGCATGGGATGGGATGCCGCGGAGCTCCACCCTGGCCTGGAACATCATGTCGCCGGCGACCGCCCTGGACATACGACGCCAAGGACGGAAACGAAGTACCACGTCGGCTCTAGGGAGAGGGGGAGCCTGCAGAATCCTCTCCAAAGTCGACCGTTCCTTGAAGATTATCAGAAAATCCTCTGGCTCATAGTGATGCAGGGTGAACTCGTTGCGCTCCAGACCATAATTGTCGCAAAGGTATTGCCTGATCAGCGGGAGGGTGACCGAGGGGCGAGTTCCCACGACCAGCGCCACAAGCGCCATGGCAGAGAGGTAGTCGTCCTGAGCGTGCAACTCGACCGACCGCGGAACCACCCGAAGGGCTACGTTTGGCCGTCGCGACGGATGCCCTCGGGGCATCGGTGGAGGAGACGGTGGGGACGGAGGTCGAGGTGAACGTTGCGGTGAGGCAGCACAGGTTGCCGGAGGGCCAGAGTAGGCTCGTCCAGTCGAAGTAGATCTGGCCGACGTAGTGGAAGCCGACTCGGCAGCATGAACGACCCGCGCCGATGGCGCATCGCGGAGAGCAGCGCGTCGACGAACTGGGCGACCACGACCACCTTCCTGCGGGGCAGCTTGACGGCGACGCTTGCAGTTTCTTGCAGCGTGTCCAACTTCCAGACACCTCAAACAGCGAGAGGGTGAGGTGCAGACGGCCGCGACATGGTGGGGTGAAAAGCAGTTAAAACATCGGCCAACCAGTTCCTGCGGCACCGGCCGCCGACGAGGTGGAGGTGGCGGTGGAGGGCGCGACCGAGGTTCGTGACGACGACGGCGGCGTCGATTGACGACCAGTTTGAAGCCGTCAGCGTCGACCTCCTCCCCCGAGAGCTGCTCCGGGCTCCGGTGCGACCTCACACGGGGTGCGGGGGAGCGCGACCGGCGGTGGGGAACGGCACGGCCAGCCCTGATGGCGTCGGCCATGAAGCCGCCCCGCCGCAGGGGGGCCGGGGAGGTCCGACCCCGGCGAGGAGCTTCGGTAGCGACGGCCTTCCCCTTCCCAATGTCCGGGGCGGCATGCTGGTCCGGCCTCGGCGTGGACCAGAGAAGCTCCTCCTCATCCTCGTCCTCGTCGGAATCCGAGAAGCGCAGGCCCTCGGGTGGCGCCACTCGTTGCGACGGGCCCGCCGAATCCGAGGGGGTGAAGGGCAGGGCGTTAGGATTCAGGCCCCCCGAGCCCGGCGACCTAGATGTTGTCGCCGCCGGAGACCGAGGTGGTGGGGCGGAACCATCCCCCAGATCTGGTGGGGAGGGAGGGTGGTTCATCACAGGATGGTGGACGTCGGCGCCGGGTGGACAGCCGACGGAGGGTGGGGGTGGACGGGGATGGACGGATG
>CM014277.1:14564237-14579723 GCA_004135705.1 Alloteropsis semialata
ATACTCAACTGCTACTATGGCATATTTGAGATTTTCTTGAGCTGTTGGAAGTGGGCCAACCAGATCTATGCCCCATCTTTGCAGAGGCCATGTTGGGGTTATTAGCTGTGACTGCTCCGAAGGAGATTTTCTGTTTGCTGCACACTTTTGACACAGATCACATGTCTTGACCGTGTTTGCTGCATCGATGATGATTGCAGGCCAATAGAATCCTTGCCTCATTGCCTTGCCCACTAAAGCTCTTGCCCCAAAGTGTGCTCCACATAAGCCACTATGTATCTCTTGAATCAGCTCTTTGCCTTCGTTGTGAGAGATGCAACAAAGCCAAGGAGCTACAACTCCTTTTCTGTAAAGGACGTCGTCTATCATCTGATAGCATCTTGCCCTTTATTGCATGGCTTTTAGATCATCGTCGTCGATTGGCTCATAGTATCCCCGAAGATAAGCTATTATTGGGGATCGCCAATTCTCTGAGCTTATTGCATTGATCAGCTTCGGCAAATCATCTGAGTCCTTTATCGATGGTGTTGTTAGTGTTTGAAAGAATACATCAGGTGGAAGCTTGTCCCCCTTTGCAGCTGCCTTAGCCAGCGCATCTGCCTCTTCATTTTTTGATCTTGGGATGTACTCCAAGTGAAACCCTTGAATTTTTTCTCCATTGAGCGTACAGTGGTCAAGTATTTGATGAGTTCTGGTTGCTTCGCGGTGCTTTCTTTTTCAATGTGGTCTGCTACCACCTTTGAATCTGTTTTGATAGTAAATCTCTGAGCTCCCAAAGCCCTTGCTTTTCTGAGCCCCAGTAACACAGCTTCGTATTCTGCCACGTTGTTTGTGCTTCTGTCGCTGTTTTTGCAGAACTCCAGATTTGCTGCATATCTCATTTTCACACCCGAAGGCGATTGCACAATTGCCGCTATGCCAGCTCCTTTGTCCCCCCAAGCACCATCAGTGTATCAGCCAATTTTCTTCTCTGATAATGTTTTGTGGCTTAGGTGATGTCCACTCCACTATGAAATCTGCTAAGACTTGTGATTTGATTGCTGTTCTTCTTTCGAAGTCCACGACATACTCTGAAAGCTCTGCAGCCCACTTGCGAATTCTCACCGAAGCTTCTTTGTTGTTCAAAAGCTCCTTGAGAGGCTGATCCGTGAGGACTTTGATGTTGTGGCCCTCAAAATAGTGTCTGAGCTTTCTGGAAGCCATTATCACTGCATAGATCATCTTCTCAATCTCTGTATAAAATAGCTTCGACACGGCCAATGCCTCCGACACATAGTATACTGGCTGCTGAATGTTTCTGCCATCTATCAGCTTTTCTGTGATGAGCGCTGCGCTCACTGCTGATTGTGATGCTGCAATGTACAGTAGCAATGGTGCCTTTGGGTCTGGTACTGTCAGCTTCGTTAGCTGCATCAAGTATTGCCTTAGCTCATGAAATGCTTCTGATTGCTGTGGTCCCCATTGAAACTTAGCTGCATTTCTGAGTGTTGCAAAGAATGGTAAGCTTCGCTCAACTGCTTTTGCAATGAATCTGTTGAGTGCAGCAATTCTGCCCGACAGCTTCTGCACGTCTCTCATGCACTTTGGCTCTTCCATGTCAAGGATTGCATTTATCTTGTCTGGATTAGCTTCTATCTCATGAGCTGATACCAGACAGCCAAGTATTTTGCCTTTTGTCACTCCAAATACACACTTTTCTGGATTTAGCTTGAGACCAGCTTGTCTCATGTGAGCGAAGGCAGTTGCCAGATCTGATATGTGATCTTGCCTTTTGGCACTTTTGACCAAGATGTCATCAACATATGCCAATATAGTTTTGAATAGTTCATCCTTGAACACTGTGCTTGACATTCGACAGAAGCTGCTTCCTGCATTCCGAAGCCCCTCGGGCATCCTGACGAAGCAAAAAGTGCCAACTGGTGTGATAAAGCTGGTCTTTTCCTCATCCTCTTTTTTCATCCAGATTTGGTGATAGCCAGAAAAGCAATCTAAGAGGGATATCATTTCACTTGCTGCTGCTTGATCAACGATCTTATCGATTCTTGGTAGTGGGAAATCATCTTTTGGACAAGCCTTGTAGAGGTCGGTGAAATCAATGCACATTCTCCATTTCCCATTTTTCTTCTGAACTGGTACAGTGTTTGCTAGCCATGTTGGATATTTGACTTCGCGTATGACATTGGCGTCCAGCAGCCTTTGCACTTCGGCTTTTACTGCATCAGCTTTCTCTTCTGACATCTTTCTCAGCTTTTGCTTTTTTGGCTTCATATCAGGACTGATTGCCAACTTATGCTCAATTATGCTTCTGTCAACACCTGGTAGATCTTTGCTTGACCAAGCGAACACATCCTTATTATTCCTCAAGAATTCGATGAGCCTATCTTCTTCTTCCGGCTCTAGATCTGAGCCAATGATCACTTCTCTATCGAAGACATCAGGCTGCAGCTGCACTTGCTTCGTCTCTGTAGCTTTCTGTATCTTTCCGCTATCTTTCTCAATATTTGGATTTTCTTCTGGGTAATGTGGATCTTTTTCTTCAAGCAAATGCACATTTTGCTGACCAGGTGCTCTGGCTTTCTCAATATTTCTGGCTTCCCTCTGGTTGCCATATACAGTTATAACTCCTTTGAGAGCTGGCATTTTCATGCATAAGAATGATTGCCTTATGATGATATCAAAGGCGTTTATGACTCCTCTTCCGAAGATGACATTGTAATCAAAGATCATGTCTATTACATCAAAGGTGATGTACTCTATTCTTGCATTGGATGTGTCACCGAAGGATACTTGCAATGAAATTTTTCCAAGTGTTTGGGTTCGCTTCCCCCCGAAGCCGACCAATGGAGTGTCTGATGGCTCCAGGTTGTCTGGGTTGATATTGGTCATGTTTATGAGTGTTTTTGCTAGGATGATGTCAGCAGAGCTTCCTGTGTCTACTAGCACCTTTCCGATCGTCCAGCCAGCAATATTGGCTTCGATTGACATCGCATCATTGTGTGGGAAATTGTGGAGTTTGAGATCTTCCTCAGTAAAGGTGATGGGCATATGAGACCATTCTGACTTTTTGTATGGACCATCAACAGAGATATTGTTGACTTGACGGAAATAGCTTTTCCTTTGCTTTTTGTTCTCAAAAGCAAGCGATGATCCTCCAGAGATGGGCATGATGTGTCCATAGCTTGAGAGTGGGCTTGGAGTTTCTTGTTGATTGGCTTTTTGTTGTGGAAGTGGTGGTGGTGGTGGTAGCTCCTCAACCTTTATGTTTTGCGAAGCCATTTGGTGGGAGGTTTGTGGGTACAAGTGAGGATATGTGGCTTGTGGGTAATAGTGCTGAAAGGTTTGTGGCGAAGGCACATATTGAGTTGCCATTGCTGTTGATGGGTGCACAGTGTTTGAGTTTAGCGAGGGGTATACTGGGCAGTATGGTTGGATAGCTTGGGAAAGGCTTTGGGTGTTTTGCTGCGAAGCCGATATTTGCTTCGTTTGGGTTGCTTGAATCTTCTCTGCTCTTAGCTTTTCAATTGTTTTCTTGATGTCTCGGCACTGCTCTGTGCCATGGGTGTGATTTTTGCCGTGGTATTGGCAAAACAGCTCAGGTCCCAATGGACCTCTTTCTCTTCCTCGGCCTCTGCCGGCTTTTCCGCCCCTTTGAGTGGGCTCATTTCTCTGGTTGTGGTGTTGGCTTTCTGGGTAAGGTGGTTGGGTAGCTTGGGAAGAAGGTGGGATGTCTACCTTCATGATTGTTTGGTGGGAGTAGTTTTGGTAGTTGTGGCTGTGGTGGTGGTTTTTGGATTGTGACTCATATTGGTTTCTCATGATGGCTTCTCTAGCCAATCTCATTCGGTTGTCATTGTCAGACCGACAATACTTCTTGAACTCATCATATAGGTCTGCCAAAGTAGCTGGTGTCTCTCTTGTGATATGCTGTGCAAATAGCCCAGGGCGAAGCCCTTGTATTGCTGCGAATTTTGCTGCTTCGTCAGGGATGTGCGGAGCTTGAGCGCGTAGAGTAACAAATCTGCGGAAGTAGTCCTCTAGGGGCTCCTTCAGCTGCTGGTGTAGTGTGAGTTCAGCATATGAGAGTGATTGATCTCTCATAATGCTAAAATTTTTGATGAGCTCCCTCTTCAGATCATACCAGTTATTGATTGATAGACCTGGCAGCTTCGTGTACCAGTTCACTGCTGTGCCATCGCAGACAATAATGAAAGATTTTGCTAGAACAACATCATCTCCCCCAGCAGAAGCTATTGCAGCTTCGTAACTCATAAGGAACTGCTTCGGGTCAGTGAGGCCATTGTATCTTGGTAAAGAAATAGGTTTATAAGATGGTGGCCATCTTGCCAATTGAAGGCTTTCTGAGAGTGGGCAAGTATGGTCGATGGGGCGAGTGTGGAGTGTTTGGAAGCCAGTTTGGGATGAAGAGTTGTGGTTTGGTGGGTTGATGGTGATGTTTGGCTCATTGAGCTCTGATTGTAGCTCAGCAACTTGTTTTTTGGCTTTCTCAAGCTCTTGATGCAGCTTTTCAGCTCTTGAGCTTGTATTGTTCAGCCTCCTCTGTTTTGCTTGCCTCAGCTCCTCCAGGTGCTTCTTGACTTGCAGCAATTGAAGCTGCTGCTCCTCTTCTTCCTCTTGCATTTGTTGCTCCAGTTCGAGCTGTGCAGCCTCCAGCTCTCTCTGCTGCTCAAGGCGTCGAAGACGAAGCCTTTCTTCAAGTCGGTGCATTCTCTCTTCAGTGGTAAGGTTTTCGTTATCGACCTGTTGATCGTCGATAACAGTTTTGGTTATTTGTAGTAGGCTTGGTGGTGGAATTGGGGGTTGGGGAGCGACTTCGTTACTGGAAGTTGCATTCGGTGCAGTGGTGGTTGACTTGGCTTTTTTGGGTGGCATGGTGGTTATCGTGGGTTTTGTTCGTGCACAGCACAAACGGTGGGCGCCAGTTGCTGGGATAACGGCCGAAGCCAATGAACCCAAGCAACGGATGAAACTGAGTAACAGAAACAAGCAATGATAATATTACTCGTCAACAGTATTCTCGGGAATCAACAACCTTTACATGTGGGAGAGGGGTCTCCTTTTATAGCGAGACCAAGGGTCTTTACATTCCCGCTGTACCCCTGGGATCAGGCATCATCCTCTAGACTATACAATACAATTAGCCTAGGGATACTTTGGTACATTTACTCCTCCCAATGTGAATGCGTAGACTTGCAATTCCGTGTTTGACTTGGCTTGGACTTGGTCTTGTTGGACTTGGTCCACGCCTGCTTCACTAGCAGAAAAGAGTCATGTAGCCCCTTGATGTGGCTTCTTCCGGATTGGGACAATCCGAAGCCGCCCCTCGGTATCCAAAAGCCAATGGCTCCTCCAGGAACCTGCAATATGGAGTGAACCGAAGCTAACCAGCGACTCAATCATAGCTTTTGGCATTCAATAGTATCATTTCTTCACTACATTGGCTTCTAACTTAGTTTGGATAACGTAACTTTGGTGCATGGCCAGGTAAGCCGACTGATTGGCTTTTGGCTTATTTCTCCGACCAAAGCCGATTGGCTTTGGCTTATTTCTCTGACCGAAGCCGAATATGGGACTCATCAAGTAAAAGAATGCGATTGGCTTCTTCTCCCTTGTCAGTCGCTGTCTTTGTGTGTGTCAAAACAGAGCAAAATAAGTAGAGGGTGTTTGTCGGCGGGGCAAATCCCCAACACCGGCGTTCATGATGAAGGATCAAAAGGTGGAAGAAATTCCTTCGGTAACTACACATCCACTTGAACCTTCTACTTCTAATCCTGATGATAAGCTTGGTGCTGCGCTTTTACATACCGATGAAGTAGTAAGCTCCCTTATGGACAGGATAGATAAAATTGAAAAAGATAGGTTGTTAGAATCGTCTTACTATTCACAAAACATGCAACCTATACAACATGAGAATATGCATGCTAGTGTGTCGGCTACACCAGGAAAAACACCTGAAAACCCTTTATATGGTATGCCGGCTAATTTTTATCCAGGACAGGTGCCGCCGCCTACACATGTTTTGCCAGCCCCGGCGAAACCGGTTTCACCGGTTCCAGAAACCGGTGGAACCGGTTCTGCTGCTCAGGCTACACAGCAGCTCGTACCGCACACTACACCCTCTCTTTCGGTAGTCCCTAGCCGAAATCCAGAGGTGGCTAATGGATCTGCTTATATTAAAACACGTGTTTATACATCACCCCCTATACCTAATCAAAACACTAGTTCTAGCGGGATTCCTAATGATGTATATGACCAATATTTACGGCAAAGTTCTACTAGCATGCCTCATGTTGCTCAAGTTCAAAGTACAGCCACAGGGCATTCTGATCTAGCTCGTTCAAATTTATATGCTGAATTTTATAAAATGAAGGACGAGGATAAGCTTGGCATTGATATGGGTAATTCTAGATTATATCAAAAACCATATTCTGCTAATTTTGATGCTGTAGCTTACCCCAATAATTGGCGTGTTCCCGATTTTGTTAAATTTAATGGTGATGATAGTAAGACCACTTGGGAACACATTAGCCAATATATTGCTCAACTAGGAGAAGCTAGTTCTAATGATGCTTTAAAAGTTCGCCTGTTTTCATTATCTTTAACTGGAACTGCTTTTTCTTGGTTTTCTTCATTAATTCCTGGCTCAATTAATTCATGGAATCAATTAGAGCAAAAATTTCATGATCATTTTTATAGTGAGAGTACTCAATTGAAATTGACAGATTTGACATCGGTTAAGCAACAAAGAGATGAATCTGTTGTTGATTATTTTAAACGATTCAAAGAAACTAGAAACCGATGTTTTAATTTGTCACTTTCTGAAAGGGATCTTGCTGATGTTGCCTTTAATGGTTTAAGATCCTTTATTAAAGAAAAGATAGAAGGCTTTGAACACTTTTCGGTTAATCAAGTACAAGTAAGAGCTTTAGCTACTGAAAACCGAATTAAAAATAGCAAAGATACGTATAAAACTCATCGTTCTAATGTTCATGTTGTTACTTATGATTCTAGTAGTTCGGACGATGATGAAGATGTGTATGTTGCTGAACTTGTATGGCCTTCTAAGATAAATCGTACACTTGTCCATCTCTTAAGCTAATTCAAAAGAATCGGAAAGAAGAAGTGCGATTTACTTTTGATGTTTCCAAGTGTGATCGTATTTTTGATGAATTGTTAAAGAATGGAAACATTAAAATGTCTCATACTATTTCTCCACTTGAAGAACTCAAAAGGCGGGCATATTGCAAGTTGCATAATTCTTTTTCGCATGCTACTAATGATTGCAATGTTTTCCGTTGACAGGTGCAATCGGCCTTGAATGAAGGACGTTTGACACTACATGAGATGCAGGTGGATAAAGAGCCTTTCCCTGTCAACACCCTTGAGATGCAAGCTCCTAAAGTTCTGATTCGGCCGCATCAAGTCGAATCAACTAAAGGAAAAAATATTGTTGTGGGTGATGAGAAGCCAAAACCTAAAAATCTGAAGGGAAAATCAATCATCAGGGAAGTGGTGTGTGAGAAGACCCCCAATGGCAGGGAGACTTTCAAAATTACTGCAAGAGTCGCGGATCTCGGGGGGCAAGGATCGTCAAAAGGACCGTTTGAGCCTGTACAGGACAAACCGGTTCCACCGGTTCCTGAAACCGGTATAACCGGTTCTAGTCAGGGGCGCCCGAAGATGTTGAAGCCTAAGCGTCCTGAGATTGGAACCTGGAAAGTCAATGTGGCCAAGGATCAGGGCAAAGTTGCAAAGCCAAAAGTGACCTATGACCAGTTGTTTTCCAAATATGCGAATCAAAGGCCAGTTGATGAGGATTGGCCGGTAAAAAAGAGGAAAAGGTCACCCATGCGTCAAGAGAAGCCAAATTCGCCTCCAAGGGCGAATAACAGATGGAAGGGTGATGGTGTAGGTTCTTATTCCCAACAGAACCAAAATCAAAACATGCCATGGATGCCTCCATACTATAATTATCAATATCCGGTATGGGATCACAACGGAATGAATGTGCCTTATTACCCTATGCAGCATCCTCCTTTTCATCCAAGATGGGGTAATAATAGAGTTCCAGCACATGAGAGGTTGGTAGATAACCGTTCGGCTCCTCGTCGATCAGGTTGGGATGTGCCACCTCAAACCGGTGGAACCGGTTCCCAAAACCGGTGGAACCGGTTTTCCCAGAAAAGACAGCCTTCTCCTCCTAAGCAAGTTTATCAGCCTAAGAAGATGGAGGAAGTTGTCCAGAAGATGGAGGTCGACCAGGAGAGAACTACTGCTGCTGATATCATTCAGATTGGTGACTTCCAAGTAAATTTGAAGGACGGTGACAAGATGCCTATGATAATTGGTGATGAAGTTAAGCCATCAGTCCAGGAGAACATAGCTGCAGAGCCTAATGTGGGTAAGAAGGTTGAAATTGATAAAACTAAATACCTTATGCCTAGATGGTGTCCTCCAGGTTTGACACGCACGCAAAAGAGGAAGTTGCAGCGACTTCGCTTCCAAGACCAGAAAGAGAAAGAACTGGAGAAGCAGAGGGAGGAGCACTTCAACAAATACAGGCCTATGATTCCTCCAGGCAAGGGGTGGAAGAAGACTGAAGCTCCAGAGCAAAATCCGGTGGAACCGGATTCCAAACCGGTGGAACCAGTTCTACCTCCTTCGCCGTCCACAGCTGTGTCAAAACCGGTGGAACCGGTTCTGAAACCGGTGGAACCGGTTTCTGCTGATCCAGGTTCATCTCGAATTGCTTCTGAAATTTCTGTCACTCCTGCGTTTGATCAGAAGTTGTCATCGGATTCCCAGAATGTGGACGATGAACAGCTAGTTGATTATGGGTCGTCACCTGAACATATGAATGTTGATGCTAATGTGGTGCGCCTATCTTCGGATTATTACATTATTCCGGAGGATGAGATTGCTCATTTAGACTTTGGCCCAAAAGAAGCTATATATAAAAGGCCAAAGGATTCTGAAAATCATTTGAAGGCTCTATACATGAAGGGACATATCAATGGGAAGCCGATTTCGAGGATGCTTGTTGACACCAGGGCAATTGTCAATTTGATGCCTTATTCCGTGTTCAAGAAGCTTGGTGGATTAGATGATGAGCTGATCAAGACCAACAAGACTATCAGCGGTGTGGGAGGAGGCGAGCCTATGAGTGCTAAGGGCGAGCTTCTATGGAGCTCACCGTTGGGAGCAAGACGTTGGCTACCGCTTTCTTCGTCGCCGAGACCCAAGGTAACTTCAATTTGATATTGGGTCGTGATTGGATTCATGCGAATAGATGTGTACCTTCTAGTTTGCATCAGTTTCTTATTCAATGGGTAGACGAAGACATTGAGGTTGTGCATGGGGACACATCGGCTTGTGTTGCAGTGCCTGATGGTTCTACCATGTCTATGCATGATCATGTTAAGTGCTTAACAGGTTTAGATATTTCTGATTATGAGATGATCAGTTGCACTAGAGATGGCTTTGTGCCTGCTGTTCTAAAGCCGGTTGAATGTCGGCTAAACCATTTGTTGTGAATCAATGAATAGTTCAGAATGGTTGCAGCAGAGACTTGAGCACTATCGGGCACAAAAGAACGATATGTGTGAAGCCATTGAAGATTTTGATGACATGAGTAAATTAGGACAAGGCTTTACGTCGGCTGATCCTTTAGAGGAGATTGATATTGGTGATGGCATTGTACCTAGGCCGACGTTTGTAAATAAAAATTTGAAAGCTGATTATAGAGCTGAATTAATCGAGCTGTTGAAAGAATATATTGATTGTTTTGCATGGAATTATCAAGAGATGCCTGGTTTAAGCCGCGAGTTAGTTGAACATCGGCTACCTATTGAGCCTGGTTTTAGACCTTTTAAACAAACTGCTAGGCGTTTCAATCCTAATATGTATGCGAATTAAAGAAGAAATTAATCGGTTGTTGGATGCAAATTTTATTAGGCCTTGTCGTTATGCTGAATGGTTATCTAATATTGTGCCTGTTGAGAAAAAAGGATTCTGGTAAGCTCAGAGTTTGCATTGATTTTAGAAATCTTAATAGAGCTACTCCTAAAGATGAATATCCTATGCCTATAGCCGACATGCTTATTAATGATGCTTCTGGACATAAAGTTATTAGTTTTCTTGATGGTAATGCTGGTTACAATCAAATATTCATGGCCGAAGAGGATGTTTCCAAAATGGCTTTTATATGTCCAGGTTATGTTGGTTTATTTGAGTGGGTAGTCATGACCTTTGGTTTAAAAAATGCTGGTGCCACTTACCAAAGGGCAATGAATTTAATTTTTCATGACTTGCTTGGTTTAATCATAGAAGTTTATATCGATGATATTGTTGTTAAATTGGCTGGTTTAAATCCTCATTTGGCTGATTTAAGACTTGCTTTTGAAAGAATGCGTCGATATGGATTAAAGATGAACCCACTTAAATGTGCTTTTGGTGTGTCGGCTGGAAAGTTTTTAGGCTTTATTATTCATGAGAATGGCATAGAGATAGATCCTAAGAAGATTGATATTATTAAGAAGATTAAAGCTCCTGCATGCAAGAAAGATTTGCAAAAATTCCTAGGCAGGGTAAATTACTTGAGGAGGCTTATTTGTAATTTGTCTGGGAAGGTTAATGCTTTTACTCCTATTCTTCGATTGAGAGATGAAGCCGAATTTACTTGGGGGGCAAAACAGCAAGAAGCTTTTGAGAAGATCAAATATTACTTGTCTTCGCCGCCGGTCATGAAGGCTCCTAAGAGAGGAATTCCATTTAAATTGTATGTGGCTGCTGAAGATCAAGTAATTGGGGCTATTTTGACTCAAGAAACCGAAGGGAAGGAACACATTATTACCTATGCTAGTCGTCGATTATTGGATGCCGAAACGAGGTATATATTTATTGAAAAGCTTTACTTATCTTTGTATTATGCTTGTACCAAGATGAGGCATTATTTGTTATCCAATATTTGCATAGTGGCTTGTCAAACCGATATTATTAAATACATGTTGCATAGACCAATTTTAAGTGGTAGAATTGGTAAATGGGCTTATGCTCTTATTGAATATGATTTGGCTTGTGAACCTTTAAAATCAATGAAAGGCCAAATTGTTGCTGATTTTATTGTTGAGCATAGCATTAATGATAATGATCTAGATATCGGTTATATTACTTTTACCCCATGGAAGTTGCATTTTGATGGATCGGTTTGTAAGAGTGGTTGTGGCGTTGGTATTGTTTTTATATCACCAAGTGGTGCTGAATTTGAAGCTCTTAACCGATTAGACAATGATTGTACTAATAATAAAGCCCAATATGAAGCTTTATTATTCGGACTAGAGATTTTGCATGACATGGGGGTAAAACATGTAGAAGCATTTGGTGATTCTCTGCTGGTTGTACAGCAAGTTAATAAAGTATACCAATGCTTTAATGGATTTCTAAATACATATCTTGATAAGTGCTTGGATATGATTGCACAATTTGATGAATTCTCTATATATCATGTTTCAAGAGATGAGAATCCAAGGGCGAATGCTCCGGCTCAGCAAGCGTCTGGCTATGATGTTCAGAAAAGAAATTTTTATGAAAGAAAGCCGACATTTTGCGTAGCCGAGTTGTCTGCCCAGGAAGAACCGGTTCCACCGGATTCAGAAACTGGTGTCACCGGAAATTCCGGTAAACTGCTTCCAGAACCGGTGAAACCGGTTCGTCCACTGACAGTAGCATTTCGGCCAATGAGCAGTCTAAAATTGATAAGGACGAAGTTGCTGATTGGAGAATACCCATTATTGAGTATTTGCAGAATCCTAATCATAAAGTTGACAGGAAAGTCCGACGGTGGGCATTTAAATTTATTTTGGTTGATGGTGAATTATATCGTTGGACAGCTGAAGATTTATTGTTGAAATGTTTGGATTCTGATCAAGCTAAGGTTGCAATGGGTGCAGTTCATGAAGGAATCTGTGGTACACATCAATCGGCTCCTAAGATGAAGTGGCTTTTGAGAAGAGATTGTTTTTATTGGCCTAATATGATAGCTGATTGTTTTCGGTATTACAAAGGATGTGAAGAGTGTCAAAGGTTTGGGAATATTCAGATGGTTCCAGCAGCTTTATTACATCCTATTATCAAACCTTGGCCTTTTCGAGGATGGGGATTGGACTTTGTTGGGCAGATTCATCCTCCTTCGTCAAAGGGACATCGCTTCGTGTTAGTGGCTACTGATTATTTTTCAAAGTGGACTGAAGCGGTACCTTTGAAGAATATGACACATCGGGAGGTAATTGAGTTTATTACTGAACATATTATACATAGATTTGGCATTCCACAGACTTTGACTACTGATCAAGGTACTTCGTTTATATCAAAAGAAGTTCGTGAGTTTGTTTATATGTATGGTATTAAATTACTCAATTCATCTCCATACTATGCTCAGGCTAATGGTCAAGTCGAGTCTAGTAATAAAATCTTGATCAAGTAGATTAAAAAGAAAATAGAGGAGAATCCTAGGAGGTGGCATGAGGTTTTATCTGAAGCTTTATGGCTTCATCGTATATCTAGACATGGTGCTACTAAGGTTACTCCTTTTGAGCTTGTGTATGGTCAAGAAGCTGTTTTGCCTATTGAAGTGAATTTGAATGCTTATCGGTTAGCTAAACAGAATGATCTTGATGCTGTTGATTATCATGATTTGATGATGGACAATATTGATGAAGTGACCGATAAGCGATTGAAGGCCTTGAAGGAAATTGAAAAGGATAAGATACGAGTTGCTAAGGCGTACAACAAGAAGGTAAAACAAAAGTCTTTTCAGGTTGGTGATCTGGTTTGGAAGACAATTCTACCTATAGGATCGAAGAGCAACAAGTTTGGTAAATGGTCTCCAAGTTGGGAAGGCCTGTACAAGGTGATTAGAGCGATCTTCGGTAATTCTTATATGGTGGAGACTTTGCAAGGTCAGCAGCTGCCAAGGGCACTTAATGGAAGGTACTTAAAGCGATATTATCCAAGTGTTTGGCAAGAAACTTGATTCATATGGCCGATAGTCTTAAATATCGTCCTTAGAATAAAAAGGCCGATGGATTTTGTTATACATCGCCCTCAGGAGTGTTTTCTTGTGCTAAGTGTTTTCTGGTACGCAAGCTTTACCAAAAAAAAAGGGGGGCATATGTTGGCGATCAAAATTGGCACAAGAACAACATGACAGGAAGAACCGGTGGAACCGGATTCCGAGACCGGTGGAATCGGTTTGGTTTACTGTTGCGCGTCTGGCAGGGCAAACCAGTGGAACCGGTTTGGGGAACCGGTGGAACCGGTTTTCTCCGAGTCCTAGTAGGTTTGGACTCTTTTTAGTAGATCCGAGTTGTATAGGACTTTCCTTATGGGGTATGACCTCCCCACCCTATAAATATGAAGGGTCACGGCCGATTGAGTATCATCCAATCGATCAAAACATTTATTACCTTTACTTTTTTATCATCTCCAAACCCTAGCTTTTTTAACCCTAATTCTATTCATTCTTCGTCTCCACGGCGTTTGACGGCTCTCTGAGTGGCCTGCCGATCTCAAAGAAACCCTAGGCACGCCTGCCCTGACGGGGTCCCTCCCGGGCCGGCGATCTTAGGTCTACGCAGCAACCCCCGTAGAACCGGTTTCACCGGATCTACAAACCGGTTTCACCGGTTTCGCCTGGGCCTGCTGCAGTTGCTCGATCCGTTGCGGATCCGCGCGTTCTAGCGCAAACTCGGTGTGCTGACCGCGAAAGGTGTCAACAACAACGACACTGACAACATCTTCGTCCCAGCTTCGTTCTGCTACAGGGACTCGCCTCCATCTTCGACTACAACTACTTCAACTACTATGCAAAGCTTCATTCACGAACATCAGCCAAGAGGGGCTGGTGGTGTACTAGAGGGTCAATCCATTCTAGAATACAGTTGCCTGGCGCTCGTGATTGAAAGCTTAAAAGAATGACAATTGTCAACCACTACTTCGACTACTGCATCTACATCTGCACCTAGAGAAGCATCTGTCACCGCCGTCATGAGAAGGACCTCACTAGAGATAAACCTCGTGGTCAAAGTCCACACATCAAGCGACTACTGATCGAAGCTCCAAAACAAAGCTATTTGCAAGATCGAAGCTTAACAAGAAGACACACGAAGACACTTATGTAAACCCAGTTGTGCGTGCTCTTTTCTCCATACTCCTTTTTTCCCACTGGGTTTTTGGGGATGGAGTTTTTAGTGAGGCGCACGCAGGTAGGTTGCAAAGGATGTTCCTTGCAGCAGGGTTTGAGTTGTAGTCGGGCCTCTTTTTAATATATAGCTATTGAGTCTTGTTGTGTCAGCTAAGACCAAATAGCTGAGGGGCTACTGTTGGGGATGGGCCATAGGCGGCCATGGGCCGAGGCCCTCCCTTGTGTGTAAAAGAGGCCCGAAGGAGGGTGTAGGGGTCCAATTGTAACATCCAGGGACCTAATTGTAATATTTGACCCCACCAATGGAATAAATATAAACAATCATCTCCTCCTCCCTATAAATAGAGCCCTAGGGCTTGTGGGAGAGGACTTTTGGCTCTTGCTCATTTGCTCTTTCATGTGTGCTCTCTTGTTGGCTTCCTCTCTATACCTCTTCCTTCTCTCATCTCTCGCCTGTCTGGGGTTCAAACTCCAGGGCGAATCCCAACACCCCCATCTAAAGAGTGTGCCCCGACCATTTCCCTTTTTCATAGGCGCTTTAGTTTAGGTTTTGTTTAGTTTAATTTCCCTTTCCAATTTTTCCAATTCAGATTGTAAGTGCCTCAATATTTGATTTGAATAAAATAAAGTTGGCTCACCGGTTATCTAACCCGATGAAGCCTTTTCTCCATAACTTGTATTTGAATGAATGAAGCATCTAGGAACAAAATAAGTGTGGGAGAGAGCCACGGACTCTCCAAAGCAGAACGCTGATCAAACACACACGGGACGTGACATACCACGCTGAACCTACACGCACACGAAGCAGGAACCTGAACCAAGCCCAGGTGGGTTCAGTCGAACCACTAGGTCGGCCGAGCCAGGCATTGGCCCATCTTCTTCCCACGCATCGGTTTGTGTCCCCACATTCTTATTCTCTCTGGTTCCTGAGTTTTTGATAAATGTTTAACGCTGAGTTACATAAGCAAACTCAAACCATGAAGGTTTAAAAGGGATCCACAAGTTTCATTGTTCTACCCACTTCACAAAAGTTGACTTGCATATGTTTTATTCCTTACCGAACATCTTGATGCTTGTGAACAACTATCTATAGGACCTCATGCTCATCTAAATAGTTGAAGTTTGCGATATGACTTGATGACATGATGCTTGCTCTTGATGTTTAAGTACTTGGGAAGTTTTATTTGAAAATTTTGAAAATCTCCATGCAAGCTCCTCTCTTGACCATGCCAAGACCTACCAGAGCCATAAGATGATCCTTCATGAAA
>CM014277.1:14588559-14601259 GCA_004135705.1 Alloteropsis semialata
CCCACCATTATCTGAATTGGTCATGCAATGAACAATTTAGTTCTCATTTCCTTTGTACTATACATGAATTCTTATTTTTCTGCAATTTATGTCTCAAATTTTTAGGTTTTGGAGGCAAGGGCTGGATTTTATGAGAAGCCCATTGCAACTTTGGACTTTGCTTCTTTGTATCCATCCATCATGATGGCATATAATCTTTGCTACTGTACTTTGGTAACTATTCTTGTAGACTTCTGATGGTCATATCAACTACATGCTATCTGCAATGGATGACATTTGCTAGTTTTTATTTAAATTTTAAAGGTGCCCCCAGAGGATGCCCGGAAACTCAACTTACCTCCAGAAAGCCTCAATAAAACTCCATCTGGTGAAATATTTGTGAAACCAGAGCTACAGAAGGTAATTTGCATCCTGTCTTGATAAAAGGTATTCCGAACAGAAGAAGTGTTCTCTGACCAAGATAATAAACAAAATATCAGGGTATACTTCCTGAGATCCTTGAAGAGTTGTTGGCTGCTCGGAAAAGGGCAAAAGCAGATTTAAAGGTATTTTTCTCAATGCTATCTGTAAGAAAATTGTATTAAAGATCTTCCAAACTTGCAAAAGCATATATTCATACAAACCAGGTTTTTGTCCTTTATTGAAGTTGCTACTTATTTGTTCAGGAAGCAAAAGACCCACTCGAAAGGGCTGTTCTTGATGGTCGTCAGCTTGCATTGAAAGTACTTCCACATATTTCCTCTTCATTCCATCAAAACATTTATAGATCAAATTTAGACTCCTCGCATAATGATACTATTGAATGGCTTATGTTTCAGATAAGTGCAAACTCAGTTTATGGTTTCACTGGAGCAACTGTTGGTCAGTTACCTTGTTTAGAGATTTCTTC
Source organism: Alloteropsis semialata (assembly GCA_004135705.1). Classification (NCBI taxonomy): domain Eukaryota; kingdom Viridiplantae; phylum Streptophyta; class Magnoliopsida; order Poales; family Poaceae; genus Alloteropsis; species Alloteropsis semialata. The sequence goes on from CM014277.1 coordinate 14,589,449, forward strand.
AAGTGTGACCAGCTACGGTAGGCTTTAGTTTAGCATAATCTAGGAATTCAACATTTGTTTGCTACCAATTCGGTGATTGAATTTCTTCAACTGAAGCATTTTTTGTCACACAGGCCGACAGATGATTGAACATACAAAAAAGCTTGTTGAAGATAAATTCACAACAGTAGGAGGCTACGAGCATAATGCGGAGGTAGAGCAGTGATTACCTTGTTCCTGTGTTGATATACATTTGGTAGACCTTGATTTTTCCCTGCCAGATATCCCCAAGTTTAAGTTGTCAGCTTTTGATACATAAACCACTATATATTTAATTAAATAGATGGTTTAACCCTTGTTAACCACTATCTAAGAATTGCCATTATATATTGGGCACATCTGTGTTGGATTCATTAGTTTCAGCTAGATATTAGCTCTGACGTTGAGTCAGACCTTCTGAGACTGTATACTTATGAACTAGAAGCATTGCTCAGGACCTTGTTTACATGATAACCTTTGTTCATATGCGTATGTTCAGTTTCTTGGAAGTTTAGGTATCTGCACTATAATCAATTGTTTCAGCCTGCATGCATGATTTCTTGCTTGTGCTTTCTTTTTTGTGGATCAGAGGTGCTTTTTTCGGTTCATTTTCTGATACAACAAATTTGGTGACTACACAGGTAATTTACGGGGATACCGATTCTGTGATGGTACAGTTTGGTGTTTCTACGGTTCAAGATGCGATGAAGTTAGGAAGAGAAGCTGCAGATTATATTAGTGGAACATTTACTAAGGTAACCAGAGAAACACTTACAAACATCATGCTTTGGACTGAGCTATACAACATTTAATAAGTAGAAAATTGGCTTGTGTGTTCTGGGTGTAGAACTGTTGTAATTGATACTCATCCATGATCTTTTTTGCGATCAAGCTCCAACCATGGCTCACAAAAATTTGTTTGGGACAGTGAAACTAGTTCTGAGCATGCTCCCTTTTTTAAATGAAAAAGAATCTGAGCTTTTTAACATCTAACTGCTTTATTATGTCTCAGCTATGTATTGGATTCTGAACTATTTGCCCTTCCCATTTGGCATATTTTCCATTTGTATTGTGAAACAGTGTGCTCAAAAATAGAGTAAAGAATTTGTCGACATGATTTATATAACAAAAAACTAGCAAGAACTTAATAGTCCCTTGACTAAAAATATGTGTGATGCCCTAGGTGGTCCCTTGACTGTTCTTACGAATGGGCATTAAAAATGATCTAATCTTTGCATGCTATATTCATGTAGTGCATATTTTTGAACTTAATAGTCCTCAACTGACCTAAATGAGAAATGTTGTGAAATGATCTGTACCCTACTCAGCTCAATTTTAATCATTTGCTTTTCACTAAGCTCCCAGCTCAAATGTTGCTTATGACATCTGCCTTGCAGCCCATCAAGCTGGAATTTGAGAAGGTCTACTTTCCTTACCTGCTGATCAGCAAGAAGAGATATGCTGGTTTGTACTGGACGAATCCTGAGAAATTTGACAAAATGGATGCAAAAGGTATTTTCTTTTGGTGCTAGTTGTCTAAGAGCATCCCCAGCAGTTCCCCAATAAGCATTTCCCAATAATCATCTAATGGGGATATCCCAATATCTCTTTCATGATTATTGGGGGAGTTGCTTTTGCAGTTCCCTAATAACCCTATCCCAATCCAACTACTGTATTGGGAGAGTCACAACTCTCCCTCTATTTGGGGAGAGTTAGGGTGGATTATTGGTTTGTCCCAATAATTATTGGGAAAAGGATAAGATAAAAGGGATCTGCTGGAGCACTATTTTCCCATAACTCTCCCAATACGGTAAAATAGTGCTCCAGTAGATCCCCATATCTTTGCCTTTTCACAATAATTATTGGGACAAACCAATAATCCACCCTAACTCTTCCCAAATAGAGGGGGAGTTGTGACTCTCCCAATACGATTATTGGGAGACTTCAAAAGCAAATCTTCCAATAATCATGAAAGAGTTATTGGGACACCCCCATTAACTGGTTATTGGGAAATATTTATTGGGGAACTGCTGGAGATAATCTCTTCTTTTTTCGAGCACAGAAAATATCCCTTTCTTGCCTTCATGTCTCTACCTCTGCATACAGGTATTGAAACTGTAAGAAGAGACAACTGTTTGTTGGTAAAGAACCTGGTAACTGAGTGCCTTCACAAAATACTAGTGGACCGTGATGTTCCTGGCGCAGTTCAATATGTCAAGAACACCATATCTGATCTATTAATGAATCGTGTGGACTTGTCTCTTCTTGTTATAACAAAGGTGAATTAGTGCACAGCTGACCTAGAATACCTATTAAGATGTGCTCTGTGTCGCAACTTGTTAACTGTTCAATGCGCACAGGGTTTGACTAAAACAGGAGAAGATTATGCCGTAAAAGCTGCTCATGTAGAGCTTGCTGAGAGGATGCGAAAGGTATGAATCCTTGATTTTGCTTAGTTGCTTCCGTACTATTGATGATCTTCAATATTTTCTTGATTGATCCATGTCTTAAAAAATCATGTTTTCTTGACCAGAGGGATCCTGCTACTGCACCAACTGTTGGTGATCGAGTTCCTTATGTTATTATTAAAGCAGCGAAAGGGGCAAAGGTAAAATTCTTCTGCCCTATGTGCTGCTCTATTGTTCGGTGATACAGTGTAGTACTGTATGTCTGATACATATATCTTTCTGCATGCAGGCATATGAGAAGTCGGAAGATCCCATTTATGTTTTGGACAATAACATACCCATTGATCCTCAATACTACCTTGAGAACCAAATCAGCAAGGTTTATGCCCTATCAAAGCTTCTGCTCCCTCCTTTCCATAAAAATTTCTAACTGATAATGTTCTGTCAATCATCAGCCACTGTTGAGGATCTTTGAGCCAATTCTTAAGAATGCCAGCAAAGAATTGCTTCATGGAAGCCATACCAGATCGGTTTCTATCTCAACTCCTTCAAATAGCGGAATAATGAAATTTGCAAAGAAACAATTAACCTGTCTTGGGTGCAAAGCTGTTATCAGGTGACTATTGCACTAGGGTGTAGATGCAAAAGCCTATCTATCAATGCTATGAAGGCCTAACCATTTTAGTGCATTCACCCTGCAGTGGTGCCAGTCAGACACTCTGCTCACATTGCAAGGGAAGAGAAGCAGAGTTATACTGCAAAACAGTATCAAATGGTATAAACTACATGGCCTGAAATGCTTCTCAGTTTTCAGGTACTATGTGTAGAAGCTCATTACTGACAGATTGAATTTTGACATCCACAGTTTCTGACCTGGAGATGCTCTTTGGGAGGCTATGGACGCAGTGCCAGGAATGCCAAGGATCTCTGCACCAGGACGTCCTCTGCACTAGGTTTGCTACTTCTTTTCCACCCAAAGCTTGCTTGACGTTTGAATGATGCAGCCTTCTTCACTCAAGCTCAAAACCTCTTATGCAACCATCGCAGTCGGGATTGCCCTATTTTCTACCGGCGAAGGAAGGCGCAGAAGGATATGGCTGAAGCTAGGCTGCAGCTGGATCGTTGGGACTTCTGATCTGACCCTTGTAAGTTATCACACTGACATGGTTTTTTCGCACATGTGGTGGAAATTTAATGCAAGGAATGGTACCACCGGATCATGATGCGCCAAGACAGTCCTGAACTAGGGCAATCAGCGGTCAGATCATGTTGGAAGCGGTTGGCCCTTGTGTTGGAGGCACTTATATAGGCTTTGTGGCACGATCCATTCATATGTTGTTTAGGTTCTTGGTTGGCATGAGATTTGTGTCTCGTGCCAGTAACTAGTGCTGATATGGACTCTGGTTGCTGCCTAGGTGCGAATGTGCAATATGATGAAGTACGAATACAATTTAAAGGTAGTTGGGGGCATGTCGTATGCATCATTGCGTGCCAACTCAATTTTGTGTGTTGTCCATATGAATTCTTCAGTTTGTAACACGCTGATTGCCCAAGAAACCTCCGGAGAATGGTCAATTTAAAAACAAGGCCCTGCTGCCTGCCTGTTGTCTTTTCCACCAAAAAAAAAAGAATCGAAAGGATTTTTGTTTGTAACAGCTGAACGTGTTTACAGCTAAACTTATCTTGCGTGTGAAATGTGTGGCGACTGCCGAACACCATTTGATGAGTTTGTGGGTCAGAAGTTCAGAAATCGCTTCATTCTGTACTGTGGAAACTAGTGTACATTGAATGATTTGGCATCGTTATCTTTTACATGATGTCATTAATCTCGGAGGCGTGTTTACTGTTCTTTGAACAGTATAGAATATGCTTCCACTTCGTTGGAGTAGTTTCCCTCTTAGACTGCTCCCATTTCATAGGAGTAGTTTCTTGTTGCTTGGATTAGGGTCGCCCTTGTTTTAGAGCATGGGTGCATCTCTTTCTTGAGGATTGCTGTTTGGTTGTGTTGGCATGAGTTTGAATGTGTTGTGCTTTTTGTGCTTTATGTTATATGGGATCTCTTTCTGTTTTCATCTTCATAATATAATGATGTACAGTTCTCCTGTGTTTTTTGAAAAAAAAATATGCTCCATAACTGGGGGCCCAAATGCAATTCTGCCCGGAGAAGACGTACCGTCAATCCGTCTCTGGCCAGGTCGCTATCTCTTAACATAAAAAAGGTTCCGGCGTTGAAAATCTGAGGTTTGCGGCGTTGACTTGAAAATTTGAGGTTTCCGACGTTGAAAATCTGAGGTTTCCGGCGTTAAAAATTTGAGGTTTCCGGCGATGTTTCATTCCGGCGTTGGAAATCTGAGGTTTCCGGCGTTGGAAATCTGAGGTTTCCTGCATCCTCTCAAGAGGTTAAAATGGTACCCCCTTGCATCCCATATACTACTACATTGGAACGGTGGAGCTGCAGAGCTTGTTGCTAGGTGACTACGCCGGCAGCCGGGCACCGGCGCATTCCGCAACACGGCGACCGTGTTGATCCGGTAGGTACGAGCGAAAATCTTTCATTTCCTCTTTGTTTCGTTTCCTGGATTTTGATGCGGTTCATCAGTGTCCGTGAGATAAATTTGGTTTTTCGTGTGTACGATTTTGCTGGCGTTATTAGGCCATGATTTGGTTTTTCGTGTGTACGATTTTGCTGGCGTTATTAGGCCATGCTTATACACGATTTTTTTTTTTTTTTGGAACCTGCTCGGCTGAGTACATCGAGTAGTTGAGTGCGACGGAGTCCCCTTGGCGTTCGGTTTGGACAGGAATGATTCCATGTTCAATGATTTGAACTAGCGCGAAACGAATGGTGCCAGCGGCGGTGGCGAACGCCATGAACCACACGGCCGCGGCCGCGGCATCACCGGCGCGACCCTCCACGCGAAATTAGCAATGTCCAAGGTGCTGAGCATCCACGTGAAGTAGCGTTGGTATTGCGCCTCCCCACCTTCTTCCCCATGGGCGTGCTCCAACGCAGGGAGGCAGAGGAAAGAGCAGAGGGCGCACAAGCCTGTGAATCAGCAGCGGTTCATCACCTACGTCCAGAGACCACCGCGCCGACGACGGGCGGCATCACCACTCGGCTTTTGCTACTCCAGCCCATGGCGTGCTCCAACCCATGGAGGAAGAGGAAGAGCAGAATGAGCGCGAGCGCGACGTCCGCGGCGGCGTGTGTCGAGGGCGGTGCGGCGGAGGCCGTCGGGGTCGGGGAGGACGGGGGGTTCGGGTCAAGGACCTCCCGGTCACCTGCACGCACAAGACGCCGCTCGTGTGGCTCGGCACCTTCGGTACTACCGAGGCCGCGGCGCTGACACGTGGAATCAACGCTCGCGACAACAAGGGGGACGCACAGGCTTCAATTGAACGCGTTCCCACGGGTCGGCTAGAAGTCCACCGCCAGTAGTTTCGAATCCGAAAGCAAAGCTCTTTTTTTAAGATACTCTTAGAACATCTCCAACAGATTGAGAAAACCAATCCACTTTCTCTTTATTTCTGGTTAAAGGAGATTGAGATGGAAAAACCCTCTCCAACAGATCCCCTTTCTATTCCCTTTAACTCCCCACCTCTCCCCTTTCTAAAGAGGACTAGTGTTTGCCTATTTGGTGCGCGCCCCTGCGCACGTATATGCCAAATAATAGCAGCGGAGTAATCTACTGTAAGTGAAATTTTTATATAGGCTATTAGCCGATACTGGAAGAAAAAGAATATAGATATAACAAATGAAGTTTATGAACATATGTTAAGATGCACAGTAAGAACCAAAAAAGATTTGCAGTACATAGATCCTTAGTGGTCTTGCACATAAGATAGGATTTTTACATAGGTATTAGTTTATGATATGCTTGGTAGCAATGGAATCGAGCTGTTTTGACACACAGCCGGAAACCAGATCAGCAAGTGATTTGGTGTGTTGAACCAGATCAGTAAAATATGTTTGAGAAAACCATTCACCAAAGTTAGCAATAGCGTTGCAAGATGATTGCAAGTAACATGTTAGTGTCAGTATGGAAAAATAAAACTATCTTGTCTACTTGATTAGTACCTGGTTCATTTCTATTCTTTGGCTGAGCTCACAATTAAGTATCTGTGCAGAGGATTGTCTGAGTCAAAATAGATAGGGAAATAAATCTACATGCAAAGTGTTTTGCATTGGAAGCAGAATATGATGAATCTGCAAAGTTATTTGTAAGTGATAGCCCATAATTAGCGCTATTAGTGCCATCGAATTGTACGCCAGAAACTCCATATTGTTGTTTGCAGGAGTATTTGCCAGATCATCTAAATTTTTTGTTCTGCATGGTAAATAAAAAGAAAATAAATCACATCTTAAGGGCGTGTTTGGATCCACTCCGCTCCACGTTTTTTTAGCTCTGCTCCAACAATTTCAAGACAAACACCACCAGCTCCACGTTTTGCAGCTCCACCAAAAACATGAATCTGGAGGCCAACTCCACGTTTTTTGTGGAGCTCCTCAAGAGGTGCTCCACGTTTTGCAACTCCACGGTGGATCTGCTCTATGGTAGAGTTGGTGGAGTGGAGCTGCGTGAATCCGATCCAAACACGCCCTAAGTAACTGAAAACATATGGAGATGTATGTTTCCGAAAGTCCTAATTATATTTTGACATATAGAGTAAAACTGTATGGTTGAAACTTATTGCGTCTTATTTTATCTTAAAAAACTACCGCATTGTGGAAACTTAATACGTCTTAAAGCATGGGTAATCTACCGAATGTTTTCAGAGAACTATATACGTATTGCAGACATCTTGGAGGGAGTTTCCTATTGTGAAAATTAACAAAAGCATGCACATGTAATGGATATTTGCCACTGTCGTTTTTTTGCACAGATAAAATCACAAATTTAATATCAATGAGGTATTCAGGGTTAAACTTTGTAGGTTACAAATAATATGAACAATGTTACTTGTTTCGTTTAGCAGTGACGATCTGTTCCTACAACCAAATGATCCATTTTAAACATGAAAAGCATGCAGCGATTCGGTCCATGCTACATCTACGATAACAACAACTTTATTTGGTCCATGCTATAAGACAGCAGCAATTTTATTTGCCTACTTCGCTCAGTTCAACCAGAAATCCTCCAATAAGTTTCACATAAGTCTGCTTGCTCATCCCTTTTCTTTTATTCATGTATCCAATAGTCAAAGCTATTAATCTCATCATATCTAAGCTCGCAAATATGTCAGGATAATTAGCAGTTGTAACAAAGGTAATAAATTAAGTTTAGCATGAGGGGTTATATGAGTAATAAACCCAAACCTGTAATCGAGGCATTTGCAAAATATTCATACTACAACCTCTTCCCTTCAGCTAATTATGCTGTAGAAATGTAGAACTGAACAAATCGCCACGGATATCTGGATGGAAAGACCGGCATAAAAACAACAATTAGCACAAATACTCCAAAGTCAGCACCGTCTCATACAGTACCACACAGAACCAAGCTACAGCATGAAAATTGCTAAATACTGAACCAAGTCACTCGCATAGGTAGTAAAGGAGGTGGGGAAATATTGAAAAGCAAGCAAGAAAAATTCAAGCTAGCTAACAAATGGAGGTATAAAGACTGCTGTTCATAAATACTTTTAGAGGAAGGTAACATCAGGTACCTTTGATACCAATGGTGAGCCACTCTACTGTGGTGGTTTCGTTCGAAGATAACAAGACATGCAGTGGTTTTAATGTTATTAACTATCCTTTAAGCCAACTGAGAAGTAACAAAATTGCAGATAGTACTAAAATAGTCTCAGATGATCTTTGTTGGTGATAATTTTAATGTAGCAGAATATTGCCAATCCTGTATATTCTGATAGGTAAAAAAAGGAGAGCATAAATCTGCATATGGCTGTAGCAAGGCACTCGTGTGAAGGGGGAAGATAACATCTTGAAAGAATTCTGTTGTAGGCTTTGATCCAAATGTGCTAACATTGTTGCTGGTAAGCACTAAGGGGAGGCCTTGTCTGTGTACATAGATGATAATCATCTCCATCGTCTAGGACAGTGGTCTGAAACTCTGAAAACAATTTACTTTCGTTTTGAGGTGTACCTCAATGCATCAAAGAAAGATCAAAACCGCATCAAATTAAAGCATTTACTGCCCATATTCCTCTGCAGCCTGCAGGTGCACATAAACTTTGAGCATTACCATTGTTCTGTGACTTAATCACAGTGTATTTGAAATAAATGTGACAGGAAGATTAGTTCCAACAGTTACAGGTGGCTTATTCTCTAACATAAGTTAGAGGAACCCTTACCTAGCACATCAGAGAATAATCTAGGTCAGGAACTACCTGATTATGTTCAAATGGATATATTTAGAGCCATAATGTGCATCTCTGAAATCAAATTATTGCAGAACTTTGTAGCCTCAGTGGAAAGAAATAACATCCATATTTAACATCAGAAGGAAAACCACTAATGTCACCATAAGGTGATCATACTTTTGATTAGAGCCTGCTCAAGCCATCGCTGTTTCTTTCGTCGTTGTTGGCTTATTGCTCTGCCTGTTGTTCCGCCTCTCTTGATGGATCATTCTCAGCAAATAGGTTAAAGTCAAATGAAAGTTTAGGAATTGGTGATCAAACACTCTTAAGTGACGCCCATAACAGAATTACCAGCCAGTTCGAAAATTTTATTTGTCTCAACAGTTGTACCCTTTCTAAGTTTCACATGGCTTCTTTCGAGTTTCTGTACATAACAGAAATGACCATGCTTATGTTCCCATTGGTGTAGTTCAATACCTTGTGTAATTTAAATTTGATAGCCAAGGTATGGATAAATTGTCATTACATAACCTCAGGCAGTACGTTGAACTGTTAAAAGATAGCTGCAAAATCAGGAGGAATCATAATTAGGCATGTGGTGTAAAAAAATCATATACATGAGGATCATTACATTTTTTGTTAAGTGATATTGTCTTGCTGGAACCAATAGGTTGTATGTATGAAAAGAAGTCCAGTAAAACAAATATAGGAATGGAAAAGTTTATAATTTCTCACTCCATTTCCCTCCGCTGGATTCATAGCTGGTTATCTATTAACAGGCCTTGCTCTTCTTTTTCTTGTCTAAAAATAGATAGATAAACTGCAAAGGAATATAGGCAGAAAGTGTCCAGTGACCCTTATGCCACTATCGATGATGTGTATTCAATATTCATGTGTACACAACTTGCAGTTTCAAGGTGACCAAATGAACAAACTTGCTGCACTTGTCTGCTCTGTTAATTCAAATTATCAAAGAAATACAGGTACACATGGAATGGATTGGGCATAATAGGACACCTCAGGTCGAAATTTTAATTTGGAGCCATTGTAACATTCTGCCCTGCAAGGACAATCAATATGGTTACAACAATACTATCAATATTTCTCAAGAAGTTGCATAAGGAAACCTTCAGCTGAACATGTTTGCAAAAAAATACATGCAAACACAGAGAGAGGTTCGTTCCATCTACAGACTACAATTATCATAGACATAAAAAAACTTCAATAGGTCATCAATTTATCAAATGTTACCAAGTAATTAGAAGCGGCAATGTCACAACTCACCACACAATTGCAATGACATGAACTAATTAATGCAAGAATTTCGCATCAGTACCTCCATACGGAATGAATCTTGAAAAAAAAACCTTCTCTGGTTTGCTTGCTTGCTGCTGCCGGCTTGCCTAGCTAACCTTGCGTGCTGCACTGCTATCCCATTGTTGCTGCTCAGCTGTGCTCTATGCCCAACATCGCTGCTCAGCAGATCTTAATTGGCCAGCAGCACAATGTCGCCAGTCGGCCGCCTGCACCTGCGACCTGCAACCAACCAGCCACCAGCCAGACTTAGCCAATAGGCTGCAGGAATGTACCACTGTCGCGCAGCTAGCCACACCCCCTGCATCCGCTCATCCCCTTCTTTCTCTCGAAGCTTGCAATTCCCATTCATGGTGCCAAATTGGATCTCTAAGATCCTGCAAGGCTGCAACCATGGGATAGGAGTGGATGTGTGGGGCTATACCTGTCCATTTGGGACTTCGCTGTCACCATTTGCCATGTCCGAGGCCGCGCAGAGCATGCGCCCACTGCCTCCGCCTGCTCTGCTGCACAGGGTTGGGGAGGGGTTGCAGAAATCAAAGACGGGCTTGGAATTCGGCAAAGGCGTCACCCATCACAGAGGATGGCGCCGGTGCACTCAACGAGAGGGAGAAGGAAAGCCTACCTGATCCAGCGAGGGAGAAGGAGGCCTGTATCGGGTGGTCACCGTCATGTCCGCGTCGTGGTCGTCCGCAAACAGGCTTCTCGCGCAGGGCGATGAGGTGGAGCGCCGGCGCGACTTCTCGGCTGCGGCATCCCGCTTCGAGTCCGCCCTGCACCCGCCGTCCCGCCCCACGCCGTCGCCACGCTGCTCCCGCTCGCCGAGGCCCACACGCGGCTCCGCCTTGTCGCGCTCCCTCCACGCTACCGCGGCTCAAACTCCAGTCCCATTCCCACCTCGCCGGCGCCTCCACGGTCTTGGGGCCTTGCAGGAGCGGCTTGGGCCTCCTCGCCTCCGCGTCCGCCTCCGGTCTCCTCCAGAGTGGGCTGTGGACCGGAGCCGCCGCCGATCTCGGGAGCCGCCGCCGCCGCCGATCTCGGAAGCCTGCTGTGTGGGTGGCGGCTTCACACGAAGCAGATGGCCGTGTTTAGATGTAGGGATCAATTTTTTGATCCCTACTTTGACCACTAATTAGGAGTATTAAATAAAATCAGTTTACAAAACTACTTCCACAACCTCCTGGCAAATTCGCGAGACGAATCTAATGAGGCCTTTGACCGCACGATTAGAGGATGATTACTATAGCATTACTGTATCAAATCATAGATTAATTAGGCTCATTAGATTCGTCGCGCAAAATTACACTCATCTGTGGCGAGGTTTTGTAAATAGACTTCATTTAATACTCCATGCATGCAAGATTTCTTGGGGACAAGCACAGGAGATATTTTGGTCAAAGGCCATCGATTCATCCAGAGCTCCGGCCCATTCTGGAGGCTTCCGCCCAACGAGCAGAGGACACGTAGATAGCAAACAGCCACAGACGACGATTCACGAGACTTCCGACGAATGGACTGTGGATGCGTGCTCCCCGCGCGAAGTCAGACCGGCGGCGAACAACAACTACCGACGGATGAAGATCAAACGGCCGATAAAATTACACACGACGTGGACAGGCCTGCCGGCCGAGGAGTCCGGCGACTTTAAAGGGGTTCTATTTGCTCCTCTTCCCTTTCCTGTCTCCTTTCCTCCTGTTTCTCCTGTACCACAGGATCTGCTCAGCATGAAGGCTTCCTGGCCACACGATCC
>CM014277.1:14602259-14636249 GCA_004135705.1 Alloteropsis semialata
AACAACGGGTACCGGCCTCAAGGGAACTGGAATCAGCAACGCCTATTCTACCAGGGAGGTAATAACAACAACTCCTTTTCTAACCAACCCTCTCTGAAAGATCTGGTCCTTGGTCAGGCCAAGATCAATGAATCTATTTCTAAGAGGCTTGCTGCTAATGAAAAAGCTCTGGAGGGCATAAACTCTAAGATTGAGAGTTTGTCCTCCACCTTCCAGAGCCAGCTGAGCTTTAAAAAAAATGCTAGAAGCCAAGTTAGCTCAGCTAGCCGCCGCTGTTCCTTCTGGAGACAAGGGACGAATTCCAGGGCAACCGGATTCTTCCTTTGAGAATGTAAAGGTTGTTTCTACGAGGAGCGGTAAGGCTACTCGGGATCCAGTCCCACCTAACCATGCAGGGAGGACAGCAGAGCCACGGAAGGAGATTCCAGCAGAGGAAGAAGAGCCTGAAGCCGAGCTAGCACCTGCAAGAAGGACTGCGCCCCACGGGTTCTACGACACCAACGTGCTGCCTTTCCCTCAACGCCAAAAGAAGCCATCGGCGGATGAACAATTCGGCAGGTTCGTAGAGGTCATCCAAAAGTTAAATATACATGTGCCACTGTTGGATGCTATGCAGGTGCCGACCTATGCCAAGTACTTGAAGGACATACTGAACAACAAACATCCGCTCCCAAGTACAGATGTCGTAAAGTTAACTGAGGAGTGCAGTGCAGCCATCTTGAACAAGGTCCCAGAAAAGAAGAAGGACCCAGGTGTCCCACCATCACTTGCACTATTGGGACCCAGCGCTTCGAGCACGCACTCTGTGACTTAGAGGCAAGTGTCAGCGTCATGCCAAAGGTAGTCTTTGACCGCCTTAACTGTACTACCTTGTCCCCGACTCCCCTGAGATTGCAGTTGGCCGACTCTACGGTCCGTTACCCGGAGTGGATAGCTGAGGACATTCCGGTGCGCATCTGGGATTGCTTTGTCCCTGTCGACTTCGTTGTGCTGGACATGGATGTGAGCAACGACTCATCGCTCATCCTTGGGCGACCCTTCTTGAGCACTGCAGATGCTCACATTAATGTGGGTGCTGGAGAGATCCAGCTCCACATTAATGGGAAGAAGGAGAAATTTGACTTCAGGCCAAAAGTGGAGCAATGCTGCATGATCAAAATCAAGTATGGGAGGAACAATCAAAATGTCAAGGAGGTAGAAGTCACACCTCCAGAAAAGGACAGCTTGATAAAGTTCATGGAGAAGTTCTGGGAAAAGGACTTTCCCATCCGGTACAACGAAAAGAACAAGAAGCCTATACGAGGTGCGAAAGCACAGGCAACGAAGACACCGGAACAAGCTACAGATCGCCAGAAGAAGGTAAAACAGATATGGCGGGTTAAATCATCTATATCCTCATGTCCAAGGTTAGATGCTGCTTCTTCAAGCTAATCCAACAAAGGAGGCCTCATCACTCGACGACATAGAATACGAGTCCTGTGTCGACAGGTTCATCGGTGTCAACAAAATAGCTTGGGGGAGGACCCCCAATCAGGTAAGGTCAGGTAAGCATTTATGAATAAAGTTTTCTTTCAAAAAAAAGTTAGTAAATGAGAGGTATTTAGGTTGGTCCCTTAATGTTATAAGTTTTTGCTTAACTCTTTATTTTGGATATGATGAATAGTTACTCTTATTTCTTTCTTGTACCTATGTTTGAACCTGCTATTCTCCTAAGATTTGAGTTTGCTAGTTGAGCATGATCTTTTCTGTTAACTTGTCTATTTGTGGGTAGCATATGCAAGCTCTAGTCTAGGTTGTTGTTGGCTATGATATGATAAGACTTGTGTTACCTTAAGTTCATACTAAGCAAGACTTGATAACCGGAGTTTTCTTTTAAAAATAATAAAACAAAGTGTTCCTTATGGTGTTTCAAATTCCTACCAAAACTCATATTGTTTAAACCCCTACAAAAGCTGCTTGTTGATGCATTGAGTTTTCTCAAGATCATTGTGATTCTTAGAGACTTACTTCATGCTTTTAAAACCAAGGTCATGCACATGCCACTATATACATGTCACACTTCTACTCTGGAAGTAAGCATGACACTCATCCATCCACCAAATAAAAGCTCCACAGAAAGTATGGTACTCTTCCCCAACTTTATTGCAAAAAGAGACATGGGCTGATGAAAGAAAAAAATTTGGACACATGAAGGTCCAAGTGTGTAAAAAAAAGGAGTACATGAAGGCTCTTTGTTTAGAAAAAATAATAATAGCCATGTCTCTAAAAGGAACTCTGTCAAGGGAAGAGGAACCTACAAAAAGGAGCTATCATTCATCATGCCATCCACACACGTGCACATCTTGGTTTGAAAGTATGACTTACTTCTCTTTGAATCCTTGTTTTGATTTTACAATATGTGTACTGCAAGTAAGCCACAAAACTCTCCTAGCACAAAACTCCACCTCAATGAGTGAAATGAGAGTTGAGTGAGGATTTTGGTAAGGAAATACACCTTGAGTGACTCGAGAATACAACCTAAAGGAACTCTGCCTTTTTGAAAAAACTCCAAAACCTCCGGTTTGATTGTCAAGCAAGGTAGAAGGCAAGGTGCTTGGTCTAAGTCATTCTGGCTACCAACCGCCCAAGACAAGGAGAAGCTACAAGCCCCATAAAAGGCCAAGGTAATAAGGGAAGTTTATTTTACCAGCTTATTCAATTCTTGGTAGAATATCTTGCTGAACCACTGGTACTTTTGAGGAGTAATGAGGAAGCAACTCCTGATCCACTAAGCCTAAAAGTTCTAGTCTTTGCTCGAGATGAGCAAAGGGCTAAGCTTGGGGGAGTTGTTGACGGTCCTTATAACAAAAATCCAACCGTCAATAGGCTCAGAAAACCAATAGAGATCAAGCATAACTTGGACATATGTATTCAAATAAGGTTTGTGCATGCATATATAGAATATATTTGAGTACAAGGACCATGGTGCAAAAGATGGAGGAAAACGGGTTTGGACCCAGGTCGGCCGACCTGGCTAGGTCGGGCGACCTGGTCTGAACCCCGTTTGAGCCAATCTTCCACGCAGGTCAAGAAGCACACCAAGAGATGATCATGGACGCTGAATCATGGTCGGTTGAAGTCAAGGGTGAAGGATGAGCCACGTGTCACTCCCATGGATTGAAGGGCCCACACCTCAACTCAAATGCACGCAAAACAAGTATACCCACCTGGAACCATCATAAGGACCCACATGGCAGTCTACCGGAGAAGAGTGGGCCGAAAGGCGGTGGTGCCAGGTCGGTCGACGTGCCCACTTCGGCCGATCTGGGCCCACTTCCAAACTGCCACAACCGCCTCTGGCTGCTCTCCACCGCCTATGGATGCTATAAATACCTGCAAAGGGCGCCGTACTCAACACACACCAGAAGAAGAGCTCTCCTTTGCTACAAGCTTAGTCTTAGTCTTAGTAGTGATAGTTCTAGTAGTAGAGCTTCTGAAGGGCTTCCAGAGGAGTCTTGGTAAGTTCTAGAGTTCAGCTTTTGTATCTCTTTACTTACTTGTAATACTCTGAGCTTAATGGAAGTATCTTCATACTTATGTTGTATGCCTCAACTTTACTCTATTTACTTAATATCTTGGTAAGTTCTAGAGTTCAGCTTTTGTATCTCTTTACTTACTTGTAATACTCTGAGCTTAATGGAAGTATCTTCATACTTATGTTGTATGCCTCAACTTTACTCTATTTACTTAGTATATACTACTTATGTCTTGCACCTTGTTCGAGTTGATGTATGCTATGACATTGGCTCAATGTGCCTTATGGTTGCTCTATTTATTAATGTGATAGATAGAGTAGTATTTCATATTGGAAACATGGTGTTTGGAATACGGAATACTGTTGATGGTATCGCTACCCCACGGATTAGTAGAGGTAGGCGGCAGGTGGTGACAGCCCTATCTGTCCTTTGTAATCCTCCACGTTCGGGAGATGATATTTGGCCTTTATGACAAGACGTCCTCCTGTCGTCCCTTGATGAAGGAACCATTGGACACCTCGATATGTCCTCTTGCATATGTCTCTTGTATGAGCTTGTCTAGGATAATGTTGTACATCCAAGTTCCATTTGTATGATGCTAATGAACCCTTTTTGATCTTTACTAATGTTCTATTACTAACTAAGTGTTGGTTTTTTATACCGGCTAGCCTACTATAGGGGGTCCCTAAGTAGTCGAGTTGTTCGTAAGGGTCTCACCGGAACCAGAAGCACGATGGTGAACACGAGACGATTTAGACAGGTTCAGGCCGCCTCGAGTGAGAGCGTAATACCCTACGTCCTGTATGGTGGATCGCTTCATATTGATGGTTATGATTTTACAAGGGGTCCCTGCCTCACCTTATATACTCATGAGAAGGGTCTACAAGGCAAGAAATACAAACTCCTAGTCGAATACTAAACATAGAGTTCTAACATGAGTAGGCCGGGTTGTTTCCTAGTAGCCGACTAGTTTCCTTAAGCTGTACGTCTCTTCCTTGTATCTGTTAGAGTTGCCGGCCCAATTTCCTAGCGGGCCTACAGCCCATAAGGACTCCCATGGATCTTGGTCCGTCAAGCCCCCGAGCGTCTTCATGTCTTCACGCCTGCTGAGTTGTTTCTCAACAGTTTTAGCATCAGCCGAGTTGTTTTCTCGTCATCCTGCTTCTTTGTTGAAAACCTTCAGAAGTGAACATGATGTGCTCCTTGCCGACTTCTTTTGCAATCAGCCCCCGGGCTTTGATTTTTAAATCAAAGATGATGCAAAGACTTCCCCATTTACTATAATGGTGTCCAGCTTTTGAAAAAAGATGGACCCATTATGGGTCTTGCCCCTGAGCCTAGAAATGTTTTCAAGGATTAAAAATAATTCCAGGGTCTTTGAAAAAACTTTCCAAAAGAAATATACTATTTCCCCTCAGCCCCCAAGCTTAAAGCAGATGACAATAAGCTTAAAGACTTTTGTAGAAATAAGTATATTCTTTGATTAGGAAAAAACTACTCCTATTAAGCGTAAGCCCCCGAGTATATAAATACTTCGGTAAATGACCTAGCCTGTTAGGAAAAATGCCGCACAAATATGCATCTAGTAGAAAACCGCGAATACACAAGTGTTGGCGCTGATGAGAAGATGGCTTTTAGAGAATACGCTTAGGGTTACCGCTTCAGTTTATAAAAATAGAGGGTAAACCGCTTCACATTCCCATCTATTCCAGCCGCCGCTCCCAAATCTCAAATCCATCCATTCTCGCACGCGCCCTTGTCTCCATTCGAGCTCTGCCCGAGATCTCCACTGACAAAGTCCTCAATAGAACAAATGGGGAGGAAACCAGTGCCAAGCAAACCCACAGCCAGTAGATCCGTGATGAGCAAGCCAACAGCAGGCAAGAAAATCCCCAAAGTTCCAATCACGGACATGCCAGTCTTCAAGAATGCTCCCGCTCCCGCACTTGTCAGGAGGCCATCCAAGGCAACGGACCAGATGGTGCAGGACCTTGTTAATCAAGGGTATCTTCTGGACAAGTCAATCTCTTGCTGGTGCACAGGCATCGGTAAGCCATGGCCCTTTGATGAAGTCCACGAGATCGTAGTTTTCGCTGCTTTCTATGAGCGGGGATTTGCCCTGCCCGCTCATGATTTTCTGCGCGGTTTGCTTGCCTTTTACAAGCTAGAGCTAGTGCATCTCAACCCTAACTCCATCCTTCAAATCTCTCTCTTCATCCACCTTTGCGAAACCTTCCTTGGAATCAATCCGTATTTCAATCTGTTCCGCCTTCTTTTCCGAGTCAAGTCTAGTCAAGACAAAGTAGTCGGAGGAGCCGGAATCCAGCTTCGTCAGGGGATGAAAAATGTGTACTTTGATTTCAAGATGAATGACTCCATCAAAGACTGGGCGGACAAGTGGTTCTATGTAGAGAACTAGCCCCCAAAATTGAAGAAGCATTCTGGCCACCTGCCCCACCCTCAAACCAACTGGAATGAAGCAATTAGCGACGACGAGGCAGGCGGACTCACCAAGTTGCTGAAGATGATCGCCGAGTTGAAAGAGAAGGGTCTGACGGCCATTGGAGTAGCTAGTTCATTCCTCCGCCGTCGCGTGCAACCCTGCCAGAAGCGGGCGCACGCTGGCTATGACTACACCGGCTCCAATGATCCGACCAGGGTCTCCACCGTGGACTTGTCATCAGACGAAGTTGCACTCCGCGTCCAGGGGTTGTTCATGGACGCCCAAGAGCTCCCTCGCCATGTACCTGAGTACTCGGCTAATCGTCCTCCAGCAGCGGTAAGTTGGAAATCAACCTGAATATTTTGTAATTGCGATCTAGTTTTTTTCTGAACATGTACTAACAAGTTTCTTTGTACCCAATTATAGGATTGCGCACAAGGTTCACCTCCGCACCTCCTGCAATGGAAGACAGCCAGACTGGCTTGCCTGAGCCACCCCTTTCCCCATCGCCCTAGCAATCCGCTGGCGGGTCTGGGAAGGGAAAATAGTTAGCAGAACCAACCACCGACGAGGTGGTGTTGGAAGAATACTCCTCGTCGGATGAGGACACGCCCCCACAGCCTCGCCCCAAGATTCTTGGACAGGGAGGATTAGGCCTGAAGAGGCCTCACTCTGACGACGCGCCAAGTCCCCAAATTCCCAAGAAGAGGTGGGCTGTGCGGAAGAAGACCAAATCTGCTGCTAAGAAGCTTGCTGATGCAGGCTTGCTCCAAGCAGAGGAGATTGGTACTGAAGCGAAAAAGATGCAGAGATACCGATAGGTATTCCGCTACATCCGGCCCCACCCAAGGTATGTTGAATAGCACTTGAAATCCTTTGTCTTGACCTGTACTGGGTTCTTCTTCCAGATCTGAGTTATTTTATTCAGCAGACATAGGAGGAAGAACCTGCTCGCCAAGAAGAAACCCATGAGCCTCAAGACATCCCGTCTGGAGGAATCACCTTTGACCTGGATGAGCCAGAGTTTGATATGGATTTCGCCAGGTAAGTAATCCGTCTTGTTGGTCGATGCAATCTATTCGTCCACTGTCCTCAGTAGATTGATCATTGCATTCTTCTGTTTTGTTCAATCGGCCGCCTACTCCTCCACTCGCACAATCGCCAGAAATCCTGGAGGTCAACCCATCTGTGGATACCCAGGACAAGGAAATGGAAGTGGAGCAAGAGCCGAGCCCCCGGTCATCGCCGCAGCCCCGCCCTAAAAAATCAAGCGCCACAGCCTCGTCATCCTCGAAGGTACCATACCACGCTACTCCGGGTACTTCTGCAAAAGGCGCATGGCCCGAGTCAGCAGAAAGTACCCGGATGGCAAGTCTGCGTACCGAGGAGCTTGATGCGGCTGCTGGACTTGTGAAGGCGGCGACCATTGAAGAGATCATCCGGGAGAAGACGAACATCCGAGAGCCAACACCAGAGCCATTCCAGATTTACACTAGAACTCGAGCGCCGGTCTTGATGATGAGAACGCCTTCCTGTTCAACTCCCAAGTTGATCAGGAAGATCTTGAGAAGGCTGCCGAGCTGCAGAAACAACTTTCCAGGCTCACAGAGGTTAGTATGAAATAAATCAACACTGTAACAATACTTATCTCCACTGGATGCTTTGCTGACAACTCTGCTGCCTTGTTTTGGAAACAGAGTATCTTGCATCGCTCGCACCAGAAGTCGGAGATGCTCCACAGGGCCAGCGCATGCTTTACTCGAGCAGAGAAAGCGGAGAAAGACTTGGCGCAAGGTCAATTATCATGGGAATCAGAGCGCGCCAAGCTTTGTCTTGAGCTGGATGAAGTGTATAGGAAGATCAACCTGTACCAAGACCAGCGCGAGGATGTTCTCGAGAGGAACAAGTCGCTTAGGCAAAAGCTCTCAGGTATGCTGCCGACTTCTTCTTCGCATGGTTAGCACAAATCATAAAATGTCAAAATAATTGGATTTGTTTAATGCAGATGAGGAGAGGGAGATCGAGTCCCTGAAGGCCGAAGTGATCGACATGAAAAATCTTTTCTATCGGCAACAGGAGCGTGCCAATCAAGTCGAGCAATGGGAACGAGACTGCATGGCGGAACTAGCTGAGGAGAAGCGGATGCGCCAAGATGCAGATGCGCAGCTTGTTTGGGATATGACGAAGATCCGTGACCAAGACAAAGCTATTCAAGCTCTTCGCGAGGAGGTCGGCAGGCTTGGCGTGGAGCTCGCATCCTTCAAAGAAGCTATCGTCCCGCTGGTCGATGTTTACGCCATGGTACCCGTCGGGTGCGAGCATACTGCCAGCGGATCGCCCGGTCTTGTACTAGGCAAGTACTTGGCCTGGTCCGGTCCTGGTTCCTTGCCCAGCCCTTGAGCGTTACTCAAGGGTGGATCAACTCGGTGTGCACCCGCGACATGTATGAGGGCTACGTGGAGGAAGAGAAAGACACGGCAGAGAAGATAGTCTCTCGCCTTAAGTTCTAGGTTTTCTTGTTATGTAAGAAAAACCCATGTAATGAACTTGGTAGATGTAAATACTAATGTTTCGTCAACAAAAGTACTTGTTATCTGTATATTGGTTTGCCCGATCCTTCTTTGTGGAAACAAAAGGTAGATGGCTTTTGCGAATATGGCCTGTCTGGGTTTTTTTTAAACAACCCGGCATAATTCAAAACTTTCTCGTATATGCGTTGCTTGGCTAGCAAGCGTAGCATGATACATGTATCAGAATTCCAAGCTTGATGACAATAGAATATAGACACTTTATTATCGTTTGGCTGAAAAGCCGACATCAGTACATTGAAAGGACTGACTTTTATTGACTCTTAACAACTCCTAAAAACTTTTTAAGGGTAAAAACGCCGCAAGTGCTCAACGTTCCAAGCATTGGGCACCTCCGTTCCGTCTTCCCGCTGTAGCTGATATGTACCCGGGCCGATGACCCTTGATACTATGAACGGGCCTTTCCAGGGTGAAGATAGCTTGTGTTGATCCTTTGTACTCTGAATTCTCCGGAGGACTAGATCACCGATGTTAAACGACCTTGCTTGGACGTTTTGGTCGTGGTACCTCCTGAGTTCTTGCTGGTACTTGGTGGTCCCGATCAATGCAGCTAACCTTGCTTCTTCTAGCATGTCCACATCTTCTGCCCTACTCTGCTCTGCTGCTTCCTCCGATTAGTTTTGAATTCTTGGACCGTTGTACTCGATATCCACCAGCAGTACTGCTTCCGAGCCGTAGACCAGGAAGAAGGGTGATTGCCCCGTCGCGCGGCTGGGTTGGGTTCTAAGCCCCCATACCATGGCTGGCAACTCTTGCACCCACTTGCCGCTGTACTTTTTGAGTGGTTCATAGAGCCTTGGCTTGAGTCCTTGGAGTATGAGGCCGTTAGCTCTCTCAACTTGTCCATTGGCACGTGGGTGCGCCACCAATGCGTAGTGGACTTCGATTCCCAGTATTGTAGAAATCAAAGAACTCGCTCCCTATGAATTCAGGCTTCATAGATCACCACAGAACACATGTTTTTGGTACATGATCACGGAGCAACAGTAGGTTGAGTGGAGTTACCAACAGCATTCAAGATGAGCATTTGCCGAAAATCATGTCGCCGGCGACCGCCCTGGACATACGACGCCAAGGCCGGAAACGAAGTACCACGTCGGCTCGAGGGAGAGGGGGAGCCTGCAGAATCCTCTCCAAAGTCGACCGTTCCTTGAAGATTATCAGAAAATCCTCTGGCTCATAGTGATGCAGGGTGAACTCGTCGCGCTCCAGACCATAATTGTCGCAAAGGTATTGCCTGATCAGCGGGAGGGTGACGGAGGGGCGAGTTCCCACGACCAGCGCCACAAGCGCCATGGCAGAGAGGTAGTCGTCCTGAGCGTGCAACTCGACCGACCGCGGAACCACCCGAAGGGCTACGTTTGGCCGTCGCGACGGATGCCCTCGGGGCATCGGTGGAGGAGACGGTGGGGACGGAGGTCGAGGTGAACGTTGCGGAGAGGCAGCACAGGTTGCCGGGGGGCCAGAATAGGCTCGTCCAGTCGAGGTAGATCTGGCCGACGTAGTGGAAGCCGACTCGGCAGCATGAATCACCCGCGCCGATGGCGCATCGCGGAGAGCCGCGCGTCGGCGAACCGGGCGACCGCGACCACCTTCCTGCGGAGCAGCTTGACGACGACGCTTGCATTTTCTTGCGGCGTGTCCAACTTCCAGACACCTCAAACAGCGAGAGGGTGAGGTGCAGACGGCCGCGACATGGTGGGGTGAAAAAACAGTTAAAACATAGGCCAACCAATTCCTGCGGCACCGGCCGCCGACGAGGTGGAGGTGGCGGTGGAGGGCGCGACCGAGGTTCGTGACGACGACGGCGGCGTCGATTGACGACCAATTTGAAGCCGTCAGCGTCGACCTCCTCCCCTGGGAGTTGCTCCGGGCGCCGGTGCGGCCTCACAAGGGGTGCAGGGGAGCGCGACCGAGGGTGGGGAGCGGCACGGCCAGCCCTGATGGCGTCGGCCATGAAGCCGCCCCGCCGCAGGGGGGCCGGAGAGGTCCGACCCCGGCGAGGAGCTTCGGAAGCGACGGCCTTCCCCTTTCCAAGGTCCGGGGCGGCATGCTGGTCCGGCCTCGGCGTGGACCAGAGAAGCTCCTCCTCATCCTCTTCCTCGTCGGAATCCGAGAAGCGCAGGCCCTCAGGTGGCGCCACCCGTCGCGACGGGCCCGCCGAATCCGAGGGGGTGAAGGGCAGGGCGTTGGGATTCAGGCTCCCCGAGCCCGGCGACCTAGGTGTTGTCGCCGCCGGAGACCGAGGTGGTGGGGCGGAACCGGAACCCTCCCCCAGATCTGGTGGGGAGGGCGGGTGGTTCATCACGAATGGTGGACGTCGGCGCCGGGTGGACAGCCGACGGAGGGTGGGGGCGGACGGGGATGGACGGCTGGGGGTGGACGCCGGGGCCGGGGTGGCCACCGGCGGTGGAGCGGGGCCGGGGCTAGAGAGAGAAACTAGAGAGAGCGGGGCTCCCCCAGAAGGTGATTCTTGGTCAATTCTTTCCACCGCCATGAACCATGGACACCTGGGAAAGAAATTGGAAAACACTTCAAATGCCATGAACCATGGACACCTGGGCACAACAGGAGTATGAAAGTTCACTAAGTTAATCCATTTTATTACTGAACATTACAAAGAGGGTAGAAATGGAGCTGGGAATAAAGAAGCGAAAGATATAACACACCACGTATAAGGCAAAGCTACAGTACTGACCATCAGCATATACCTTGAATCTAAAGATTGATAATGAATAGTATGAAATAGAGAGTATAGCTAGTTTGATCCATCATCTTCAAAGGCACAGAACCTGATTTTAAATCATACTCCAGCGCAATGGTCAGTAACAATCGGGCAAGAAGAGCAAAAGATATTTGCAAGAAGTCAGGAACTCCTGTCAAATGCCCCAGTTCTGGCATCAGACAATTTTTCCGGGCCTCTCACTCTAGAAAACATCCAAGTGACGGAACGATGGGGGCTGTATTAATGGCTTTGAGCCAAGGTAGAAGGCCCATATTTCCGCAAGAAAGTCCATTGACCCAAGGCAGCTGCAGTGTCAACTTATGACAAGAAACATTGGTTACAAAGAGGCTTTGAAGAAATGGAAGCATAACATATCATGAAGGGCCAACTAAGGTTGAAATATATCAATGGACAGAGATTGATGCATGATATTCAGCATAATCTACTGATCAAGCTGCTGGGGTTGACAAGAAGGGAAAGAAAAATAAAGAAGCAGATAGCTTAACAATACTTCATGGAACGCCTCACTGAAGATGACTCCTTTTCAAGCTCTCTATGACACGTGCCCAACTCGAATGAAAGAATTTATATATGTTACCAGATAATGCTATTTCTTTGATGGTATTACAGGCTTACAGCAGAGAACTGCAGACTATGAACTATGAAGCAATTAGGAGTATTCTGAACAGAGCTCAGTCAAGAATGGGGTACTTTGCTGATAAAAGGAGGACAATTAAGGAATCTGGAGTTGCAAGCATGGTCTATCAGAAGCATTAAGGTACAAGCATTTCGAAAGTAGAAACATAGTCCAGTGGACCTGCATAGTAGCTTTTTTAAAAGTACAGTCCCAAGTTCTCTGCTCCATTTAGTGTGCTAAAAGGAATTTGGAAGGACAACTAGTAATTCCTTTTGCGTGAGGGATGTCTTTATTAATGTAAGTCAATTTAAGAAATAATTGAAATGACCTTCTGAACCACAAGACGTGTTAGAGAGATCCAAAGGTAGTGCCAGATTTACAAGCTTGGGGGGCCCTGAAAGGGACAGACATTGACAGATTTGATGCAAAGTGAATCTGAGTTCTACTCTGAAGCTGATGTGGGGGATATATTAGCAGTTCAGAACTTCAGATTCCCCAATACCTCTTTGTTCAACTTATCTGTGCTTTCTTCCCTTCTTTACCTAAATATATATAAATCGTGTTATTGTAACCGTAAAAAAAACTGCGTGCGCAAAGTTTTCCATTTTCCTTGTGGGGAAAAAAAAACTGAATTCAGATTCTAACGGGGCAGCAGAAACAACAAGAACCTCACGCCGTAGTAGCAAAATAAGATGGAGGTTCAGAAGATCACACGGACCTTGACAATCATGACCAGCTCCTTCCCATCCGCGTCCTCCTCCACCGCGGCTTGTCGTCCTCCTCCTCCGACGGCGGTGCCGAGCCTACTCCCATCAGGTAAGATGGAGAGGCGAAGGCAGAGGTTCACGCCGAGGAGGCGGAGGATGCTGGACCATGAGAGAGGGCGTGGACGGCTGGAGCGGGCGACGCCGGAGGAGGAGAGGTTGGAGGTGGCCATGGCGGGATGGCACGGGGGCGGGGGCGGCGCGGGGACTGGGGAGTCCGGAGCTGGGGGAGGCAGAGCCGCGGAGGAGAGACGACGAGGGGGTGGTGGGGAAATAGCTTCTCCGCTACGGAAACCAACGTTCCCCGGATTAACAGGGTTTTTTTTACCGACCGTTACCGGTCCGGTTACCGCGGTAACCGCTGTTACCGGTCCGGACCGGTAGCGGTACCGGCCGGTAAGAAACCGGGGAAATTTAAAAATTTGAAATTTGAATTCAAAAAATGAAAAAATAGAGTAAAAATTTCAAAAAATACTTCAAGGTGCGTAGAATCCAATGGTGTCAAAATTTTTCAAATATTTGTTCATTTAGTATTTTTGGCGGGCATTACAAATTAAAAAAAAAAGAAAAAACCGGCCGGCCCATTTAGGCCCAACTTTCCTAACCCCTCCCCCGGTCCCCCCCACGCCCCCACGAACGGCCATTCGGCCTCTCCCTCCCCCTCCCGTGCTCCCTCCCTCTCCCTGAGCCGCCGCGCGCCGCAACCGCCGCGCGCCGTCGGCCCGCCGCCCCAAGGCAGCGGTTGGCCGGGCGGTTGCGCCGGTTAGCCGGCCCGACCGCGGATCTACCGTCCCCGGCCCGGACAACCGCTCGAATCGCCGGTCAACCGGCCCTAGCGGCGGTTGGCCGCGGCGGTTGCGGCGGTAAGCCGGCCGACCGTTGAAGCTGCAGGTAAGAGCTATTTAGTGTTTAGTATGAGCTATTTAGTGTTTAGGACTTTAGGTAGAACGACCGTATGAGCCTGTTAGTATTTAGGTATATATAAGTTGCAAGAATTTAGGTATTATTTGATTTAGGTATATTGTGATTTAGGTATTATTTGATTTAGGTATATTGTGATTTAGGCTATTGTGATTTAGGTATGATTTGATATAGGTATGTTGTGATTTAGGTGTATTGTGATTTAGGTGTTGCAAGGTTTTAGGTGTATGGTCATTTAGGTATGTGTTGTGAACTTGTGATTGATATGTTTATGTTGGTTCCATGTTTGCAGATACAAAATGTCAGGCAGAGAGAAAGATATTGTATGGGAACACGGTGAAAATCTTTACCCCGGTTGGACATGCAAATATTGTCATACGTCCAAAGGAGGAGGTGGTTCCACTAGATTGAAACAACATTTGGCAGGGCGCGGGACCGAGGTCGTCCATTGTAGGAAGGATCCAAAGGAGGTGCGTGAATACTTTCAGCGTGACATTGAAAGGGTTCAGAAGGCAACTGCTGACCGGGCTCGAGAGAGGTTGAGAAAGGAGAAGGTTGCAGCGGAGGGTAACTATCCCGGTGGAGATGAAAGATATGATGAGGAGGCTGAGCTGGAGCGTGCCCTGAACCAATCGAGAGCGGAAGAGGAGTTCCGTCGGGGGGTGCAACAGAGAGGAGGTGCATACGAGCATGGAGGGGTAGTGGTTCGAGGGGAGGAAATCCGGTGCAGAGGATTCTTCGAAGGGCAACTTCGGTGAGGGAGACTCCTGGGGTGAGGGACTATAACTTGGCCGCGGGCCTGAGAGGATCGACGCAGCCAAGGATTGACACAGGCTCCTGGACGCAGAAGGGTAAGAATGCAAAGGAAGCTATTGGGAAAGCTTGGTCAAAGTTTTTCCATATTGCGGGAGTACCTGGCAGACAGGCTGACAATCCATACTTTGTCAGCGCGGTCAGAGAGACTCAGAAGTGGGGTAAGTTTTTCTTTTCATGCGAATGACACCTATGCAACTGCATGTCTCTATCTAATCTCATGATTGCCATATGGTTGCAGGTGAAGGTATCGCGTCACCCACTGGACGGGATATTGATGGCAGGTACCTGGATCAAAACGAGCAAGACTTGAAGACTCAGTACGCAAAGTTTCAGCAAGAGTGGCCTCTCTTTGGCGTCACGTTGATGTGCGATTCGTGGACTGGCCCGACGAGGATGAGTGTCATCAATTTTTTGATATATTGCAATGGGGTCACGTGGTTCCACAAGTCTATTGATGCGTCTAGAAAAAACTCAAGATTCCGAATTTTTGCTCCAGGTAACCCCTTACCTAGTTCCTTTCAATCCGAATATGATTCAGATGTTGCTAAAGAATCTGTTGATGCGTCTGGAAACCGCTAAAGAATCTGTATATTTTACCAGGAGCTTATAAAGGTGGTGGAGGAGATTGGGCCAGAGCATATCGTTCATGTTATCACCGACAACGGCTCGAACTACAAGAAAGCATGCAGGGAGCTTTCCGATGTGTATGCACACATTGCTTGGACACCTTGTCTAGCACACACTGTCAATTTGATGTTAAAGGATATCGGTGCAAGGTATGAACATCAAGGTATGATCGATCAATGCAAGAAAATTTCAGCTTGGTTACACAATCATGGTCAGTTGAATCATATGATGAGGCAAGCGATCGGTGGTGAGTTGGTCAAGTGGAATGCAACTCGCTTTGGGACGAACTACATGTTTCTAGACAGCATATATCGGAAACGTGATCGTTTCATGCAGTGGATGGGATCTCCTGAATTTTTGCAGAGCAAATGGGCAAATACAAATATGGGTAGATTTACTCATGCCAGATTTGCAAGTATGGAGTGGTGGGATGGAATGAAATTTATCATTGACTCAGTTCAACCATTATACAAGTTGCTTCGCTTTGCTGATCAGGACAAGCGGCCCAACTTGTGTGAGGTGATTATGACCTTCCAGAATGTGAGACATGAAATGGAGTCTTTCTTCGGTCAAAATGTTTCCACGTGGAAAGAGTATGAAAAGCTTATGAACAGCAGGATGCAGAACGTCATCGTACAGACGTATGCGGCTCCAGGTAAGACTGTCACAAAAGTTTCTACTTTCACGTTCCATAGACTTTATGCTCATTGGCGGTATTTCCATTTTGCAGCTTCTGTCCTAAATCCGAGGTACGCCTATACGTATACTCCAACTTCAGAAATGTGGCGTACACTCAAGGATGCATTTCAGCGCATGACGGATATCCAGAGCGCCATCCAGGCATTGAACGAGGCTGAGATGTTTCGACAAAGGCGTGGCGAGTTTGGCACAGATTTGGCAATGAAAATGGCGCTTGACCCAAAGACAACTGCATCTTCATGGTGGATGGTAAACGGTAACACCACTCCCAAGCTGCAGAGCCTTGCTTTGCGCCTTGTTTCTCAATGTTGTTCGTCAAGTGGATGCGAGCGGAACTGGAGTACTTTTGCCTTGCTGCATACAAAGGTTCGCAATCGGTTGTCGCACAAGAAACTGAACAAGCTTGTCTATGTCAACTACAACCTACGCCTGCGACTTGCGGATGTCGGCCACCCCGTGCGTGATGAAGGTGATTTCATTGACCAGCTGTCCCATCTTTCATTCTATGATGAGAAAAATCCGGTGCGGGAGTGGATGGAATATGGTAGATCAAACGGGGATCCAGTTCTGGACGAGGACGATGATGACGGAGACACCCCGCTCCCGTCCCATATTGTCACGGATCATATAAACCCATCAGACCTCCGGACTTCTACAGGGGATGATTGCATCAGTGATTGGGCACGTCGAAATGTGGGTGACACTCACCTAGGGAAGAGGAAGCACCACGTAGGGCCTACGAAGGGTGACCCGAAGCGCCAACGAGGACAGGCCACGGGAAAAGGCAAAGGCAAAACAACACTAGTGCTGAGCGACGACGACACTGATGATGGCGAGGGTGATGGTAGTCCACCGTATCAGGAGTCTCAGGATAGCAGCTCCGCTGATGATGATGATGATAGTGATGGCGGTGCTGGCGGCGGTGGTGGCGGCGGTGGTGGCGGTGGCGGTGCCGGTGGCAGTGGCGGTGGCGGTGCCGGTGGCAGTGGCGGTGGCGGTGCTGGTCTTCGTTTCACAGGTTTGAAGTGCATGCACGTATATATGCACATATGTTTTTCACTGTGAGTACTAATAATGCTATATGGTTGGTTGCAGGGGAGACTGAATTCACGCATGCTACTCAGGACATTGACCATGGAGCACCGGAATCCCAGAGGAGAACGGTTGAACCAACGGATTACAACACTCCACACTTTCCACAGTACTCTTCTAGCTCATACAGCGATTCCTCCCAGTCCAGTTATCACTATCCTATACCTGATTTGAGCACGCAGCCACCGATGAGATGGGTGTACGAATGGCAAGACCCCCATTGGTACAATATGTTACTTCAGGAATGGCAGACGACATCGGCGTGGACGGGCCAAACTTGGCAAGACTACAAAGCTGAGCTGCTTCTAAGGCAAGGTTTGAATGTGATGTCCACCGCCGAGTATGAAATGGCTAGGCAATACTACCGTTGATCTATTTCTATGCATAACTATTATTTCTATGCACAATTATTATTATGTATCCATGTTTGTATGTATTTGTGATCATTTTCTATCTCTTTGTATAATTATTCAGTTATGTCGCAACCGGCCGGCTAACCGCTCTAACCGACCGGTTAACCGCTCCGACCGACCGATCGACCGATCGCCCGACCGACCGACCGACCGACCGGTTAACCGCTCCTACCGACCGGCAAACCGCTCTTACCGTTGGTTAACCGTTAATTACCGTTTGTATGGCGCGATTTGAATTTAAATTTGAATTTGTTCGGTATTTAGCGGTAACCGCGGTTAACCGACCGGTTAACCGCTACCGCCGGCCGGCGGTTACGAGGGACCGGTCGGTAAAAAAAACCCTGCTCCGGAAACGAGGGGGTAGCCTGATGAATTCTCCGACCCTGCAGGTGGGTCCCGCTCCCGCCGCCGGCCATTCCCGCTTCCAGCACTCCAGCCACGGCTAGAGCAGGGCGCCAGGCAGAGACGACTGGTCAGCGGCCGGGAGTTGACTGGTCGCACAGTGGGATTTTATTGGGCCAGCACAGTATGTTTGGTTGGGTTTTTGGCTATGGCTTTTGTTCCTAAAAACCAAAAGCTGAATTAAAAGGGTTAAAAGCTAATAGATTCTTTTGCCAAATCCAACTTTTGCCTAGTATAAATCTAAAAGCACATCACCCCCTTGCTTTTGCTTTTGCTGGCTTTTGGGTCCAGAAATTACCCATCTGCCACTCATAAGTTACTGTCTCCTCCCGTAGTCCTAAAAGTCACAGCTGTTTCACCAAATGGCTTTTGAACAGCCCATAGCTCACAGCTACTTTTCCAAAAGCTAACCAAACACAATGCTTCTCGGTCGTTACTTTGGTGGGGCGTGGGCCAATTGGGCTCTAGGAGCTGTCCGCCCTCGAAGCTCAGGCTTGGGGGCCCACGTCCTGCTAGTTTCTTCGGAACAGAGAAAGGGGCAATCGAGCTCGAGCGAAAGCAGCCGGCAGGGAATTTTTTATATTTTTATATTTTTTAATCTAAAAATTCTGTCGATTATTTGAACATTCAGATGGCTTTGAATGAAAATGGTTTGAATAACGAAGTTGTAGATCTTGTCTTTCATATAAAGTTCATCTACATCCGAGTTTATATAAATTAGTTATGATTTTTTGAATATGTGTAGTCTAGATAAGAGAAATTCCACCGGTTCAATTGGCGATAAGGTTGCTACAGTGCAAAAACCGTCATTTCAAACGGCGGAATGAGTATAGATCTGCAAATTTTTAGATCGGATATTTATTTTTAAAAATTGTAAAATAAAAAATATAAAAAAAATCACCGGCAGGCAGGCAGGCCCAGGCGACGGAGATGGAAGCGAAGGAGGCGGGAGCCCGCGCCGGCGTGCGAGAAGACGCAGGAGAACGGACGAGGATTTGACTGGGACGGTTTTGTTACAGCTGAAGACCATTCAGTGGATCAAGATGCAGCGGTTGGGCCACGCAGAAGCGATCGCAACCGGAGGCCCAGCGTGAAGACTTCTCGAAGCGAGTGGGCCTGATGCGCCTGCGTGCGCCTAGTGGGCAAGCCCATGTAATCGCTACAAGTAGCGAGCGTGAGGAGGAGAGAAACAACTTTAGACAATTGTAAACTTGTATTCTCCGATCTAAGCTGACCTCGTGCCGTGCTCTCCTCTCTCGCTCTCTCGCTCTCTCTCCGGCTTGCTGTTCTTCCTCTGTTCTTCCTCTGCTGTCCTCCGATCCAATCTGTTGCTAACATTTGGTATCAGATTCGTTCCTCCTGGGCTTTGTAACACTCTAATTTTCATCACAACAAATCTTAGAAACTACTTCTGAATTTTCTAAGATTTATCTAGGGCTTAAATAAATTTCTAGGAATTAATTGGAATTAATTAGGGTTTTAATTCAATTTAATAATTAATTATTAGTCACAATAAGTTTTTGTTGCATTCATGCTGCTGCATTAGCTTTGTGTACTGTTTGCAAGTCGAGGAGAATTTAAATTTATTTAAATTCAAATTGATTTGCATTTGTTTTGTTTAGTTTTATAGTTTCTAGTTTAAGTCTAGAAAACGTCCCTCAGCTTTGGTTAAGTTCGTTCTTGCTCCCTGGCCTTTTTCCCTAAGTCCGAATAACCTCCCTGCTCGGCCCAGCCCATTTCCCTGGCGCGGCCCGCTTACCCTCCCCCGCGCGCGCTGAAGTCGGAGACGCCCCAGCCGCGGCCGCCTTCATCGCCCCGCCGCCCGTGTCACTGGACCGTGGGACCCACGTGTCGGCGTCGGCGTCTCCGGGAGCCCGAGCTCGTCACGACTCCGACTCCGATTCTCCGCTCTGGCCGCGCCGCGCCCAACCGCCCGCCCGCGTATCTCGGCCGCCCTAGCCTCTATATAGTCGTGCCTCAGAGCCCCGCGCGCAACCCAAACCAACCCTAGCGATGCTCGCGCCCTAGCAGCCTCGCTTGCGCCGCCGCCACCGAAGCTCGGTGATCCGCCGCCGCCGCGATTCCACGTCCCCGGCGCCGTTTCTTCAACGAGGAAGTCACCCCGAGCTCGACACGAACGTAAGGAAGCTTCACCGAGCCCATTGGTCTATTTGTGACCGTATCCCGTGCTTATTCTTGCTCGTCGCCGTTGACAGTGCCGCCGAAGCCGCCTTCGTCGCCGATTCGCCGCCACCACCGCCCGAGCATTGTCCAGATCAACCTAGGTGAGTTAGCCTTGCCGCGCTCGATCCAATGGTGCAAACTGTGCTCGATTTCATGGCCCGTAGCTCGAGTTAGCCCTACTCCGGCGCGTCCGCCGCCGCTCGCCGTCGCCGCCTAGGTCCAGCGCCGCCGCCCGAAGTCCGGATCAACCAAGACCGTCCGATCAGCTGCCAACGGTCCCAGACCTAGGTCAAACATTAAGATACCGGTCAGCCTGGCGTTTTTGTTTAAGAGCCCCTCAGTTTCTTTAGATTTAACCCGCCGTCCAGACTTAGTTCAACATATTTACATCTAAGTCCTGTTTTCTTACGTTTAGAACCCCTATCTTTTGAATAATAGTAGCCGCCGTCCGAGCCTGCTGTTTTACGCTGTAGACCTTAGGTTTTTATACGTATTTATGTTTATGCCCCTAGAATCTTTCTGTCTAGTCCTTAGGAAGTTCTGGTAATCGCAGTTATGCCCCTGTTACCTTGTTTTAGCCATATCTTCCACGTTTTAGCTCCAAATTAAGTGATTCTTGCGCTCACGTGATCCTTAGGACGTGTACAGTAGCTTTATTCTGTTGTTTTGTTCTGTTGCATATGTTTGATGTATTGTTTCTTATTTTGTTGTATTGTTTTTTGTATGTGATCGTGTGACGCGTTTAGAAGGAGAGCCGTTTGAGGAGGAGCAGGAGCAGTTCTTTGAAGACTCTGAGCAGCAGGAGCCTTTCACGGAAGGCAAGTGTCCTTGATCATGCTTATCCCAAGGTTAATCATACTATTATCACATTTACTTTTATGTCATGCATGGTTATAATATTGATGGGACCTATTTTAGGGATGTGCCTAGTTCTTGTTTACCTTATTTCCTTGCATAACCTGGGTATTTAATTGTTGTTGGGTAGCTTGGCTTAGTTGCTCTACACTTGGGTTATGGAGATCATTAATGCTGAACTTTATGAATATGTGATATGCTCATTGGACGGTAAACAAGATTATACTTTTAATTGGAACATGGAGTGACCACCCGAGAAAACAGTGCAACCACATAACTAACGGGCTCTGGTCATGGCTAATTAATTAGAAGAGTTAACTTGTAATAATCTTACCGAAAGGGCAAGAGGGGAAGCATAGATGGGGTATAGCCGGATCTCTTGGGAGTATGCTTTGGTAAGTAACTCGGCGATTAGAAAAGGTTATGCTTTGCTATGGCTTGAAACCTTAGCGGGTTGTTTCATGTTAATAATTCTTTGTAAAGGTCATGTAATGTTTCTCTGGCCCCTCACCTAAGGAAGTGTTGAAGAGACTCATGACCTCAGGCTATATGAGAATACATTGTGTGTGGGTAAAGTGTACAACCTCTGCAGAGTGTAAAACTGTTATAACAGCCGTGCTCACAGTTACGAGCGGCTTGGACCCTCTCATGATAATTAAACTTGAAGTTGAATTAAATCATGGTTACTTGTTGAGCATTTATTTCTGTACTTATTTGGGTTGGTATATACTTATACTTAGTTAAGCTTGCTAATTAAAACGTGACCAACTAAAATTGCTTAATGCTTATAGCCTATTGCCATCCTTGATTAAAACCTTGCATGTCATATTTATTTCTGTTATTTAATTGGGTTGGTATATACTTGTACTTAGTTAAGCTTGCTAATTAAAACTTGACCAATTAAAATTGCTTAATGCTTATAGCCTTTTGCCATCCTTGATTAAAGCCTTGCATGTCATATTTATTATTACTCCACTTTGCTGAGTACCAACCATAAGTGTACTCAAACTTGTTTATCTGCGGCTCAGAGGGTGATACTTGTGGAGACTACATCGAGGAGGTTGACGAGTTCTAGGTGTGCGTTCCACCAGTCGACTGCCTGTGGATGGATCTTATATCAGTTATTAGATGAGACGTTTATTATATTTGTTAAGGATATTATTTGTGGTTTGTAATAATGTTACTTAACTCTCTTTTAGTACGTTATACATTGGTTTGCTACTGCTGATGATGTCATCATGTGTGTGTGAACGGATCCTGGCGCACATGTGATTTACTTGGTTTTATTCTTCAAAACCGGGTGTGACAGGCTTCCTCTTCGTCGATCCATATTCCATCGATTGGTTGGGCAAACGAACTCGGTAGAGCTCTCTCGGTGTGTTCCTGTTGGGGCGGCGCCGGGATCTCGTAATTCCAGTTCACGCGTGACTGATTTGTGGCGGAATCGACGATCTGGAGCACATCCCACCCCACCCACACTTCACCAGATTCCAGCGTAGTCAAGGCGCGATGAATCCGGAGACCAAAATCATCCTCGACGAGTTGGCCAAGCGTAACAAATATTTTCCTTTTTAATCTATTCAATCACCGGATTTCAACCGTTGACTAACGACGATTATGAACGGCATATGAGCCAGGCCAGATCTATCTAGTGGGCAGGTAATTGAGAGGACCGGAACCATAGTGTGTCACGGCCACAGCTAGTAACTCTTCGCCGTTGCTGCTTCCTGGTATCGTGGTGCCGCCTACCTCCATGGTTGAAGTAGGTGTGAGCTTGGCTGCTCCTGCTCCGCATGTGTCAGGGCCCTTAGCTGAAGCTCTTAGAGCATCTCCTCACCGGTTGCTGTTGTCGCCAGGTTCCTCCAGTCCAGTGTCGTCCGTCAACCAGAGCCCAGCCACAATAGTCGCCTCCTCAGCAGAGCTCTGTCTGCTTCGTGCTGCAATTGGTAGGATTCCTCCGGATTGCTGTTTTGATTAACTTGATTTGGTTGAACTCGGTAATCTTCAGATGAGTGAGCCACTGAGCCCTACCGCCTGCAGCTAGTGGTCTAGTAATTGGGTTGATTAATTTGGTTCGAGAAAGAAGAGCCCAAACATGCTGATGTGTTAAAACAACTTTTTGTTTGCTGTATAAACTAGTCTTGAAGCTGATGTGCTATAAATAACTTTATGCTTGTTGTGCTACTGTTTCTATGATAGCCAGATAACACGGGGAAAATGCTAGGAAAATTTGCCGCACAATATTCCTAACTTCTAGCAAAACTACTATTGAGTGTCCTCTCCATTTTGCTGCTTAGTTCACAAATCAGTTATTAGGTCCAGCACATTGTGGTGGTAAATCAATTGCTGTCCGCCTTGGATGGGTACCCAGGTAAGATGTGCTCAATGAGCATATTGCCAGAGGTATCTTCAAAGACCTAAATTTGGTGACATTTTCGAGCCCTTATTGGGCCACGTCATCTCGTTTTCGTGGCCGTCGGATTTTGATCTGGCTGTCCAAAAGCGTGTATCCGGTTTCCAGATCGTTCGTCCAGTGCTTGTCTATAAGGACTCTGTCGTTGCCGCCGCCGTCTCCTTCCTCCGTCCGTTACCGCCTTCCCTGCGCCTCCGCTCATCGCCACCCACGCCCGCGCCTCAGCGGCGGTCGAAGCATCGGAGAAGCTCCCCCTTTCCAGTCTCCACTTCACCGTCGCCAGAGCGAAAGGCAGAACGCACCGCAGCGGGCCAAGAGGCGCACAGGCACACCAAGGGTGTGGCTCGCGCTGCCGCCGCCATCTCCTTCCTCCGTCTGTTGCCGCCTTCCTGCGCCTCCACTCGTCGCCGCCCACGCCCGCGCCTCCGCGGCGGTCGAAGCACCAGAGAAGCTCCCCCTCTCCACTTCACCGTCGCCAGAGCCAAAGGCAGAACGCGCCGCAGCGGGCCAAGAGGCGCTCAGGACGCCAAGGGTGGGGCTCGCGAGTCCCGAGCGGTGCTGTGGCTCCAGGCGTGCTAGCTCCTAGCCATCGCGCGTTAATGGAGGCTCGACGGCGTCGCCGCTTCCAGAGTCGAGCCATCCCCTTCGGTACCGATACCGCGGACACGGAGCCATGCGACCTGCAGATCCACGTGACGGCAGCAGCAAGTAAGAGTCCTCGCCTCCCTCTACCGGCCCCGGCACCGGACTACCGGTGTTTAACTGCACATGCATTGCAGCGACGGAAATCACAGAATATCAGCTCGACGAGCAGATCGCACGGCTGCAAGTCGAAGAGACGATGGCGTGAATATCAGCTCCAGCCACAGCCTCCTGCACCTACGCCACCCCTGCAGTGGCTATAGTGGACGCTGCCTCCACTGCCTACAAGGTGTTTGACAAAATGGCAAGGTCAAATACGCTGGCACTGCACTTCGTACAAATATATAATAAAAAGTTTCCAGATGTATATCGACTGTAATTTAAGGATATCATACCGCTACCATGACATTCTGGTCCTTTGTGAAGGTACCTCTCTTCTTATATTCCTATTCTGGAAATAACATCAACAAAAGTTCAATCTTGCAAGCCTTGTGTAAGAGATGGAGTTCTCTGGCATGCTGATGGATATATATTAAGAGAAAAGGAGTTTATTGTAAGTTAATTTTGGTATTTCCTAGCGTAAACGACCAGGCCAAGATATGATCATGATCAGATTCCTTTGTGGCTGTTCATGTTACGGTAGAATATTTCATCTCAATATCTAATCACACTGGCACTCATCTGCTGCACTGCATAAACAGTGAACAATCATGCTGATAACTTTTTTCCCATCTTTCTATCCTTAAGGCAATGGTATTGCTACTTGGTTCAAAATTTTCATGCGTAACCATACTGCATGAAGTTTTTCTCACCTTGACAGAATATGGACTTGAAATAATTTGTGCTTTTTATCAATATATAAGGACGGGAATATAAAGTGTAAATAACTGAAATGTGCTTCCTGTAAGCAATCTAAGAGAAATTACTTATATATACACAATCTCTTCTTTCTACCACGTCATCACCTTGGTCAATTTGTTAAGCATGAGTCGAGAAGATGCATAACTAAACCTATTCATCATATAGTTTGCAATGGAAATTTCTTAATCAGAGTTTATATAATCTTCTAGATTTTTCATTTATCCACAAATTGCATTGGCCCTTCCTCTTTAGTTACAAAGAAGCTGTATCCATCATTCCATCTTACTTAATCTGACAAGAGAAAAAGGAAATTGTATATTTCAAATCGGCCACTCAGATTCAGTTTTCAATATTATACTCCATACTCTGCGATGAGATGAATATCGAAGCTTAAGCAAAAAGAAAATAAGAGGACCAAGAAGACCTTGTTTGGAAACTGGATATTTCAAATTGGCCACTCAGATTCAGTTTTCAATATTTTGCTCCGTACTCTGCGATGAGATGAATATCAAAGCTTAAGCAAAAAGAAAATAAAAGGACCAAGAAGACCTTGTTTCAAGTGTTTCAATTAGTATATGACAACTTATGAACTATTCATTGTTTCAAGTTTTTTATTGCTCTTGTGGATGCAGGAGTAAGAAGACCTTTTGTATCAAAAACAAGGAAGCAAAAAGAAAAGAAAAGGGTCAAGATCAACAAAGGCATATATCTAGCACACCCTACATATACCTATTTTGGACTGTTGAGCTAATATTTAATAAGAGTTAATGCCTGTAATATAAATTTACCAATGATCTAAGTTGCTTCTTGATAAGATCAACAAGCTAAATCAATTGTAGTGACACTGTTCTATTACAGAAATCCAAACAATTTATATGCACTTAAACAAGGCATGAAGAACTGTCGATCATAGTTTATTATTTCATTTCCATGGAGTATGAATCTTCAAATGGGTCACCTGTCCAACATTTATTTCTTGGAAGAATTCTCTTGATGTGCTATGAAGAAACCTCTTAAAATGTGTAATTTTATTTGTATAAGCAGGGATGAAAGATTAGAACTGTATCTATGAAAAAGTGATATATTAAGTTAATATATTTCTATCTAAAACTCTAACCTTTGCACCGGTCACTTTCAGATGTATTGGCAACTCTAATCCACTGGAAGATTGGAACTAAATAAATAACCACTGCACAATATGACACTGGCACACTCAGGTAGGCGCGGCAAAGCCGCGCTAGAGTTTCTAGTGCACCACTAATTAAGGGCTACAGAGTCCAAGCATTTTTTAAGCGAACCGGCAGGAGAACTTCACAGTCCAAGCTTTGCTCCTTAAACCAATTAACGCCATGTTTTCTCTAAAAAACAGGAGGAAAAAGGATGGGTCATTTGAATTTACTTTATACATAAACCTGGTGTTTTGTCGACTATTCATTGCACGCTGAGAAAAGAATCAGAAGATGTGCTACAAACGTGCAATCAAATTTATGAGAAAATTGATGCTGGCTGTCACAGGCTGTGGGTGTGATCTGAGGTGTTCATCCACATGTGAAGGTCCCTTTTCCTTTCAACAATCACCGCTCATAATTCAATCTAATCTGGTGTATGGTTTCACAGTTAGAGTGGATAGCGATTGAAGTTTTTGGTTTTACTCGTTGCAATGATAGTTCTCTAGTAGTTTACATGTTTATGATCTCGTGAGCTGGACCAACAGAAGTTTTGTACAAGTCATATTTTTGGCTCTCAAACCGGCCCAGCCCCTTGATTTGTCGATAATGACATCAGGGAGAACCATTTGATAGTAAAAGCTTAGTTTATATAGAACTAGTTCTTACATATCAACTTATTTATAGAAAACTGAGACCTCTGGTAAGAGGCCTTTATCATTTTTTTCCTATACAGGGCATCAATCATGACCTAGTAGCAGCTGTAAAAAGAAGAAGAAAAATATAACACTGACCTTGTACCGGTTTGTGGCGGGCAGCAGGATCGAACTGCACATATAAGACTGCGATGCAGACACCACTACCGACCAAGTTTAATTAAGAATTGTACTCATTGCAGGTAATGAACCTAGAAAAAGTAATGCAGACACCCTATATACTAGGATAGCGTATATCTAGATGCATAGCAAAAGTATTGAACCTAGAAAAGCCAAAATGTAAAGTAATTTGGGACGGGGGAGTATAATGAAGATAATGCCTCAGATAAGTACACAGGAAATGAAGATGATAACCACAATAAGAATCGAGAAATCATCAATGTATAATATCAGGAAGAAGTGAATCCATCATGATCATGTATTCATAGAGTAAAATGCACTAGGGGTCCATAAACTTGTGAGCGTGTGTCAGTTAGATCCATCAACTTTGAAAGTGCATTTCTAGGTCCATAAACTTTTTAAGTTGTGTCATCTAGGTCCATTCTCTTCCACATGTGCACCTAGCGATGACAAGGCATGCTGACT
This sequence comes from Alloteropsis semialata, assembly GCA_004135705.1. NCBI lineage: Eukaryota > Viridiplantae > Streptophyta > Magnoliopsida > Poales > Poaceae > Alloteropsis > Alloteropsis semialata. Next base: position 14,629,324 of record CM014277.1, read on the forward strand.
TGGCTGTCCATGCAAGTTCCTGGCTGGAGCATTTCCTCGAGCAGGTTTAGGACAACAGAAGCACCAAAGAGCCTAACGCTACTGCAGCCGCTGGCCATGCTATGCGCCATGCCACCACCGCCGTTAACAGCCGAGCGTCTGGTCAGGCTTGAGCACCATCCTCACACAAGCCAACCTCGTCAGGCCGCCGATACCCAACGTCCTATTTCATCGAGCTATGGTTTCCGCTGGACAATCTTGTATAAGACTCTGCTCCTACAGGAAAGGATAAAGCTAATTTTAGTTGTCCCTACACGATGCTGATGTGCTGCTATGCGACCTGCTGGATCCATGGTCCCGCGCGGCTGTTGCTGGAAAGCACAGGGAGGAAGCTGGGGCTGGTGCCACTGCTGCCAGTGTCGGAGCTCGCTGCCCAGGAGGCGGCGGACGACGTGCGCACACAGGAAGAGTGGAAGGCCCTGGGCCATCACACCACGATGACCCGGCGTGCAGCAGCTCTCCCGGTTAGCTAGCGGGAGATGGCGCAGCTAGCCAGCAGGATATGGCCGCGCGGTAGGGGCGGAGCCACATTGATGCATGTGTATGCATGGGAATACCCAACTATTTTGCAACAAAATCGAGTATATGTCAGGTATATACATGTGTATGTGTTATTTGGCAAAAGATCCTCTGTCTTTCTGGTAGAACTCAGTCCGGAGCACCCTGTATGGCAGCACGGCAGAGAGCAGACAGATTACTAGCAGGAAGCAGGGCACAACTGCACAAGGGCATCAGGGAAGCACCGCAGCAGGCCGGACAACGGCTGGGGACCGGGCTAGGTGGCTTAGTCGGCCGCAACAGCATGTCTGCAGTGGAAAATCCCCTAATTTCCCTCCCTGCAGTTTCTAACTTTTATTGTATTAATGTTACTGCTACAAAGTTTGATCAATTTGTGTTCTATATTCGTACTATTGTGATTTTTTCTTATATTTGGGGTGATCTAAGGTGACCAATTGATTTTTTTTTTCGTTGGGTGGGAATACCCAACTTTGAGATCCTGCCTCCGCCACTGCCGCGCGGTCGTAGGACATGCTAATGGCAGCGTCACGGCCGGCCTGCAGAGCAGAGCAACATTGCCTCTCTCAAAACCTGCTCGACGAAATGTACCAGCCAGGAAGAGCCATGAACAGCCTTAAAGAGCCAAGTCAGCATGTCACGTCAGCACTAGATGCACATGTGGACTGATATGGACCTAGATGACACAGCTTACAAAGATTATGGACCAAAAAATGCACTTTTGAAGTTGATGGACCTAAGTGACACCTCTTTACAAGTTTAAGGACCCCCGGTGCATTTTACTCTTCATGTTGCCACAAAGGGATTGCCAAGCCAATGTAGGGGCAAAAGGTGGTCGTATTTGTATGTAACATGCCAAGTTTTCTCACGGAGGGTAGAGTCTTCTGATCTCACCAATTATTGACTTCGTATTTGTATTGTAACAAAAGAGCTTCACATAATACATGTGTTGGTCTGCAGTTATATACAGCACAGCCATTGTCAACACAAATACCACAAAACCAGTGCACAAATACCACAAAATCAGTGGCATTCCACACATAGTGAAAACAGTAGTCATGCAAAATTATATATAATCTCCCTCATTTGAACTACATGAAGGGTAACAGACAAAAACATATATTACCAAGCCAAAGGGACCATCCTAAGATAGTTCCAACATAAATGGATATTGCTAGGATGTTTAAGCATCCTTAAAAAAAAAGCCCAACCTCTAATATTCAGATAACCCAAAACATAAACAGGTACCTCTGTCTAAACAGGTGGCACAGGCAGGTCGGTGTCAAGCCTCATAATAGACAACAACGTCCCATCTCCCAAACTATCTTTCTTCATATCTTCCAGAATCTAAAAGTAGGAAAGAAAATATTAAAGCACATGTGTGAAATCTGTCATCAATACATTTCTTTTTTGTGTAAATAAAATCATGTTATTATTCTGAACAAAATCCTCCATCACTGTACCTTTGGCTGCTCAACATAGAAATACCAAACCCAAACAAACAGTATTGCAAGGTAGCTCATAGCTCCAAGGGGCCATACAACCAAATTGGAGATATTTGCAGCAAAACGCAGTAACATGCATATTGCCATGTTAAGGAATAGCACCACAGAAAGCAGCAGCCACTTAACGAATTGAAATCCAGCACCATCAATTGACTCGCTCTCCTTCAAGCCAGAAGCAAGACATGATAGAATAATGCTTGCAGCTAATGTTATGGTACTTCCTGCAGTAATGACTTGCATCCCGGTATCGCCTAAGCTCACTCGTGCATTTGCGGTAAGGGTGTATCCAAATGAGAAAATGAAGAAGGCAAGGCACATCGCAAACAGATTTGTCGTGAAAGTGCTGATGGAAGCAAGGAAACCCTGAGTTTCAAACAAAGGAAGAAGGTAGCAAGCATTAGTAGATAGAAGAAAAAACAATCAAGAGCAGAAGTGAATTCCGAAATGAGTTGCATGAACATTAGTAACTGGCGTGATATTTGACCACATTGTGATAGTATGATAGTATGGGTGTTGAATTTACCTTCTTCTGCTCATTTCCTTCAGAAGCATGCCCACCATTAAAAGGGTCCACAGAAGGATCATTTATCATACTACTGGCTGCCGGCTGTTAGGAATTTGCAACCAACAAGAAAAGATCATAATCAGATGGGGGGACAAATTGAAGTTGAAAAAAAAAAAACAGGAGAACAGGGAAGAGAAAGGCCGCAAGAAAACCACATACGTTTCTCATCATCTGCACACTCCTAGGATCCATGTTAGTAGTTGAGTAATCGTAATTCTCATTTGCCGTAGGATTGACAAGCAACTGTCAAGCACCGAAAGGGCAACAAAGCCACAATGTAAGTGTGTTCATGTCAATTAGGGAAAAAGAAAATGAGAGGATACCTCGCTACTGGAAGTGTCAAAGGAAGGTGTGAGTTGCTGGTTGTCCTGATTAAATGAAGGTAGCATAGGTTAGAAGCAACATATGAAAATCCAATGCTCAGTTCGTCCACGCTGAAATATTAACCATTTTAATGGAAGTGCCTAGTTCAACAGGGGAAAGGAAAATTGGAGCATACCATGCTAATACTGCAGCTGGAATAGTCACACGAGGATGAGGATATGGACGCTTCAAATTGTCCTAGTTATTAAGGGAAAATAGCACAGACATTAGAAAATGTATATTCAGCTGAAAACCTTATCGACGACGCTATCTTCTCGCCATAACAGGTGCAGTAACACATCGACAAATGCACGTTCGAACATGAGATTTCGCTCTTCACAAGCTAGCTCGTCGACTGTCGAGTGTCGACACATGCATGGTTGTATAGTGCGATATGGGTATTGAGGGCTGGACAAAAAGCTCGTTAGGCTGGTTTGGTGGCTCGGTACAAAAATGATCCGATTGGATTTGTTTTTCTTTTAAAATTAAAATGACTTCATTTAGAATGACTTTCGACTTCGGCTCGGCTCGTTAAGCTCGGCATGAAGTTTGGTCTCAAACAATTCAGGAGACTATGATAAATAAGATTATACTAATTTCAGAAAAAGCTCGAAAAATTGCCTTCAGCTCGATATCAGCTCGATATCCAGCCTATATTGTGCACAACGGTTGCACACTTAATAACAAAAATGGATGCAATTCAGAAAGAGATATTTTGATGCAGGCCGTGTGTCCTGTCCCCGTAAGGCTTCTCCTCTTTCTAGAATATAAGGGATTCAACTATCCAAACTTTGACCAAGTTTATACAAATAATGATTTCATTGCTGTGTTTATTAAAACAAGATCTTAAAATACTTGAGTATATTTAGATGATATTTTCTAAAGAATATTTTTTTAAGAGGGAACAATCACTTCATCTTGGAGCATCACTCAACATACCAAGAAAATGCACACTTGTAATAAGTCACACAAAATCACGGAACAAAATATTGCTATAGTGGAAAAAATATATACATATGGAACAAATATGCAAATTGTGGAACAAAATATTGCTGAAATAGGATAAAAATACATTTAGAACAATTCATACAAATCGCAGAACAATAGCATTGCTCAGTGGAACAAAAAATTATATATCCTAAACAACTCATTCAAATCGCAGAACAATAGCATTGCTCATTGGGACAAAAAAATTATATATTTAGAACAAATCATGCAAACTCATCCAAACTCATGGAACAAAATACGATGAGAACAAATTATACAAACAACACGTATCAAAACAATGCTCGGGCTGTATTGCTGAGTATTAGAAATGAAAAAAATTCGGCCCACAATCAGTCCATATAGATAGTTTGACAAATTAAGAAAATAATAGGTGGTTGACAGTGCAGGCGGGAGCCCGATTACGCTCTCCGTGTCTAGGATTGTTCCGGTCTGACTGGTTGTTTGTGCAAACAAAATTGTTGTTGGCCTTAAAAAAAAGTTCCAAACTTGTGAATCAATCATTTAAAGATTAATCCCGAGTATATAATTATGTTATTAAGAACAATATCTTAAAAATAAAACCACACTAAGTACTATGTTTGGATAACACTGCCGTTGACATACTGTACGCAGTAGTAAGACGGCGGCACACTCGTGCGGGTGATTGGGAGCCGCCAAAGTTGCTGTGCATAAAATTTGTCGAGGTCGAGGAGTAGAAGATGACAGTGACTTGAACTGAGCTGTACGTTGCGGCTGCGAGCTCCGCGGGACGGTGACCAAGAGCCGACCCTCTTGGGTCCTGGCGTAAAAAAGGAGGCGCTGTTTATTAGGGGGGAAAAAAAAGGGTCGGGCTTAGGTGGCATTGGCTACATATTTGACCATTTATTTTATTTAAAAATTAACAATAGTATTATTTATCTTGTTATTATTTGTTTTTATTATTAGAGATACTTTAAGTACGACTCACATTTTTTATTTACTTGAACTATTTTTTGAATAAAATAAATAATTAAATATATATTATTAAAAAGTCAACCATGAACTGCAATTTGAAACATAAGAGCATCTCCAACAGATCTCCCTTCCCCTTTCCTTTTTTTTTCTGGTCATAGGGAATCTCCTTTCACAATTCATTTATATTGGGGAGACATGCTCTAGCAGATCCCTTTTCCCCTTTCTTTTTCATCTTTCATATAGGGCCCACTTGTCAATACAATAACAACAACAACATAACCTTTTGTCCAAAACAAGTTGGGGTAGGCTAGAGATGAAACCCAAAAGAAACAAGGATAAGAGAGACATAAAAAGGCAAAAAAGACAAAAGGTAGAGTTAGGGAAAAAAAAAGATCACGGCTCAGGCACGTTGATTGCTAATCTCCAAGCGCTCCTATCTATAGCTAAATCCCTGGAGATATTCCACTCCTTAAGATCTCTCTTAACCGACTCGTCCCAAGTCAATTTAGGACGTCCTCTACCTCTCTTTACATTATCTATCCGCTTTAAAACCCCACTACGCACTGGCGCCTCAGGAGGCCTCCGTTGGACATGTCCAAACCATCTCAGCCGATGTTGCACCAGTTTCTCCTCGATTGGTGCCACCCCAACCCTATCCCGAATATCTTCATTCCGGACTCTATCCCTTCTAGTGTGCCCGCAAAACCAACGTAACATACGCATCTCTGCTACACTCAGTTGTTGGACATGTCGCCTTTTTGTAGGCCAACATTCGGCACCATATAACATCGCCGGGCGAATCGCCGTCCTATAGAACTTACCTTTTAGCTTTTGTGGCACCCTCTTGTCACAGAGGACGCCAGAAGCCTGACGCCATTTCAGCCAACCAGCTGAAATCCTATGCCTAACATCTTCATCAATGTCTCCATCCTTTTGTAGTATCGATCCTAAATACCGAAAAGTATCCTTCTTGGCCACCACTTGCCCATCGAGGCTAACGTCTCCATCCTCATGCCTACTCGCGCTGAAATCGCACATCATGTACTCGGTCTTGGTCCTACTAAGTCTAAAGCCTTTCGACTCTAATGTGTGCCTCCATAGCTCTAACTTCCTACTGACCCCTGCCTTACTCTCATCCACTAGCACCACATCATCAGCAAAGAGCATACACCAAGGGATATCACCTTGAATGTCCCTTGTGACCTCATCCATCACCAAAGCAAATAAATAAGGGCTCAACGCTGACCCCTGATGTAGTCCTATTTTAATTGAAAAGTCACTGGTGTCGCCATCACATGTCCGGACAAAAGTTGTCGCATCCTTGTACATATCCTTGATGAGGGTAATGTACTTAGTTGGGACTTTGTGCTTTTCCAAGGCCCACCACATGACATATTTATTTATTTATTTATTTATTTTCTCTTTCTTTCTATTCTCTTCTCCTCTCTTCTCCTTCTCTCTGCCGCCTTACTGGGAGGCAGGTGGGAGCAGCCCGGCGGCGGGCGGCCGTGCTCCTGCCCGCGGCGCAGAGGCCCGACGGCGGACAGACACACTCCTATCGACGGCGCAGAGGCCCGGCAGCGGGCGGCCACGCTCCTGCCCGCGGCATAGAGGCCCGGCGGTGGGCAATAGCCCTGCCGGCTCAATGGTGGTAGGGGGGGAGGGGGACGACGCTCTGCCATCGTCGGCGAACGGGACAGCAGCGCGGCGGTCGGACGCTGGGTGGCCCGTGGAGCGGCAGCGCATGGGTGGGAGCTCGGTTGACGTAGGACCGGGAGCTCGACCGGCGCTGGATGGCCCAGAGCAGGGGCGGGGAGCTCAGCCACGATGCCATGGTCCTTCGCCGCCGCTGCGAGCATTTGTGATGGGCGGCGCACGGTGGCCCAATGACCCGCGGCCCGTCGACGGCAAGCCTAGTAGCCAGGCATAGGCGGAGGTCGAGCTCGTGGATCGTGCCTTCATGCTGAGCAGATCGTGTGGTACAGGAGTGAGAGGAG
>CM014277.1:14637249-14656708 GCA_004135705.1 Alloteropsis semialata
GGGGCGCGTGGCTCAGCAGACAAACACGTACGCACACCGACTTGCAGAGCGTGTAGGTCTTCCTTAGCCTGACCAAAGGCATTATGGGATGAAGGAACGTGGATTAGATGCAAGACATAAGGAGATAAAGACGACGAAGGCGACCATGATCTGACTTACGAGAATCAGCCAGCAACGATGGGTGGAGTCCAACACGTGGACGACTGCGACGTAGGTGCTCCTCGGGCAGTAGAGACGGTGGTCGAAGTCGGTGACCGACGTTGGGCCGGCGAAGACGAAGATGGTAGCACTAGGTGAACAAAGATAGAATCCTTAGCAATTCCCAAACTTGGGGCCTCCCTGTAAAGGAGCCAATGGTGTATCTTTTCTGGGAGGAAGGTACTTCGCATATATGGGGAGAAAATCCACCATCTCTCCATCCATTAGCAATATGGGATTAATAGATGGTTTAACTCCCTCTAACGCTAAGGGGCCTAAGAGTTTTCACTACCACTAATGGGCTTGTGAAATTTGGCCCAATTAAGAAGATGGGATGGATTTAGGATAACACGGGCTGGATAATGGGTCAAGGCTGGCCCAAAAATATTTATATTTTCGGAATAATTAATTTCCTGGTATTAAACAATTCTAGAAAAGTCTAGAATTTATATTTAAACCATGAAAAATATTTCAAAAATTCCAAAATTCATGAGACAAATCTCGGAGATGATATTGGACCTAAAGAATCCAAATAAAATATTTGGAGCTCATGAAGATATTTGTAGAAGCTTGGAGATGAAGGATTTAGCTCTAGGAAGAATAGGAATAAATTCTAGAGAAGATCTGAAAAGAATCCAGAGGAACCTAATTGATATCTGAGAGGATTTGGGACGCTAAACACTAAACATTGAAGACACACCAAAGCAAGGACACAACAACCGCTCTTAAGGCCTATGTTGTTTTAATTTATTCAAGACACACTAATTTTCATATTCTAAATTCCCTGTAATAAAATATAAAATATTGGAAAATTTTAGTAATTCTCAAATCCTTTAGATTGTTAGTGTATTCTATTCACATCCCAAAATATGAAATTTTGGGGTGTGACAATTGCTCAACTAAAAAGAAAGCCAAGTAACTCACCAGTCTGGAATGATTTACTGAAAGTCAGAGATATTTACTTGAAGGGCAGAGTCATGCTGGTTGGTAATGGAAAGTTAACAGATTTCTGGAAAGACCCCTGGTGTGGGGCAATTGCTTTGCAAGAAAAATTTCCAGATCTGTTCCTAATATGCAATGAGCAAATTAGCACAGTAGTAAACATTGCTAAGAAAGGATGGAGGTTATCTTTTAGAAGGTGGTTGGATGAAAGATTGCAAAATCAATTAAGAAGGCTGTATGATATAGTGAGAGCTTTTGCTTTGAGTAATAATATTGACCAACCCAAGTGGATTTGGGGTAGCAAAGGGATCTATTCGGTGAGTTCTATGTACTCTCACTTATGCAGAAGTGAAGTGGAGAACCCGCATAAGAAGATCTGGGAATCCAAACTTCCCCTAAAGATCAAGGTGTTTATGTGGCTAATATACCAGAATGCAATCCTGACTAAAGACAATTTGATCAAAAGAAACTGGCATGGAAGCGATCTGTGCAGATTTTGTGACGATAAGGAAAACATAGAGCACTTATTCTTCAGGTGTACGATGGCTAAATACGTATGGAGCTTAGTAGCGGTGGTGTTGGGAGCAAACTGCAGACCAACCTCTCTAAGACAATTTTGGTTCTGGGCAAGTACTTTCATCCCCCGTGGAGGGAAACTTATTATAGTTGGTTTAGCAGCTATATGCTGGGCTCTCTGGCGAAAACGAAATGATTCATGTTTTGAAAACAAGTTAACCAGATCTCCTACCGAGATCATATGTTTGGCTTCATCGTTTCTTAATTTCTGGGCAGAGCTACAAACTGGGGAGGACAAACTCACGCTGGAGAAGGCGGCTGAAGCATTGAAGAAGACGGCACTGATGTTCCACGCGCAAGACGAAGGACATGGCACGGTGCTGCTGCAGTAGGAGAAGATCTGGGCAACTCTCGTTTTTTTGGCTTACTTGTTGGTAGTAGCTGCTTGTCTGTCGAGTTAGCTGTTAGTTGGAGGTGGCAAATCCACTCCTTTGCTCTGTACTTTGGGCCCTGCCTCTGGAGGGTTTTTTGCTTCTTGCTTTTGGTTCGTAGTCCTGAATCTTTGAACGCTTGGTAATTTCGTTGCTTTAAGTAATGAAATTCGGGCACCAGCCCTTGATGGAAAAAAAATGTGTTGACAGGATTAGAAGAATCAATGTTCCAGACCTGTAAATTTCATGTACAAAGGATTAAATATGTCACTACCTCATTACGTCATATGAGGTCCTAAGAGGCAGTTTGGAGTCATCATACAACACATGAGTACTGAATTGTTTGATTTATGTCAGTAATAACTAGGAAACTAAACCATCTGCAATATAGTAACAGATTATTGTTGCCCCTACAGCAACCATTTGTACAGATATATAAGATAAAACAATGTTCTTTCTAAAAAAATGTTGCCTAAAAGAAGGTTCTATTCCGAGCATGAAAACTCCATAGAAGATGTGGTCAGCGTGCTCCAACTTCCCAGGGACGGGTTGAAGGATGGTGATTTCTTTGGTAAACTGATCGACTGAATGGACAAGGCTGGGGGCATAAGTGTCTATTCCCTTGGGCTAGAAAAAGAAAGGGAATAACTATGTCACACTAGTGTTTCATCCCTCTGACGCACTTGAATTATTATATTCCTTTCTCTCCTCCTTCTCTAACTCCGGCAGGCTACGCCGAGCAGTGGTGGACCTCCAGATGGTTGGTAGAGGCAGAGAGAGGTCTCGAGCTTCATTCGGTTAGTGACAACAGTATTGTGCCACCGAAGCCAAACAGGGAAGTGGCGGGAGAGGGAGCATGCCTGGACCTAATAATTAAAGAATATGCTTGAGGTAGGAGCAATACCAATTGTGGTAGAGGGAGGTGCTCCAACAGCGGGGACGCTGCCAGAGCCAAGCCGGGAGGCAGGGGCGGAACCAAGAATGAGTTAGGACCCGGGCTAAAACAAGTATAAAGCTTCAAATATGCTTAAAATCCTTACTGGCCATGTATGTTTCTAGATACAATTAGCTGGGTTTCTATGGGGTTCTAGGCTCACAGCCAGGGTTGCAGCTCGGGCAGCCCAGGGTGTGGCTCCGCCACTGTCGGTGTCGGGAGGTGGAGGCGAGCGTGCATGCACTGCCTGCGAGGCTATGGCCTGCGGGCATCATTTTTGTTAAGGAGATGGGAAAGAGATAAGATGGAGAGAGAAGGATTGAATCTGAGCCGTCGATTGGAGATCCTACATAAAATGAGTGCCAAGAATGGCTCTAGCACTCAAACATGCAGTAGATAGCCCCCAGAAGAAAAGATGGAAAGAAAAAAATGTGGAAAATGGGAGAAAGCACCCAAAACAAAAGGATTAGCATCCCATTGTTAAATTTCGAAAGACTTGCTAATTGGGTGCCAAATTTCGTGAGGCATGCGAATCAAGTCCATATTGAGAAATCTTTTGATTGGAAGAAGAGGAGAGAAGAAGAGCGGACAAATAGAAGTGAAAATAAAGAAGACGGGAGAAGGAGAAGAACAGCTAGGCATGAGTTGGGAACTTCAAATTCATAAGATGGGAATTTGCTATTGCTATTATGATTCTTCCGATGATGGCTTAGTTTTGGTTGATAAACTCTATGCCCCCCCCCCACCCACACCCCCCCACCCCCCGAAGCTCACTACTAGCTTCTATGTTATTCTCACAAGATGTCCTAGAAAAAAAAGATAGATCCTAGAAATTCTTGTAACATACTACAATCAATCCAACATACTATAATCATCATAGTCGCTAGATCTACTATGTTTTCTACACACCTTTGCCTTTGTAAAAATACTCTAAAGTAACCCTTCTAAATTTTATATCCAAATTTTATTCACCTTTGTTTTTGGGAAAACTAACCTAAAGTGACCCCCAAATTTTCATCTAAGTTAATTTCCCACATATATCATTTTAAAAAACAAAAGTAACCCCTATGTTTGCATGTAAATTACCCACTATTATTAAGATATCTCAAAATACACTTATATAAGATTGCAAATTATCTATTTCTGCTTTTTTCCTTTCTATTATTCTTAACATAGAAAATATTAACTTGAGGTATATATGAGCGACGCTTGTTACCATGTAGACCACGCAAACATTTATAGAGGCGCAACACATAAAGTAAAAAAGAAAACTATGAATGTGAATGAAAAGTGCAATGAGTAATTATTAAATAAAGTCAATCAAAACTAAACATAAATAAGTACGCACCCTCTCCATCCCAAATTATAAGACATTTGTTGTTTTTCCAGGTACATAGCTTTTGCTATGCACATAGATATACACTGTGTCTAGATATATATATAGTAAACTATGTATCTGAAAATTGAAAACGACCTACAGTTTGCAACCTATAGAGTATTATATTATTAACATAATTAGCAAACAAGAGATAGCACAAGAGAAACAATATTTATTATTAGCTATAGGGCCTAATTTTGTATTTTCTAAATAAATATATCTTAAGCTAAGATCATTGGTCCGTGCGGGAGCACACTTGGTAACCTAATTAATAAGAACTTAGTTGACACACGATCTAGGAAAGGAAGAGGAAAAGAAACGAACCTTTGCAGTGTTACCATTGTCGACACTAGCAAACATGTTAAGATCCCTTGGGTTAAAGGTGAAACTGTCCACGCCACTGCCGTGGCCACGGAATGTCCGAGTGCACACCCAGCGTTGATCCCAATCCCAAAGCTTGATCAAGCTTTCTTTATAAGAAGCCGACAGCAAGAACGGGAATGTTGGGTGAACAGCCAACAAGGAGACAGATGCGGCACGATGAGCTTCAAATTTATGGACCCAGTCCCAGTGCTTTTTGGTGTGCTTTGTGGTGTAAGCGTAGACGTGGATGTGTCCATAACCATCCCCGGCTGCAAACCACTGCTTCCGAGCGATGAATTTTGCTGAGTAAACAGCAGACCTGTCACTGAAATGTGAGGATGTATAAACCATGCCCGGTTTCTTGGTGACCTGCCATGCCATCACTCTTTCCTGCCGAGCAATGAGTAGCTAGATCACTAAGTTTAACCAGACCAATTACTTCACTGAATTGATAGAGTCGAAGTTAAGCTAGATGGAAATATGTGTCATAACAGTACTGCTCCTGAATGCTGGTATATATACCTTCGTCTGGTAGTTCCATATGCAAACCTGCCCTTTTCCGTGGCCCGTCAAGATCCTGTGATATGTAGTATTGAAGTTAATAAAGATGAAATCTAATGTGGGTATATGTCTAACAAAAGCATCTTAATTGTTAAAGAGCGCATGCCACTCTGTCAAGTGATCGACAACGCGCTCACCAAGGCTCGGTGGGGTGCACATCTATGGAATAGACGACGCCTCCAAACTTGATTGTTGAAATGATCTGATACAAACCAGGAAATGACAGTAAATTTACTAATTTATCACAGTCAGGAGCAATGTTAGCACAACTAGTTTCTACGAGAAACGCTTGGATTGCATGCAAATCAGTTTTACATACATATATTCCTGTGTGAATCAGGACAGTCTCCGTGTGGCATACTATTCCCAATGAGCTCTTAACAATGGATGATATGCCAGCATGTTGTTTGCAGTTGTTGTTTCTCTATTGTTTGTCAAGTTCAGACCTTTTCTTTTTCAATCACCGCATCTGCAGCCTTGTTCCCTCTTTTCAGAAATATGTTTTACTATGTAGCAAGATCAACCATGCCAATCTCACCTGCTGGGTTACTGCTGCCTGGCAGCATGCTGGGTCACAGATGACAGCCGTCAGCATCTCTCGGTGCACCTGGCCCCCAAGCTCCTTGACTCGCCTAAAAAAATCGATGTGCTTTTTCAGCTTGTTGCCAATGGATGGCTCCAAATTCAAATTTTTGAGGTGCTGGTCGGAACCCATAGCTAGCAACCATCAACACCTCAAATTTGCCCCTGTCTTGCGATGGTGGTAACAGGAGCTCTCTCAATGTCATAGCCACGACCAAAGTAGAATGCGGCTCCAGCATCTGAAACGTGGGTGAACTCGGAGAACAGAAGTAGTAGTAAAGCGCGTATGAACTTGTCGGTGTAATCCAGACGCCAACGTGATAGTCTGTCCTGTTAGTCAGGGTCACCGGGCATTTGATGAGCCTTTTTGGCTCGAAGGGGAAGCGGAGCTCCAGTGGGTACACGTCCAGCTCTAGCAGCTTGCTGGTTTCAGAAGTCCCAGGGCTCAACTGCAACTGCAAGCAACAAAGGCACAAAGTCCTAACATTATCCCCTCCGGGTTTTTTTTTCAAATTTAATATTTTTCACTGTCTCCAAGATGTGCAATCGATCACTACTTTTTATAACCATATCTTAAATGAGCACTGAAATCTGGTTGTATGTTATTTCAATATGGATAATCTCCCTAATTTTAAGCATAGAACCAAAACATATTCTAAGGTGTAAAGTAGAGGACAGTGAGTAACTGTGTACTAGTATTGGTACAGTTATCCATGAATATAGCCCTTGTTCTGCTTCCCTTGAAATTTTGAAAGTGATTGGTGGTAAAAAGAAACTCACCTCAGTGCTTGCCTCTCCGGGTCCCTCGGGCACACTGATTAACTGCTGCAATGGTGCTGCAGAAACAGCCATGGACTGCACGTCATCCATCAACTTGGGTACACAACTTGCCTACAAAACAAATGGAGATCATAAAGACAGAACATCTAACAAAAATCAATTCAAGTTTCTCCTCCGTGATGAATTTTCGTGAAAGGGAAAACTGTGGGCGCCTCTCCACATGCAGCTGGTTATGGCTAAAATGGATATGGATGTCAGAAATACCTGAACTATCTGTATCTATATCCGCTAAAAGGTCAATATAGAGGTCCATTTTTCATTATTTTTTCTCTGTCTGAAATTACGAATCTAGAATTGTATTTAATTGTTTTTTGAAATATCTGATATATCTGTATCCATGACGAATAATGTACTTGATGATACCATCTCAAACTTATCTCTATGACTATTTACTTATGGCAAACGATATTACGTTTGATAGTATTAAAGTACACCATTTAAACTTTTAAAGTTACATACATAGCTAGTGACTAATTATATTAATTTTAATATTATTAATGGTTTATAAAGATTAAATTTAATTAATTTTAATATGACTACTCATATTAATTTAAATACTTTATTTTATTTACTATTGATTAAAATATTTTATATATGCTATTTATTTTATTTATTTATTTATTGAAATATTTACTGATAAATATGTTATTTCGATGAGCTGTCTTACTACTTTATAATGATATTTTCGTACTAAACCACCGATAAAAGCAAATGGATACTTGGTGAGTCGGTATTCAAATAACAATCTAAATTTAAACAATTTGTTTTGTATTCGCATGTGTTCCTGTGTTTACATCATAATATATCAAAGCAGATCATTCGCACAGTCTGTGGGTAGGTGTGATTTCAAGGCCAGCAGTCTATGCCACGGACCACAGATGTTTTGTGACACGTTATGGTGGTTGAAAAAGTACCGGGAGGTACTTTCCTATTTTGGTAAGGTACCAGGAGGTACCATTGTAAAATTTCTCATGTTTTGGATTACAACAGGTCTTGCCTAGCTACGATGATAAAATTAATAAAATGCAGAATGAGAGCATGAGTGACTTATTGCGGAAATGAAATAGATTTTGATCGCTTAGTTATTAACCTTTCGATTTGTTGTTTTCAACTTAAGGCTGTGTGGACATATATGCCTTGTTTTTGCTAGCTGCAGTAGAAAATGATGTCGATCATCTTCTTTACCTCAAAAGTAGAGTTGAGTGTTTCAGGCTCCGTCCTAATCAATTGCGTTGAGTGAAAGCTTTCCTGCTGTGTATTATAAAGTTACAGAATCAGTTGCCATCTTCAAAGTAGCATCAGAAAAGTTTTATTGCTCTGTTATTATGGAGATAATGAAGAGTTGATTGTTCATATACCTGTTCTCCTGAAGACCCGGAGTTATTTTCCATGTGGCCACAAACTGGAGAAACCATTTGAATTGGGGTATCATTCTCCTTCAGCATTTCAATGATATGATCTATAGTAGGTCTTTGATATTGATCATTGTTTACACAGAGTTGTGCTATTTTAATGCATCTCATTACTTCTGGGCAATCTGATGTATCTAGTGATTTATGCCACTGCAGGATTTAAGACTAAAGTAAGAAACCTGAAATTATAGCCTCAGTTATTCCAAAATAGCTATCATTGCCTGCCATGCATACAGTTGAAGAAAAACTCCAAATCAAAGAGAATCTTAAATGTGACATGGCAATATGCTTCTCGAATTAGGTGGGTTTTTTCTTACATCTTCGGAATCAAAGAATTCATTGCTTCCCCTCAATAATTTTATGATTATGATACCCAAACTATAAATGTCTGACTTGAAAGATATTTCCCCTCTATTCCAATATTCTGGAGCAATATATAGCCTGCATTATTGTACGATAGTTTAAAGCATCATGATTCCAAAAATAACAACTGAGTTAGGCTTTATTTCCTTACGGTGTTCCACGGATATTTTTAGTAATTATTCTGGACTGTGATCCACTAAAGCATCTTGATAAGCCAAAGTCTGTTATTTTGGGAACCATGTCAGCATCCAATAGAATATTTTCAGGCTTGAGATCCAGATGGTTAATCCGTTCGTTGTTGTGAAGATAATGCAAACCCTGACAAATTCCATCAATCAAATGATACCGAATAACCCATTCAGGTCCATGACATTTATCTGTCAAGGTAAACAAGATGTCAAGAAACAATTCATAAGATCTAAAATTCTATCGGCTTGCTGTCTAAAGATTAGAATGAGAGACTTAACATCCTTGGTAGTTCCATGATGCGACATAATACCTTTGAGATAATCATGAAGACTTTTATTGGGAGCATACTCGAAACAAAGGAGCCTTCGTCGGACATCAGCTGTAACCAAGTGCCCATTGTATTGTATCACTTGTCGTGATGTATCAAAGCAGTAGCCTAATAATCTTACTATATTTTTGTGTTTAACCCTTATCAGACATATAAGTTCATCCTCAAATTCCTTCTCAGAAAATTCATCAGTTTTCAAAAGAATCTTCACTGCTACTTTCCCATTTCGAAGAAACCCCTTTCAAAGATAGACAATATATCATTATGCTTTGTCATCAGCATTTAATTCCATGCAGTCAATAATATTTGAAAAAATAATTTTGCAAAGATATCAAGAAATAAATATCCATACCATATAAACTACTCCAAACCCACCTCTACCAATCTCTACAGCGAAATTATTTGTAATATTTTTCAAACATGCATATGATAGCATAATTGGCTCTGCACTTGAATTCAGTTATTATGCGCTCCAAGGCTGCACGCTCGTTATCTTGATTGTCCATTTCTGCAAAACATAATGCAGGAAATTGTATTTTCCCATTTCCATATACATATAGAGAAAGAGCCCATAGAATCAATATAAATATATTACAATAGGAGTCATACACATACACTAGGGAGGAAATGAGCCAACTCCCCTTCAACACAGATTGGATCATACTGATTTTAAGTTTCTAACCAATATTGGATCATTTGAAAAGCAAAATTTCTTAGACTAGTGCAAGCATTGATGCATGCATTTATTCCATGAGACACATTTCGAAATGTTACATGTTTAACTTTTGTACCCTAAAACAAATTATGCCATTCTTTGTTGGGTCAGACCATGACATTCAATAAATGGCTTTGTTTCTAGAATGTTCATCAGTAAGATCTGCAATATGTACTTTGCACTAGTAACTGTTACATGTGTGATCTTCTAGTTGAAATGTGCATATGTATATATATATACATTAGTAGCATTCATATTTAACATTTCCTCATATGTAGGTACCACACATATCTATTGGTATCGTCCATTCACCTAGTTATCTTAAAAACTTCTTATTTCTCATGCATGTATAATTTTCATTATATGTGCATTTGGTAATCAAGATATGTGGGAAAAACTGCAAAAACCCAACTCTGCGCAATTTGGGTTTGCCAAACTCCCTTACAACCTTTTCCTTTTGTCATTCTTGCACCCCCAACAAGTTATTGTTTGATGTCAAATATACCATAATTTTGTTGACTACATGATGTGGAGCTTGTATCAGTGTGCAGTTTCTATTTGTGTGGTATATATAGTGGCTTATCACATTGCTTCTGAATGACTCCTATACCAATTAGCTAATCAACTATATTGCTCCATTTTTTGCAACCCGAAGAGAGTAAAAGTTCTTGAGTATGTAAGAACTGCAGACAATGGTGTTATATGTTAGGTTAAATAGCCACAGATGAGAGAGTAGTAGAAGCATAGTTGGAAGTTGCCATGTCACATAAAAGCTATGCAAGCACCATACTACATTAACAGCTCTAGGTTATTTATCATAAAAATAAAACTTGCATGTGTCAGACTGACAAGAGGAGGTGTAGGGTATTCCTTAAAACCCCCATAGTTGCACTAAAGATGCATCAAAAGTGTGAGACATTTAAAAGGAGCAACGGAAAGAAAGTAAGATTCCTTATTAGAACTTAAGTAATCTGCATATAATTTTGTTTGAAATTATCGGAGTTTCAGCTCCCCAAAATTTCTCCAGATAAGTTGCCCCATCAAACTAGAGGAGAAGCTAGCATCAAACAAGGAACAATGAAGTTCCTCCAGATGAAATTGTGTCCCATCAAACTGGAGAGAAGCTAGCATCAACGGCAACTGTAGTCTGGTGGAGAAGCTAGCATCAAACGAAACTTCTGTGCTTGGCGATTGAGCTAGATTATTGATAGGAGCTTGTGACAGAATATGTCCCATCAAACTCACATGTATATTGTGTTAGATGTGATCTCCAACTCTTTCGCCTCCCACGTGCCCTGATCGGGGGCGCTCCAGCCATTCACTGGCTGTGGGCCCCCTCTCGCACAGCGCCAAATAAAAGGAAGGGGGCGTGGCTGGGCACGGTCACCAGAATTTGCCATGCTACAGTACCCCTAAACAACCCTAGACTCAACCCGATCTGAGGAGGGCGCTGAAGCGAGGGGAAGGTGCCATAGCCCCTGCGTCGCCACAGCGCCGCCCTCGACATCGTCGCCGTTACGCGACCTCTCCCCCAACTCGCCATTCACCTCGTCGTCAACCAATCCCGACGGTTATCAACCCTACCTCTCTCTATCTCTCCCTTTGCCTCTCTCTGTTCATGTTTCCTCAATGTAAACCTTGTTTTTATTCACAAAGTCAATGCAAGAACCCACTGATCTACTCCTAGAACATCCTATAAGTCTATCATATTGCACTTCGTTGGAGCAGTTATTTTCAGGACCAGAAAGATGTACATCTTAGTGGAAGATACAATTAGACAGAAAAAAGCAAAGGGAAGGATATACAATGGCAAATGGGACAAAGAGATGTATATGCACATGTTTATAGTTAGGACTAACCTGGAGAAGGCTTACCAGAAGTTTAGAGCGAAGGAGCTGAGAAAGAATAACCAAGAGGTTGGAAGAGAAGGTCCGGTTTTGTGCATAGATCGTACAGAACAAGTGACATCAATATATACTTTTCCCCTCCACATGTGCACCACTAGACAGATTAACTTATCGATTTTAACATCCACGCATGAACAAGGTCTGTGATAAACCTTTCTGAGTTTCTTTTTTAAGAAACAGCAAGGGCCAGCCCCTACTGGTTAATAGATTAATCAAAATAAAGGAAATTACTACAAATACATCTGAGAAGAAAGGAAAGGAAGACTAAAGGACAAGAAACAAAAAGAAAAACTAAAACTAAACATTTGTGAACTTTACTGTGCCACAATCGACACTAGAGATTGATCAGGTGATTCTCACATCTATGTGATGATCAAGTGCATGGGCTGAATCAGATGATTGAGCATATTGATCTGGTTTCCAAAAGCAGTAGCCATGGGGATGGCAAAACAAAGCACGAACCTGGAAGATTTGCAGGATAGCCGCGGCAGCGGCAGCGGCTCGCCGATGTGTTGACGCAAAATACGGTCAACACACGAGAGCGCTAGATCGCGCGGGTCGCAAACGGACCAGATCGCAGCTGCCCTGCGCTGACCGGTCAGACCGGTCAGATTCACCGGTCAGACCGGTTACGCCGGCGAGCTACGGGGTAAAACCCTAAAAGCGCCTCCCGGAAGGATCCGTCAGGGAGAACGCCGTCAGGGGTGCCCTAGGGTCGGCAGGCCACCTAGGACGCCTTCGGACGTCGCGGAGATGAAGGAAGAACAGCATATGGGGTTGGAAAAGCTAGGGTTGGAGATACATAAAGTAAAGGATAAAAAGTAGTAGATTTTGATAGATTCGATTTGGTTGCCCTCAATCGGCCGAATCCCCTTATATTTATAGGAAGGGTAGGTCTTGTCCCGCAAGGAAACCAAGTTACAACTCGTTACAACCTCGGAATCCTAATTTTAGAGTCCTAGTCGAATTACAAAAGAGGTGACCGGTCTGACCGGTCCCCCGCACCGGTCAGACCGGTCCGGGCGTGACCAGCTCCTCGCGCCGTCTTCTGTCTCGCTCATGCGCCGTCTTCTATCTTGCAATCCTTCTGGACCACGTGCCAATTTTGGTTGTCAACATATGCCCCCCAGTTTTTTGGTAAAGCTTGCGTACCATAAAACATGCTAGTACCAAAATTGTCATCTAAGGATGATGTTTTACAGAATTCATCGGCCTTTTAATTTTCTAAGGGCGATATCCAAATATCGGCCGTGAGCCGCTTCATCTATTCTTCGTCATCTGAATTGACCGATTCTTGAACCGGTCTTAAAGCAGCGGACATGAAGCCATCCTTAGTACAAGCAAGGAACTCAAAATCCGAAATATCAATCCCGGTCAAGCATTTGAAATTATCATGAGTCCCTAACATGGATGTATCGGCCATAGCAACACATGCCGAAGAATCCGCATGAACCGTCTCAACTTCGTCACCAACCCATTGGATTAAGCATTGATGCAAGGTAGAAGGCACACATTGATTTGCATGAATCCAATCACGCCCCAGGATCACGCTATAGTTATCTTGCACCTCTGTAACGAAGAAAGCGGTTGCCAATGTCTTGCTCCCAATAGTAAGCTCCAATGATGCAACTCCTTTGGCACTCATCGGTTCTCCTCCTCCAACACCGCTGATCATCATGCTTGTCTTGATGAGCTCGCTGTCCAAACCTCCCAATTTCTTGTACAAAGTGTAAGGCATGAGGTTCACAATAGCGCCACCATCAACGAGCATCCTAGAAATCGGCCTCCCTTTAATGTGACCCTTCACATAAAGAGCTTTCAGATGATTGTCCGATTCTAAAGGCTTCTGAAACACAGCATTCTTGGGAGCAAAATCAATTTGAGCCACCCTCTCATCATCTCCGATAAAGCAATAGTCGGCGTCTAAATAGATAACATTGATGTCCATGTCCGTTCTGCTGGGTGAAGGCTCAAAATCAACAGTTTCATCCTCATTGCCCATTTGAGTATCTGAAATAGCAGTGGGCGGAATCGAAACTTTAGCCGAAGAAGAAAATGCATCGGCTATAGAATCATCAGGCGACACCGGTCTGACCGGTTCCTCCTGACCGGTCTGACCGGTTCCAGTTGCCAGAACTGGAACAGGGACGGGCAACCGGTCTGACCGGTCAGGGACACCGGTCTGACCGGTCTCGGCCATGTTAGCCGATTCGGCTGCAGATGGTTCAGTCTTTTCTGGTGTCTTGGCTTGATCATCTTGCGCACCAGAACCATCCTTGGAACCCTGATCAGTAGGCAGAATCATCGGCTTAGCCTCATTGAACCACTCCTCTCTCTTCTTAGCCGATTCTTCTTCCCTTTGCTTTTGAGTACGCAACCGCTGCAATCTCCTCTTCTGAGAATGAGTCAAACCAGGAGGACACCACTTTGGCTGAGTATACTGAGGCAAAGGTATCTTTTTTACAGCCGATGCGCCAATAACATTGGGTCCATCAGCCATTGAAGGATTTACTGCCATGGATCCAATTTGAATCACACTCTGCATAACTGGCTTTGGAATAATTGGTGCAGGCTCTTCCTTCTTCTGAACGGGGCGATATTCCTGTTTGGCCGGCCCTTTGCCCGGCCTCTGCTGGTAACCGGTCTGACCGGTTGGAGGTACCGGTCTGACCGGTCCGTGCTGTGGAGGCACAATCACCGGCTTTTGTCTTGTTTGAAAATTGGTAGGCCCTAGCTGCGGTGGATTCACTCTAGAATGTATAGGAACCTTCGGCCGTGGTTGATTTGATGTGGGGTAGTAAGGCACGTACATTATACCATCTCTCCAAATAGGTTGAGGAGAGGGAGGTTGATATGTTCCCCATAGCCTAGAAGGAGCAACACCATCGAATGAACTTGGGCCTTGATTCCACTTTTCTCTTGGTGCCTTCATTGCACCAGAATTCCTTAGTGGCGAATTTGGTCTCTTTTTAATTGGCCGATCTTGTTGAACGGCCGTGTTTCGCATGTGTTTAGCCATGACTTGATCAAAGGTCGCCTTCGGCTTGAAAGTTTTCCCCTGATCTTTGTCTTGGTTCATCTTCCAAATTCCCACTTCAGGATTTTTAGGTACGAAAGTTCGGACCGGCCTCTGGGCCGGACCGGTCTGACCGGTCAAGGCAACCGGTCTGACCGGTGCCCCCTGGGCAGCAGGAGCAGCCGGTCTTTGATCCCGCGCTTGAGAGTTCGATTGCCCCCCAATTCCAGAAGTCTTCACTGTAATAGTCAAAGTCTTCTTTCCATCAGGAGTTTGCTTCAGAACCACTTCTCTCCCAAGCACTGTGTCATGTTCCGTCATCGTCCTTGGTTCTCCAATCACAATATTCTTGCCTCCTGTTATATCGGCATTGTCTGGCCGAACCAACATCTTGGCCTTCTGAAGATCCATGGTATTAACCAACATGTTGTTGACTGGAAACGGGTGCTTATCAATTTGCATCTCACTCAAACTCAATCGTCCATCATTTACAGCCGATTGAATCTGTCGACGAAAGAAATTGCAATCATTAGTCGCATGAGAAAAAGAATTATGAAATTTGCAATAAGCACGCCGCTTTAACTCCTCAGATGACGGAATAGTAAAAGAACATTTGATATATCCACTCTTATGCAATTCATCAAAAATTTTATCGCATTTGGATACATCAAAAGTAAACTTCATCTCTTCTTTCCGATTCCTATGAGTCGGCTTAAGAGATGTGCAAGTAAAGGCTTCATTAGATGCTGGCCATACAAATTCAGCGGCCAACACATTATGAGACTCATCATCTGAACTACTAGAGTCACATTCAAGATTATGCACATTAACCTGATGAGTCCTTTGGCTTTCTTTCAAATCTTTGTTTCGGCTTTCAGCAGCCAAAGCTCTTTGATGCACTTGGTTTACACTAAAGAACTCGACGTTCTCTAACTTCTCCTTGATGTGAGACCGTAAACCATTAAAAACCAAATCAGCAAGATCCTTTTCGGCAATATTGACACTAAAGCAACGGTTTTTAATATCACGGAAACGTTTAATGTAATCATTAACAGTTTCATCACGTGATTATCTAACCGATGTAAGATGTGACAATTTAAGTTCATTGCTGCCAGAAAAGAAGTGATCATGAAATCTTTGCTCTAACTGTTCCCATGAAGTAATAGAATGAGGAGCCAATGATGCATACCATGAGAAAGCAGTACCAGTTAGAGACAAAGAAAATAAACGCACTTTCAAAGCCTCACTAGAGCTAGAGTCGCCTAGTTGCGCCATGTATTGACTTATGTGTTCAAAAGTGCTTTTAGAATCCTCCCCATTAAACTTGATGAAATCAGGAAGTCTAAATCCAGCAGGGAAAGGAACTAAATCAAATCTAGGAACATAAGGCTTTTGGAATAACCTAGCCTTATCCCTGACATCCACTCCCAAATTCTCTTTAAGAGCTGAAGCCAAATCAAGTTTGTACTTAGAAAATATCTTATCTAAATACTCTAATGAATTATCTTGTGAATTTGGCTGTTGAGTATTTTGAACGGGAGTAGAAGGCAAATTCCCCGATTCTGTCTCCGTGGGACCGGTCTGACCGGTCACAGTGACCGGTCTGACCGGTTGATGCAGCCCAAGGTTGGCCGCATCTGCCCCACCAGGACCGGTCTGACCGGTTACGGTGACCGGTCTGACCGGTTGATGTTGGCCAGACTGATTGGCCGACATCATCCCCTGCATCTGTTGGCCGAACCTTCCGAAGAGCACGTAAGGTACTGGGGCTTGTGAAAATAATTGTTGCACTAGTGGGGGTACAGAATATCCATGGTTTGGATTTTGCGAGGAAAAATTTGCAACTTCGTTGTTAATTCGACCATAACCAGCCGAATTAGGTAAAGTTGCAAACGGCTGAGGTGCAGCAGGCCGAGTAGACATTAGATTGGATGGTGTAACAGATTGGCCTTCAAAATAATTCAACGGCATACCGAACGTAGGTTGTTCTATGGGTTTTGTTGCCGATGTTTTAATTTCAGGCACAAAAAGTACTTTGGGAATTAAAAGATTAGGATCGGCGGCAGGTGGTTCAGCCATGGGCTGTTTGCCTTCCGATTCTAAGCACTAGTTATGCATCCAATTAACCAACTTAACGTTATTCTCAGCCATCTTATCTTCCATGTACTTTAGAAAAACTTCATGAGATTTTTCATTAGATTGTACCTTAGGAAGTGCCGCTGAAGATGTAGCAGATTCATCTACCTCCTTGATCTTGGAGACCACGCCCTTGCGGTCCTTCTTGAAGTGCGAGAGGTAGTAGAGGCGATCTTCTTCTGCTTTCTTCTTCAAATAATCCTCAAGCCCTTGACGATCTTCAGCAGAAAGTTCATCGTCCTTGATGACGATGACGTTCTCAAGATCCAATTCAGCGGTAGAACCCATCCAGATAGAATTAGATTGATCGGCTGCACGAACCAGATCTCCAATTCCCCAGCGGAGTCGCCAAAAGTATGTTGACGCAAAATACGGTCAACACACGAGAGCGCTAGATCGCGCGGGTCGCAAACGGACCAGATCGCAGCTGCCCTGCGCTGACCGGTCAGACCGGTCAGATTCACCGGTCAGACCGGTTACGCCGGCGAGCTACGGGGTAAAACCCTAAAAGCGCCTCCCGGAAGGATCCGTCAGGGAGAACGCCGTCAGGGGTGCCCTAGGGTCGGCAGGCCACCTAGGACGCCTTCGGACGTCGCGGAGACGAAGGAAGAACAGCATATGGGGTTGGAAAAGCTAGGGTTGGAGATACATAAAGTAAAGGATAAAAGTAGTAGATTTTGATAGATTCGATTGGGTTGCCCTCAATCGGCCGAATCCCCTTATATTTATAGGGAGGGTAGGTCTTGTCCCGCAAGGAAACCAAGTTACAACTCGTTACAACCTCGGAATCCTAATTTTAGAGTCCTAGTCGGATTACAAAAGAGGTGACCGGTCTGACCGGTCCCCCGCACCGGTCAGACCGGTCCGGATGTGACCAGCTCCTCGCGCCGTCTTCTGTCTCGCTCATGCGCCGTCTTCTATCTTGCAATCCTTCTGGACCACGTGCCAATTTTGGTTGTCAACACGATGTCGTTGAAGTTTGTGTAGCTATCCGCCGGCCACCAGATGGTCACTAAAATTCGACGAATTGTTGGGATGCTTGCTGCGGAAGTTTTTCTGAAAGGGAAATACCTCTTCAGTGTGGGATACTCAAACGAACGGGTCAACCTTTGGTTCTTTACATCCACCGGGTCAATTCTTGCTACCATGGGGAACCGTGTGGGTCTAATACTCTAATTTACCACCTGATGGTGCGCATCTTTAGACCGATCCATGCCATGCATGCATCACCACCGCAGAAATCCAGGGAGCCAAAGAGGCAGGTGAGTTGCACCGGTGCCTACAAAATGTTTGCCAACCAAATGTCCCCGCGGGAGGCGAGAGACCACCCTTACTGACTTTTGTTTTTGAAATAGAAAGTTTTATTAATTTCAGTAACAATACATCAAGATTATACACCAGAACTTTGAAATCCTCCCGGCTTCTTCTTAGGCGGCACACAACCTTACAAAAAGAAAAGAAGAAAACAGCGACACTAATATAATAATGACTATCAATGTGGGGACTAGAACGCCGCCAATCGGTGCGTATGAAAAATTCCTTAGCCATCTATACGCTATTCCTTCGGTACTAAGATGCCGCTATAACCATTTCTTGGGAAATAGGTCCTAATCTAAAAACATGTTCATGATGATGAAATCTACGGCTTAGCGGTTGTGGCGGGCAGTAGCAGTGGGGTGATGTGAGGCCTGTGGGACTGAAATGGCATGTGGTTGCTCCACCCCATATAGCAAGTGTGGGGTTAGTCCAGATTGATAGTATAGGCCTATAGAGTGGTTGATGCCAACTTAAATAGCCACCTTTAAAAAGCATTGAAATCTCGGGTTAACCTTTTTACGCAAAGCGAGAAGAAAAACGTAAGCATGTTGCAGTGTAGGTGTGGTCCACTCGACATGTAGGTTGGGCATGAGCCATTTTCCTAGAGCGGGGTGTCACAGGTGAGGTAGTTGTGGTGGCATGGCGAAAAGGGTTTCTGGTCTGAGGGGTAAACTGAATGAGTTTAGACTTTGTTTGGGAAGATGAGTGTTGAAGAGTATTAAGAGGGATTGGTAGTGCTTGAGTAAGATTTTGACTTGCAATGAAAATTGCTCCAGTCCAATCCTCTTCTACCCGAACAAGACGTTTGAAGATGCATTTCAACATTCAACTCAGGCAATAGTAGTCGAAGGGTCGGAAGAATTCGAGACTAAGCGCTGGCTGCCGCAATTCCACAAACACACACGGAGCGCGTCGCCTGGTCACCAATGCAATCGCCCTCAATTCAATGTAATACCTCATTACGGAGAGCAGAAGAAAAAATGGAAAAATTCCACCATCTAATTCACAGCCAGGACCATTATTGGGCATCGGGATCCCAAGTCCATATGTAAATATAGCACAAATAGCGGCCCTCGGTTGCTGTGAATTTCATCTCCAAAGCTAGCAACCAAGAGCTCCTAGGATGGCTAGAGAGAGGCTGAAAACTTGTATATATAAATTAGCAACATGCGTGATTTACTTTATGCGTGGGGAAGCCGAAGAACGGCCGAAATTAGCAAGTCACAGATGCGGACTTGTCTTTGTAATCTATATCTATATATTTATACTTAATACTCCTATTTATTTTTAAAAGGCGCGTATAAATATCAATGTTCCAACTTTGAAATTTT
>CM014277.1:14657708-14686307 GCA_004135705.1 Alloteropsis semialata
CCATTTCCATACATAACGATTAGTGATGGCATAACTTTTGATAAGTATCATTATTGCATCATCTAAGAATGATCTTATACAAGTCCATAGGACTCAAACTCATGCAAAAATACAATAAAAGAGTAAACATCACAGGGACGTCCTTCCCCGGCCGTCATGGAGGAAGAGGAGAAGGACGAGGCGGTGCCCGACGACGTGTTCCAGGAGCAGGAGCACGCCCGGGCCATGGGCGTCTCGGTGGAGGAGAGGCGGCGCAGGGTGGCGGAGACGCTTGTGCAGGCCACGGCGAATGCAAGGCCAGTCTCCGAGTTGGGGACCAGAGCCAATCTTCGTGGCGACTTCGGCGCAGCGGCATCCTAAGCTCCCTGTCTTCCGGCCCCGAGTCGCGGTGATGAAGAGTACTCGGTGAGTTGTCGGTCTTCGCGTTTCTTCTTGTTATCATTTATCTCCGAGTTCTTGTTTTAACTTCCGAGTGCTTTTTTTTCAGCAATGCCTCCGATCTGGACGGTGAGGCGGCCAGCGGGAGGGCTCCTTCAACTGATGCCCTGCGAGGCCCGAGTGCTCCCCCGGCCGCACCTGCAGGCCAGTCATCCTCAGGTGCTACGCCCGAGGTGACGAACTCGGCCGATGGGCCGGGAGCGGCGCAGATGGCGGAGGTCCTCGTCAGGCCTGACCCGGAGGTGGTAGTGGAGGTGCCGGCGGCCGACGACGATACGGCGATTACTCCAAGTGTCACTGGGGATCCTGACGTGGACACGGTGATCCAGTCTTCGCCCGCAGGCGCGGGCGACATTGCTCGGGGAGAAGCCCAGGAGGAGGATCTGCCGAAGCAGTCGGACACCTCGGGGACCATCACTGTCCCCGGGGTTGACGCCATGGCGGATAAGGAAGGCTCGGTGATCGCCGACCTTCAGATTGCTGTCGACCACGCCCAGCGCCTTGCAGCGGTTAGATTCCTCCCCTGTCTTGTTGATCTTTTCTTTTTCTTTATTGGCTTTCTGAGTTCTTCGCCTTTTCGGACGGTTGTAGAAATTGGCCACGCTCCGGCAGTCGCGCCTTGCGCAGACTCAGGACGCGGAGTCGGCGCTCCGTCGTGCGGCGAAGGCGGAAGCAGAGCTCAAACGGGTCAAGCGTCAGCGTAATGCTGCCAAGAAGAGCTTGAACGACGCTATCGTGGAGCATCGACACAGTCTTCATCGTAAGGCCCTCTCCTTGTAGCTCCCGAGTAGTTGCTGAACTGTGGGACTTTACCGTGTTGTCTTCATCCTGACCGAGTGCTTCCTTGCCTTTCCAGAGAAAGAGATGGAGAGGGACCGTCACATCAACGAGCTGAAGGAGCTGCGATTTGCGAACGCAACTCTGCAGCAGTCGGAGGAGGTGATGGCGGGCAAGTTGAAGCAGGAGCAGGACTTCCGGAAAGGTGCGGACATGACGATGCTCCAGGCCATGTATACAATTCAGAATAACTCTCAAATCATAACAGGCTTGGAGCAAGATCTGACATCGGCGCATCTGGCCCTGACGGAGGTCAATGAGGCGGCGAGGGACCTGCTGGACTCCGTGGCCCCGGAGGAGGGTGAGCCGACTGCCTTAGTCGCGCGTCTTCAAGCTGCGCCAATCCGCATCACCGAGCTGATCAAGGAATCGGCCGTTGTGTGTGCGAACGACGCCTTGGCACGTGTTCGGACACTATACCCGCGGATTGACCTTGCGCCGGTTGGCGATGGGGTGGCGGCGGACGCCACGACGGAGCAGGTTGATGCGGCGATGGCTGAAACTCGCCCAATCGCCGAGAAAGTTGGCGAGGCTCTCAAGTTTGAGTAGAGTCCTATATTCTGTAGCAGAGTGATGTAAACTTTTGTATATACAAGTAGTCAGAAACAAGTAAAACAAGAGTGTTGGATACTTTGTTTTATGTTTTAATGTTGCCCGAGTAGCTTTTGGCTGAAATGTGCTTTTCCCTTTGCTTCACTTATCCTAAGTTCATAACGTCGAGAGCAGATCCCGTGCACGTGTAGAAGGCTTAGGCGTCGTTCCAGGCCCGGTTACACAGCATTTAGTTAAGAACTACTCGGGAACGGAGTGATTCCGAGAGGTTTTGCAAGGAGAACAAATATACGAAGGAAAAGGCATATACTATAATTGAACTTTGTGATACATAGCTTTTCTTGGGTAGAATCGGCGTAAATGCTCTATGTTCCACGGGTGTGGGACCTCGGTGCCATCCTCATATTGGAGACGAAAAGTACCCGGACATATGACCTGAGTCACGATGAACGGGCCTTCCCATGGGGCGGAGAGTTTGTGAACCCCTGCTGTGGATTGCACTCGGCGTAGGACGAGGTCACCAATGTTGAAGTCCCGTTGCTGGACGTTCTTGTCGTGGTAGCGTCGGAGTTGTTGCTGGTAGCGCGCGTGTTGTATGAGCGCGTTAACTCGGTGTTCTTCGATGGAGTCTAGGTCCACCTCGCGAGCTGCCTCTGCTTCGCCTTCATCGTAGTTATCGATGCGCGGTGATCCAAAAGCAATGTCGGTGGGGAGGATTGCCTCGGAGCCGTAGACGAGGAAGAATGGAGTATGACCTGTTGCACGACTCGGCTGAGTCCTGAGTCCCCAGATGACTTGTGGTAGCTCTTGGTGCCACCGTCCGGCGAATTTCTTCAATGGGTCGAAGACTCTTGCTTTTAGTCCTTGGAGTATCATGGCGTTGGCTCGTTCCACCTGTCCATTACATCTGGGATGGGCGACGGAGGCGTAGTATACATCGATACAGCTTCTCTCGCAAAAGTCCCAGAAGGCGGACCCGGTGAACTGTGTCCCCAAGTCGGTGATGATCCTGTTAGGGACTCCGAACCGGTGTGTGATTTCTTCGATGAAGGCGGCGGCTTGCTTTGACGTTGGAGTTCCGACGATGGCCTTGTATTCTATCCATTTGGAGAATTTATCGATGGCGACGAGGATGTGTGTGTAACCTCCCGGGGCTGCTCTGAATGGTCCCACCATGTCCAACCCCCAACAGGCGAATGGCCACGAAGGCGGGATGGTGCGTAGAGATTGGGCCGGGAGGTGTTTCTGCTTGGCGAAGAATTGGCACCCCTGGCATCAGCGGACGAGTGCTTTGGCGTCGGAGACGGCGGTGGGCCAAAAGAACCCGGCTCGGTATGCTTTCCCGACTAGAGTTCCTGCGGCGGCGTGGCTTCCACAAACTCCCGAGTGGATGTCATCAAGGATCTGGAGGCCGACTTCTTTCGTGACGCATTTGATGAATACTTGATTTGTGGCGGCTCGTCTGTACAAGGCGCCACCGACCACCACGTAGTTTTTGCTTCGGCGTTCCAGGATCTTTCGCTCCGTGGGGTCCTTTGGCACCTTGTTGTATGCGAGGAAATCTATGAACTCGGCCATCCAGTCTTCTTCTTCGGCGTTAATGGCCAGCACCTCGCAGAGTTCCGGGGCAGGCTCTGGCTCGTCGCCCAACTCTTTAACCGAGGGTTTGAGGAGGCCTTGCACGAACACTCCCCCTGGAACTTCTGCGCGGGTGGATCCCAGCTTGGCGAGTGCATCAGCGGTGAGGTTGTTTTCCCGTGGGACGTGGTGGTACTCAACTCCGTAGAATTTCCCCTCCTGCTTGTGCACTGCCTCGCAATAGGCGTTCATCCGCTCGCTGTGGCGATCCCACTCTTTGTTCACCTGGTTTATAACAACAGCAGAGTCGCCATAGACCAGGAGCCTCTTTATGCCTAGTGATGTGGCGATGCGGAGCCCGTGGAGAATTGCTTCGTACTCGGCGGCGTTGTTGGTGACAGGGAAATAAATTTGGAGGACGTATCGGAGCTGTTCCCCTTTCGGCGAGATGAAGAGTACCCCGGCCCCTCCTCCGTCGATCATCAGGGAGCCGTCAAAGTACATCTTCCAGTGTTCGCCGCTGGTGTCTTCTTTCGCGTCCTGGCTCTCGGTCCATTCGGCGACGAAGTCGGCGAGGATCTGTGACCTGATGGCAGTGCGCGGGACGAAGTCTATGATGAAGGAGGCGAGCTCGACGGACCACTTGATGATTCGCCCCGTGACGTCTCTGTTGTGGAGGATTTCCCGAGTGGAAATTGCGTGACCACCTTGATGCGATGCGCTTGGAAGTAATGCCGGAGTTTTCTTGACGTGATCAGCAGTGCGTAAAGTAGCTTCTGCACCTGGGGATAGCGAGACTTGGACTCGCTGAGTACTTCGCTCACGTAGTAGACTGGTCGCTGCACTCGTTGCACCTTTCCTTCTTCCTCCCTTTCCACGACGATAACGGTGCTCACCACGTTGGTCGTGGCAGCGATGTACAGGAGTAGCGTTTCGTCATTATGCAGAGCGACGAGTACTGGTGGGTTGGAGAGGTAGTTCTTGAGGTCGGTGAAAGCTTGCTGCGCCTCTTGGTTCCACTCGAACCTGTCGGTCTTCCTGAGGATCTTGAAGAACGGCAAGCCCTTATCCCCCAGCCGGGAGATGAATCTGCTCAAGGCCGCCATGCAACCAGTCAGCTTTTGGATCTCTTTCTTCCTAGTCGGCGGTTTCATCCTCTGGATGGTGTCTATCTTCTCTGGGTTGGCTTGAATGCCTCTGTTGCTGACGATGAAACCGAATAGTTTCCCTTTGGGTACGCCGAAGACGCACTTAGTCGGGTTCAGCCTCCAGTTGAGCCTGCGGAGATTGTTAAACATTTCGGAGAGGTCGGCGATGAACTCGGCTTCGATCTTCGTCTTGATGACTATGTCATCGACGTAGGCCTCGGCGTTGCGGCCGATCTGAGTGCCCAGGGTCAAGTTAATGGCCCTCTGGTAGGTGGCTCCGGCGTTGCGGAGGCCAAACGTCATCTTGGTGCAACAGTAGGCGTCGATCGGAGTTATGAAGGATGTCTTCTCCTGGTCTTCTTCTTTTAGGGTGATCTGGTGGTAGCCGGAGTAACAATCAAGGAAGCATAGGAGTACGCATCCGGCGGTGGAGTCAACGACTTGGTCGATGAGGGGTAGGACGAAAGGGTCCTTAGGGCAGTGCCTGTTGAGATCCGTGTAGTCAACACACATTCTCCATTCATTATTCTTTTTTCTTACAAGGACTGGGTTAGCGAGCCAGTCGGGGTAAAAGACTTCTCTAATGAACCCGGCAGCTAACAGCCTTGTAATCTCTGCCCTAATGGCCTCCTTGCGGTCCTGCGCGAAGCGTCGGAGCTTTTGGCGAACTGGCTTGGCTTTCGCGTCAACCTTCAAGGAGTGCTCGACCACCTCCCTCGGAACACCCGGCATATCTGATGGAGTCCATGCAAATATATCGGCGTTGTCCCGGAGGAAGGCGACGAGCGCGCTTTCCTATTTGGGGTCGAGCCCTGATCCGATCAGGGCGGTTTTGGAGGAGTCGGAGAGCCCAAGTGAGATAGGGCGCACTTCTTCAGCCGGCTGCATTGTGGTCGGTGCGGCTCTTCGCTTGGAGGACTCGGGGACGGAGCCCGGGTCTCCTTGGAAGGTTCTTGCCTCGTGGACCACCTCCATCTGCAGCACGCTGCGTTCGATGCCGGTGCAGAGGTGGAGCCCTTCTTTGTCGCAACGCTTGGAGATGTGGACGTCGCTACGGATGGAGAGGACGCCGTTTGGTGCTGGCATCTTCATCAGCAGATACGTGTAGTTGGGGATCGCCATGAACTTGGCGAGCGCTGGTCTCCCCAGTATGGCATGGTAGGCGGTGGTGAAGTCGGCGACCTGGAAGTTGAGGTACTCGGTCCTGAAGTTGTCCTGATCGCCGAAGGTGACGGGCAGAGCAATCTGCCCGAGTGGTTTGGAGCCCTTGCCCGGGATCAGCCCGTAGAACGGGTGGAGAGAAGGAGTCAGGGCGTCGAGGCCGATGCCCATGTCCCTCAGCGTCTGGTCGAAGATGATGTTGAGCCCGCTCCCACCGTCGACGAGTACTTTGGTGAGGCGGGCGTTGTGCACGATCGGGCTGAGTACCAGCGGGTACTCGCCCACGTCGGAGACCTGGAACCACTGGTCCTCCCTGGAGAAGGTGATCGGCTGCTCAGACCAGCGGAGTGGTTGGATCGGCGATGTGTAGCAGGAGAATATCTCCCGGTCACGTACTTTCTCCCGGCGCTTGTCGTCTACGGGCGGCGGTCCTCCGAGGATGAAGTTCACCTGCCTGTCGACATTCGGGAAAGCAGGGTTCGCGGGAGCCCCTTTCCCCTTGTCGCCTTTGTCGTCGTCTCGTGGCGGCAGCTTCTCCTCCTTTTTCTTGTAGGCGTCGGCGAGCCCCATGCAGTCGATCATGCGATGTTTGGACTGCTTGTGGATGGGGCAGGGTCCTTGGAGCATCTTCTCGAAGTCAGCGCTGAAGTTGGACCGTGGGCGAGGGCCGCTACGATCCATGGCGGCGACGGTGAAGTCTCTCGAGCGCTTTCGGTCATCCCTCCTGCTTGGTTCAGGTCGGGGGCGGCGTGTGTCCTCCTTCTTCGGGCGGTCTTCTCGGCGAGGGGGACGATCATCGTCCCGAGTGCTTTTCTTGCCGTAGTGGAGGCGGACGGCCTCCTTGGCGTTCGCCATCTTGTTCACCCGGCCAAAGAACTCGCCGGAGGTCTTTGGCATGTCCTCGCAGAGGCGCTCGAAGACGACGGAGTCGGCGAGGCCATCGAGGAAGTAGCTGATGATCTCGGACTCGGAGCAGCCGGGAACTAAGTTCCGGTTCTCCATATACCGGTCGGTGTAGTCGCGGAGGCTCTCCCCGCGGTTCTGCTTCACCTTGCCCAGGTCCCAGGCGGTGCCTGGTCGAATGGAGCTCCCCTGGAAGTAGCTCTTGAACTTGTCGCAGAGGGTGCCCCAGCTGTCGATGGAGCCGGGCTCAAGGCTGTGAAGCCAGGTCAGCCCTACCTTGGTCATGGCGACGGGGAAGTAGGCGCACATGGAGTCGTGGTCGCCGTTTACCGCGCGGATGGCGATGCTGTACGTCCGGAGCCACATCATCGGGTCCGCCTTCCCGTCATATTTTTCTATGCCTGTAGGTTTGAAGTTAGCAGGCATTCTAATGGATCTTACTCGGGCAGTGAATGCCGGGAAGCCGTCGCAGTCGTTGAGGTTCTCGACGTCCACGTGTCCTGAGTCGGCGGAGCAGTCTTCCGGGGTGTGAGCCCGGGGTGGCCTGTCTTGTCCGAGTGGAGGCCCGTACTTGCGGTCGAACTCTCGGCGGCGCGCGGCCTCGGCAACCTCAAGCTCTCGGCGTTGGCGCGCGTCGCGATCCAGCCCTGGGGGCCGTGTTCACGATTGTACTCGGCGCGCCGTCGGAGCTCTTCCTCGTCCCTTCGCCGATGACGGTCGTCGAGGTTCCTTCGGAGATCGCGGTTGCGGAGTTGTTCGCGGAGATCCGGCTGTTCGACCACGTTGTGATCGGCTTCTCGGCGGCTGGCCGACTTGGAGTGGTGAGACGAGGAAGCAGGAGCCCTCTGGGCATTGATCATGCCCGCGGCTGCGGTCAGCCTAACCTTGATCCGGTTGAGCTCCGGGGTTTCCGGGATCCCTTCCAGCTCTTGGTGCGCGGCGGCGAGGTTGGCTGACGGGGTGGCGTAAACGCCCACGCCGCCAATTTCTTGGATGAAGTCGTCTTGGAGATTACGCATGACCCTGGGGTTTAGGCATTCTCGCCGCGCGTCGCGGCATCGTTGCTTCTCACCGTTGCGCTCGATCCTGGCGTCACGGTGTACTTGATCCTCGCCTTGGACCGTTGGCTTCGTCGGCGGATATGTCGGAGACGAACATCTCCCGCTTGGCAGGCGTGATCCTCTTATTCGGAGGGAGGACACGTGTCACCCGCGGGAAAGTCGGAGTTGGTTCTGGTTCAGGCGGAGTCGGCGCATCGTGAGGATGAAGGTGTTGTGTTGCCGCAACGTCCGGAATAGATCCGATCTGGTTGGCCGCGATGGGATCGACCGCCCTGATCGCATTTGGGGAGTAGTCGGTGTTCATGCGTTCGCCGAGTGCTTGCTGGTAGACGGCCCCACTGTTCCCGAGTCCCAGCAGGAATCGTGTCGGCGAGGCGATGCTCTGACGAGCAGATTCGGTGAGTTCGATGCATTCACCGATGGAAGCGATGGCGTGGTCCATGTCCGCCTCGAACTGGCGTTGGCGTGCATCCCATCGGCGCCTTCGCTCCTCGGGCGTCTCCTGCACCCTGCGTGGCGGAGGCGGAGTGGACGAAGCAGTCGGCGGTATAGGAGAAAGCGTGTTCCCCACGGATGGCGGGAGAACGACGCTGGTCGTCGCGGTCGCCGAGTTGTTGGCGATGGCTGGCGACGGAGCGGTGATGGTGACGATCCCGTCTGGCGTAGCGTCAAGTCGCGGCGCTGTCTCCTCCGGGGTGGTGTCACGGGTGAAGGAGAGCTCTCCCTCGGGTCCGGCGGTGAAGACCATGGATCCGAAGAAGAACATAGCCCCTCAGCGATGGAAATCTTCACGGATGCCGGCGTGATGACGGCGGAAGTGGATGCCATCGAGCTTGCAGATTGATCTCGTCGATCAACCCCTACCTGGCGCGCCAACTGTCGGATGTTTGGACTCGGCAGTCCACACAGGGTAGCCTACGTGGTTGATTTGTTGAGGGACAGATCGAGGATCAGAAGCCGATGGTAACACAAGACGCAAGGATTAAACAGGTTCGGGCCGCCGAGATGACGTAATACCCTACATCCTGTGTTGGGGGTGATTGTATTGCTGTGTATGAAAGTTCCTTGAAGGATCTCCGTAGTTGGGTTCTGTCCTAGGTTGTGGATTGTAATCGTAGATGTTCCGTTCTGGTGGGGGGTCTCAAGGCGCCTTATATAGTCCGGCTGCCTTGAGTTACAAGTCGGCTAGAGATCGTAACCTACCTGAAATACAAGGATGCGATCCTATAACGATTACAGATATCTTTCCCTATAATTCCGGCTAGTTTATCTTGATCTCCGAGCTTTCTGCGGGATACGCCGCCTGCTTCCTTGCCGCGCGCGCCGTCGCGCCCATCCGGCTCGTCCGACTGGTGGGCCTCCCGACCGGTGGGCCTCCCAGTCTGACAAACCGATCCAGTTGCACTCGGACCGGGCCGCCCCTTGCCGGTTGGGCCAATCCGCCTTCTGGGTACCCCTGGGGCCGTCAAGATGACGTAATACCCTACGTCCTGTGTTGGGTGTTTGGATTGCTGTGTATGAAGTTCCTGAAGGATCTCCGTAGTTGGGTTCTGTCCTAGGTTGAATGATTGCTCGTGTTTTGGAGGGGGTTCCCAAGGATATAGTCCGGTTGCCTTGAGTTACAAGTCGGCTAGAGATCATAACCTACCCGAAATACAAGGATTCGATCCTATAACGATTACAGATATCTTTCCCTAGAATTCCGGCTAGCTTATCTTGATCTCCGATCTTCTTGCGTGATACGCCGCCTGCTTCCTTGCCGCGCGCGCCGTCGTAGTCATCCGGTTCGCCCGACTGGTGGGCCTCCCGAGTGGTGGGCCACCCAGTCTGACTAATCGGCCTGATTGTACTCGGATTGGGCCATCCCCTGCTAGTTGGGCCAATCCGCCTTCTGGGTACCCCCAGGGGTCTATCCCCGACAAGCCCCCGAGTAGTACGTGGTTGAGTGACAACTCGGCGAGGTCGTGCCATCGGCAGAGCTTCGAGCTTGCTGCGGTTGGAAGCAAAACCGCATGATACTGGAGAGAAAAGAGAGCCGTCTGCAACGGATGCGCCGCGAGGTGCGTCCGTTGGCCGTAGCCCCCGAGCCTTGAAGCGATTCCGGAGGAATTGGTCCAAGGGTTTGTAGCCTTGTCCTGATCATCTTCGTCGTGGTCACCAGACAATCAACGGATGCACCGCGAGGTGCGTCCGTTGGCCGTAGCCCCCGAGCCTTAAGGCGATTCCGTAGGAATCAGCTCAAGGCTTATTCGAGGAGCATCTTGACTAAATCATCCGGCGTTAATTTCGGCAGCCCGCCCCCTAAACGTGAGGGTCAAAGCATGCCGACAGGTCATCCCGGCGCCAGCCCCCGAGCGTGAGGGCCGAGGCACGCCGAGTTGTCGTCCCGGCACCAACCCCCGAGCGTGAGGACTCGGCGGGCAAGCGCGGCGAGTAGTCGTCTCGGCGCCAGCCCCGAGCATGAGGGCCGAAGCACGCCGAGTAGTCGTCCCGGCGCCAGCCCCGAGCGTGAGGGCCGAAGCACGCCGAGCCCCGAGCGTGAGGGCCGAGGCACGCCGAGTAGTCGTCCCGGCGCCAGCCCCCGAGCGTGAGGGCCGAGGCGCGCCGAGTAGTCGTCCCGGCGCCAGCCCCCGAGCGTGAGGACTCGCGGGCAAGCGCGGCGAGAGTCGTCCCGGCGCCAGCCCCCGAGCGTGAGGGCCGAAGCACGCCGAGTAGTCATCCCGGCGCCAGCCCCCGAGCGTGAGGGCCGAGGCGCGCCGAGTAGTCGTCCCGGCGCCAGCCCCCGAGCGTGAGGACTCGGCGGGCAAGCGCGGCGAGTAGTCGTCCCGGCGCCAGCCCCCGAGCGTGAGGGCTGAGGCACGCCGAGTAGTCGTCCCGGCGCCAGCCCCCGAGCGTGAGGGCCGAGGCGCGCCGAGTAGTCGTCCCGGCGCCAGCCCTCGAGCGTGAGGACTCGGCGGGCAAGCGCGGCGAGTAGTCGTCCCGGCGCCAGCCCCCGAGCGTGAGGGCCGAAGCACGCCGAGTAGTCGTCCCGGCGCCAGCCCCCGAGCGTGAGGGCCGAGGCACGCCGAGTAGTCGTCCCGGCGCCAGCCCCCGAGCGTGAGGGCCGAAGCACGCCGAGTAGTCGTCCCGGCGCCAGCCCCCGAGCGTGAGGACTCGGCGGGCAAGCGCGGCGAGTAGTCGTCCCGGCGCCAGCCCCCGAGCGTGAGGGCTGAGGCGCGCCGAGTAGTCGTCCCGGCGCCAGCCCCCGAGCGTGAGGACTCGGCGGGCAAGCGCGGCGAGTAGTCGTCCCGGCGCCAGCCCCCGAGCGTGAGGGCCGAAGCACGCCGAGTAGTCATCCCGGCGCCAGCCCCCGAGCGTGAGGGCCGAGCGCGCCGAGTAGTCGTCCCGGCGCCAGCCCCCGAGCGTGAGGGCTGAGCACGCCGAGTAGTCGTCCCGCGCCCAGCCCCCGAGCGTGAGGACTCAGCAGGCAAGCGCGGCGAGAGGTCGTCCCGGCGCCAGCCCCCGAGCGTGAGGGCCGAAGCACGCCGAGTGGTCATCCCGGCGCCAGCCCCCGAGCGTGAGAGCCGAGGCGCGCCGAGTAGTCGTCCGGCGCCGGCGCTCGAGCGTGAGGGCCGAAGCACGCCGAGTAGTCGTCCCAGCGCCAGGCCCCCGAGCGTGAGGACTCGGCGGGCAAGCGCGGCGAGTAGTCGTCCCGGCGCCAGCCCCCGAGCGTGAGGGCCGAGCAGCCGAGGGTTCGTCAAGTCTTTGTCTTCCTCGTCATGCGGTAGCGCCAGCCCAGTACTCAAAAGCACTCAGCTAGCGATCTTTGTGGAGTGTAGCGCCAGCCCGAGTGCTGGAAAGCACTTGGCTAGCGACCATCGTGGTGTGTAGTACCAGCTCGAGTACTGGCTGACTCGAGTACTCAGCTGGAGGTGATGCCGGAGTGGTCCAGCTCCCGAGCGCAACAGGCAAGCTCGGGATCCAAACCTGTGCCCTGCAATGAAGATATGAAGGATAGGTAGTATATGGTGTAGCAAATACTAATTTTGGAGAAAAACATTCGGCGTTGTATGTAATAGAATTTCTACTTCCAACTCTTTAAGTCTATTAATTTTCTCGGGTAGTTATCCTGTTATGTTTATGCACCTGATCCCCGATAGCCGTAGGCCATAGCGCAGGGAGCTGGGCCGCATGCACGCGTAGTAACGTAGGCGTACGGAAGAGTCGAGGCTTCACGGATTAAGGCGTGTGCTTCCCAAGTACTTTAGCGACTTGTACAAGAGTGGAAAAAGGAATAAACGATGGAGAAAAATGCAATATGCATCCGTTGGGTGTAGCCCGACTGCTCGTGTAGCGCTCGGGCTGTATAAGCAGTCGGGAACAAACCAAGGGTAGTCGGCGATGATCATGGAGACTTGTATATGGAGATACGCGGTGACCGAAAAATATTGTGAAAGTATTAGAGTATGATTTAGCTTGATTCGTGTCCGAGGCAGAGAATCGGCATGTTGTCCTTGCTTGTAATCGCGACCGAGTAGCCGAAGTCGTCGCCGGCAGGTCGGCGTAACGCCGCAGCGGCATATGCGGATCGGCGGTGTAGCAGCCCGGGTGCACATGCGCGTGACACCGGTCCGTCGCCTGTCACCGAGTCGTTGTAAGTCGTTGCGTCTGGCAGAGTTGCCGGCGACCGGCGGCCTCGCCGATCCATCCATGCGTACATGTAAACAAGGCAGACGTAGATTAGTACGTGAGTAATTATTAAAGATTCCGTGCCCTTCCCTTGCATGCATTCGTGTGTACAGGAAATAGGAGAAACAAAGAAGATTAGAAAAATAATAGTAATAGCCGGGTCTACGTACGCATCGGCTAATTAAATAAAGAATTAGAAAATATGAAGGAAAGCAATATCTCCCTGTTCCTTGTACGCATGGTAGGAAATCACCCCCAGATTGCTTTTGGTTCACGTGCTGGATGACCGGCACCCTCGAGCGGGTCGACCTGAGAGGCCGACTGCTTTCCGTCAGGCGGAGAGCAAAAGCTTTTTCGATCGGGTTCGAAAGCACGACCGCCGCCATGAAGTTGAGTCGATGTTTGGCGTCAACGCATGTCGCTCAACGCCGGCAGGTCCGTGTAGACGTGTTTCTTGCCGCCGGAGTACACGCGCTGCTTCAACCCCCGGGTTTGCTTTGCCGCCGTGCAGGAGGGGTATGCGCTCGGTGTGCACGCCGCCGCCGCCGCCGTAGATGGGATCAGAGATAGGTTTTGGAATTCTGTCATCGAGCTTGTAGATTGATCTCGTCGATCTCCCCCTACCTGGCGCGCCAACTGTCGGATTTGTGGGCCCGGCAGTCCACATAGGGTAGCCTACGTGGTTGATTTGTTGAGGGACAGATCGAGGATCACAAGACGATGGTAACACAAGACGCAAGGATTGAACAAGTTCGGGCCGTCAAGATGACGTAATACCCTACGTCCTGTGTTGGGTGTTTGGATTGCTGTGTATGAAGTTCCTGAAGGATATCCATAGTTGGGTTCTGTCCTAGGTTGAATGATTGCTCGTGTTTTGGAGGGGGGTCCCAAGGTACCTTATATAGTCTGGTTGCCTTGAGTTACAAGTCAGCTAGAGATCATAACCTACCCAAAATACAAGGATTCGATCCTATAACGATTACAGATATCTTTCCCTAGAATTTTGGCTAGCTTATCTTAATCTCCGATCTTCTTGCGTGATACGCCGCCTGCTTCCTTGCCGCGCGCGCCGTCGTAGTCATCCGGTTCGCCCGACTGGTGGGCCACCCAGTCTGACAAACCGGCCCGATTGTACTCGAATTGGGCCACCCCCTGCTGGTTGGGCCAATCCGCCTTCTGGGTACCCTCGGGGGTCTATCCCCGACACCAAGAGGCAATCATAGAACAATTTGGATTGGCCCATTGGATGCTGATCCAATAAGGAGATAGAATCCTAATGGGCTTTTAACCTAAAAGCCCATTAGCACGGTCTATATAAACAGGGGCGGGGCTATGGGTGCAACACACCACGCCACAAACCCTAGCCGTCGCGCCCTCGCCTCCTCGAGCCGCCGAAACCCTAGATCGTGTACGTGGTGCTAGCACATTGGTACACGACGTTCCTTCCTTGCACGTGTGGACTCCGTGGAGGCGCTGCTGTTGTTGCTGCGCTGATCGGCTGCGAAGACGAGGAGCTATTGCCGAACGAGGACATGGAGGAGACGATCGTGATCGACTACTTCCTCTACACCGACGTGCATCTACGTTGGACTGACTGCTCCAACTCTTCTTCCGCTGCGCTGCGCGTCTAGTGGTAACGATCTGTGACCTCTCTACTCGCAAGTTTTCCTGGGTGATATGGTAGTTATTTGCTAGTGTAGCAGATCCTTTTTCCTACAGTGGTACCAGAGCGGTCTTGCGTAGTTTTTGGTTCAGATCATGCACGGTTTTGATTAGATCAATTGGTCATAAGGGGTTTTGGAATAGGTATGGGTTGATAGCATCATGTGATCAAAAAGATTAGTTCATGCTCCCTCTATGATGTTCGTGCAACTTGTCCCTACCGGTTAGAATCACCATTGGGACTAACCGCACGCACAGTCGATAGATTGAGTCAACAGATCGAGATCATGTGTAGCAGTCTTCTCCATTGCACCTATTCGCAATGGTCAATATGATTGGCCTAAGTGAAAATTGAGACATACTAATGGCTCAGATTTGGGTGGATTTGATCGACCTGATGAGATTTTCATAGCGATTTCATAGATGGGATCTATGTAATTTCATAGAGATATCCTGCTATCTGCTATAGAGATATCCTGAGCATCGTTTCGGTAGAAAACGTTCTATGCCTAACTTGTTTTTGCAGGGTATGATGTGAATGGTATGACCTCAATTTCATGTGATGACCTGTGTGTAATTTTTAAGTAGCCTGCGTGCTGCAAGTTAACACAACCGGGTTGAGGTTGTTCCATTATTGTATAATGGCCTGCGTGTCGACTTGTGATGCTTGATTCCTCATGTAATCCTTTCATTAGCTATTAGTGTAGTAGCTTTTCATATATTCATGGAGGCTTTTCAAGCATGGTGGCAATGGTGATCACCACAAGACGGGAGGTGTGGTGATGGAGATCAATGTGGAACCATGATGATGGAGCTCACTATGATTCCAAAGGCCATACTATTCACAATATGATATGATTATATGCCTGTGATGTTTACTTTCCTGTCTTACTATTCTGTTCATGCTTTACATTTGGTGGATGTTTTTGTCATGATAGAATAGCTTCCCTCAGAAAAGTTGAGTTTTTGATGCCTTTTACCAATAGCTACACCTATAAATTTCGATCGTTGTGTGGTAGGTTTGCCAAAGTAAAGTACCACCAACTATCATCATGAATATGGTGGATGTCGGACATCCTCATGCATAGTATTGGTTTACTCAAAAAAGCTATCAAAACAATTTTGGGCTTTATGGCATGGAGTTGGGAGCCGGGGTATTGGATACTGCCCAACAAACAAGAGTCATATAGGGATATGATTAACAAAGTTGTTGTTTACCTATGTCACTAAGCATCTAGCAGTGAAGCCAAAGCTCACTAGGTTTCTAGTGAATATGGATCTTGGACCACTATATGTCGTTAGAGGGAAGACGATGTTGGTATAGTGTAGTGTCTTTTATTAATCTTGTTAATAGAAGGCTCACATAAACTTAGTGCTGAAATCTTTGCATGTTAATTTATGTTGTAGATCATGGCTGCGAATAACACTTCCAGTTTTAATTTGCGATCTATCCTTGAGAAGGAAAAGCTCAATGGAGCTAATTTTATTGATTGTACCGCAATCTGAGAATTGTTCTTAGGCAAGAGAAAACTGAGTATGTTCTTGAGCAACCATACCCAGATGATCTCCCTGAAAATGCAAGTGCTGCAGACCGCAGAGCTTATGAGAAGCACTGCGATGATTCCCTTAACGTTAGCTGTCTCATGCTCGCCACCATGTCCTCAGATCTACAGAGACAATATGAGCATGTGGATGCTCACACTATGATTGAGGGACTACGTGGGATGTTTGAGAACCAAGCTAGGACTGAGAGATATAACATCTCAAAGTCCCTGTTTGCGTGCAAGCTGGCAGAAGGTAGCCCGGTCAGTCCTCATGTGATCAAAATGATTGGTTACATTGAGACTTTGGACAAACTTGGTTCTAAACTCAACGATGA
This sequence comes from Alloteropsis semialata, assembly GCA_004135705.1. Lineage (NCBI taxonomy): Eukaryota > Viridiplantae > Streptophyta > Magnoliopsida > Poales > Poaceae > Alloteropsis > Alloteropsis semialata. The sequence continues at coordinate 14,673,596 of CM014277.1, forward strand.
CCTGGCTATAGATGTCATTCTCCAGTCACTCCCGCCAAGCTATGAACCGTTCGTCTTGAACTTCTAGATGAATGGCATGGAGAAAATGTTGGCTGAGTTGCATGGCATGCTGAAGATAGCTGAGGAAAGCATAAAGAAAAACCCACATCATGTGATGATGATCCAGAAGGAAGGCAAAAAGAGGAAGCGTTGGACGCCTCCCAAGGGCAAAGGCAAGGGAAAAGCCGTTCCCAATGAGCCCCCGAGCTCTAAGCCTTAGCCAAAGGACAAAGCTGGCCCTACTCCTAATAATGAATGCTTTCAGTGTCATCTCAAGGGACATTGGTCGAGGAATTGCAAGAAGTACTTGGAGGAAAAGAAGAAGAAAGGAAGTGAGACTTCCACTTCAGGTATAAATGTTTTAGAAATCTATATTGCTACATCTTCTAGTGAATCTTGGGTATTTGATACCGGATCGATGATTCATACTTGCAAATCGTTGCAGGGTCTAAGTAATGCTAGAAGGTTTGCATGAGGTGATTTGGATGCTCGTGTCGGCAATGGAGCAAAGGTTGTGGTCAAAGCTGTTGGCACTTACCACTTGTCGTTACCCTCAGGATTAGTTTTGGAATTAAATAATTGTTATTGCATTCCTTCTCTAAGTAAGAACATTATCTCTTTTTCATGCTTGGAAGAAGTTGATGGTTATGAGTATTTGTAGCATTAATACCAAAAGAGCTCGGCTGAATGATTTGAATCCTACCTTTATTTGGCATTGTCGCTTAGGTCATATAAATGAGAAATGCATTGAAAAACTCCATAAAGATGGTTTGTTAAGCTCATTTGATTTTGAATCATTTGACACATGCGAGTCTTGTTTGCTTGGAAAGATGACCAAAGCACCTTTCACTGGTCAGAATGAGAGGGCAAGTGAGTTATTGGGACTTGTACATACTGATGTATATGGACCAATGAGTTCTACAGCCAGAGGGGGTTTTCAGTACTTCATTACTTTTACTGATAACTTTAGTAGATATGGGTATATCTATCTAATGAGGCATAAGTCTGAATCATTTGAAAGGTTCAAAGATTTTCAGAATGAAGTACAGAAGCAACTAGGCAAGACAATTAAATTTCTGTGATCTGATTGTGGAGGTGAATATTTGAGCCAAGAATTCAGTGATCATCTCAAACAATGTGGAATTGTTTCGCAATTGACTCCTCCTGGAACGCCTCAATGGCATGGGGTCTCCGAGCGGAGGAACCGAACCTTGTTGGACATGGTTAGGTCAATGATGAGCCAAGCTGATCTTCCATTATCTTTTTGGGGTTATGCTCTTGAAACTGCTACGTTTACACTGAATAGGGTTCCAACTAAGTCTATTGAGAAGACACTATATGAGATATGGACTGGGAAACGTCCTGGATTGTCTTTCCTCAAAGTTTGGGGTTGTGAGGCGTATGTCAAACGTTTGATGTCAGACAAACTCGCTCCAAAATCAGACAAATGTTTCTTTGTGGGGTATCCAGGGGAAACCAAAGGATATTATTTTTACAATAAAGCGGAAGGCAAAGTGTTTGTCGCTCGCAATGGTGTCTTCTTGGAGAAAGAGTTTCTCTCAAAAGGAGTTAGTGGGAGTAAGGTGCAACTTGAAGAAGTTCAAGAAACACCTGAAAATGTTTCGGCACCCACTGAACTAACACGGGATGTGCAAGATGTTGTACAACCCATTGTTGAAGAGCCCACCCCACGGAGGTCTACGAGGGCACGTCGCGCAAGGCAAAAGTTGACACTCCTAACCACGGAGCAGCGTGACATATTGTTGTTGGACAATGATGAGCCCATGACCTACAATGAAGCAATGATGGGACCTAACTCTGAGAAATGGCTTGGAGCCATGAGATCGGAAATTGAATCCATGCATGACAATCAAGTTTGGAACTTGGTTGATCTGATTGAAGGTGTGAGACCTGTCGATTGCAAGTGGGTTTTCAAGAAAAAGGTAGACATGGATGGAAATGTTCACGTCCATAAAGCACGATTGGTGGCGAAAGGTTTCAAACAAATTCAAGGTGTTGACTATGATGAGACATTTTCGCTCGTCGCAATGCTAAAGTCTATTTGGATTCTCCTAGCAATTGCTGCATATTTCGACTATGAAATTTGGCAGATGGATGTCAAGACGGCTTTCCTTAATGGAAACCTAAGTGAGGATGTGTACATGACACAACCCGAAGGTTTTGTCGATCCAAATAATGCTGGAAAAATATGCAAGCTTCAAAAGTCTATCTATGGATTAAAGCAAGCATCTCGGAGTTGGAATCTTCATTTTGATGAAGTGGTCAAAGGGTTTGGCTTCATCAAGAATGAAGAAGAACCTTGTGTATACAAGAAGGTCAGTGGGAGCGCACTTGTTTTTCTGGTCCTCTATGTGGATGACATATTGTTGATCAGAAATGATATTCCAATGCTTGAAGTCGTTAAGTCCTCGTTGAGAAAGAGTTTCTCGATGAAAGACTTGGGAGAGGTGGCTTATATTTTGGGCATAAAGATCTATAGAGATAGGTCAAAGAGGCTGATTGGATTAAGCCAAGACAAGTACATTGACAAGATATTGAAACGGTTCAATATGCAGGATTCTAAGAAAGGTTTCTTGCCAATGTCACATGGTGTTACTCTTAGCAAGACTCAATGTCCAACGACACCTGATGAGAAAGAAAGGATGAGTGTGATTCCTTATGCTTCGGCTGTTGGATCCATCATGTATGCCATGCTTTGCACGTGCCCAGATGTCTCCTATGCTCTAAGTGTTACGAGCAGGTATCAATCAAATCCAGGTGAGGTTCACTGGACAAATGTGAAGAACATCCTGAAGTACTTTAGAAGGACTAAAGGTATGTTTCTTGTATATAGAGGTGAGGAAGAGCTCAATGTAAATGTTACACTGATGCTAGCTTCCAAACCGATAAAGATGATTACAGATCGCAATCTGGTTTTGTGTTCTGCCTCAATGGTGGGGCGGTAAGCTGGAAGAGTTCCAAGCAAGAAACAGTGGCTGATTCGACGACTGAGGCTGAGTATATTGCGGCTTCTGAAGCTGCAAAAGAAGCTGTTTGGATCAGAAAGTTCGTTTCTGAGTTGGGTGTTGTTCCTAGTGCGTCCAGTCCAGTGGAACTCTATTGTGATAATAGTGGAGCCATTGCACAAGCGAAGGAGCCTAGATCGCATCAAAAGTCTAAACACATACTGCGACGCTGCCACCTTATCCGTGAGATCATTGATAGAGGTGATGTGAAGATATGCAAAGTGCACACGGATTCAAATGTTGCTGATTCGTTGACCAAGCCTCTCCCACAACCAAAGCATGAGGCTCACACTAGAGCTATGAGTATTAGATACTTGGAGGATTGATACTAGTGTACGTGGAAGATTCTTGTGTCATGTTTATGTATTATTTAATAAAGTGTTATTTGTTCCTTGAATAATTATTGTACACATTAATTAGCAAGTATGTGACTTGCTCGTGAAACTATGTGTTTGTTGTGATATTATTCTAAATGATCCTTAGTCTATAATTGTTATAAGTAGTGATGTATAGACTAACACATGTATTAATTGATGACCATGTTTCATGGATCATAGATATGAAGATATCAAATTAATAATGTGGACACATGTTAGTGAACATGGTGTTGGATTGACTCACTCCGAGACGCTGCTGGGATTGTTATTTTTATGTGCCATCAGGTGCTCTTGAGTGATATACCTGCTAGATCCTTTGACCTGAGATCGCCATTATTTCTCACTATACGTAGTGGTGCGCTTTGGGGGCTGCCAAATGCTACACCGTAACAGGGTAGTCATAAAAGCAGTTTCGGGTGTTTCATGAAACATGGAATGAGATGTGAGCGGATCAAGATGGAATTTGCCTCTCTCAAATAACGAGAGAGATATCTCTGGGCCCCTCGAGATAGATGGATTGGAAAGTTCATGGCCATGCCAATATGATTAAGGAGTTAATCAAAGATGACTAAAGAGTTAGTCATATTGAATCCACTATTTGATCGAGTGAAATAGTCGAGCTATCACAGGGATGGCACGCATCTTGCCTTGAGCTTGACTGGTATCGTGTGGCAAATGGATGAGTGTATGAGTATATCTAGGTTCAGTCGATATGATCTTTATGTGTATTTAGAGTTAACATGTCCTGCTAGGTGCCTCTGTTAACTTGTGGTTCAGAAATGGTTTCTATTCACGACTGTCTACACATGAACCTAACGGGTCACACACTTAAGGGGTTGGAATTCTGAAAAGCTTGCCTATATGATTGTCTTTAGTGCAAGTGGGAGATTGTTGGTGATATGCCCAAGAGGCAATCATAGAACAATTCGGATTGGCCCATTGGATGCTGATCCAATAAGGAGATAGAGTCCTAATGGGCTTTTAACCTAAAAGCCCATTAGCACGGTCTATATAAATGGGGGGAGGGGGGGCTATGGGTGCAACACACCACGCCACAAACCCTAGCCGTCGCGCCCTCGCCTCCTCGCGCCACTGAAACCCTAGATCGTGTACGTGGTGCTAGCACACTGGTACACGACGTTCCTTCCCTGCACGTGTGGACTCCGTGGAGGCGCTGCTGTTGTTGCTGCGCTGATCGACTGTGAAGGTGAGGAGCTGTTGCCGGATGAGGACGTGGAGGAGACGATCGTGATCGACTACTATCTCTACACCGACACACATCTACGTTAGACCGACTGCTTCAACTCTTCTTCCGCTGCACTGCGCGTCTAGTGGTAACGACCTGTGACCTCTCTACTCGCAAGTTTTCCTGGGTGATACGGTAGTTATTTGCTAGTGTAGTAGATCCATTTCCCTACAGTTCACATGCCGTAGCCCTTCTATGTTTTGGACTTTGCTTTTTAATATAAACTTACAAAATTTGATTGCATTATTCATTCATTGCTAATTTTATCTTTTTTATCAAAAGCTTGAATCAGTATAATATAACATGTCAACCCGTTAGGTATATGTACTAGCACCCAAAGGCCAGTGAAATTTTAATAAAAAATTATACAGTGCTCGAGAAAACATTATGATAGAAAAGATGTTTCAAATAAGTGGATGTGATCAAATTTTAAATTTCAGATTAACATCTTCTATATAGGTGCACATCAACCTGACCAGTTTCTTAACAAACGTATTTCCTCCTGTTGATATATAACTCCAAGGCTTCCAGCATTAGTATAATGCTTATTTATAGGCTGGTCATGCCGTCATGGCTGTAATCTCCGGGAGGGAAAAGGAGAAAGAGAAGACTAAGGTCGGGCCGCTGGGGTCTAGAGCTGCTCCAACCACCTTATTGGTCGGAACCACCAGCGTCGGCAGAATTGCAAGGAGCCGCCAAAATCAGGTAGCCGTCTCTTGCCGGTGTAGCTCCACCATCAGCCGTTCCCGGCGTCGGAGCCGGCAGCAAAATCGGCGAGTGCACGGTCGAGCGCGGCCCTCGCGCGCTCGTTGTCGCGAATCGGCACCTCAGCCAAGCGCACTGAACGCGCACCTCGACGTCCCGTGGCCGTGGGCACGCCGCCTGGGCTGCCTCGTCCACGGCGCGCCCCCCTGCCTGAGCTCCAGCGCGAGCCCGAGGCCCAGCAGGGCACGGCAGGGCACCGGTGAGGAACAGATACGGATGTTTGCACGTCCGAATCATTAGTATTCGCATGCGTCTAAAAAATCAATATGTATATCCGTATTTTATATCTAATTTTAATATAGATGTTAAATGGTACATTTGAATTCATTTTTTGTTTTTTTTCTCTATTCAAATCTAGATACGTATTCGAATAAAATGTGAAAACAAATAAAATATCTAATATTATTTGTATCCGTGAATAATAAAGACTCAACAAAACATCTATCCGAATGGGAATCCATATCCGAACTATTCGTTTTGTTTCGTGTCCAATAAGAATAGACAAGATTCACATTTGCATTTGACAATATTCATATTAGTATTCATATTCAAGTTGAAATATGGTAAAAGGTACTATCCAGATTCAATTTCATATGTATCCGATCCGAGTCCATTTCTACAGGTGCCACAACTCGTGTACATGAAGAACATGTGCTCGGCCCAGCGGAAGAACAGCTTGGATAGGGCCGAGGAACTCGAGGTAATCGAAGATGCATTACCGCGTTGCCATCGGATAACCGATCTAGACTCCGGTAGCTGGATAACTACTTAGCTTCCAATTGCTTCAAGATTGGTGAATCAAATAGCAGCCATCGAATCCTCTTCTTCCTTCTCTTGCTCTCGTGCTCATTGTTCTTCCTCATGCCGCCGCACGCCAAGGCCATAGGATGCCGAGTCCAGAGGGGATGGGTACGGTGTGGGCAGGGCAGCAGGCAGGGAGGTCGCAGCCGGCCGGGGTGATGATCAAGGCGGTGGCGCCTTAGGATTTTGGGTTGCTGGGGTTCGGGGGAAGGCTACAATGGCTTGCGGCCCTAGAAAGGAGGGGTGTGGGGGGAGGGAGGCAGAGGACATGTGGAGGCGATAGTTCGGCCTGCGGGGGACATGGGCAAAGAGCCAAAGACAGGGGGGCTTGAGGCGACATCCCCATGCCCCCCTAAACTTCCAAAAGGGCACCTACTTAATGAGATAATTAGCTCTTATTTAATGCTAAATGGACCCCTCTGAAGCCCAATGTCCATAGGCCAGGCAGGACAGGACCCTTGGCAGGCGGTGCCGCCGGCAGGGGCGAGGCTGCTCACCATGTTAGGAGGGACAGGGTTGAGGGGGCGAGGACAGGTGGTGGGTGGACAGTGCGGCGGAGGCTACTGCTGGCCGGGGAGGAGAAAGAAAAGACACAGGTGGGGGAGAAGAAGAGAAAGCGGAGGCAGGAGAAAGACAACCAAATTCTGTAAGAGACATGGGTGGGCCCGAAGCTAACAAGGTTAGCTGGCTTCCGGTCACCCAAACAGGAGGCCCCTGTTGCCACGACAGCTACATCGCACGTCCCGTTCTGCCGTCGTGGTCTCGTGGGCACGCTCGGTTTGATTCCCGGCCCACATCGAGGTGTCTCTTTTTTTAGAAACAGCCCATATCAAAGTGTGCCACATTAAACACGGTCCCGTTACATGCCGCAGAGGCAGGCGCTCCTTGCCGTTAAGATTTCGAATTCGAAACTCCCCCACCGAGGCCCAACGGCACGTCAGCCGTCCGATCCGCCGCCTTACTACGTGTCAACCGGAGTCCCCCGGTGGCCTATCTGGTAAATACGTGTGTCAGATGCCGAAGCCTCCCTCCGTCCCGGGGCTGCACTGCACGCCGTTCCCACCGGCTGCACACGGTTGCCGCCGCGGCTGCCCGCGGGCACGCGGTGGCGTACCGCGTACTGGCCACGGTAGGTGGGGCCGGCGGCACGCGACCGGCATCGCGCGACACATCCCGTTCGCCTCCAAACGGCCAGATCCGGCTAACGGCGCCGTCGGAGAGGAGCGATCCTGGCCGTCGAATTCGGATACCACCCCACGCCGGCGGCATCTTATACTCGCTCTGTTTTTAATACATATTGTATTAATTTTGTTCTAAGTCAAAATTATATAATTTTAATCAAATCTAGATAAAAATATAATAATATTTACAATATCAATCATGTTTACTATCAAAATATATTTTATGGTGGATTCAACTAAACAAATTTGATATTGTAGATGTTGTTATACTTTTTATAAACTTGGTCATAATTGGAAAACCATGATTTTGGACACAACTAATATCTCTACAACAAAAAAGAAGAAAGTGTGGAAAATTTTTGCCTATGGCTTTTGCACCCTCCCCTCCCCCTATCATAGTCCTTCACGGCGAGCGTAGGGCCATCCCTCGTGCTCCTATCTCCCTCTTGGTTTGCACCCCTCTGCCCCTCGGTTCGAAACACAGTGACTCTAAACCAATCCAATCAAAACAAAATTAAATATATACAAAATTTTAAATCTTAAATTTTTTTAGTAGATGCTATAAATAAATAACAACCCATTTTGATTTGATCTGGTATGATAGTAATTTTAGTTTTTAAAACAAAAATTATGTTGAAAAACTATCCTGAGTTGTTTACACTCAAGATGGTTTTCAAAAACTCGAAAACTTTGTGAACAAATATTATTAATCAAAAGTGACCCATTTTGATTTGATCGGGCATAATAGTAAATTTAGATGTTAAATTACAAATTATTCTAAAAAACTATACTTAAATTGTCAACATGAGGAGTTTACACTCGAGTTAGTTTGCGAAAGTCTTCAAGCTTACTAAACAAATATTATAAATCAAAATCGACCCATTTTGCTTTGATATTGCATGGTAGTAAATTGTACTCTAACTAAATATTATTTGGAAAAACTATATTTAAATGTCACGTGAGCCGTTTACTTTTGAGATTTTTTCAAAAATCTTACAACTTTGTGAACAAATACTATAAATCAAAAGTGACTCGTTTTGTTTTGACATGGCATGATAGTAAATTAGTTTTTAATTTTAAAATTATTATAAAAACTACATTTAAATTGTCACGTGAGTTGTCTACACTTGGCATGGTTTGTAAAAATATTAAATCTTTGTGAACAAAAAATATCAATCAAAAGTGACCCATTTTTCTTTCATCTAGCTTGATAGTAAATTAAATTAAAAATTATTCTAAAAAACAATATTTAAATTGTCATTAAATGTTTACACTTAGAGATGGTTTCAAAAATCCTCAATTTGTTTTGAACAAATACTATAAATCAAAATTGACACATTTTTGCTTTTCATTAGCATGAATGCATGATAGTAAATTTAAATTTCAAATTAAAAATTATTCTGAAAAACAAAATTTAAATTGTCGCGCGAGTTGTTTACACTCGGATGGTTTTCAAAAATCTTAACTTTTGTGAACAAATAATATAAATCAAAAGTGATACATTTTGCTTTGATCTGGCGTGATAGTAAATTTAGGTTTTAAATTAAAAATTATTCTGTAAACCTATATTTAAATTGCCTTGTGAGTTGTTTGCACTCAAGATGGATGTCAAAATCTTAAACCTTTGTGAAGATCTCAACACCAAGTGTTTTTTAGCAAATTTTATCACGTTCAAAATTTCTTTTTCTCCCATAGCAACGCGCACGAACCAGTGACATGTAAAAAACCGGGGGGAGTATTTATGTGTGCACCTGAACGCACTCCTCTCACCGGTGGGCATTCGGGTTTTTGGTTCTTTCGGATTTTTTAAACTTCGGTTTTCTGAGACTAAGGACCGAACTTCTGCGGTTCTACCTGACAACAAAGAACTGACAATCCGATTCACCGGACTCTCGGTTCGGTCCTTAGTTCTTAGATCGAACAACTGAACCATGATGCATGCGTCCACGAACAAGCAGGGCCTTTGCGGCGGATGTCCAGAGCAGCCAACTTCGATACGGAGGTACCTAAAGCGAATCAGAGTGCGGCGGCTCCTGGTCCACTCCAGGCAAAATAAGAGAGTAGAGAACTCATGAGCTCACAACTCACGGCCTTGGGGATTTGACCACTCGAGTTAGGAACTAATTTAGATGTCTGAACATCCGAATTATCATATTTTTATTCGTATAAAATGTTAATACGGATGTCCTTATTTGTATCCAATTTTAATTTGAATATTAAATGGATATATCTGAATTCTTTTTTTGGTATTTTACTCTATTTGAGTCAAGATTCGTATTTAAATAAAATGTCGAAACAAATGAAATATTCGATATTATCCGTACTGTGAAGAATAGAGATTCAATGATACTATCTATCCGAATACGAATCTGTATTTGAACTATTCGTTTTGTATTCATATACCATAAGAATGGACAAGATTCACCCTTTGTATTTGTATCCGAAAAAATTCACGTTCGATTTGTATTCGAATTAAAATGCCATAAAAATTATTATCTCAATTCGATTCCATGCGTATCTGATATGATCTGAAACCATCCTAGGTGGAGCCGAGGAGGATGGGATAAGGATTGGAAGGAGGAGCTTGGGTGCTTCGGTCGATTCGGTTTTGCGAAGCAAAAGACCCAACGCACCGAACAGAGGATCAGTCTTCCCGAACCTGGAACCGAGCTGGGACTCAAGACCGATATATCGGTTTTTTGTTTGAGTTCGGACTAATCGGATTCGGACTTTTTGCCCACCCCTACCTCTTAGTCAAGAGCCCAGTCTCCCTTATCTACTCATATGCAAAAAAAGAAGTCCCACACCCATTGTGGCGTTGTCCCATCATCTTCCTCTGTGCGACGCAGTCAAGCCCGCCACCCTTGGCCTCTGGCCTCCTCCTTGTCGGCGTTGGAGGAGACGCCGACAAGGGTTGCCCGCCTCTGTCCCTTCCCCATACCTCCTCCCTCCTCATTCCTCCTTTGCCGCGGCTACAAGCAACCCACTACCGCCGACCTTCACCACCAGCCACGACCAGCAGTGACATTGTTGTTGAGCCGCACCCTCCCCCCTCGTTGCATGCCCCGCCCTTCCTAACCACTCCATCATTTGTCCTCACCCACCGGGCATCCTCCACCACCCGGTGGCTGGCGCAATCGTTGGGTCACCTCCGCAGCTCCCAACACGCCTCCTCCACTGGGACTGTCTCCGCCCATGACATCACTATAAACCCGCTGGCATGTTTTGACCCTTCGCATGGGACATATGCTCATGGGTTCCACCACCACTGTCAAGCCTACTTGCCCGTTATTAAGGTCCTTACAGTATTAGAAAAACATTTTCTAAGCATTTTGGAACATAGGATTTCAAAAACATAGGAATTGAGTTGCATGTTACTTGCAACCCTATAGGAAATGAAAATGTAGTGAAGCTTATAATAGAGAATTTGGATAAACATAGGAAAACCATAGGAATGAGAAGAGAGAGATAGACACAAAGGAAAATTTCCAAGTGGTTGGACCTCATGTTATATTTCCTCCAAAATTCCTATGGATTGAGCCATTCCATAGGAATTTTGAAGGATTCCGTGATGGCCAATCCTGTGTTCCAAATGGTCTCATAGGAAAAACTCCTATAGGATTTCAATCCTGCAAAATTACCAGGCAGTTATTTCCCGAGGAAATCACTTCTCAAAACTTAAATTTATGACTACCAAAACACTCAATCAACATTGTACGAGTTGTTGTGGCTATGTATGATGAGAACATCGTCATACTGAACATACACGCGTCATGGTCTTCCCCAAGTTGCAATTTGTCCCCAACTCAGCTGCCACGTTCGTCTCGGATTCAGCCGACACCCCTGCACGATTTCGGCGATATCTGACATCGAAACGAGGCGATCTTTGATGCGTTGGAAAGGGGACAACGACGCCGTCGTTTTGGTTCTGGTCCCAGCTCCAGAACGTTCGTGGATCATCCTGTGTGACCACAACAAGGTGCTGCGTCACCTTTTTGGGCCATGTCAGGCCTTTGTATCGTGTCGGACCTTAAGCCCAAGTTGTGGGCGCCCCCCTGGTCGCCCCCAACCCTAGCTCGCCCCTTTAGGATATAAAACTCAGTAGCTGCCGCCACTTTAGGTTGAGGGTTTTGTTTAGTCAAGTTTTTAAAGTCGAAACTGTGATAGATTCATTGTAACTGTAGCGACAAGTCCGTTTACAGTGATCCAAAGCCCGTTCTTGTTCTACAAACCTGTGGCGATTAGTCCTTTGTTGATCAGAGCTTGAATACCATTGTTTTCGCTTCATACAGATCTGCAATTTCAGATTGCATGTTTCACTTTCTTGCTTGTGTTCTTCGATTCGCTTGCAGGGAAAAGCCTTATCGGTGAGGTCAATCATGTTGTGCTTGGTTGATAACCAATGGAGCAGTGGTGTAACAGTTGTAGGTGTCGGATACCAATATTAGGGGTATCCAATGACACCGAGTTAAAAGTTAAAGGCCCCCAACGGCCACATCTCACCTGACCTCCACACGGCACTACCACACGAGCATATAAGCATATATGTGTACGTGAGTGCAAGCATGTGCATGTAGCATTGTTTGCTAGGCTTTGCAAGCAACTAGGCACTCGAGTGCCATCCTCCTGTGCGTGCATACTGATGGGCATTTGGCTTCCGGCACATGCTGCATAAATGAAGTACTCGATTGCATGCGTGGAGTACTTGAGTACCTATCGATGCAGCATGCGCCCGACCGAAGCTGCGGCTCCGTCCCGCCCGACAAGCACTCCCGAGTGGCTGGCTGCTCGCCCGAGTAGGTTCCGTCCCGCCCGACAAGTACTCCCGAGTGCCTGCTCGCCCGAGTAGGTTCTGTCCCGCCCGACAAGTACTCCCGAGTGCCTGCTTGTCGGGGGTAGACCCCCAGGGGTACCCAGAAGGCGGATTGGCCCAACCAGCGAGGGGCGGCCCAATCCGAGTGCTATCGGGCCGGTTTGTCGGACTGGGTGGCCCACCACTCGGGAGGCCCACCAGTCGGGCGAACCGGACGACTACGACGGCGCGCGTGGCAAGGAAGCAGGCGGCGTATCCCGCAAGAAGCTCGGAGATCAAGATAAACTAGCCAAAATTATAGGGAAGATATCTGTAATCGTTATAGGATCGCATCCTTGTATTTCGGGTAGGTTATGATCTCTAGCCGACTTGTAACTCAAGGCAGCCGGACTATATAAGGCGCCTTGAGACCCCCCTCCAGAGCACGATCATTCATTAAACCTAGGACAGAACCCAACTATGGA
>CM014277.1:14687307-14721006 GCA_004135705.1 Alloteropsis semialata
TCGACAGCCGCTCCCGGGCAATCCGAGCGAGGGGCAGCAAGGGATGGGTCCCAGCGACCAATACCCAGGTGCACGAGCACCACGGGCATCCCGAGCTGCGTTCGAGTCTTGGTGGAAAGTAAGATCATGGTTTTTCCTCCGACGGAAAGGCAACGAGCCGCTAGGTCCGGTCGAACGGGCTTGGTAACTAGATGATCTCGCCACCAAGAATCTGAAGTCGATCACCAGCTGATCCATCCGGAACCCGGCGAACGGGATGCCGGGGCTTCACTCGAACTGACCCGTTATCAGCCCACACGGACACCGCGTTTTCGGCCAGCGAGGCAAAAATGCGGCACGGTCCGGCCCCTCCACCTTTGCGAAAAAGGTGCATGAGGGGTAACGATGTAAGAATAAACCGACTCTTTCACTAGCACCCCGCACCGCGTGGGGCCTCAGATCGCGGATACGAAGCCGCAGTACGACAAAGCCAGATTGCGGGGACGTATGCGCCCGGGTGAAAGTCTCCGGACAAGTTCACCTTTCTCCCATAAACTCGGGGGCTGCGCTGTTCCCGACGAAACATTAATCGAACCTAAAAATCACTGACCCCACGAGCGAGTCTCCGACTCCCCCGCGGGCTCGGGGGCTACACCCGGCGGGTGCGCTCGCGCGCCCCACCATAATTTACCTCTTCACTACGACAACTGAACCTGGGAGCGAGTCTCAAACTCTCCCCCAGGCTCGGGGGCTACTGTCGGATACCAATATTAGGGGTATCCAATGACACCGAGTTAAAAGTTAAAGGCCCCCAACGGCCACATCTCACCTGACCTCCACACGGCACTACCACACGAGCATATAAGCATATATGTGTACGTGAGTGCAAGCATGTGCATGTAGCATTTTTTGCTAGGCTCTGCAAGCAACTAGGCACTCGAGTGCCATCCTCCTGTGCGTGCATACTGATGGGCATTTGGCTTCCGGCACATGCTGCATAAATGAAGTACTCGATTGCATGTGTGGAGTACTTGAGTACCTATCGATGCAGCATGCGCCCGACCGAAGCTGCGGCTCCGTCCCGCCCGACAAGCACTCCCGAGTGGCTGGCTGCTCGCCCGAGTAGGTTCCGTCCCGCCCGACAAGTACTCCCGAGTGCCTGCTCGCCCGAGTAGGTTCCGTCCCGCCCGACAAGTACTCCCGAGTGCCTGCTCGCCCGAGTAAGTTCCGCCTCGCCCGAGTACCTGCTCGACCGAGGAGTCTCCGCCTCGCCCGAGGAGTCTCCGATTCGCCCGACTAGTCTGCGTCTCCGACTGGTTCAACTCTTCGCAACCAAGCAACCTCCGAGAAGACTGCACCGCACAAAGTCAAGCCGCTACACTGTGCCAACCACCCCTTCTGACAGCTCAGGGTATGGCTACAATAACAAACAGTAACACCAGGACAGCGGGGCCCGCGACGGGGACAGGAGCTCTATCTTTTCTTTTTACCATGTACTCTCTCCCCTTTTTACTCCTCATTTCTACTGCCTCCCCTTGAGCTATAAAGGGGGAGGTTTGGCCTCCTGCGTGGGGCAAGGTTCTCTCCTGCCTCCTCTCTGGAGGAGCTCTCTCTCTCTCTCTTTCTTCTTCTTCCTCCAGCCGGACATCGGACTTGGCTGGAACTCACACCAGAGACTTGGGAACTCGTCCCTCTCTCGCCTGTTTGTATACCCCTACTACAAACCAGCGCAAATAACACGAGCAGCACGAACTGGACGTAGGGTATTACTCCCCGGAGGCCCGAACCAGTATAAATCCTTGTGTCCCCCTTTTGCGCAACCATCCGAGGCCCGACGCGCAATCCACGAAGTTACTAGCCGGTGGGTTACGAAACACCGACAGTAGGGTTCGAATCGTGTTGATTTGAAGCTGGATCGCCAACGTCGAGTTCTCCACCAATCGAACTTATCATCTACCACTCGGAAGATCGGCCAGCCCCTTTATCAATGTAGCTCATAAATATTTATTTTTCTATGCACAAATTGAATAATTATTTAATTACTATAACACGACTTCAAAGACAACCAATTGTAAAAATTGTCTAGTGAATCATCTTAAAATTACGTGGCAATGCATGAGACACCTATTAGGCAACACCAATGTACTTGCTGTTATGAGCATGTTTGGTTAAAAAGGATCTTTAGAGTTTTTAAAAAATAATATAGTCTTGTGAAATAGATTGATTTTGAAAGTCACAGGGTGTTGGATGCTACAACCTTTGTGCTTTTGAAAACCATGGTATTGCTAAAGCTGTAGCTGTTTTCCACATTGATGGCTTCAAAAACTATAATATCTTCATACTACGGTTTCTCAAAACTACAACATCCAAACAGGCACTAAGAGCATCCGGACTTTAAAATATTACAATCATCTCCAATTCCATGACATAGAAAATGTATGTCTGGAGAATTAACTCTCCCATGAAGAACCCAACTAGGAAAATAAACTACGGATCGTAGCCGTCCAAAAGTCAAGGCGCGTGGATAACATGAGCTAGCTTATCAGTACAGTACTAGGTAAAAGTTTCTGGCCGACAATAACTAGCAAGTCTATTTTTCTTAGGTTTACCGGTGGTTAAGGGTGGGAGACTTTAAATATTATAACAAACTAATTTCAACTGTATTTAAAAATTCCTTCAAACTTTCTCTAAAATTCAAGTTTTTCTTGACAATTTTGTTGGGCTTCAGTGAGAAATAAAAAGAGAACTTTTCAGCGGTACCTAATCTATGACCTCCAAAATTATTTGTAAACCGGGAATCAACCATTTACTATAGTGTGTGTGAAACAAATAATATCGCTCCAATTCCATGGATATAAAATGTGTGCACGCAGAATTAACTCTCCAAGCAACTGTAGCCATCCAAAAGTAAGGGTGCGGTGGATAAGATGAACTAGCTCACCAGTAGTATGTTAAAGTTCCTAGCCGGCGATCACCACGTTCAAATTCCAATTTCATTTTGCAGTTTTGCTCTAAAATTCATTTTTTTCCTCAACTTTCATTGTGGCAAAACGGATCGAGAAGTTTAAGAAAAGCTTTCAGTTTTAGGGGTGACCACCAAGATTTTTTGCATACCAATTGCCAAGAACAAAAACCCATGTCGATGTGAATCAAAATAGAGATTGATACCAATGTTACCTCAAGAGCATCTCTAGGAAATCAGATTTCTCGTTTTTTGTGTGGGTAGTACCAGTAGGTCAAAAAACAAATAGCTAAGTTCAAATTTCAATTTTATTCAAAAAATTGCTCTAAGTTTTTTTGTTTGAAAATTGCATTGCAGGAAAAACCGAGAAAGGTTTTGGTCTTACCTGTGTCACCACCGAATTTTTTTGCAAACAAGGAATAAAAAAGAAAATTGGTGTGGAACAAAAATAGAGATAGAACGTAATACTACCCTATGGCATCTATAGAATTTTGTTTCAAATTTCAACAATAATGTTAAAAATTTGACTCAATTGCTCTCTAAAATTCGTTAAGTTTTGTTTGATTGAAAATCTCATTGTGGGGAAGTCCAAAAAAATTATACCCTATCAGTGTGAAACAAAAACAGAGATAAACAAGTGTCAAAAAAAAAACAGAGATAAACACGAATACTACCCGGACAATATGAATATCTCTAGAACCTTCCCTCGCAAATCCCTAATTCTCTCTCCCCACGATCCGAAACATCGCGTTCCCCTCTCTCTCTCTCTCTCTCTCTCTCTCTCTTCCCCCGGCCCGCTTCCTCTCTCCTCCGGATATCTTGGCGCCGATGCGAACCCTAGACATACGGACTCGGTTTGAGGAGGCGAAGGTTAGGTAGCCGCTTCTTGGCTTGGTCCCGCTGCCGCGCCGGCCGCCGCCGCCCCGCATGCGCAAGAAATCCCACCCCTCCCTCGGCGATGTCCCCGAGGACCTCCCGGTCTGCGACGGCGCGTGCTTCCCCGGCGGCGGGCTGTGCTGCCCCGACGACCCACTCGAACTCGTGCTGCACTTCTTGGCCGCCCCCGCCCCGGCCCCGCACCAGGTGTCCCTGGCGGCGCTCGGGATAGGCGGCTCGCCGCGCCGCCAGGAGCAGACGGGCGCCGGGTGGGGCCAAGAAAAGGACGCGCCTGCTGGCGGCGGCGGCGGCGGCGTCTTGGAGCAGGACTGTTGCGGATTGTCCCTGCGTGTCCCGGAGGACCTCGAGGCACTGGACAAGCTGGACATCGACATGTATTTCGCAGACAACGCGCCGGACGGCGGCGGCGACGCGACCCCCGTGTGCAACCAGCCCTGCCACACGGCGGCCATGACATCCAGCGGCGTTCGCGGTGCGTCGGGCGGCGTTGTCCCCAACGGGGCGCCGCCGCTGCCGCCGCCCATGTCCATGGACGCTCCTCACCCGCACGCCGCGCCGCCCCTGCTGCTGCCCATGTCCCCGGGCGTTCTCCACCCGTACGCTGCGCCGCCGCTGACGCCGCCCATGTCTGCGGGCGTTCTTAACCCGTACGCATGTCGTGCGTTCGGCGGCGTTTCCTCCAGCGACGTGCCGCCGTTGCCGGCGCCTATGCCGGCGGGTGGTGGTCTTCAGCCGTGGGGTGCGCCGCTCGGCGTTGTCTCCAACGACGCGCCGCCGTTGCCGGCGGGTGGTGGTCTTCACCCGTGTGGTGCGTTGGTCCACGTTGTCTCTGGCGATGCACCCCCGTCGCGGGCATACACCCCGCCGTCAGCGAGGACACTGCCAGCGTCCTGCATTTCATCGGGCTCGACGACATCAGAAGCCGAGTCACCGGCGCCTGCCTGGCATCCCCTGCCTTGGGTTGTGCTGAGGAAGCGGCGGCGCTCACCAGTGAACTGCCGCAAGCGGCCATGGTCGCTGGATTTCCCACTCCACGCCCTTGCGGTCGCTCCTCCGGACCATCCCAGTGATATCGTTGGGGGTGTTGATGGCAAGAACAGCTGCGACAATGCTGGTGGCGGTGGTATCCGCCGTCGACGCCCTGTGCCACGCCAGAGGAACAGGCAGGCTCAAAGGGTGTGCAGCCATTGCCACTCCCCGGACACACCGCAGTGGCGGGCAGGTCCGGACGGGCCAGGCACTCTCTGCAACGCGTGTGGCATCCGCTACGCGGCGAACAAATTGCTACCGGAGTATCGGCCATCAACTGCTCCTAGCTTCCGAAGCGACCAACACTCCAATCGCCACAGGAAGGTTGTAAAGCTGAGGGAGCAGAAGGCGAAAGAGACCCTGAAAGAAGATCCGGTGCAGGTGCCAGCATCGCCAAAGAGCGACGAGTTCATGGATGTATGTACATACATATCAACAGGCTTGTGACATCCTCTCAATTTAGTTGTAGGCCACTACATAGGTTTCTTTGGTTTTGTTTCTTAGATATTCTAGTGTATCAGCTACTGATGTATTCATCCATTCGATGGATGCTGAAGCCATTCATGATTTTGTATATTATTGGCTTCGATTTATTCATTAGTTGGTTAAGGATTGATTCTGTAAATATTCCTAGTCATGTGTGGTCTCTTTAGGTTATTCTTGTTTATACCATGTCTGCAATAATCTTATACATATTAATAATCTTATACATATTTGAAGTTTGTTTGTTTTTCCCTTCTGCTCTGTTATTAATAGGAATCCTCAAAAAGTACAAAAATCAACTTTGATGATACGCCAACTCTTCCTCATAATGAAACCGTTAAAACCATCAACTATATATCAGGTTCACAATCATAGGACATTTCACTTATTTATCATGTCAAATTTAGGGGAAAGGCACTTCTGAAAATTAATGCAAGTGTCTATCAAGAATGAGTGGAGAGTTCAGCTACATTATGAGTAACATATGGATTATATTTTCTCAAAATTGTCAGCTGCAGTTGACGCGATGAAATTGGCTGAGGAAAAAAACCTAAATATGGCAAGGTTTGCTGTGTTGCATGCAAGAATATAAATAGGTGTGTGAATTTGACTGTACCAAAAAGTTTTTGCATTGCATCAAAGAAAATTTGGTAGACAGGAATCTGCCTTCACCACTATTTAAGTAACAATATGCTATTTACCATATTTGCCAAACTGCCTAAATTCAACTTTATTTTTTATGTTTGAGCAAATTAGATCGATCAAACGAAGTTTGTTACTGACAATCCATGTCAGACTCAGTGGTCATGGAATTTTCCTGTCTAATTAGTTGCACTGGGCATTGAATGAAAACAAGAACCAATCTTTGCTAATAATCTGTGGTGAAACAATACATTTTGTTTCTTTAAAAAAACAATTTCGTTAAACACTAGTAACAATCTTCTTGAAGCAAATCTTCAGACTTCCCTCCAAAAATTCAGTACTGTACTGCTAGAGGCAACCATGGGAAAGGAACACCGCAGCCTTACAAAGCATCCCCCTAAGTTTGGTAAACATGGGAGCAAGGGTGGGGGCTCCCTGGAGCTCACCGGTCTGCCACTCGTTTCGCTTTCGCCACCACCATGCAAACCATGAGCCAAGACAACGACGGGGAGGTTGCCGGCGTTGTCGTCAACAGCCATGGAGACGAAGAACACGCCCATGGCACGATCGGAAGCAGCAGGGCCGATGCCGACGGCGAGGAAGACGAAGAGCGTGGTGGTGGCCAGGATTCTTTCTTCCAGTGCCTTGACCAGGACCAGCCCTCCGGCATGGACGACGCCCGGGCCGAATTCCCCTCCGAGGATGAGGACGGCGGCGGCGGTGACAACGTCCGCTTCTCCTTCGCCACCGCCGTTGGTGACGGTGACCAGCTCCTCGAGGAGCAGGCTGAGCTGGAGCTGGATGGGGAGGAGGAGGAGGAGGAAACGTCCAGATATGACTACGGCATGTGGATGGAGCCGGAGCCCGTGTCCATCCAGGAGCGCCGCCGCCGGCTGCTCCAGGGGATGGGGCTCAACAGCAGCAGGGACCTCCTCCGCAGCCGCAACGCCAGGGCGAGGCTTCCGCCCGACATCCCCCGCTGCGCGGCGCGGCGGCATCAGCACCAGCCTTCTGCCGCCGCCGCGGACGACGCGCCGAGCACAGCAAGCCCTGCGCCGGCGGTGGCCGCGGCAGCTCCTCCGGAGATCGCGACACGACAGCCCAACGCCGTCCTGGCCCGGTCGCGCTCCGACAGCCGCCTCGCCGTCCGTGGCGGCTGCGCCGTGAGGAAGCCGCCGTCGTTCCGCCGCGTGTACTCGCTGCCGCACTCCCTGCACGGCCCGCCTGGGAACAAGGCTCTCCGCGTGGCCGCCCGGTGTCCGTTGCCATCCGCGGCGTCGAAGGACGGCGGCGGAATCAGCAATGCCGGCGACACGGGCGGTGGCTCCACGACCAAGGGCAAGGAGAACGGCAACGCCGCCCAGCGCGGTGTGCCGCCGAGCATGGACGAGTTCGAGCGGTTCATCGGCTCCACGGCGTTCATGAAGCAGCTCATGCGCCGCAGCCAGAGCCAGCCGGTGCCGACCGGGGCGGCCAACAAGGGCGGCGACGAGGAGAAGCCTGCCGAGAAGAGGAGAACACGCTGGCTGAAGAACATCAAGCTCGTGGCCACTGCCGCCGGGCTGAGGACCGAGAAGGACAAGTACGGCGACGGCGGTAGCAGGTCGGCCCCGGCGAAGACTATGTCCAAGTCGGCATCGGCCAACGCCGCCGTGCCGTCGCTGGCGACGGGGCCCGAGCGGCTCAAGGTGCACCACTGCGGCAAGTCCAACAAAGAGCTCACCGGGCTGTACATGCGGCAGGAGGTGCGCGCGCACGAGGGCTCGATATGGAGCATCAAGTTCAGCCCCGACGGCCGGTTCCTCGCCAGCGGCGGCGAGGACCGCGTGGTGCGCGTCTGGGAGGTCGTGGACGCGGACGCCGCCTCGTCCGCCGTGGCGCGGGATCTCTCGGCCTCCCAATCCCAACCTCCGCCGCCGCCGACACCGGCGGCTTCCACGGACGCCGGCAGGCCGGTGGCGCCGGGGCTGGCGGCGCAGCTGTCCAGGAGGATCCGGAGGGGGCGGAGCAGCAAGGACGTGCTTCCGGAGCACGTCGTCATGCCGGACTCCGCGTTCGCGCTCGCCGAGCACCCGGCGTGCGCCTTCGAGGGCCACCAAGACGACGTGCTCGACCTCTCGTGGTCCAAGTCCCAGGTTCGCACGCCACGCCATCCTCGCCGCACTTGCTCCTGCTCGCAAGCAGATCAACCCCATAACGTGCTGTGCCCGCCATTGGTGATTGCAGAAGCTTCTCTCATCGTCCATGGACAAGACGGTGCGGCTCTGGGACATGGACACCAAGACGTGCCTCAAGATGTTCCCGCACAACGACTATGGTGAGTCACCTCCATCAGCTGCACGCCGATAACACTTGCAGTTGCTCTGGTTGCTGCATGTGCAAAGCAACTGATCGCCATGACCGCAGTTACCTGCGTCCATTTCAACCCGGTGGACGACGACTACTTCATCAGCGGCTCGCTGGACTGCAAGGTGCGCATCTGGAGCGTGCCGGATCGGCAGGTCGTCGACTGGAGCGACCTCAACGACATGGTCACCGCGGGGTGCTACACCCCGGACGGCCAGGTGAGAGTTGCCATTGCGGCATTGCCAATGCATATGCTCAATCTTGCACCAGTATATACAAGCAAGTTTCAAAAAGTTCATGTCAAATTTGAGTTTCAAAGTCAGTGATACCTGATAGTTACTGGCTTTTCAAGGCTGCGATTATCGGGTCACACAAGGGGAGCTGCCGATTCTACAAGACAACAGGTTCAAGCAGATTCATTCAGTCTTGTGCTGATCAGCACTTGATCGATTCGTGATGATCATCATTTCCATGTCAGATTGCAAGCTTAACCAGGAGGCACAGATCGACATGAGCATATCCAAGAAGCGCCGGTCGCAGGCGAAGAAGATCACCGGATTCCAGGTACTACTTGTCCATGGCACGACAACTTCAGCAAAGCCTTCTGGTCAAACCAGTCAAGTGATGACATTGTTGCATCGAATTGGTTTGTACAGTTTGCGCCGGGGAACCCGTCGGAGATCCTGGTGACGTCGGCGGACTCGCAGATCCGGGTGTTCAACGGCATCTCCGTGCTCCAGAAGTTCAAAGGTACGCAGCAATGGCGGCAAGCGCATGCCTCGCCCTTCCCTTTCGCCGCACCAGGAACGCCATGCACAAGCTCCACAACCCAAAGGGAACCCGTGTTTCTTCCTGCCAGGGTTCAAGAACACCAGCAGCCAGATCTCCGCGTCCTACACCGCCGACGGCCGCTACGTGGTGTGCGCCAGCGAGGACTCCAACGTCTACGTGTGGCGCCGTGTCCCCGGCGGCGGCGGCGGCGGCATCGGCGGGGGCGGCGGCGCGGGTGGCGGCATTGGCATCGGCGTCAGGGCCAAGACCTGGCTCACCAGCCGCTCCTACGAGTACTTCTTCTGCCGGGACGTGTCCGTCGCCGTGCCGTGGCCCGGGTCGCCGTCCTTCCGGGGCGACGCCCCGCCGCCGTCGTCCCGGGGCGGCGGCAAGAGCGGCACGCCGACGAAGCACGACGGCGACGACGGCGGCGTGGGCGTCAGCGGCTGCGTGCCGCGGCGGCCCAAGTCCGGGCCGATGGCGTACCCCGGCGGGCCGCAGCTGTCTCGCCGCGAGTCGTCGTCGTCGTCCGCGCGGTGGCACGGCGGCGCGGAGGGCGGCAACGCGTGGGGGATGGTGCTGGTGACGGCGAGCTGCGGCGGGGAGATCAGGGTGTACCAGAACTTCGGGCTGCCCCTCGCCAACCTCTTCCACTAGCTGAGCTGAATTCTCACTGACCCAAACGGCCATAGAAATTGGAGCGATCCATTGATTTGCACAACAGCAACACGGCTATGGAATTGGAATGATCCATGGAATTGGTTGCAGGTTCAGATTTGAAAGGAATGAATTGTAGCAGTGTAGAAAGGTTTCCTCGTCAGGACGAAACGAACTGATGTACATGCTGATATATACTGTAAAAAGGAACGGACGGAAGTGGTGTCCCAATGAGTTCTATGATGAGCAGATGCAAAGAGCATTGGGTAAAAGCAAGTGGTTTCCCTTTGTTCTAAAATAGGTTGCGGGTGACAAGGTGGGGACTGGGGAAATATTGGCTTAAAATCTCAAAATAATTTGGCTCTGGGTGAGGAGATTTTTAGGGTCCGATGTACTTGATGTTGCAGGATTTTGGGGATGCCACCAGGCAAGGCACTGGGTGTGGACGCAATATTGTGTAACCTCCCAAAAACTCAATAAAAATTCACCTGAGTTCAAAATCATTTTCAGAAACTAAATTGATCTAGTCAGGTTGACAGGCAATAATGCGTCTCTACACGAAATGCTAACATGAAACAATGATAAAAAAATGATTTTGTTATCCTATTATGCTCAAAATAACACCGCATTGATAAATAATCAAACCAGATAAAAATAAAACACAATCTAAAATAATCAAATATTAAATTAAGACAAAATTTTTAGGTAACAAGTTGAACTGTTTGATTCTCACCCAAACGACCCAAAGGATGCTACAAATCTGAAGAGTTCCAAATCTTGAAGTTTTAGTATATGTATATAAATAAAAACAAATTTTAGCTTTTTTTAGTTCAGTTTCCACTTTCTAGGTCCAAGGCCATCTTAGTCCGGTCTGTACCGCATTCTCTCTCTGATACTAACTAGGCCCAAACTCTCTGCTTGGCCCATCTCCCATCTTTCTCTTTCTCTTTTCCCATGGCCCAGGCCAGCTCAAAACCTCTGTTTTTTCTTTCACAAGTGCGTGGCATGGGCATTTACTACACATGTGCATTAATTGCCATATAACCTCCTAAACCTTTATAATTTCGCATTTCCCTTTCATAAAAGCATGATTTTAGTCAAAAATTCATAGAATGATAGATGATACATCCTGTATGGTAAAATACTTAATATTTTTTCAAAGAACATTTGCAACGAGGTTTTGGGCACAATATAGAGGAATCTTGTGTCACCAGTAGGGTGAGGAACTCAGTTGCCCACGTACAAAACCGAAAGGGTTTCGAGGGATGTTGGACAACTGAGAGACCATATCTACATAGATGGTCATGAAAGAACTATCAAGTTGGGTGGTCATCTATTATTTTGCAAAATTTCAACGTCAAAGTTGAATTATTATGGAGAAATATGGATATGGTGCAAAGTGTCCGATTATAGTAACAAGTTAGGGGTATAAAACAAATTAAAAGGGCTTCGTAGAATCCAACCATTCTCATTGGCTACTTCATCTTTTCTATGATTGTCACATCATCCAAAGTGGATTAAAAAACATATATAAAACAGTTTCTACAATGCAGGATTTTATTTCACTATTTTCATGTTAGCCGTAAACATAATTCATGAATAATGTGGAATAAAATGTAACTCTGTTCTCTCTTGACATGTGGAAGAGTTTCACCATGATGGAAATAATGTGAATAGTTTCATCTGGTTGAAAATCATTTCCTTTCTCTCTTCGTAACTTTGATGTCATATATTACTATATTTTCATACGTGGCATATCATTATGAAAAATGGAACTCTTAGCTAGAATAGCCTCTAACAACTCCGACTGGCATCAGGCAATATACATTTTTGGAAACAGAAATTTTAACTGAAACTGTATTTTAATATACAGTTTCTTGCTAATGTACAATTACAAACCACTTGACCAACAACAGCAATCTGAAGGATTCAGATCGACAAGAAAAGTGTAAGAAAAAAGAGAGGAAAAGAAACCTCGCAGATGCCATTTTAAGCTACAAATAAATCACTCTGGCACCCGTTGACCACAGCTCGCCACAAGCTTATCTGTCACAATTCTATATTCTAGTGACTGCTCGCTGCTGGGCACACTAGCACACATGTCTGACACGTCCCTTCTACACACACGTCAAATTACACACTTAACCACCTACTTATCGTACAAGCCCGTACCATAATCCCACAACCGTTAACTTAATTCAGAGCAATTAGGCTCTCATCAGGGCCAGATCATGAGCTGCCGCTGATCACTTGGTCGTCGCCGCCGTCGCCATGGCCGCGAACCTGGGCTCCTTCTCCTGGAACTTCTGCTTCACGTACACCTCCATGTAGTCGCCGAACACGAAGCTCGGGTAGTCGGCGGCGCCCTCGCCGGCGGGGGTCGCCGGAGCGATGCTCGCCAGGCGCGCCGGGTTGTAGAAGGAGGCGATGGAGCGGCGGTTGCCGTCGCGGCTCGCCAGGATGCGGTGCCACGCGCTCTTGTACCGCCCGTTGCTCAGAACCTGTCGATTTTTTGGTTTCAAAAATACCGAATAATTCAGGACTAACTTTATGCAGAGCTAGTAAGATGTCAAAAATCAAACGGAAACAACAGTTTCACATGATCATGTCGAGCTCATCAGAAGGGCACCAAATCTTGGGACGATATTTTTAAGGATCAGCAGGCTCTCGTGGCCGCGAAGCATTAGGCATTAAGCAACCCATAATTCAACTGCTCGCCACTAATCAAGTGCGATCTAATCAAGGCGAGCTCCACAAGTCCACCGTCCCATTCAACGGGCATTATAGTATAGTAGTGGGGGAATAATAGTCACCTCGATCTGGTCGCCGGTGTTGATGACGATGGCGTTTTCGAGGGGCTGGACGTCGACCCAGCGGCCGTCGGCGAGCTGCACCTGCAGGCCGCCGAAGCGGTCGTCCTGGAACAGCAGGATGAGGCCGCCGGCGTCGGTGTGGGCGCGCAGGCCGTCGATGAGGTCCGGCCGCGGGCACGGCGGGTAGTGGCTGACCTTGGTGCCGTAGAAGGGCTCGAAGTCGCCGTCGTTGGTGAAGGCCTTTTTGATGTGCCCTTCCTCCAGCCCCAGCAGCTCCTCCATCACCCCCAGAAGCTTCTCCGCCAGCTTCTTCAGCTCCTTGCGGTACTCCATCATCGTCTCCCTTCGTCAACCCAAAAGCTTAAGATGAGAAAAGGCGGACGATATAATTGGACACCTGAACTACTGCACACAAGAGTCATGGCACACTCACTTGAAGGCAGGAGGGTTGGAAGGCCATGGCAGGTCGTCCTGGAGGGTGAAGACGTCCTCCCAGTCCATGTTCTTGATCTTCCTCGGTGCGAGGCCCTCGCCTTCCTTCTCCACGAGCTCGGCCAGGGCCTTCACCGCAGGGTTGGAGTCCTTGAAGCCCTGCTCACGCAGCTTGTAGCAATCGGTGCACACCTTCTTGACCCTCTCCAGCAGCTCGTCAGGGATGCCAGTGTTCAACAGCTGGAAGAACCCCACGTCCTTGAACCCGGCGGCAATGACCGCCATGGTCTCAGCCCTCTCAGGGCCATCAAGCTTGGAGAAGTCAATCACCGGGATCGCCATCGCCGCAAACGACACTTGAAGTTCTATAAACCTCCTTTGGAGAATTGGCTAGCTATCAATCGATTAATCGACCGATCGACAATGGCAAGAGCTCGGAAGGCAGAAGACGATGAAGAAGAAGAAGAGCTAGAAGAGAAGAAGAGGTGGTGTGGAAGTTGGATGGTGTTGGGGCCTGTGGTAGCCGCCCTGACCCTTTTATAGATGAACAAGTTAGGTGTCAAATGTTTGTTTATTGGGGTGAAAAGCTCCACCAATCAATCAGGGGTGTGATTTGGGAGTTTGAATTGGTTTGCAAGGCAGCAAAGGCATCATTCTGGCCGGTGTTTACTTTGGTTCCTGTGATTCATTTTTTAATTCTGATCATCATCTGCTACCGTACCGATGGCGATTTCGGGCTAATGGGAATAAAGAATGTTCATAGGGTCAATGCAGGGGGCAGAAGGAAAACACTCTCAGCGTGTGCAACTACTACATGATTACGGTATCTTCAACTATAGGGGGCTAGCTCGAGGTGTAGGACGGTTAGCTCGTGCAAACCAAGTTGTTGGTTCATCGGTTGATGCAACCTAGTCCATCTTCCCAGCTTGTAGTACACATGAGATTTGTATAAGTACCCTGATACTAATATGCAGCAACTGATTGCTCGCGGAAACACTCACATGTGATCCCATTTACTTATGTTATAAAGATCCGCGTTACAAAATTTAGGGCTTACAAAATTTAGGACTTGTTTGGAACAGTGGCACCTTAATTTAAAAAATACTATGTACTCCCTTCAACCCATTATATTTGACGTTGGTTAGTTCCTTTTTTAACTAACCAACGTCAAATAAATTGATATGGAGGTAGTATTTACCTGCGATTCTTTTTATTTGACATTAGTTAGTGCAAAGTTGAACTAACCAGCGTCAAATATTTATGGTATGGAGGTACACTATATTCTTTTGGGGGAAAGATGTTATTATTAGGATAGTTGCATATAGAACCGGGTGGCTTTGCGACCTGGCACCCAAACAAAAGGTGGTGCTCGGTTTCAGGGGGCGGCACGTCTCGCATGCCCCATGTGACGGCAGCTGCGGCGATCGCAACCACCGCAGATTAATCTAGCCCTAATCTTATCGCTGCCTCCCCGGCCTCATGGAGAGACTACCACCCAGCCAGCCATGGGAGGAGTTGACCTTGGATGCAGCATGCAGCAGACAGGTTTGGCTTCCAAGTCCTTCTATCGCCGCCTACGCGCAGACACGGCGCCTCGCCCCGGCCGGCCGCTGATCCCTTCGTTCTTCCTTGCCCGTGTTGGGATCAATGTCTTTTTGGCATCTTCACGCATCCAGGCACGCACCTCGTCTTGCTAACCTGTGTTCTTACGTTTACTTTATTCCCGTTATCCTGGCGACGATGCAGCTGACAGATTGACACCTGCACTGTTCATCTTGAGTCATCTCAATCACGCCATGTAGATATAGATTCACCTACCGGATTGTGATGATAATGGACACGGCCTCGATCTTTTTCTTTGGTTCTTCAGAGTTCTTTTCTGAATTTTGCTTACCCTTGTTTTGAAAACTTCTGCAGATCGGAACTGAGGCAAAGCACATTCAGAGACACGGATGGATGATTAATTCGATCAAAATAGTATGGAGAGCAAGGAAATCCGGGCTTATACTAAACTAAAGTACGTCTACCAAATATAATGATGAGGACATTCTATATCTTATAGTATTTATGTATGTATCAATAAACCTGTCATCACAACTAACAAAAGGCCCTGATGAGAATGATTGACCTAGCAATGCTATTAGCAGCGAATGAGTGGCAGTGATCAATAATGCTTGAAGCCTTCAACCCATGCATTGCCGACTTCGATCGGCGATCCAGTTGACTTACTTCAGTTAATCAATTCCTTTTTGACTGCAGGATGATTTGTTTAGTTCTTGCCCCTGCCATTTGGTACAAATGGAATTCCTGTCCTGGCAATTTGGCAATGAAATATTGCTGCCGCGCGCTCTGACGGCATGATCTTTTCCAGCTGATTTTTCTTTAACATGGTTAACGACTTGGTTCATCTGTGGCTTGAGATACTGCAAGTGTTTGTTGCAAAGAATAAGATCCCATGATCATAGCCGCGTATCCTGCGACAGGGCATGCATTTAGCCCAGGTTTTGTTGGAGATCGAAAAACAATTAACGTCGGGTATAGAAAAAATTGGGGTGTGTTAATGATGAATTGCGTGTGTATCTTGAAGTAACACGTTCGCAACCAAGTATAAGTTAATTTCTGTTTGAGATGAGGATTTTTTTTTTCAGAATTCCCATGGAAAATAGAACAGTTTTATATGAAACTAGTGCTGAATTTCTAATGAACTCCTGCATTACAAACAGTCTCCGGCAATTTCTAATGATTTGTTTAGTTCTTTCCCCTGCCATTTGGTACAAATGGAATTCCTGTCCTGGCAATTTGGCAAATGAAATATTGTTGCCGCGCGCTCTGACGGCATGATCTTTTCCAGCTGATTTTTCTTTAGCATGGTTAATGACTTGGTTCATCTGTGACTTGAAGTACTGCGTGTTGCAAAGAAATTGGGGTGTGTTAATGATGAATTGCGTGTATCTTCAAGTAACACATTCGCGGCCAAGTATAAATTAGTTTCTGTTTGAAATGAGGATTTTTTTTATAATTCCCATGGGAAATAGAACAGTTTTATATGAAACTAGTGCTGAATTTTCAATGAACTCCTGTATTACAAACAGTCTCCGGCAATGTGTGGCCTAGGATATGAAAACTATGCCTTTCTATTTCCTCCTAGTGCAAAGAATTCAATGTTTTTGTGGTTATGGTTACCAAAAAAAAAGGTTTCAGGGTTTGAACCATCTGATTTCATAAGAATTTATCTAATCTAACCCACTAGAACGGGGTTAGAGCCATCTGGCCACGTCTAATGCTTTTTGTCCAGGATCTGGGTGGCAGTACTTAACTAGTACTAATTTCATGTTGACTTGGATATTTTTCTTCACAAGTTCACGATGAATGGTACTTTCTAGCTAGATGCGCATTATACCCAATCACATAACTTGTGAGCACGTCATGCTACTGATAGTAACGTGGGTCCTACCAGTGCTCATCACTGATCCTCCATTTGGCTGTTCATTCTTGATCTTGTTTGATTTTTCTTTGTTTTCAGCCCATTCATGTGTCAGCGCAGATTTGCTTCCAAAAAATAAAATGATAAATCAATTGAGAGTCCAACTCATCTGTAGTGACATTCTAATTGATAATGAGATGTACGGTTTTAATTTAAGTTGTGGACAATTATTTGTAATGTGTGTGGTTTATGTGTTCAATTATACTTTCTGCTCTATATAATAGATGTCATTGTAGGAAATTGATTTGGGATCACAAATATGTGAAGTTAAAGAACAGTTTCCCCAAAGTGTCCATACAAATTCTCATTCGTAATGGTATTAACTGATTTCCATCTCTGCTTTCTTTTCTTTTCTTTTCTTTTCTTTTCTTTTCTTTTCTTTTCTTTTCTTTTCTTTTCTTTTTGTAATGTGCTCAGCTATAAGTAATATCTGCATGCCTTCAAAATAGAAATTTGACTATAATTTTTACAAGCATGGTCTTTTGTGATGGTGATTACATTATACGCAATGAAGACCTTTCTGAATGCTTAACAGTGCATATTGAAGCAAGACAGCTATTACAACCAAGGTAACAGTTTTAGTTACCTACTTACCGGGTCATCAAGTAAACTATATTTTCATCAGCCAAGCTTCAAGTGCCGGACATGCTACAGTACCCAGCTGATCCTCCAGAACCGCCCACTATACCATATAAATTCCTCTGTTCACACCTCACAACGCCGCTCTCGAAATCGGTACTGGCTTGAGACGAAGGCAAGGGTGTGCCTTGTCAACTAAGCTGCTGATGAACGTTATTTACCTGAATTCTGAATCCACATCATATTCCTTGTTGTTTATCCTTACTAGCTGTGCCTTTCAGCTACTCGGTAACTCACAGACAAAGACATCTATCTCCTGGAGCATGCCAAGGCCGGCAAGTTGCTCCAAGGCTGCTGATGTACTTCTCCATGATCCATGCCGTGTCGTGTGCATTATTGCTCCACATTAGCTTTGTGGTCCAGGCCTCCAGAACCAGGTAGTTAATCGATCAACTCGCGCCATGAGGTGAAGTAGTTAATCTGAAAATAAATCTTGACCAATGACCATACCAGATTTGAAAGTAGTTGGGTGCCTTGATTCAGGAAAAATTTAAGCGCCTATTGAGACTTGCAGTCTTGGCTCTGAAGTATCAGTTGCAGCTACCAGTTGCTGCCTCCACACATCTTGGTAAGACTAGTATAATTTTAAGTCGGAAATGGAATGAAGAAATTTTCAAACAGATATGAACAGGGTGGCAGGACCTCAAGATTATTCCAATAGGCAATAGCTCAGCTTTGTTTGGTTTTATGGTTTTTGTTTGATTGATTCCCCTTGTTGAGCAGGTCATGCTATTTGTTCAGTCCTAAGCTTTTGGTTTACAAGTATAACATGCACTTAGGAGTGTGGGAACAGGTTTTAGTGAATCTTGGAGAATGTTGCTTAATTTGCTGTCGGCCTAACCAGAATGGCTTTTTTCATAGGTCTGGACTTCAGTGCCTAAGCCTACCATACTCTGAAGATCTGAACATTATAATAGCAGTACAGTTCTACAATGTTCTCAACTTTCCTTACATGACTTGACAAGCTTGACTGCATCACTCCAAATATTATGTATTCAGCAATCATTCGTGTTCAAATTTTTGTATTCCTTTTGCCGATTTCGTTGGAAAAACTCGATAAACAAAGGCACATTATACCCATATGAATGGCGCCTCCACCAAATACAGAGGGAGCAACGGTGCATGCATGCTCTGACTTCTCTGATATGCTTAAATAGTACATGCTCTGAAAGAAACATCCAGCCATGAACAAAAGTCTGAACCTCCCTACCTTCTGACTCGCAGATTACTAAAACAATGCGAGCAACCAAGGAAGAAAACGACCGGGTTCAGTTTAAAAGATTGCGCACGCTCCACGCAGGCGAACGCAATCCACAGCTTGAGATTCAGAAGATAATGAGCAGGAATTGTTCAGCCTTTCCAATTTTGTTGGGGCACGAATCGGCATGGCTGGCGCGGTTGACTCCGGAATTGAAAAATCATTTGGTGATCTGGTCTGCCCCGAAGAGCTGACAGCTGGTGCTAATCTGCTGTGTGACGATGCTGGGGTTGACATGGGTGAGGGGATTAAAATTCAGGTGCAGTTCAGGTTGACATCATCCGAAGAAATGTCAATGGGGATCAGCATGCAATCGACAAGATAATACTGTATTTTTATAGTCCAGGACCATGCTTAGAAGTCATCAGCTGCTGAAGAATGCATGCACTGCTCTCTTTTTATCTGTATGATGTGCCTCCCCCTCTTGTCAAATCTGAATGATCTTGCATAAGCAGTTGACAGTTTCAATTTTCTTAGAGAAAATAAATGCTGTAGACTTTCGTGTATATATTTTTCTGTAAAAAAAATAGTACTGTTGAAGTTCCATGCACCCAAGTAACCAACTGCTCTGTTCAACTGCAGAATGTCAGGATGTACCATTGCCACGCCACATTGACCAGTAGGGCAGTAACTTTGTTGCAAGTATGTATACTGCTGATTTTCTGACCGTGGTATTGAAGTTTCAAGTTTCATGCTACATAAAACAAGACAACGGGAAGCTCATGATAGGTGAAAAAAATCGAAGGGATGCAGATATGCAGGGGTTATAATTCATGCGGGCAGGGTTTGCATATGAATATCTATATTCATATGGAGGAAGTGTGTGTGGGACTCTCTGTATTAGGATTATAGAAAAGAGATTTTTTTAGCATATCAAAAAAATTATTGATCAGAGAAGAAATGGTTTGACTCGCAGCAGTTTATTTTAGGGGAGAGCAGTTTGTTTTTTTTTTGTTTTTTTAGGAAACATCAGTTTGTAAGGCCGTCCCCAACCCTAGACACTACTCATAGTTTCCATAAGCTCCACATCATCAAGAAACTAGTGCTAGACACTACCTCTCCAATGCAAACACTACCCTTTCATATCCAAATTTAATATCACTCCTCTCTCATTGTGTCTTGGATATCGTGTAGAAACCATGTCTCATGCAAGACCCAGTTTCCTTCTCTTCCTTCATTTAATCACTTGCCACATCACTTTTCATCCTAGGTGGCAGCTCATTTAATTCTATGGAAACCATCCTAGTCATTGGGTTGGGATGGCCTTAAGGGCGTCAGAAATGTGATCCAGAAACCCACCCATGTCCTCGGGAGGGCCGTAGAGGCCCAGCCTAGTTTGCTGCTCGATGTCACACAGGCCAGCCGATGTCGGCCCAAAGTCACACAACGCAGCTGTAGAGGCCTGCAAATGCTCCTCGGGTTCATCAGTCATCGTCCACGCGAGGCCATGAGCCCATGACCAGTCGCCATAAACCTGCCGACGCTCACAGCTCTGAGCTCACCATAGTATCCTCGATATCGGCAACTCTCACCTCTTCACAAATCCCAACTAGGGAAAAATCACAACTAGGGAAAAATGCCGAAGTTCCATATAAGAGAAAAAAATATTCCGTCCATGGGGAAAAGATCAGTTTGCATTGGCGGACAAACAAAAGAGATATTAGTCTTCTTGTTCTGATCCTAATTCGACGTGAATTCTGATCGAAAAATGTTGCAGTGTCGCGGGCAGGTTTGGATGCAACGTTGCCACGATTGTGCACGTACGGGAGCAAAGGGAAATGTAACGAGTGGAGATGGAGCGATCCTGAGCGTGCATGGTACACTGAACGCTCCCGGTGGCCGTCAAGGAAATGACACCTGATGAGTTAATGTAAAACTCACTCTCTTTCATTTTTGGGTTCAAGATGGCAAGCATTGAATTGGATGACAGTAACTTTGTTATGTATAGGTTAAGAGAGAGTGTGAAAAGAGGCTGGAAAGCTACAAAGTCGAGCTCTTTTACGGTACTCCATACTACCAATGAGTGGTATATAGTATAGACCCCCATAAGTCAGGGGTAATTTAGTAATTTCACTTAGATGAAAATGAAATTAGAGATTGAAAATGTAAAAATATATATCAAGGATCAAAGTGATTTTTTAAAATCAGTTATGCCATTAATTTTTTTTTTCCAAAATACTCATATACTACTATACTACTCACTGTATACTACTATACTACTGGAAACTTTAACGGTAGTATAGTAGTATACAATTAACCTGAACCGTACGATCCTTTTATACTAGTCCTTCTTAGACACTATTATAGAGTAGTATGGAGTACCGTAAAAGAACTCACAAAGTCATGTGCCTGTGTGGTCTCACCAGCATGCACTGGAGGGATTCTGAAGCTCTCTCTGAAGAGGGTGAATGAAGTGCACAGCACAACTGCGTCTGTCCTCTCTAAATGCTTTGCAATTGGTCAGGCAGCAATGTTTGTGGGACCAACGCTGCAATAATGCCTTGAGGAGATAATGAAGGTTGTATAGAGGTTCTTCCTTTTTTGTTCCTTTTTTTCAACTTGCAATCGGTTCGCTGAAGCCCTTGCTTGTAATTTTCTCCTATGTTAATAGAAACGAGCGCAGTGCTTTGTTTGTTCAAAACAAAAGGATATGTTTGCATGGTTTTTGCCTAAAAATATTGTCTTTCAGATTATTTTGGAAGTGAAACATCCGGCTGGGAGACAAAATACTCTATGATGTTGCCAGCTAGCCCTTGATGTTGGCTTGCCCCTCTGCGTGTGAGGGAATGACAGAAATTAGAGAGGAGGAGTTGAACCGTCATGAAGCGATGATGAGGTGAAGGTCGAGATCAGAAGGTGTGAGCATGATATGGGAAAGACGACAACGCATGGTGGATGAAGCTATCATATCACTAGCTCCACCGCTGGCTGCAGATCCACATGCACCCATGCCCGACTAGATCCATGGTGAGGTTGTAGTCACTCCTAGACGAGCACTTAACGCAGCTAGGTGATGGCACGACGCCGCTATTGTTGTGGAGAGTGTTAGGCGCGAGCTCGATGCATGTGGAGGGTGGAGCCCCAATCCCACTATGGAGAAAGAGAGAGACGAGACGAGCTGCTTGGGGCACCCTTAATATCAAATCTTGCATTCACTTGCAAGATCAAAAGCTTGGGGCAATTTCGCCAGGGAAGTATCCACAATATTTTGTGCATTTATTTTCCTTTAACCTCCTTGCTAAGTTACCTTGCAAGAGTTGTTTGCCATAAAAAAAATTAATAAAAGAAAAATCAATAAAAATTTGTATAACATAAAACACAAAAAAAAATGAATTCGAATAAAGATCAGGCTCCCTGGCTTGTAAGGCCAGTAGAGCCGTTGTTTCGTTTTCACCTTGTTTTGAATAAATGCAGGTACAAGAACAAGTGTGGGGGTCTCTCAGGCTTCTTGACGTACACTCATTTGAGACCATCCACAACTATGCCTCACAACATCGTATGGACCGACATCAAAAAGATCACGACGAGCGGGCACCAGAGGGGCTCGAACGAATTCTTCATCAACTGAAGGTCCTCTGGCATGCCACGTCTCCCATTTCGTCCAATGCGATGGTTTGCATGCCAATCCCTCACTCTCTCTCATTCATGAGTTTAACATAATCTTGAGATGATCATTAAAATTAAACTCAAATAAAATATGATGCTCCTTTGGCTTATATGCTTATCCTTGATTGACTTGCATATTTTTTATTCCTTGCACATCTACCTGCTACTTGTGAAAATATATCTCTAGGAAAGCATGCTATCTAAATAGTTGACGAATGAGATATGGTACGATGAGATGAATCTTGCTCTTTCTGTATAAAGTGCTTGGGATGTTTTTCTTGCGAAAGTTTTAAAACCATTATCCTTACAAAGCTCCTCAATGATGTCCCATTCCTACCAAAGCCATATGTTATTCACATTGAAAATCCTATACTATGCTGCTTGTTATTACATTGAGCTTTATCAAATTGTTGTGACCCTTGTAAGATACTATTCATGCTTTCTTGATCAAGATCACGCACACTCCACATATACATGCTAAACTTCTACACTGGAAGTTAGCAATATCCATTCACCCACCAAATAAATGCTCCATATGTTTTATGAATCTCTCTCCAAATATCCTTTGCAAAAGAGACATGGGCTATAGAAAAAAAATATTTTGGACACATGAAGGTCCAAAGAAAAAAAAGAGAAGAAAGAAAAAAATATTTGCTCATAAAACATTGAGCATAAAAAAAAGAGAAAAAAAAGAAAGATAGCCATGTTCTCAAAATAAATTCAAAAGAGAGAGATCATACTAAAAAGGAGTTCTCATACACCTTCCATTTTCTCACACACGTGCACATCTTGATCAGATTGTATGAATAGTTTTCTTCTTGGATCCACTTTTTGGTTTTGCAATATATGTGATACAAGTATGCCTGTTCTTTACTCCTACCTTGAGCTCCACATAAGCCTTTAGAAGTAAGATGAAAGAAGGCAAAGAAATGCCTCGGTAAGGAATCATACACATTGAGAGATTTGAGAGAATCAATTGAGGAGCTAGGTAAGGTTCTATTTTTGAAAATTTATCAAAAACCCAAGTTGCTTAACAGAAGAGTTGAGATGATTTGAATCAAGGCCGTTCCATTTCTCAACCATCCAAGATGACATGATAGACACTTCAAAATTCACAAGTATAGGTATGTCTTGGAATATTTTATATGTTTGCACCATATCAAAGGAGTCATGTTGTTCCACCTTAGTCTTTGAACTTTACTTGAGGACGAGTAAAGGCTAAGTGTGGGGGAGCTTGTTGACGGTCCTTAAGTACCACTTTTGACCGTCAATTCCTGCCAAAAATATATCAAATATAAACACCAAACATAGCTATAGGGTTTAATACTAACGAATTCCATGAGTGTTGGTGTTTTGAACTGTCTTGCAGGAAATGCCCGAAATAACACCAAGGGTTTGAGATGAATCCAAATATATCATTATCATAGATTATCTCAACTACCCAATTGGAGTTCACCATTGCGAAGAGCTCGTCGAGACGATCGAAATGGATATATTATTTATATATTTTGGAGCTCGGGAGAAAAAGATATGGAAATCCCAATTTATTATGCAGCGCTGACGTCACGGGCACACGGGCCGAGGCGCAACCAGGCGGGCGCAGCAACTGCACAGCAGCCTGGCGCTAGGCGCCGGCCCAGGAAGGCCCAAGGCCACGAGTGGGCCTTGCCGCCTTGGCCCAGGCGGGACCGAGCGCGCGTCCGCAGGCGCACGGAGGGTCCGACCCCGGGGACGCGTGGCGGCCGGGGGTTGGCCTCACCCCGGTTTTGGCCGCGCGAGCGCAGGAGGCTGACGCCGGCCGGGACAGGTGGCGGTGCCAGAATGGCCGTGGGAGAGGCCGGGGGCAGGCCAAGCGCGGGTCTGCGCGGTTTCGGGGGCTGGACCGGCGATTTATTCTCCGATGCCCCGGTTTTCTTCGGTTCCTTCACTACCGACGTACAGGCACCAATAGGGAAGCGGTTCTTCACCGGTTTTTGACCAGGGGCACCCGGTTTTCCCTGGTTTCCACCGGATCTGCACTCTTACCGCCTCCAGACGCGAGTCCTACGGCACAACCGACCTGCAGACGTCGTTTGGAGGGCAGGTGGAGGCAAGAGAGCACTTGGAGGGGAATATTCTCCTAGGATCTTTGAAGCATATCCACTCTCCCAAGTCACCTCCTCCACTATAAATAGAAGGCATCACCCTCTTCATTCAACACACAAGGAAGTGAAGCCAAGCTCCAAATGCTAGATCCAATGTAGTGTTAGAATAGGTGAGAGGTGAGGCGAGAGTCTGGGAGAAGCCGGGGATGTCGGCTCCTCTCTTCTTCTTGTTCCTCGATGGATGCAGCTCAGGTTTGAGTATTCATCCGGGTATTTTCTTAGTATTTCTGGATTAATATTTATTTAAGTTCAAGCTTTACTTTATTTGCTTGTGGGCTCCTCGCTGTGATAGGTGTCTTAGTACTTGCAAAGCTAAGATAGTATTCAATAGAACAGATGGATGTCTAATTATGTTGAATACCTTGGAGTGCGCCTAGTGCCACGGATTTGTAGTGGTAGCCCCAGGTGGTGACAGCCCTGACGGCCTACGTAGTCCACCACGTGAGCAGCACTAGAGAGTAGTAGGACCATTGCCTGGCTTGCCTTGCCCCCTTCTCATCCCTTTCCGGGCTTGGACGGTTGGGCGTCCCGAAGCAAGTAATACAGTAAATGACTTGAGCTATCTTTTGATTATCCAGAATACCTAGGAATAACCCTCTCTACCTTCTACACATTCATCACTTCTTTTGTCCTTGGACGATCTTAACTCGTCACTAGTACACACACGTTCCCTGTGGATTCGATACCCTGGAATACTCTCGGGTGAAAGCTACATCGGTATCCGTACGCTTGCAGATTTATTTGTGATCGTTAAAAATACCAACACTTGCCTAGTGCAAGACTGGGCTATCCTTTGACAATAGGCGCAAACCTGCCCAGGAGCTTCTGGGAGACGATCAACTAACGGAGGGGAAGGCCCACCTGCAGACACATGAGCGACCAAGTCCACGAGCGGGTTTGCAGCTTCTTTCAGGCCATTAAGCTCTGCCCTAAGGCCACTGAGTTCTTCTTCCTGTTCTCGAAGTTTCTGCATTGTCTGGACGAGCTGGATATCGGCGTCTTGGCACATCTTTGCTTCCTTGTCGAGATCAGCCATGCATGCTTGCTGGCGCTGGATGTCCTGGTTCACTCTTTCCTGCTCACGATAGAAGCCGTTCTTCCAATCACTTGCTTTGATTTCAAGGGCTTCTATCTGTTTCTCTTTTTCTGCATATGCAATCATATGGTTATGTTTTATGATTGATGCTAGCATAACTTGAGGAAGTCGGCAGCATACCTACTAGCGTGTGCTTAAGAGCTCAATTCTTCTCTATGATGTCATCCCACTGGTTTTGGTATAGGTTCATCTTTTGATAGGAAGTGTCGAGATCCAAACGCAGCTTGGCACATTCCTCCTCCCAAGTGGATTGACCCTGAGCAAGATCCTTCTTCGCCTTCTCAGCTCGAGCAAAACACGAGTTTGCTCATTGCAGCATCTCCGTTTTTTTATGAGAGCGGCGGAGAATGCTCTGTTTTCAAAAGAAAACAATGCAAAACGTCAAAAAAAATTCCAAATTACAAAGATAAGTATAATTGTGCAAGCAATTTTGATTCTTACTAACCTCTGTGAGCTTGGCGAGCTGTCCTTGCAGTGCTTCTGCCTTCTCCAGATCATCTAGATTGACTTGGGAGTCAAACAGGAATGCCTCCTCGTCGTCTGCTCCCACGCCTGGTGTGGCAGTGTAGATCATGAAGGGTGGCGGCGAGGGTTCTCTTGGTTGCCTCTCTCTGATAATCTCTTCAATGGAAGCTTCCTTAACTAGACCTGCAGCTGCATCGAGTTCTTCCGTACGGAGACTCGCCATCCGAGTACTTTCCGCGGCCTTTGGCCATGCGCTTTTAGGTTCTTGCGTGAAAGTACTCGGAGCGGCTTTCTCCGACTCCTTTGATGGCTCTGCAGCTTTGGGCCTCGCTTCCTTGGAAGGAGAAGATTTCTGGGGGCTAGGCACCTTTTCTCTCTCCTTTTATGTTGATGGCGTGTCCTTAGGGCTGGGCTCTAGATCCTTGGGGAGCTTAGTAGTAGCGCCAGTTCCTGAGAAATTCCTGCAGGTTGAGGCGAAGAAGGCGCAGTACAAGAACAAAGCAGAAAATCAACCAAAACTGGCATAAAAGTGAAAAAATCCAGTATAAGAAAGTCAGTTTCTTACCTGGCAAACTCCATCTTGAATTCTGGCTCAGCGAAGCCAAAAGAAGTCGCCCCTGAAGGATTCTCCTTTGGCTCCAGGGTTCCTTTCTTTGGTTCCGGGGTCCTTTCTTTTGTCTACTGCACAAAGAGTACTCGGATCACTTCAAACAGAAGAGCAAAGTACATGACAAACTTCAAAGACAAAGATTAGAGAATACCTTTTTGGGGGAAGGAGCAGGCTGCTCTGGTTTCTTCAAAGGGATCCCCATAGGTATCTCTGTATCTTCCGCAGGATCATCATGAACTTCGTGAGCTTCTGGAAGAGGAAAGTTGGGGAACTTGCGACATTGATACAGTGCGCTTCCTCTGGGACCGCCTCTTTTCGGCATCTGGAGGGCACTAAAGCTCTTCTGTGCTTGTTCTCGTCAGTCCAGATCCTCCTTGTCCGGCGTCGCCACCAGCAGCCCGTGGTCGAGGAGTGTCTTCATCTGTCGACCAATCTTCTTCGTACTCGCTCTCAACTTCTGGGCTAGCTGGGGCTTTTCCTAGATTAGTTGCGTCTTCAGGCTCTTTTGGAGGCGAGTTCAAAGGAGGCTGTGGTGATCCTGAAGCAGTTTCTACAATAGGAGGAGGCGCGGAGGCATACTTCACGCGCAATTCCTAAGACACATGAACACAAGCTATCAGCAAGTTATTACAAAGAGGTCGGATGCTGGATCAAGAAATTTGAGAGAAGCATAGTACTTACAGCGTGTGGTGGACGATCTGTCGAGTACTCGGGTACTCGCGCCGGTAGTTCATTGGCATCCATGAAAAGAGATTGGACGCTAAAGCGCCCCTGCCTAAGCAGAGACTAAATGTGATACAAATTATCAGTCCTAGGAGGCTGATACACATTTATTCAACAGATAGTTTAGAACCTTACATCCCCCGAGGGAGAGGGCACTTGATACAAGCCAAGATAACTTGAAGATAGACTACGGTGATGAGCCATACTGTGAACCAGAAAGGCTCAATGAAGGGATCAGAGCTAGGCGACAGTGAAGACATCTTGGGAAGGCCAAACTCCACAGGCAAAGTTGGGTGCGGAAGCGACCACCTACTCAGCGTCCTCAACAACAAAGTCCGGGTCTTCTTCTGAAGCAACAAATATAAGGGTGAGTACAAAAGTACTCAGCAAGTCCAACCACACCCACGGAGGGGTTAACACAGAAGTATGCATAAGGTATATCAAGGATAAGGCTAAGTTTCATTTGCAATAAAGCTAAAGTTTTACACATGCAAGGGTTTGTCAAGGAGAGTTTTAGCAAAGCAAGGTTTAGTAACAAATTCAATAAGTGGGGTTGATCCACAAAGGATCCAAATTTTAATGCTACCGGATTCTCCATCCGCCGTAGCTCCCAGCACAAAGTAGGATTCTTTCCAAAACCAACACACTCCAACCCATTCCCCAAACCCTTTGGTATTGTGACCAAGCCATAACTCGCTCATGACCGTGGGCACGGCTATTCGAATAGATGTTAACTCTGCAGAGGTGTACACTTTCCCCACAAGTAGGGTACCGCGACATGGTCACCTTAGTGCCAGTGCGGATCCTATCGAAGCCATTACCCACCATAGCCAATAGTACATAGCCATCTACGAGAAATAACCAAGGGGTTCTTGACCGTCCAGTGAGGCCTACAACCATGACACTAAGTCTGCACTTGGCTTCCCGCTGCACACCTGCCTCCAGACAACTACCAGTCTAGCTAGTGGGATTTAGACTAAGCCCTTGCCACATACAAGAGTCGAGTGGTTGTACGGGATATGTTTGGGTTAGGCAAGATGACACATCACCTCGGTTTAAAACAGGACAAAATGGATATCTCCCCACTTGCTTAACCACAAAGGTGCAAGCCTCCTAATGGTATTTTACAAAGAAGCACCCATCCATCTCATCCAAGATTTTCTTTCTTTTAAAACCCAAAATCCATTTTCCTTACTCAACACACTCACACATTTATTCTTTGATAAATCGAGTATAGTCATGATTGATTAAGTAAAGAACACAAGTCCTAAGCATGCTAGCAGTGGTTATCATCCAAACAGAGCATATCATATTTAGAGATAACTAGGTCATCAAGGAATGATCATATCAATCAAGGAGTGGCTATCCAACCGGGTTTCAGTAGTAAAACAACATGCAATTTATAGAAAAGGCCAATAGGTTGTGTTTATAAAACTTGGGAACAAAGGATGGGATTGGACTTGACGTCTTCAAAGCCTTCGGGTAACTCCTGCTCGCGGTACAAGTCCTCGGGCTCTTGCTCTCTCCTTCGTACTCCGGGTCGCGGTACTGTCCCTCCTCGTTCACTCCGTCGTCTAAGCTACACAACAAAACATACAATAAGAAAAACAACAAGCCTTTACCGATGAGCTCAAAAGAGAAGGGATTAAATAAAATAGAAAGGAGAAGTATTTTGGAGAGATTCTTGTATAGCTCGGCCGGAATAGATGAAAGAGATGTGTGTTCGAATTTGGAGGAATTCCAGAGAAGTTTGGCGCATAAAATGATAAGGTAAAGAAAGGATTAGGGCTTATTTAGGGTTTTAGGACCTCTTTATAAATATTATAAAGGGCCAGGGGCTTTTCTGGAAATACTTTTGTATAGTGGAAGGACCTAGTTGTAATATTGGAAAAGTGTTTGGGATATTGGTAAAGATGCAGGGGCTTATTTGTAAGAATTCTAAAAGATCAGGGGCTATCTTGTAACTCCGGCTAAAGGAGAAAGGGCTTGTTTGGAATTAGAGGGAAGGCTAGGGGGTTTTTCAGAAAAGGGCCGGTCACTCCCTTCTCTTTCTCCTTCCTTCGGCCGAAACAGAGGGGAGAGAGGGGGGGAGGCTTCGGGCGG
Organism: Alloteropsis semialata; assembly: GCA_004135705.1. Classification (NCBI taxonomy): domain Eukaryota; kingdom Viridiplantae; phylum Streptophyta; class Magnoliopsida; order Poales; family Poaceae; genus Alloteropsis; species Alloteropsis semialata. The sequence goes on from CM014277.1 coordinate 14,716,447, forward strand.
CGGCGTGGCTTGCCGGCCTCCGGGCCACGGCGGCGGGCAGCGAGCAGCACAGGAGGGAGAGGAGGCCGAGGGGGATTCATCCCCCTCCTCACCTCGGGTGGGGGCGGTCCGAGGAGGGCGGGCGACGGCGAGGAGCGGAGGAAGTGGCGGCGGCGGCGATGGGTCTCTGGTGGCGGCGCTCGGCGGCTTGGAGCGAGGGTGGTGGCTTGAGGAACTCAGTGGCGATGTGGTGGAGGTGGTGCGGTGGCGGATTGAAGCGGGGGAGAGCCCTTTTATAGCCGGGGAGGGAGCTCGGGGTTCAGTCGGAGGCCGGTGAGGTCGGGCGGCGGAGTTAAGGTGCGGGGTCCGGTTTGGCAGGTGGAATAGCGGCGGCGGCGACCCTCACGGGCGCCGAGGCATGGACAGGGGCCCGGGTGGAGGGGCGGCACGGTAGTTAGGCGGGGAAGGACGGCCGGCGGTGCACGGCTGCCGGCGCTGTCGGGCACGCGCGCGAGCGGCAGGGGAGGAAGGGAGGGGGTGCGGGCGGCGTGAGCGTCGAGGCGTGGACGCGAGTGGGGCCAGGGAGCTGGGCGGCACGGCAGTGGTGGTGGGTGGCCGGTGATGTGGGACACGGGCGGCGCTGGCGGTCGGGCCGAGCAGAGAAGGGAGGAGAAGGGAGGAGGGAGGAAGAAGGAGGGAGAAAAAGAAAAGAAGAAAAGAAAATGAAAGGAAAGAAAAGAAAAGGAAGGAAAATGGGAAAAAGGAAAAAGGAAAAAGGAGAAAAGAGAGGAAGAGAGAAAAGAGAGAGAGGAAGCGAGATTCGCGGCGACGGTCGGACGGTTCAGAAACACGACGCGCGGATCGAGGAAAAGAACGGCGGGAAGAAACGGAGGATTTGGAACTCATCGGAAAAGATTTAGAAAACCAATGCGTTAAGAATGATTTAAAGTTTTCGAATTTTTGGGCTGTTACAAACCTGCCGCACTTAAAATGAATCTCATCCTCGAGATTCGGTTGGCTCCTAAAGAGATGGGGAAACTCTTTCTTCAGAGCATCTTCTCGATCCCAAGTAGCTTCTGCTTCACTGTGTCGACTCTATTGTACTCGACAAATCCGGACAGTTGAACTTCTAGTCTGTTTGGTAACGGTGTCTAGGATTTTGATTGGTCCTTCCTGATACCTGAGGTCATCTTGCAAGTCTATCTCATCTGTTTGTATTTGTTCCTCTGGAACTCTTAGGCATTTCTTTAGTTGAGAGACATAAAATATCGGGTGTATATCTGACAGTTCTTCGGGTAGTTGAATACGGTATGCCACAGCTCCAATTCTTTTCAACACTTGATAAGGGCCTATGTAGCGGGGTGCTAACTTGCCCCGGACCTGAAACCTTCGAGTACCACGAATTGGGGAGACATTAAGACACACATAATCTCCAACTTCAAAACTCAATTCTTGTCTTCTCTTGTCTGAATAGATCTTCTGACGAGATTGAGCTGCCTTCAATTTCTCTCTAATTTCTACCACACGGTCTTTTGCTTCTTTTATAAGAGAAGGTCCAATTAAGGTACGCTCTCCTACTTCTGACCACATTAAAGGGGTTCTACACTTCCTTCCATAGAGAGCTTCAAAAGGTGACATTCCTAAGCTGGCCTGATAACTGTTGTTATAGGAGAACTCTGCATAGGTTAAACTTTTCTCCCAATCCTTACCATAGGTAAGAACACATGCTCTCAACATATCCTCCATGATTTGATTCACTCTTTCGGTTTGGCCATCAGTCAGGGGGTGATAAGCAGAACTGAAATCTATTTTAGTTCCCATTGCTTTGTGTAGACTCTTCCAAAATCTCGAGGTAAACTGGGTTCCTCGATCTGAGACTATCCTGCTGGGTACCCCACGCAACTTGACAATATTGTCAATATAGAGTTGGGCTAGCTTGGCTCCACCATAACAAGTGCGCATGGGTATGAAATGAGCGACCTTAGTGAGTCGGTCCACTATCACCCATATAGAGTCATTTCCTTTCTGAGTCCTGGGTAGGCCATTGATAAAGTCCATGCCTATCTCATCCCACTTCCAAACTGGAATAGGTAGTGGTTGAAGCAAACCGGCTGGTTTCTGATGTTCTGTCTTAACTCTTTGACACACATCACAATGAGCCACAAATTGTGCTACATCTGCCTTCATCCCATTCCACCAATATTTCTCTTTTAGGTCCATGTACATTTTAGTGGCTCCTGGATGAATGGAATAAGCTGAGTTATGTGCTTCATTCATGATAAGTTGTTGGAACTTCCCTTCCTTAGGCACACAAATCCTATTCTTGTACCTGAAGCGCCCCTGCCTAAGCAGAGACTAAATGTGATACAATTATCAGTCCCAGGAGGCTGATACACATTTATTCAACAGATAGTTCAGAACCTTACACTCCCCGATGGGGAGGAAACTTGATACAAGCTAAGACAACCAAAAGGTAAACTACGGCTATGAGCCAAATGATGAACCAGACCGGTTCAACAAAGGGATCAGAGTTGTGCGACAGCGAAAGCATCTCGAGCAGGACCAAACTCCACAGGCAAAGTCGGGTGCGGGCACGACCACCTACTCGGCGTCCTCAACGACAAAGTCCGGGTCTTCTTCTGAAGCAACAAATACAAGGGTGAGTACAAAAGTACTCAGCAAGTCCAACCACACCCACGGAGGGGTTAACACAGAATTATGCACAGGATATATCAAGGAATAAGGCTAAGGTTTAATTTGCAATAAAGCTAATTTTACTCATGCAATGGTTTATCAAGGAAAAACTTTAGCAAAGCGAGCTTAAGTAACACAACTAATAAGTGGGGGTTGATCCACAAAGGATCCAAATTTTAAATGCTACCGGATTTCCCATCCGCCGTAGCTCTTGGCACAAAGCCGAACACAATTCCAAAACACACACTCCAACCCAACCCAAAACCTTCGGTATTGTGACCAAGCCATAACTCGCCCATGACCGTGGGCACGGCTATTCGAATAGTTTGGAAACTCTGCAGAGGTGTACACTTTCACCACAAGTAGGGTACCGCAACACGATCACCTTAGTGCCAGTGCGGATCCTATCGAAGCCATTACCCACCATAGCCAAAACTGCCTAGCCATCACGAGAAAATAACCAAGGGGTTTATGACACCAAGTCGGCAACCATGTCACTAAGACGGTACTTGGTTTTCTCGCTGCACACCTGCCACCAGACAACTAACAGCACGGCTAGTGGGATTTAGACTAAGCCCTTGCACCATACAAGAGTCGAGTGGTTGTACGAGATAAATGGGTTAGGCAAGATGAACACATCACCTCGGTTTAAAAACCGGACAAAATGGATATCTCCCAACTTGCTTAACCACAAAGGTACAAGCCACCAAATGGTATTTCACAAAGAAATACCCATCCATTTTATCCAACACTTCCTTTATTTTCAAAACCCAAAACCCAAAGCTTTACTCAACACACTCACCCTTTTATTCTTTGTAAAACCAGTAATTGTCATGATTGTGTTTATAAAACTGGGATAAACATGCATCAAAGGATGGGATTGGACTTGCCGTCAAAAGCTTCCGGGAGTTCCTGCTCGCGGTACGGGTCGTCGAATTCGGGCTCGCGGTACTCTCCTGCGTATTCCGGCGGCTCCTCCTCGATTATACCGTCGTCTATGGCACACACAACAAACACATAAAAAGAAAACAATCAAACCTTTACCGATGAGCTCAAAATAGGAAATGATAAAATAAAATAGGAAGGAGGATTATTTTGGGATGATTTGTGTATAGCTCGGCCGGAATGGATGAAAGAAAGACGTGTTCGAGTTTGGTGGAATTCCGGCGGAGTTTGGCGCATAAAATGATAAGTTAAGTGAGGGTTAGGGCTTAACGGGGAGGTTTAGGACTTGTTTGAGAGGTTTAAAAGAATCCAGGGACCTTTCTGTAATTAGTTTATATGGTGGAAGGACTGGTTTGTAATATTGGAAAGTGGTTGGATGGTTTGGGTAATGGCCAGGGGTCTCTTTTGGAATTGTACTAAAGAGATAGGGGGTTTTCTTGAAGTATTCTAAAGGGGGTCTCTTTCGAGATTTGGACATAAGGGAGGGGGTTTTGGCAAAAGGGGCCGGCCTTCTTCTTTCTTCAGGCCGGAACAGGGGAGGGGGAGTCGGCCGGCTCGGCCGGCTCGGCTCGCTGGCGACCGGTGGCTCCCGGCCACGGCGGCGGCCACGGGCAAGCGCGGGAGCAAGAGGGGCTGACGGGGAACCCATCCCCGCCCTTACCTTGGGCTGGGGCGGATGGGGGCGGCGGCGCACCGGACGCAAGGGCGGAGGAAGACGACGGCGGCGGCGGTGAAGGCTTGGCGGCGGCTTTGGGAAGGAGGAGGAGGTGGCGAGGGAGCTCGGGATGGTGGAGGCGGTGACGGGGTGGAAGATTGGCGGGGGGATGGCTTATATAGGTCGCGGGGAGGAGGTTGGCCGGTGAGGGGGCGGCGAGGTGCCGATGGCGCAATTGATGGCGGTGGGGGCACGGTGAGCCGGGGTCCGGGCGGCGCGGGCGGCGC
>CM014277.1:14736172-14750583 GCA_004135705.1 Alloteropsis semialata
AGCGCGGGTGCGGCGTGCCGGGGCCGGGTGCAGGCGCTGCGCGGGGTGGGGCCTGGCGCTCGGGTGCGGGGAGCAGAGGTGGAGGGGCGGTGCTTGGGCGCGGTGGAGCAGGGAGGTGGGTGGCGCGGCGTGAGCGAGCAGGAGGAGGAAGAAGGGAGTGCGGCCGGGAGGAGGAAGAAAGAGGGAAGGAAGGGAAAAGAAAAGAAAAGAAAGGAAAAGAGAGAAGGAAAAATGGAAAAGGGTTTAAGGAAAAAGGAAAAGGGAACGGCGGGATTCGCGGCGGCGGTCGGAGCACGCGCGCGACGGTCGAGGAATGGGAAAGAGGAACGGACGGTCGGGAGGTTTCCGGAAAGATTGGGAACGGATGATTGGAACGACGGAAAGAATTTGATAGGAAGGTTTTTGGTCGGATTTGGATTTCGGAAACTCATCGATTAAGGTTTTTAAAAACTCGTTAAGCGTGTAATTTAGGTTTTTGATTTTCCGGGACATTACAGTACCATAGGGTCCCCTTATGATCCACTCTAAAATCTGGGGCTTTGTTTTCCCTGATATGAGTACGAATCTTCATCAGATCTTTGTCCTTGCCCTGAGCTTGCCTAATTTGATCTTCTAGTGTTGGTTGCACACTAAGGTTGTAGTTGTGGGCCTGATGAACTATGTGTAGATTCAGTTGGGCCAACTCTTCTTGTAACTGAGCATTCTTGGGCTCATATGTCTTTCTGCTGAAGGCATCAGCTACAACATTAGCTTGGCCTGGGTGGTAATGGATTTCCAGATTGTAGTCCTTGATCAATTCTAACCACCTTCTCTGCCTTAGATTCAGGTCTGACTGGATGAATATATACTTTAAGCTCTTGTGATCGGTATATATCTCACACTTGTTTCCAATCAGATAATGTCACCAAATCTTAAGAGCATGCACAACTGCTACAAGCTCCAAGTCATGGGTAGGGTAGTTTTGCTCATGGGGCTTGAGCTGCTGGGAGGCATATGCTACTACCTTTCCATCTTGCATGAGCACACATCCTAAACCTTGTCTTGAGGCATCACAATATATGACAAAATCCCTCTGAATATCTGGCAAGGTCAGTACTGGTGCGGTTGTTAGTCTTTTCTTCAACTCTTGGAAACTCTTTTCACAAGACTCTGTCCAGATAAACTTTTTATCTTTCCAGAGTAACTCTGTCATTGGCCTGGCTATCTTGGAAAACCCTTCAATAAATCTTCGGTAATATCCGGCCAATCCAAGAAAGCTTCTAATTTCAGTCACATTGGTGGGTTGCTACCAATTGGATACTGCTTCAACCTTTTCAGGATCTACAGCTACACCTTCGGCAGTCAAGATGTGGCCTAGAAAAGCTACCTTCTCAAGCCAGAACTCACACTTGCTGAATTTGGCATATAAATTGTGTGCTTTTAGCTTTTCCAAGATTACCCGTAGGTGCTGTTCATGCTCTTGGGCACTCTTAGAGTAGATCAGTATGTCGTCAATAAAGACTACGACAAACTTATCTAACTCTTCCATGAAGACTTTATTCATGAGGTTCATGAAGTAGGCCGGGGCATTGGTTAACCCAAAGGACATTATTGTGAACTCATACTGGCCATACCTTGTAACAAAGGCTGTCTTTGGGACATCACTCTCCTTAATCTTGAGCTGATGGTACCCCGATCTTAGGTCAATTTTAGAGAGGTACTTGGCTCCTTTTAACTGATCAAAGAGGTCATCTATTCTTGGCAGAGGGTACTTATTCTTAATGGTAACTTCATTTAAGGACCTATAATCCACACACATCCTCTGACTTTCATATTTCTTCTTCACAAATAGGACTGGTGATCCCCATGGAGATGAGCTGGGTCTGATAAATCCTTTCTGCTGCAGTTCTCTCAATTGCTCTTTAAATTCTGCTAACTCTGCTGCTGCCATCCTATATGGTCTCTTGGCTATAGGTGCTGTTCCGAGGACAAGGTCAATAATGAACTCTATGTCCCTATCCGGTGGCATTCCTGGTAAGTCATCCGGAAACACATCTGGATATTCATTTACTACTGGAACTTCATCTATGGCCTTGGTCTCCAAACTGAAAACCATTGGGTCTGGTCCACTTCCCCGAGTGTGGCAAGTAACTTGCACACCCTTCGGGTTGGTCAGGTGCACTATCTTGTCAGCACATCCTATGTGACCATCATGTAGGCTTAACCAATCTATTCCAAGGATCACATCTATCCCTTAGACTTCAGTACCACTAAGTCTGCTAAGAACTCTTCCCCACTTAAATCGATCCTTACCCGGGAACAACCTAGTTGACAGCGAATGTCAGCTCCAGGCGTTCGGGTTACTAGGGGTAGCTTTAGTAGTACCGTAGGTATATTGTGCTTCTCCACAAAGCTTGATGATATGAAAGAATGTGATGCCCCAGAATCAAAAAGTACTATTGCCAATACTGAGCTGACTAAAAGCTCACCGAGGACCACGCCTTGAGCCTCTCGAGCCTCTTGCGCGCTGATGTGGTTGACGCGGGCTCGTCCAAATGACTGCTGGGGCGGCCTCATCTGCTGGCTGTTGCTGTTGTTGTTGTTGTTGTTGGAGTTGTTGTTGCTGCGAACAGGAACGCGGTTGGCTCCTGACAGTGCTGGCCTTGGTCCATTCACAGAGTTGGAGAAGGCGGGAGCTGCTGGCTTGTTGTTGCTATAGGGACAGTTGACTATGAAGTGCCCTGTCTCACGGCAGTTATAGCATGCTCTGGTGTTGCTGGTGACCTGACTGGCGCAGTTCTGTGGGGTCTTGTTGACTTGGCTCCTGAATGGAGCATTGGACGGATGAGTACTCGGAGCCTGTGACTGGGTCCGGTACTGCATAGGGGCTTGGGACCTGGGTGCTGAAGGACCAAAGCTCCTTGATTTCTGGAAACGGTCCTGCTGATGGGCCTTGTTCTCTAGGAACCGGCGCTTGTTGTCCCTCTTCTCATCTGCCTTGGCCCTTTCTGTGAGTATGGCCATGTTCATCAATGTGTTAAAGTCCGGGTAGATCTGAGGTGTGAGCAGGGTTCTGAGTTCTGCATTCAAGCCCTTCTTAAACATGTCCTGCTTTTTCTCATCCTTATTCACCTCTTCTGGTGCATAGCGGGCCAATTCCATAAACTGATATGTGTACTCCTCAACAGACTTGCTGCCATGGCGTAGTTCACGGAACTCATCTGCCTTGCGCTTCATAGTGGCCACTGGGATGTGATAGCGGCGGAACTCTATCACAAACTCATCCCAGGTGATAGTGGTGGCATCCTGGGCAGCTGCACAGTAGTTCTCCCACCAGGCTAGAGCAGTACCAGTGAGCTGATGAGCGGCCAAAAGAACCTTGTCACGGTCTTCACAACCAAATGGCTCTAGCTTCCTTTGGATAACCCGCAGCCAATCATCTGCATCTAAGGGGTTAATGGATCCTCCAAAGGTGGGTGGCTTGGTCCTGAGAAAATCTGTCAACTTCTCATTCAAGCCATGCCTGCGGGGCCTCTGCTGAGTGATGGCGTTGGCCAAAGCTTCCAGCAGAAGGGTCTGCTGATTCATCACTTGCACCAGGTCTATCTGAGGTGGTGGTGGTAGCTGCTGTTCTCCCACATGGTTTTCTCCACCTCCCTCAATCTGGTTCATTTCATGTACAACTGGGGGTGCTATAGCAGGTGGCGCTTGCCTTAGCTGCCTTTCTGCACTGGGGGTGACATGGGCCTGACTTGGGGAGGTCCTGGTGCGCTTGGGAGGCATCTGCAGATTGAGCGGGATTTCATGAGACAGGGATTTAGAGTGATATTTAAGTTGATTAAAGCGTATTTTTCAAAAAGACAGAGCACACAGACTAACAACACAACAAGCATAACGATTTTATTTCTTCCATGGAGGGGGGGTACAACACTTGGGCAAGCCAAAACACGCACTAACGACTGGGTACAACGTGATACGGGAAAGGGGGTACAACTCTAAACTGGGTCATCTGCATGACTAGGGGTACATCTCTGAACTTCGGACCAACCGGCTTCATCCCCCAGGTGGGACATCCTACTCGCGAGGCGAGTCTTCACCCTGAACAGAGTGGTCTTCTAGTGGGAAGAGAAGTGTCAGCATGTCATCCTCCGCCGAGGGTGGCGTGACAATCTCGGAGGTTCCTCCGGTAGCTTCTGTGGGTGGAGGTGCTGGCGGGGCATCGGGGCTCTTTCTCAAGCTGGGCCCTTTGGCCACGGGAATCCCGTCAAGGATCGGGGCTTCTTCATCCTCCAAAGCCCGCATCCTTCTCCGGGCTGGACCCACAAGATGAGCCTCCTTCAGTTCCTTGGAGTGCCTATCCTCGGCCTCCTTGAGTGCCTCAATGGCCTGGGCTTCATTGCTCTCAGCGGCTACAGCTCGTGCTTCAGTGGCTGCCAGCTTCACCTGGAGACTTCTCACCATCATCTCTGCATCCTCGGCTCTACGGATCTGCTGCCTCAGATGCCTTGCCTGCTTGTCGTAGAGTTCATCAAGGGTGTGGAGGTAAGCAGTTGTGTGGAGCACGGTGGGGTCATCCTCTCGCAGTCCATGTCCTTGGAGTGCCCTCATCCGAGCCAACCAAACTGGGCAGTTCCTGTTGACCGGTGGGAAGTACCTCAGCGGGGTGGGACCAAGGTGCCTCTCATAGATTTGGCACAGGTGACGCAATGCCTTCTGAGCTGCAACTTGGTAGGTGTCCTTATGGCGAAACCCGGTGGTAGTCATGTTCCATGGGTTAATCTCGGGGTAACGGCTGCTCCTCCCGATGTAGATGATCATCTCACACCAGGGTGTCCCATGGTCCTCGTACTACCTGCTGGTGTACTCCGGACGCTCGTAAATGCCAACCCGGTCCATGCAAGCAAAGAGCAACCTGGGAAAACCGGGCTCCTCCAAGCATTTGCTGTTGACCCAAACTTCTTCAGCCATCTGTAAGAGAACAGGGGTAAATCAACTTTTGCAAAAGAGCATGGAAGGCAAGAAGTTTTATAAGACCTAAGTTTTGGTCAAAAGGGCTTAACCGGTCCTAATGGTCATGTCCTGCAGCCAACTACGGCTCTGATACCACCTGAAGCGCCCCTGCCTAAGCAGAGACTAAATGTGATACAAATTATCAGTCCCAGGAGGCTGATACACATTTATTCAACAGATAGTTCAGAACCTTACATCCTCCGAGGGAGAGGGCACTTGATACAAGCCAAGATAACTAGAAGATAGACTACGGTGATGAGCCAAACTGTGAACCAGAAAGGCTCAACGAAGGGATCAGAGCTAGGCGACAGTGAAGACATCTTGGGAAGGCCAAACTCCACAGGCAAAGTTGGGTGCGGAAGCGACCACCTACTCAGCGTCCTCAACAACAAAGTCCGGGTCTTCTTCTGAAGCAACAAATATAAGGGTGAGTACAGAAGTACTCAGCATGTCCAACCACACCCACGGAGGGGTTAACACAGAAGTATGCATAAGGTATATCAAGGATAACGGCTAAGTTTCATTTGCAATAAAGCTAAAGTTTTACACATGCAAGGGTTTGTCAAGGAGAGTTTTAGCAAAGAAAGGTTTAGTAACAAATTCAATAAGTGGGGTTGATCCACAAAGGATCCAAATTTTAATGCTACCGGATTCCCCATCCGTCGTAGCTCCCAGCACAAAGCAGGATTCTTTCCAAAACCAACACACTCCAACCCATTCCCCAAAACCTTTGGTATTGTGACCAAGCCATAACTCGCCCATGACCATGGGCACGGCTATTCGAATAGATGTTAACTCTGCAGAGGTGTACACTTTCCCCACAAGTAGGGTACCGCGACATGGTCACCTTAGTGCCAGTGCGGATCCTATCGAAGCCATTACCCACCATAGCCAATACTGCATAGCCATCTACGAGAAATAACCAAGGGGTTCTTGACCGTCCAGTGAGGCCTACAACCATGACACTAAGTCTGCACTTGGCTTCCCGCTGCACACCTGCCTCCATATAACTACCAGTCTAGCTAGTAGGATTTAGACTAAGCCCTTGCCACATACAAGAGTCGAGTGGTTGTACGGGATATGTTTGGGTTAGGCAAGATGACACATCACCTCGGTTTAAAACAGGACAAAATGGATATCTCCCCACTTGCTTAACCACAAAGGTTCAAGCCTCCTAATGGTATTTCACAAAGAAGCACCCATCCATCTCATCCAAGATTTTCTTTCATTTAAAACCCAAAATCCATTTTCCTTACTCAACACACTCACACATTTATTCTTTGATAAATCGAGTATAGTCATGATTGATTAAGTAAAGAACACAAGTCCTAAGCATGCTAGCAGTGGTTATCATCCAAACAGAGCATATCATATTTAGAGATAACTAGGTCATCAAGGAATGATCATATCAATCAAGGAGTGGCTATCCAACCGGGTTTCAGTAGTAAAACAACATGCAATTTATAGAAAAGGCCAATAGGTTGTGTTTATAAAACTTGGGATAAACATGCATCAAAGGATGGGATTGGACTTGCCGTCTTCAAAGCCTTCGGGTAACTCCTGCTCGCGGTACAAGTCCTCGGGCTCTTGCTCTCTCCTTCGTACTCCGGGTCGCGGTACTATCCCTCCTCGTTCACTCCGTCGTCTAAGGTACACAACAAAACATACAATAAGAAAAACAACAAGCCTTTACCGATGAGCTCAAAAGAGAAGGGATTAAATAAAATAGAAAGGAGAAGTATTTTGGAGAGATTCTTGTATAGCTCGGCCGGAATAGATGAAAGAGATGTGTGTTCGAATTTGGAGGAATTCCAGAGAAGTTTGGCGCATAAAATGATAAGATAAAGAAAGGATTAGAGCTTATTTAGGGTTTTAGGACCTCTTTATAAAATACTTTTGTATAGTGGAAGGACCTAGTTGTAATATTGGAAAAGTGTTTGGGATATTGGTAAAGGTGCATGGGCTTATTTGTAAGAATTCTAAAAGATCAGGGGCTATCTTGTAACTCGGGCTAAAGGAGAAAGGGCTTGTTTGGAATTAGAGGGAAGGGTAGGGGGTTTTTCAGAAAAAGGGCCGGTCACTCCCTTCTCTTTCTCCTTCCTTCGGCCGAAACAGAGGGGAGAGAGGGGGGAGGCTTCGGGCGGCGGCGTGGCTTGCCGGCCTCCGGGCCACGGCGGCGGGCAGCGAGCAGCACAAAGGGAGAGGAGGCCGAGGGGGATTCATCCCCCTCCTCACCTCGGGTGGGGGCGGTCCGAGGAGGGCGGGCGACGGCGAGGAGCGGAGGAAGCGGCGGCGGCGGCGATGGGTCTCTGGTGGCGGCGCTCGGCGGCTTGGAGCGAGGGTGGTGGCTTGAGGAACTCAGTGGCGATGTGGTGGAGGTGGTGCGGTGGCGGATTGAAGCGGGGGAGAGCCCTTTTATAGCCGGGGAGGGAGCTCGGGGTTCAGTCGGAGGCCGGTGAGGTCGGGCGGCGGAGTTAAGGTGCGGGGTCCGGTTTGGCAGGTGGAACAGCGGCGGCGGCGACCCTCACGGGCGCCGAGGCGTGGACAGGGGCCCGGGTGGAGGGGCGGCACGGTAGTTAGGCGGGGAAGGACGGCCGGCGGTGCACGGCTGCCGGCGCTGTCGGGCACGCGCGCGAGCGGCAGGGGAGGAAGGGAGGGGGTGCGGGCGGCGTGAGCGTCGAGGCATGGACGCGAGTGGGGCCAGGGAGCTGGGCGGCACGGCAGTGGTGGTGGGCGGCCAGCGATGTGGGACACGGGCGGCGCTGGCGGTCGGGCCGAGCAGAGAAGGGAGGAGAAGGGAGGAGGGAGGAAGAAGGAGGGAGAAAAAGAAAAGAAGAAAAGAAAAAGAAAGGAAAGAAAAGAAAAGGAAGGAAAATGGGAAAAAGGAAAAAAAGAAAAGGAAAAAGGAGAAGAGAGAGGAAGAGAGAAAAGAGAGAGAGGAAGCGAGATTCGCGGCGACGGTCGGGCACGTGCAGCGGACAGTTCAGAGACGCGACGCGCGGATCGAGGAAAAGAACGGCGGGAAGAAATGGAGGATTTGGAACTCATCAGAAAAGATTTGGAAAACCAACGCATTTAGAATGATTTAAAGTTTTCGAATTTTCGGGCTGTTACAGACGCGGAGTGCTACCGCATCAGCAGAAAGCTCTGAAGAAGTAGTCCGCGTTGAATCAGAGAGCCCAGTATAGTCATAGCGCATGAACCCGCTTTTGGCTGGGTTGTATGCGACGGCGTATGAATGAACTAACAATGCCAATACCAGTCAGACCGCGTTTCTTCAGCTCGGTGATCATCTTCAACAACTCAGGAATTTCGTTCAGCTCATTTTCGCCCAGCGCCTCATTCCAGTTCTCTTGAGGGTGGGGTACATGGCCTGAATGCTTGGCTACTTTGGGTGGCTGATTCTCAACATAAAACCACTTATCATGCAAGTCCTTGTTGGAGTCATTGACTTTGAAGTCAGAATATTCTTTCTTCATGCCTTGGCAAAGTTGGATTCTGGCCCCGCCAATGACCTTTCCCTTGTTGGGTTTCACTCAATATAAAAAGCAAAAAAGATTAAAATGCGGGTCGATTCCCAGGAAGGCTTCGCACAGATGAATGAAGATCGATATTTGAAGGATAGAGTTGGGATTCAAACGAATGAGCTCCAATCCATAGAAACCAAGAAGACCTCGAAGGAAATCATGAACGGGAGTTGAAAAACCACGCTCATAAAAGGACGCAAAAACCACAACTTCAACGATTTCTTCGAAAAACCAAGGATTTCCCGCATCAGTTCTCCAAAATGCGATACCTTTTTCCAGGAGGTAGCCTTGATCCACTAAATGTTGAATCATTTCCCCTGTGGCTTTGGATGATTTCCACATCAATGCTTGGGTGGGTGTGTTCTTGAAAATGGCTTTCCAGTGATTAGAACTTTGGGGCTTTTCTTGCTTGTTGCGGCTTTCTTGACCATCTTGCCAGCTGGGATCTTAGTGCGCATGCGCGGATCACTAGAAGCGGATAGAGCGGAAGGGAGAATGCACAGGCGTGGAGATTTGGTTTTTGGAGCACAGTAGACTAGAGCAGATGAGAATGTGATGCGGTTCCTCTAGTTTTTATTAACGAAGGGTTAAACCTAAGTGCATTTTGGAAAATATGTTTTCACAAGTCCACAGGTAGTTATGCGGTCGCGGTTTATTCCAGATGCGTAACTGTGTGTTTCATCCACAAGAGAGAGAACATCTTCTGGGTGGAGGCATTGCCACGCTCTGGGGCTATGCTCTAAGGGATAACTTTTTCCGAATCAAAGAATATTTATTTCCTAAAAGTCTTTAAGCTTATGGCCATTAGCTTTAAGCTTGGGAGCTAAGGGAGAAATAGTATATTTCTTTTGGGAAGCTTTTTTCATTAAAAACCCTAGAATTGTTTTTTATCCTTGAAAACATTTCTAGGCTAAAGGGCTGACTCATAATGGGTCCATCTTTTTTACAAAAGCTGGACGCCATTGTATTAAATTGGAAAGTTTTTGCATCATCTTTGATTAAATATCAAAGCCCGGGGCTGTTTGCAAAAAGTAAGTGGCAAGGAGCACATCATGTTCATTTCAGGAGGTTTCAACAAAGGCGCAGTATGACGAGGAAACAACTCGACTAATGCTCAACTCGTTGAAAAATAACTCGGCGAACATGAAGACATGAAAAATGCTCGCGGGCTTGACAGACCAAGATCCATAGGAGTCCTTATGGGCCGTGACTGGGCCGACAACTCTGACAGATACAAGGAAGAAACGTACAGGTTAAGGAAACTAGTCGGCTACTAGGAAATAACCCGGCCTACTCCTGTTAGGACTCTATGTTTAGTATCCGACTAGGAATCTGTATTATTCAACTTGTAGACCATATCTCCTGAGTATATAAAGTGAGGCAGGGACCCCATGTAAATCATAACCAACAATACGAAGCGATCCGTCTTATACAAGACGTAGGGTATTACGCTCTCCATTGAGGCGGTCCAAACCTGTCTAAATAGTCTCGTGTTCACTATCGTGCTTCTGGTTCCGGCAAGGCCCTTACGAACAACTCGACTACCTTGAGACCCCCCACGGTAGGCTAGCCGGTATAAAAAAACCGACACTCCTAGGGTGTGAGACTCTTAATTTTAATGCCTCGTGTATGTCTTCACCGCTATCTTTCCATTGGCAGCCAGAATAGAAAAGCCCCGAGGGGACATGGGAAAGACATTTTTCTCTAGAATTTGTTCTAAAATTTCTAGAAATTGCTCGATCCAACAACAGCGTGGATACAATCATATACATCAGTTGTCATTTACCCTCTCTGTTCAAAAAGAACGTAACTATAGATTGTGTGCCGGTTAAAGTGGTTCATGTTTGATCAAGTTTCCGATGAATTGTATTCAATATTTTATGGCCCTAAATGAATTTATATAAAAATATATCTTGTAATTAATCTAATGATATTTATTTAAATCATAAATATTGATACTTTTTTTATCTATGATTGCTCAAATTTAAGATACTGAAACATGACATTATGCTAGAATTGCATTTTTTTGGGGGACGGAGGGAGTAACATGTTATATATATATGGATTCGATTCTTTTTTAAAACTATTATGGATATAATTTTAGTTATATGATATAAAATTTTTAGGACTTTGTTATTTTATGGAGGGCTGGGTTATATAGTGGTTTTTGGAGTTTTAGCCATCCGAAGTTGGGCTATTCGTGGAACGCCATCTGTCATGTTCGCGGTCACCACCAGAGCACGCCGTGAATGCCGTAATGTCGTTGTCACCTCCAGTCAAACCGAGCAATCATAACCTTGCCCAGGCCGAGCACTGAGCATTCCAGTCCACTAGCAACGCTATCATGACCTGCCACTCGTGCTCCTTGACTTGGGCCGGCGTCATTGATGGCGGCGACCGACCATGCATGACCAAAGTTGGGCACCCATCACCTCGTCGTCCTCGCCGCAGCCGAGCCCATGACCCATCCACACCATAGTGCGCCTGCTGCGCCTGCCGCAACCCAAGTGGGCTCGCGTCAGGCTGTGTCCTCTTGCGACTGCATGCCACCATTCTACCATCACCAACATCTCCCATCCACTCCATTGGCCGAAATTTCAGATCTCAACCGCCAACACCATCCCGAATGCCATCGAATAGGTACCTCGTCCGATGCATCTTTTTCGAACCAACCTAGCAGAATGGTTGGAGTGCATCCGAGAACACGTGATGCTTCTCTCTGTTTGTATAGTCGCCGGAAGGTGAGGGGGCTGACTAGTGGCGGCGCCGGTAGAAGCCGTGTGGGCGCTCACCCCGTTATGAACGCGAAGGCGAGGGCGTGGGGACGTCGCCCAGATGGGCTGGCAGCGCTCATGGGCCGCATGTGAGGGAGAAAGGAGGAGGAGAGAGGCTGGCTGGGCCGAATCTGTGCAGCAGGCCCGCGAAGCAGAGAGTGAGGGGGAGAAATGGAAAGCGGTTGGGCTAGGGGCCGGTTGGGCCCTGCTGGTCCAGTGGGCCAACGGGGAGAGAAGAGAGAGACGGGAGAAGGGGGAGGCGCAGATGGGCCGGCCCAGGTAGGTTCGGGTCGGCCAGGAGGAGGAGGAGGAGGAGAGTTGAGGGAGGTGAAGCGAACTAGAGAAAAGTTCGTTTAGGCCCGTTTTGATTGAATCCCAAGTTGATGTTTTTTCTAAAATAGTTGTACCTTGTAAAATCCATAGAAAATTGTAGGAAAATCCAAAAATTGCCAACTAAAATTTGTTGGTTTTCTCGTGACTAGATCTAAGCAAAATAAATATGAGTAGAGGTAAAATAAGTTTTTAACCCTCTGTTTAATTGTGTTAATAAATGCTTGCTTGTATGGTATAGCTAGTCCCATGAATGTGTGTTTACCCTCTTTTTGCTAGTGCTCAAGTTATGCATTTTCTGTCACATGTTAGATAGAGTTTTTGCAATAAATGTTTCTATTAGTGGCATGACCATGTTAAAGTGCTGGTGCAAGAAGTTCACTGACCAAAGAAGAGAGTAGTAGTTAACTTTGCTATATGAAAGTAGGAGTAAATCTAGTGCAAAATAAGAAATTGCCATATGTATATGAGTAAGTGCTGCTACATGTTTTCATGTGCTATGTCATATACATGCTAAATGGCTAATCATCATCACCACTAGTACTTTGATGCACTCCATGGTAAAATTTGTTTGTTGTGTAAACAAGTGCTCAGGAGAAAAATAGATGAATTAATTTATAGTTGAGCTACTGCATTCATGAGCATAATATTTATTTTTGTATTTGCATTCATCGCACTCATACATGATGCATTACATGTATCGCAGTCGCTAACGGTTTGCATGAGTTGGTGGCTGAACTTGTCGCCGACCCGAAGGAGACCGTTGTAGTTGCTGACCCCGTTGCTAAAGACCCGAACCAAAGTTCGGTAGAGCCCAAGGCTATTCAGAAGGAAGGCAAGCACCATATCATAACCCCTAATTTCCAAAACTATGCAACGTGATTATTTAAGTATTGTGCATTTACGTATTGGATATGGATGAAACCCTAGCATGCATAATCCCTAGGATCCTATGCCAAGACACTAGTATGTGTAGGTTGTTAGCTTGCCATGCTAAACAGGACCAGTAGAAGTCGAGTGATTTCCTGTCACTCACGAGATATAGGCTCTTTACTTTCTGCTGGAATCATAAGGTCCATGACTGGTGCCTGGTTTGATGCTCCTATGTGGTGGAGATTGCCATGTCTGCGTAGCAAATGGAATTAAGGCCATCCATTATTGTACTGTTGGGTAATTAAGCTTCGAATGTAATGAGCACATACTGGCATATGTGTCCCAGGAAACTGATGTACCTGAATCGACCGGTATTTGGGCTTCTTCCCACTACTCTAGGAGTGGTTGTGATGGCAGGTGTAGTCGCAGCTACTTGGTCCGAAACCAGTAGGGCTTTGCACCCGGGACTAATGGGTTTAGTCTGAATATTTGGGAGATGACAGAAAAGTTGGCGCGTTAGACTCAAGGAGCGCTTATGTGATGTCATGTTTCCCTTGTAAGATGTAAATCGGTCATGATCGCCGCACTTCTCGGATATGAATACCGCTTGTCAGCTGTGTCGCATTGAGTAACCAAGTGAATGATGATTGATAAAAGATAAATATTGATGGTTCTATGAATAATTGTTATTCAACCATGATTGCTATAGAAGAGAGGTGCTCACATAGATACTTGATAATGACTATTAATTTGATGCTAAAATTTGAAAGTAAGAATCAACCATTAGTCGCTTTTTGGCAAAACAAACCGCACAACCAAAAGACTTGCATGATTAGGAGTCAGTGCATAAACTATATTCGGATAAGTCTTGCTGAGTATTAGTTGCTGCTTGTGGCTTTGTTTTCAGACCGTGAAGCCTATGTGTCCGATGGCTCCGAGCAGTGGATCATCGATGGCCAGACCGTTCCGGCGGGTTGGACTATCGAGTGGATTGAAGATTAACTGGTGTTTGTTGTGTGCTTCTGATGACATGTTCTTCGGGCTTATGAATTTGTTGTTGTATCTCGTTGCTTAGCTTCCGCACTTGTATTCAAAAATCTGGTTTGTATCATAAGTGTTTTAAACAATGGCTTGTAAATCTCAACTATGGGATTGTTGTAATTTACGGTTATGTTGGTAACCTCTGTGCTCTCTGTCGAGTGAGTCTTGTGCACAGTTGTTCGATCGGATTTAATGCTTGCATCGGGCTTGACCCGACAGATCATCTGATTGAACTGTTTGAAGTACGGGTAACCAGATCAAGTGATTGATGTGATGATTAACGTATTTGAGCCAGTTTAATTGGGGCAGTTCTACCACAACTGGCAGACCAATGGATACGGAGGCGAAGCGAGCGAATAAGGACTTATGAGAGAGTATGACGTAGCAACACATGTTCATTTATGCTAGTATTTACTAAATCGTACACCAGTTTTTGATTTGTTTGCATCATTGAATCCCTTACATGTTTTGTGAAAACAAATATTACAAACATTTTTGGGTTAAAGTTTTGTACATGCACAAATTGCCTATTGTTAACATGTCGGAGTCAAGTTCACTTTCCATGCAACAATTTGAAATTTAGCATATTCCACAGTTAATTCTTGGTTCCCCATATGCCAAGGTGTTGGAGTCAAGTTCGCTTTCCACGTGGGACTTACATCACGTTTCGCGAGGTTTAAGTGCGTTTTGGAATTTGGAGTCGTGTTCTCTCCGAGCCGGACTCAGACGGCGGACAGAGACAGCCTAGCTTCGCAAATAAAACAAAGCAACGGGACACGGTCAGACCAGCCGATCGATCAACTTCTTTTCGTCGCTCGGTCCCCGGCGCCGTTTCCCGGCCTTCCCCCGTCGTCGAATCATCGATGACGCGCGGCGC
>CM014277.1:14751583-14762911 GCA_004135705.1 Alloteropsis semialata
GAAAAAATCCCAAAGAAATCATTCCAGGTTGAGTTAATTTATTAATGTGCACAATACATGGACTTGCATGACATTACGCAACACTTGCTTATATCACGGAAAATGAAATCATTTTGGTTGTGGGACACATCCATCCACTTATATTGCTTACTTTACGCAACACAAGAAAAAGTGTGCAATTTACCATTTCCTTCTGCAGTATTAGCCTTCCTAGAGACAAAGCCCTAGCAACATAACAGCATTATAATTCAAATGCTGTAATGAGCCGTAGCCTGTAGGCCACAAAGCTAAGGAGCAGTTAAAGAACAATATTCTTTTCAGAATTTCTTTATTATCCTGACGGTGGCATTCTCAGTTTCTTTCACTAAATCTGGTGGCATTAGATCTTCTAGGATCAACAGTTATCACTGAATGCTTCCGTTTCCATCCCCTCAACGTCAACCAATGTGGAGGCTCCATTGTTTGTATAGCTTCCCATCATCACGCCCCATTGGAAACTTTGCAGAACAAACAGTGATGGCTTTCATCGTGCACTGAGGACCAATGGAGGTCACCCTTGGATGATGAGTGATTGACAAACGTTGAGTGGATTGATGTGTCTCTTGACTCGTCATGTGCAGGTGCAGGATGCGACATGGCGGCCGACGACGCGCGGTGAAGGTCAGGCGCGAAAGGTTCATGCCGATGAACCAAGGGCGGTGAAGGATGGACGAGTAGGCTTGGACCGAGGGACCCGAAGAGTCCGGCGGAGTCACGTGCGATCCGCATGGTGCATGGAAGAGCAAGAGTACACGACGTGATGAAGACGGCGTCGGTCGAGTCAAGCGGGACGGAGGCGTCAAAGGCTTGGCGGAGGCCGGACACGTGTCGACATCGAGGAGGTCGCGTGGCGGCCAAGCGGAGATGGACAGTTTGGGTGGTTTGGGCCTCAAAACCACCAGGCAGACAGGTTTGCCGGTTTGGGCCTCAAAACCGGGGGCACGTCCGGTGCGGTCGGACGGTGGAATGGAGGGCACGTGGCGCCATCGCGAAGCTTGCGTCGAGACGAAGCGAAATTGTGAAGGTCCCGTGTCCGTCCGACGAGTCTATGAGAAACTGGACAACTTTGCCCCTGTGGGGTATGTATCACTTAGGGGTAGTTTGGTCTTCTGGCCAAGGACTATATGTAGTGGAGGGGCTGAAATTTTCAGCCATCTCTTCCACTCTCTCTTGTTTATTTTCTTCTTCAAGGCTAGGGTTTGCTTATATGAGAGAGGATTAGGTTTAGAGAGTGATTACTCTAGGTTTAGTGCTCCAATCCAAAAGTGGGAGGATGAGGGTGGTTTCCTAGCCACGAATCTTGCTAAGATTTCAGTCCATAATCATTCGTGGTGGATTCATGGCTTGTCTCCCTCATTTTTTCTTTTTAGCCATTTTCGGGCTAATTTTCTTGGAATTTTCATTCTTCGAATTTGAGGCTGTTTCTTGTGGGATTTCTTTGAGAGGATCACTCATAGGTTCTGCGTGACCAATTTTCCCGTGATCTTTCCCCCTCAAATCCATGGAATCGCCTCGGATTTGAAGTTTCCCTCTTCTTCCTCCTCTCTTGTGTTCTTGAGAGATTTCACGAAATTAGTGGGGAAGTCTTGATCTTTCTGTGAAGATCTTTTGGAAATAGACTCACCACGAAGTAGTGATGCTTCTGTCCAAGTTTCACGAAGATTGGATGTTGTTTGGTTGAGTTTGCTTGTTTCTTCAGATTTCTGCTGCGCCCAGAAATACCGGTGGTACCGGTTTTGGTCTTCGGTGTGTTGGCGCAAGAAATCCGGTGGCACCGGTTCTGGTAATCCGGTGGCACCGGTTTTGTCTGAAGTGGCAAGTTGCTCAGGTTTTCGAGTTGAAAAGTTCTAGATCCTTGGTTTGGCCTCTGGAATTTTCGTGATAGATTTTGAAGGTCATCCGATTTAGTTTGGGTTTTTCCGTGGTGCTCAGCAGCTCCAGGAAAAACCGGTGGCACCGGTTTTGAGAAACCGGTGGCACCGGTTTTTGGCTGGCTGAGCACAGGCAGTCTTCTGCTGATCGCTTGCGTCGCGTTCTCGCTCGGCTCGCTGAGTTCTGGACTTGTTCCTAGGGTCATTATGCACTCAGTTGCTACGTGATATTGGCAAGTGCTAGAATTCTCGCTCGTGGTGTGATTTGGGACATAGGCCCGTTCTCGATCGTGAGAATTTTGTGAGGCTCCCATTCACCTCCCTCTGGTCGCCGTTCCGGTCCTTCATGCACTCACCTTTGGCCTGCCTCCTTAAGCCCTGTTCTCCAGCACACCTTTCACGCTCGCAATCTGAGCAGGGCCTGCGCTCGCGGCACATGGAAGGATCGATCAGTCGACGGCAGCAACCTCCTTCCGAACTCTGAAGCAACGGTAGCAGATTCTGCTCAAGAAGATAGACATCACAATGACCTGACAAATAAAACATATTTTCAAACAGATACACCTGTTCCTAACTTAAATTGAGGCCAATGATCATATGGCAATATCTAGCCTATTCTGACAAGCATACACTGCAAGTGCGAGGAAGATAGACCGCAAGGCTTAATCCTGCCATTTTTGCAAACAGATGGAATCAACTAAATAGCTAATTCTAACAACCTCAATCTATCTGAGCACTTGAGTATCTCTCCATCTCTTCCAAGCACTTCAGTATATCCAAGTTTGTAATGTACACCCTGCACGATCACACAAGAATGGCTCTTCACATCTCATCTCTTTAGATAGGATAAGCTTTACTACCTTGTGCCACTGGTTTAGCTGGAGGCAGAGGTCGGCTTGTAACTTGTAAGCGGGAAACTGGTGATGAGGTGTTATCTGCACGCAAAATACAGCAATGTGATATGCTTCTTTCCATCAACATTCAACAATATATGCCGCACACTGAATGATTGGTAGAAAACAAAAAAGTCCGGTTAGACAGTGAACGTGTAGTTGGAGTGCAACGTTTGTTTTTTTCCAAACAATTTGTGAGAAATGTTCATGGCCAAACTCAGCGATCCATGAGTTACAATCCGATCTGGGAATGCCGACCACATCTAACCGACATGGTGTGATTATCACACAAAAGCACCAGAACACATCTCTGAAAAATTCCCAATTCCTTTAGTAACGACTGAACCCAGATTAACTCAACAGGGTTATTGGAGAATGTATTTACTGGACCTTCTGTTTTTATTTTATCAGTAGGGTAACATGAACTACATGTGAAAATCAATTTTCACAGCCGGTTCTAATCTACATTGCACATCATTTTCTATTTTTATTTTATCTTTCTAATATTTTCTCTTGGACTAGGAGCACAAGCATACACAAACAAACAGACAACATGCACAATTTAAAACAATACACCAATCAAATGAAAAACATTAAAAGAACACACAAAAAGATGGAGCTCGATGCTAAGGTCAGAGGGCTCATGAAACACAAAGAACGAAGCTAAGGATGAAAAGATACAACAATCGCAACATTTTTGTTGTGGCGGAGCACAAGAAAAATATATGCTTGGTTTGTTTTAGTTTAATAAAAACAACATAAAGGATACTCAAAAGCCTAAGTTAGAATTGATACAAAATATTCTTTATTTAGCGAAAATTGAGGTAAAACTTAATCAAGGTTTATTCATGAATGTTTATGCATGAATTATACTAATTCAAAATTTAACTTTAGAAATAATGACATGTGAGAAAATCTAATTGAATTGTAAGGTACATCGTGTTGAGTTTAAACAAACTTATTCAAAAGACACTTTAATGTCGGTATTAATTAAGTTAATAGTTTTATTTATAAAAGACCGGGTATAACTCTAATTTTCTTTATTTGGAAAGCTAGCTTGTTAATTACTAATCATATTGACATTTAGTTTACAAAAACCGATGTCTCACTATATATTTTAATTGAAAATCATATTAAGTAAACACTAGGAATTATCTCCATACGTTGCAACGGCGAAAAAGTTAAAAAAATGTTTTGGAAAAAAAAATACCGGGAAAATTGTCTACCCGCACGTCTGCCTTGTTTCGATGCTGCTCCCTTATCACTTGTCGATTGTAAAGCTGCCGCCCCTTGGCTGAGCAACCATCGTCGCTTGTCAGTTGTCACAAACACATGACATATCCATCATCAACTTAGCAGTTCATTTCCCCGAGCTAGGCCACCACAGATAGGCGTGCACGGGGACGCTTGAAGGTGTTCCAACTATGGCGTCACTTCATCAAGAAGGATATGGGCCATCTCTATTGTTGCGTGCTTAATTAACCTTTGCAGCTGCAGGTGTTGCTGGCCCGCACGGGAATATATTCCTAGCGCACGCTCGCAGCGCACAGGCACTACGGGAACCCCACCCCCCCGCCCAAAACACTCGGAAATCTCTTTTGCCGTGGGCCACTCTCGACAAAGCCCACTCGGCAACACCAGTTACGGCAAAGAGCTCTTTGCCGAGTGCTAATCGACACTCGGCAAAGTTTTTTGCCGTGAACAGAAACAAATCTAAAAAAAATTGAAATTTTATTTCAATGTGGGAAAGCCTCTGATTGTCCCTCGTCATCAAGTCGCAAGTAAGCTCACTCGGCAACAACAGTTACGGCAAAGCCTTTGCCGTATGCTAATTGATACTCGGCAAAAAAAATTTGTGTGAAAAGAAACAAATCTGAAAAATAGCAAAAAAAAATCAATGTGGGAAGGCTCCTGACCGTCCCTTGTCATCAAGTCACCCGCGACCTCTCCCTTATGTGTAACCTCCTCTACCACTTCACCACGCTCTCATGTGTCTAGATTCTGTTTTGATTCCTCACATATTATACTAAACTGAGTGTAAATTTCTTGTTTGAGGCTCTAAACGAATTTAAATTAAAAAGTTGTCAACTACAAAGTTTCATAACTTTTTGAAATATAAAATTTTTATTTTGGTAGTTTCTCCGTTCGAGGTCGTTTACAAAATTTGAATTTCAAATTTGAGAAAATTCAAACTTAGTTTTTGTTGACAAGATGATTTCAAATAAAAAGGTTGTCAACTACAAAGTTTTATAACTTACTGTGATCTATAACTCTCATTTTGACTATTTCTCCATCCGAGGTCGTTTGAAAAAAACTCAAATTTCAATTTCAAATTTCAAATTTCATTGGCAAAATTAATTCAAATTAAAAAGAGTTCAACTATAAGGTTGCATAACTTCTGAAGATCTACAACTTTTATGTATGTCATTTGTTCATCCGACATAGTGGTAGTAATATTTTTCACAAATCTTGTATATCTCTCTTCTAGTTTCAATAAACTATATGAGAGATATAGATTTTATGAACAACGTTACTATCATTTTGTCGAGTGAAGAAATAACTAAACTAAAGTGTATGTCTTGAAAAGTTATACAACTTTGTAGTTCAAAACTTTTTAATTTGAATTAATCTACTACTTCAAAATGTGCTTTGAATTTCTCTTTGCTGAGTGTTTTTTAAAATACACTCGGCAAACTATGTCTTTGCCGAGTGGCAAAAAAAAGCACTCGGCAAACACAATTTTTGCCAGTGTATTTTATAAAGCACGACAAACACAATTTTTGCCGAGTGTTTTTTAGAATGCACTCGGCAAAGACTTATTTGCCGAGTGTCCGATAAATTGCACTCGGCAAACAAGGTGGCACTCGGCAAATACCAGTTTTCCCTAGTGAGGTGGGAAGTGTGCACATTCACCCCGCACGCATGTGAGGCATACGTGCGGGAGGACTGGGCGGTCTAGCACAACGCGTCGATGCCGCAGGAGAGGCCCACTAAAATAAGGTCGATATATATAGAAAATATGTTCTTACGTTGCTACCAGGAGAATAAAATTAGATGAGTATTAAAAATGCTTACTACTGCTGAAATTGTCGAATAGTCTAAGGAGTTTTTAAATTGCACACTTCACGGCTAGCATATTTTGACCTTATATATCTCTCACAAAAATTGAACCTATACATGTCCTATATCACACTTGCCAAGTTTGAAGAAACTTGGAACAAAGTGGGCAACTAAATGAGTGACCATGGAAATTACTTGAATTTTCATGCACTTGGCCACAATGGCCAGTTGCTCCTCTCTGACTGTACATACCTCTCCTTTGCTCTGTTGGCTCCTCAACGCGTGCCAATATAATGGCGTGTCCAAGCTCACCTCCTTGCAGGGCCGGCTCTTGGGCCATGCAGCCAAGGCGGTCGGGGGGCCATGGGAGAGGAGGGCCCAAGAGTATGTATAGCCAGGGCCGACTCTTGGGCCATGCAGCCGAGGCGACGGCCGGGGGCCCATGGGAGAGTGGGGCCCAAAAGTATGTATAGCCCAAAAGCAGATACGAGATATACGTAGAATTTTAGACAGAGCTCCGATCGCTAATTCGCTACTAGGCCTCCTGCCGCCGACGGAACGGAAGGTGCATTGAATCCTCGTGTCGATTCGTCTGTTCGACTGGAGGGCGGTGGCACGGCGCTATCTGCTGCGACGACTGTGACATTTGCAGAGGCCTTCCGCCCCTCGTGGCCTTGCCGTCTGGCGCTCCGGCCGTCCGGCGTCACCCGTTCCTAGTCCGGCTTCCAAGAGTCCAGGTACAAGCTCTAAGCCTCCAGCGACGGTCACTGGATCAGTGGATCATGGTTGTTATTCCAGTGAATTGTTTATAAGGGAAAATTGGATATGTACCACTAAAAGAACCCTTCTTTAGATATTTACCATCAAAAGATTCAACTCTAGCTATCTACCATCAAAAGTTACAACGTTACAGCAATTTAGCACTCCATCTCCTTCTGTCCGTCTGTTCACTTGTTTTCTTTTTTTTCACCGATCAATAAATTGCAAGATGCCCATTTTGCCCTTCGGCCCAAATACTCAGGTGTGCAGCCCCAGCAGCCTGCGCCGAACACACACAAGCCGCCTCCTCGTCGCGTGAAGGACCAGGCGACGACCGGCGGCGCGCCTTGCCGGCGGCCTTCCCGGCGTCGCGCGCTCCACGTGCGTCCTGCAAACAGCAGCTCTCTCCTCCACAGATCCACCCTCCTCTCCACGGTATGTATTCCTATCTTTCTCTTCTTCCTATCTTATTTTCATGGTTCTAAACCTTAGGGTTTTCCTCTTTCTCATGGTGCTCACGAACTGACCAGAAATTGAGGCATATGGTCTCTTTGCAATTTGGTCTTTTTAATGCCAATGTCTTTTTATTTATTTTACTCTATTGCATATCGGATCCTTTTAACTGTACCTGTGACTGTAGTCTCAGTGAAAGAAGTTTCTCAAAATTGAAAATACCGAAAAATTGTTTGAGGTCAACTATGTTACGAGAAAGATTGAATGACTTGGCTATGTGCAGCATTGAGAAAGATATCTTGAAAAACATCGATCTTGATAATATTCTTAATGATTAATTTTGCATCAAGACATGCCCGAAGGAGTTTCTTTCTGAATGAGTGAAGCATCATTATCGATACAGTCATGTGGTTTAGTTAGAGACCCGCCGAACTTTATGGAGGCCATCATGCAAGGAGTTCTACGTACCTGTTGCCCCTTTCATTGGTTCCAGCCACCAGCTTTCATGACCTTTCTCTGGTTGTGGGAGCCGTGTTCAACGTCATTTTCATGCCTCCAGCCACGCGGGTCATCCTGTATAGACCTCTATCCCATCCTGCGGTATGGATATAGAGGATTTCGAGCTGCACCAGCGTCCTGTATAGGATACGGTAAAAAAGAGAACGCTCGGACATCCACTACTGTGAGCGGAGTAGCGGAGGTCCGCCATCACCGACGTGGCGCGGGGCCCGTGTGCTCGCCCCAACCGCCAACACCTTCACGCCGCCGGAGAGGGAAAAGGGAGGGAGCAGAAGGAGGCCGCTGCTAGTGGAGGGAGCAGGGGAGAGGGAGAGGGAGAGGGAGGCCGGCGCCGCAGAGGTAGACTGCGGCCCCTGCCTCGCCGGGGAAGGAGACACCCCCAGCCTCGCCTCGCCATGGATCGCCCACCGTTGGAGCCCCCACCTCCTGCTCCGCACCCATGGATCCAGGGAGCCGCCGCCACCGGAGCTAGGGGCCGCTCCGAAGCCGCAGGAAGGATGCCGCCGCCAGAGCTAGGGGGCGCTCCGGAGTCGCCATGGATCCACCACCCCCGGCTCTCGCTCCTCTGCCAGCGCATGGAAGGCCGAGGCGCGAGGGAGGGAGAGCGACGACGTCCAGCGGCGGCGGCTCCTCGCTGGGGTCCTCGGCGGCGTCCGACGAGCAGCCCGAGGTGGAGGAAGGAGGAGAGGGGCAGCGGCGGGTGTGGGAGATGGGAGAGAGAGAGAGAGAAAGAGAGAGAGGAGGGAGGAAAGAGAGTGACCGGGGAGGGAGAGGGGCGGCACGGATCCAGCAGGGGAGGGGCGGCGCAGCGCGGGGAGGGGAGGGGCAACTGTCACACCCGGTTTTATAAACAAAATCAAGTGCTACCTATATGTATGCCAGGATCTAGTTTCATACATATAGTGACATCATAAGTAAATAACAGTAACAGTATCACATAAATAAAGAGAGTTTATCAGAGATATGCGCTTAATCCTGGAAACGAAGGCTCCAAACTCGCAGGCAATCGACTGGGGGTTGCGTACGCCTAGAACTTCAACTTCAAAGCAGCTTCTTCTTCTGAGCAACATTGGTTATAGCAAGGGTGAGTACATGTGGTACTCAGCAAGTGTAGAGCAAAGCAAATGACATGCAAGGCTTAAACAAGAATAGGCTGGCAAATAATTGCATTAAGCATTTTAGTTGGTCAAATTTTAATTAGCAGCATAATTACTAAGTATAAGTATATACCAACCCAATTATAGAACTGAAATAAATGCTCATAAAGTAACCACAATTTATTTCAACTTCAAGTTCAATTATCATGAGAGGGTCCAAGCCGCTCGTAACCGTGAGCACGGCTGATATATCAGTTCTACACTCTGCAGAGGTTGTACACTTTCCCCACAAACAATGTTTCTCATATAGCCTGAGGTAGCTAGCCTCTTCAACACTTCCTTAGGTGAGGGGCCAGAGAACCATTACATGACCTTTACAAAGAATTATTAACATGAAACAACCCGCTAAGGTTTCAAGCCACAGCAGAGCATAACCTTTCCTAATCGCCGAGTTACTTACCAAAGCATACTCCCAAGAGGTCCGGCTATACCCCGTCTATGCTTCCCCTCTTGCCCTTTCAGTAAGGTTATCACAAGTTAACTCTTCTAATTAATTAGTCATGACCAGAGCCCATTAGCTATGTGGTTGCACTGTTTTCATGGGAGGTCACTCCATGTCCCAATTAAAAGCATGATCTTGTTTGCCATCCAATGAGCATATCACAAATTCATAAAGTTCAGCATTAATGTTCTCCATAACCCAAGGTAAAGCAACTAAGCAATGCTACCCAACGGAAATTAAATATCTAGGTTATGCAAGGAAAAGGGTAAACAAAACTAGTCATGTCCTTATAATAGGTCCCATCAATTTTAGAAGCATGCAAGCATAGCGTAACTATAAAGTGAACATGTCATATGGTTATTAGGACTAAAAAATATGATCAAGAATACACTTGCCTTAATTCCAGAGAATAATTGCACAGATTAAACTTCAACTCTTATTCTTCAATCTCTCGAACAACAATTCTTCTACTCGCAGCAATCAACGAACACAAGCACACTAACAAATAGACAACATGCACAACTAAGAACAATACACCAATTGAACAAAAAGCATTAAAAGAACACACAGGAAGACGTGGCTTGAAGCTAAGGTCACAAGGGCTCGGGAAACGCTGCGAACGATGCAAAGGACGAAAAGACAACTATCGTAACATTTGTGTTATGAAAGAGCACAAGAGACTATATGCACAAGAGAATATACCCTAAATTAGAATTATGTCATATTAGAGTTTATTTTACAAAACCGAGATAAGACTTAGTCAACTTTTATACATCTAAATGTTCATGTATGAATTAGACCAATTAAGCACTTAACTAGAAATAAAGCATATGTGAACATCTAAACGTATAACTATATGATTCGGGTTCAACTAATCACACATTATTATTGAAAAGACATTGACTTTGAGTATTAATCATATTAACAACAATTATGAAAACCGTCGGTTAACTCTAAATAGCTTTTAATTAGTTACATAGCGATTAATCAAATTAACTTGCCGAGATATAACCTAGTTAACTTTTAATTAGAAAACTGGTGAACAAGTATTTAATCATATTAATATTTTAAAAGACAAAAAACAAGATTATCATGATTGCTAACACATAGCTTAGATTGATAAGAAACTAACGCAACAAAAACGACTTGAGCCGGGGCTAAAACGAGCGACAATAAAGGTGGACAGAACAGCAAGCTTGGGCCAAGACTCACGTACGGTGGTGCTCAATTTCATGATGGCTAATGGACAATGGATAGATTGGGAATAAATTTGATAACGTGAAGGGAAAATCCGAATTATAAAGTTCATGACATAGGCATGACATCACATGACGTCATTGCCTGCATGGGCATGGCTGGTTTAGTTGTGTACGTGAGCTGCTAGCACCGGTCGCTTGTCTTGCACGACTTACATACAGATGCTTAGCGAACCTAGCTTGCTCGGTGGTAAAGATAATGGCAGGGGCCAGGGCCTGGCTCGGCAGGTTGCATGGCCAGGTCGGCGGGGCTGCAACAATCACGGCCTGTCTGGCTTGTTGTGCGGAGGCTACTATGGCAGATAGGGCCTGCATGCAGCATTTGGATATACGACACTGGATAACACGCCGGAAGATGAACAGAGAGAAACAGGAAGGCATGCGTGCGAGTGCTCACCAACTGCCGAGGACGAACATCGTGCGGCGGCTGTTGGACTTAACCCTCGTTCAATCACCTTGTACATAGCTAGATGTTTTTACAGCTTTCCTAGCGTGTCAGTGCACCTGCGTGTGCCGAGTCTGTGAGCCCGACGGACGTTCCGTTCGTTCCGGGGCGCGTCCGCGTCGTAGGGACGACGTGCTGTGCTGCGACGTTCACGGGATGGCGTGAGCGAGTAGAGTCGTGCGCACCGCACGTTCAGGTAGTTAGTTGCTTAAGTTTAGCCTTTGTTTCCTTTAAATAACGAGCTAATACAACAGAAAACGCTGCTGATTTTGAGCGGCACCAAACCTCAGTCTACATCGTGAGTTCCTGAGTGCGTTCATCCGGTGTTCGTCGTCGAGAATCTCCGGCGAGCTCCGTCAATATGGTATCAAAGCCACGCCGGGTCTTCCCAGGCTTCTTGCCGCCGGCGTTCGAGCCGCTGCTGCTGCCGTCCT
>CM014277.1:14762928-14778384 GCA_004135705.1 Alloteropsis semialata
TCAGCTTGTTGAGCCACTCCTCCTCACTGAGGAGAAGACGACCCTGCTTGTCATAGACGTTACCGGAGGAGCTCGCCGCGTCGCCGCGTTGACATCCGCGAAGATCGCGTCTTCGTCCAGCTCGGCCCCCTCGCTGATCCGGAGCCCCACCGATGGGTTCTGGACACTGGGGCCACGAATCACATGACTGGGGTGAGAAGCGTCTTCTCCGAGCTGGACTCGAACATCACCGGCTCCGTCCGTTTCGGGGATGGATCCGTGGCGGAGATCGAAGGGAGCGGCACGATCATCTTCAGCTGCAAGAACGGAGAACACCGCGCATTGACGGGGGTGTACTATCTTCCCCGGCTCACGGCGAACATCGTCTCTGTCGGGCAGCTGGACGAAGGAGGCTGCCGCATCGACATCGAGCACGGCATCCTCAGGATCTTCGAACAGGGGCGCAAGCTGTTGGCCCGCGTCAAGCGTTCCGCGTCAAGGCTGTACATCCTCGACCTGCAGATCGGGCGCCCGGTGTGCTTGTCCGCTCGCAGCAACGAGGCGGCCTGGCGCTGGCATGCCCGGTTCGGCCACATTAGCTTCCAGTCGCTGCGGCACCTCGCCCACAACGACATGGTGCGCGGACTGCCGTCCCTGGAGCAAGTGGACCAGGTCTGCGACGCGTGCCTCGCCGGCAAGCAGCGTCGCGCCCCCTTCCCCGAGCAAGCACGGCGGCGCGCGGCGAACATCCTCGACCTCGTCCACGGAGACCTGTGCGGCCCCATCTCACCAACGACTCCGAGCGGCAACCAGTACTTCTTGCTGCTCGTCGATGATCTCAGCCGCTACATGTGGCTGGTACTGCTCCCAAGCAAGGACCACGCGTCATCGGCGATCAAGAACTTCTAGGCCGGTGTCGAGGTGCAGACAGGGCGCAAGTTGAAGGCCCTCCGCACTGATCGTGGGGGGGAATTCACCTCTGTGGAATTTGGCAGGTACTGCGCAGAACGCGGAGTGCACCGGCAGCTCACCGCCCCCTACTCCCCTCAACAGAACGGGGTGGTGGAGCGCCGGAACCAGAGCGTCGTGGCCATGGCGCGCTGCATGCACCTGCCGGGCTACTTCTGGGGCGAGGCAGTGAACACCGCCGTTCACATCCTGAACAAGGCGCCGACGCGAGCGCTCGACGGCAAGACTCCATTCGAAGCCTGGCACGGCGAGCGTCCTCACGTCCACTACTTCAGAACCTTCGGCTGCGTCGCTCATGTCAAGAACACGCGCCCGGGGCTGAGGAAACTGGATGACCGCAGCACCCGCATGATCTTCGTCGGCTACGAGGACGGCTCCAAGGCGTACCGCTTCTTCGACCCCACTCCGAGCGCGTCGTCATCTCTAGGGACGCCGTGTTCGACGAGGCAGGCACGTGGAAGTGGAGCCAGTTTGAGGGCGCTGATCCTCCAAACACGGAGTTCACGGTGGAGTACACGGAGGAGTACGTCCCTGGCGCACCTGCACCTGAGAACCAGAGTGCGACGCCGCGCACCCCGTCGCCAGCCGCAGCTCCCGCGTCGCCTCATCACTCTGCGCCAGCCTCGCCAGTCCAGTTCGTGTCCCCTCTGGCAGAGCATGAGCTGGACCTGGACGACGACCACGACGACGCTCCACTACGGTTCCGCGCCATCGACACGATCGTCGGGGAATCATCACCACCAGGGCTGGCAGCGCGGGTCCTCGACGACGAGCTCCATTACACCTCAGCAGAGGAGCCAGACACGTTCGCGGTTGCAGAACGCGATCAGTGCTGGAGAGCGGCCATGATCGAGGAGATGAACTCCATCACCGGCAACGCCACCTGGGAGCTCGTTGATCTCCCGCGCTGGACACCGGGCAATAGGCCTCAAGTGGGTCTATAAAGTCAAGCGCGACGAGCACGGGGACATCGTCCGGCACAAGGCACGACTGGTGGCGAAGGGATACGTCCAGCGCGCCGGCATCGACTACGACGAAGTCTTCGCTCCGGTGGCCCGTATGGAGTCGGTCCGGCTGATGCTGGCCTTGGCGGCGCACCAGGGCTGGCAGGTCCACCACATGGACGTGAAGAGCGCGTTCCTCAACGGCGAGCTCAAGGAAGAAGTATATGTCAAGCAGCCATCCGGTTTTGTTGTCGAAGGCGCTGAACACAAGGTGTTGCGCTTGCGAAAGGCCTTGTATGGCTTGAAGCAGGCGCCCAGGGCCTGGAATGCCAAGTTCGACGCCACCATGCTGGCGCTTGGTTTCCAGAGGAGCAGCTCGGAGCATGGAGTGTACACGCGCAGCGCGTCACGGCTCATCGTCAGCGTGTACGTCGACGATCTCGTCATCACCGGGCACAGCAACGATGACATCACCGCGTTCAAGACCGGGATGAAGAACGTCTTCCGCATGAACGATCTCAGCTTGCTCTCGTACTACCTCGGGATCGAGGTCCACAAGCACGGGAATGGCATACGCTTCGTCAAGCTGCCTACGCCGACAAGCTTCTGGAGCGCAGTGGCATGAGGGACTGCAATCCCACACTGACGCCCATGGAACCCCGCCTGAAGCTTAGCAAGGTGAGCTCCACACCTGCTGTCGACGCCACTGAGTACAGGCGGATCATCGGCGGGCTGCGATATCTTGTGCACACTCGGCCAGACCTTGCCTTTGCGGTGGGATATCTGAGCCGATTCATGGAGCAGCCGCACGAAGAACATCTGGCCGCGGTCAAGCGTATACTTCGGTATGTCGCTGGAACGCGTGGCCATGGACTGCACTATGCCAGGAGGAAGGGCGACGTACTGAAGCTGATCGGCTACAGCGACGCCGACATGGCCGGGGACATCGACACCCAGAAGAGCACCAGCGGGATCACCTTCTTCCTCGGCGACAGTCCCATCACCTGGCAATCGGCTAAGCAGAAGGTTGTAGCTCTCTCCTCTTGCGAAGCTGAGTACATCGCGGCTGCCACGGCCGCATGCCAAGGAGTCTGGCTCGCTCGTCTCCTCACCGACCTCACTGGAGTGGAGTCTGCAGCGCCGGAGCTTAAGGTGGACAACATGTCTGCCATCGCCCTCAGCAGGAACCCACTGTTCCACGACCGTTCGAAGCACATTGACACACGCTACCACTACATCAGGGAGTGCATCGACGGGGGAAGGATCGTCATCGACCACATCGCAACAGCGGTGCAGCTCGCGGACATCCTCACCAAGGCGCTTGGGCGCGTTCGTTTTCAGGAGCTGCGCGTCAAGATGAGCGTCGTCAATCTTTCTGGTGATCTGATCAAGGCTTAGGGGGGAAAATGTTGGACTTAACCCTCGTTCAATCACCTTGTACATAGCTAGATGTTTTTTTTCAGCTTTCCTAGCGTGTCAGTGCACCTGCGTGTGCCGAGTCTGTGAGCCCGACGGACGTTCCGTTCGTTCCGGGGCGCGTCCGCGTCGTAGGGACGACGTGCTGTGCTGCGACGTTCACAGGATGGCGTGAGCGAGTAGAGTCGTGCGCACCGCACATTCAGGTAGTTAGTTGCTTAAGTTTAGCCTTTGTTTCCTTTAAATAACGAGCTAATACAATAGAAAACGCTGCTGATTTTGAGCGGCACCAAACCTCAGTCTACATCGTGAGTTCCTGAGTGCGTTCATCCGGTGTTCGTCGTCGAGAATCTCCGGCGAGCTCTGTCAGCGGCGGCCGAAACTGAAGGTGATGACCTCGGGGCGACGCTCGTGGACGAGAGGTGACCCGGACCAGGATGTAGTCGGCAGAACTTGCTTCCCGGCGCATCATCGTTAATGCTCCACGATGGCAACGAATACCAAAGCTTCACAAGGGAAAACTGCGATTCTTGGATGTCTGGTTGGAGTCGGGGCAGAGATGGGTGAGATGGAGAGGACCGGGATTGGTCCGATGCTGCGATGGCCGCCGGCGCCTTGCTTCACGAGATGGAGCTCCTCCAGCAGCGGATGGGCAGCCAGGTCCGGCGCAGTAACTCTCTCCGCGCCGGGACGACTCCATCCGAGAAGGGAGCCACGGACACACGGCCAATCGGCAGTCAGAGGTCAGCGTTGCGGCCACGCCGGAGTTCGCGAGGAGAGCGGATCGTTGAACGCCGATGATGAGCACGTGAGACATGCGGCGGCTGAGGGGGCTTCCTGACCGAAGGCGTTACGGGAAACGAGATGCAGAAACGGAAGTAGGTGGTGAATGGCGACGAGGAAGACGATGATTATCTGACTTACAACAATCGGCGACAGAAACCGCGATGAATGGAGATCAGCCCGAGTACTGCAGTCTGCAGTTCGACCTTGGCGGCATCGCGTGGACGTGCTCATCAGCTAGCAGATTCATCATGTCGGCCATGCATGGCTCGACGCAGGGGGAAACGGCTCGGTCCAGCTGCCTCGACGGGCGGCGGCGATGGGAGAAGGAGCAGCAGCGGGGCGGCGACGCTGCACGGGCGTGGCAGCGCAGGATGCAGGGGCGCGAGGGCTTGGGATGCCGCGCTATTTATAGGGGAGCGACCCTAGGCTTGGCGTGGCACGCACGCCGAGGCCTACGGCGGCGCGTCGTGCAGCTTTGGGAGAGAGCAGCAGCTGGGCTGGGTCGAGCCGGAACTGGAGAGAGTTCAGGGTAGAAACCAAACTTATCTGGTTTAAGTATAGATGGGCTCAGCTCATTTGAACAGATAAGGTTTCCCTTTTTTTTACTCTGGGAAATTTTTTCAGATTAAAAGATAATCCAGAGAAGTCAAGATAATGTTTTTACACCATGATAAACAGCACAAAGCGTCCAAAATTCTGAGAGTAACCCCAAAGATAGATTTGGACATAAGGAACCCAAATAAATTATTTGGTGCTCATGAAAAGATTTCTAGATACTTCTGATAATTAGATTTAGCTCCAGAAAAAGAATAGGAATAAATTCCAGAGAAGTCCGGAAAATTCCCGGAGGAACCTATTTGACATCTAAGAGAACTTGGAACATTAAACGCTAAAGACACACCACAGCAAGATCACAACAACCGCGCTTAAAGCCTATGTTGTTTTAATTTATTCTTGAAAAATAAATTTTTTATACTAAATTCCCTGTAATAAAATATAAATGTTGGACAATTCTAGAAACTCACAAAATCTATTGGATATTTAGTGTAATCTATTCACATCCCAAAATATGAAATTTTGGGGTGTGACAGCAGCGCAGAGGGAGAGGGGAACGCTGTCGGAGGAAGCAAGGCCGGGGAGCGGTGCGGTGTGCTGGTGTCCTACGCGTGTCGGAGATGGGAGAGAGAGGATGAGGGATGAGGAGAGAGAGCGACCGTGAAGGGAGGAGAGGGAGAGAATAAAAAAAGAAAAAAATCTGAGGTGTGGACTCTACAAGCTGGTAGTTGGTATAGAGGAGAGATATAGAGTATGACGGGTGCGGAAGAGATATAGAGGAGAGACTCTCGATGACCATGATAGAATATTCGTTTTAGAAAATGAAAATAGAGTATGACGAGTGTGGATAGCTTAAAAGCTCCTCTTCTCCGACGCCCTTCGTTGCCGGCTTGCCGCTGACCCCTCTGAATCACAGATTTTCCTCTGCAATAATGTGCATTCTGGAGAAGAAGCGCCAACGGCGCCACCGTCGTGACTGCGAGAGGATCACGAGTTCACGACCTGCGCATGCTGAAGGAGTCTGTCCATTGACCGTGAGCAGCCGTAAGACCAGGCACACGAGTTCCACCTCACCGAGCGTCTTAGGCCTCCTCCAAAGGTTTAGCTGGCTTGCTAGCTCATAGTTGCTTAGCGGCGCCCGGCGCCCGCCACCCAGAGCCACGGCCTCAGTTGCGGCGGCTGACCGCGGCCGCACGTGGCCCAGCGCCACGGCTTCACATGCACCTGACCACGCGCCGCCGCCCTGCTCACGAGCCCTCGCCTGCCTGCGCCGCTGCCAGCTCATGCGCCTAGGCCTTACCAGCGCGCTGCCGCCCTGCTCGCGAGCCCTCACCTGCTCGCGCTGCTGCCCGCCCATGCGCTAGGCTTTGCCGGGGCGGTGCGGCCCGGCGGTGACGCATCCAGGCCGCGAGCCCCCACCTGCGCGCCGTGGCCACGCCGGCGCGTTGCCGCTCGACAGTGCCGTTGCCCGGCGGCGCGTCCAGGCCACGAGCTCCCATCCGCGCGCCGCGGCCTCGTCGGCAATTCCAGACCGCGAGCTCCAACCCGCGCGCTGCGGCCTCGTCGGCGCGACGCCTCCCGCCAGGCCGCCAGTGCTCCGTCGTGGCCCGGAAGAGATGCAAATCTGATGGAAAAATAGAAGCGAAAAAGAGGCGGAACCGCGAAAGCGCTCACGCTGTGGACCCGGCGCTCCTCGGGCTGCGCGATTACGCCTATCTCTTCATCCCACGCTAGCGTGGAGTATTTCTATGTTCTCTCCTCCAACGCAGCAGAAATCCTACATGGCAACGTATGAGCTAGCTGAGGGCTGAGCTGTCGCCGTTGAAGGAGGCCTTATCACGCCAAACCACGATGGCCCGAATCTTGTCCGTGTGAAGAACACCCTGCGCTACACTCTCATCAGCTATTGAACACGATTGAAATCGAAAAGAACCGAGACACGAGGAGGCCGCATACACATGTCCGTGTGGAAAACATCTCCGTGAGGAAAACTAATAACAATGTTATTTATTTATCTTACTATTACTAATTGGAGACTCCTTTTGAAGCCTCCAGATGAAGTCATCTAGGATCCTAGGTGAATACTCTAGAAAAGAGAGAAATCCTAGAAATTCTCACAAAAAAGCAAAACATCTAGCCATCAATTGGAACACTCAAATCATCATAGCCATTAGATCTATTATATTTTCTAAAAAATTACCCACCTATGCCATTATGAAAATTGCTTAAGTAACCCCCTAAATCTATATCAAAATTACCCACCGCTGCCATTATATAAAATAAATCAAAGTAACCCCTAATCTTCATCAAAATTACCCATTATGCCATTGTAAACAATATTTAAAATAACCTCATAAATTTGCAACTAAATTACCCACTATGAATACCTAAAAAATAACTTAAACTAATTATTTTACATCTACATTATCCACATATGTTACTATTAAAAATAACATGAGGTAATCCTACATTGGAATCCAAATCATATTAATTAAAAATATACACCAATATAAGATTCTAAATCGTGTATTTCATACACTATTGGTATATTATATAGTGATTAAGGTATAAATATGCATAATGTGTGTTGTCATTTATAAATATATAGGGGAAGTGACGACAATATAGAATTCTACGTTAAAATTATAGTTCAAACTTAGGGTTCATTAAATAAATTCAAGGCATACATGTGATGCAAAGTGAAAATATAGAGATTATAATTGTGTATAAAAATATTATAGAGTAATTACTAACAAAGATCTATCACAATCAGATGAAAATAATAAGAATATATCTCTATAGGTATTGTGTTCGACTATTTGAACAAATGAGAGATAACTCATGATAGTTTGGTAGAAATATAGCCTTAATTTTTTATTTGGAGACTCCCCATTAGTTATCATGAGACACGCTAGAAAAAAGACAAATCCTAGAAATTCTCACAAAAATCAGAAACGTCAATCATGTAAACTCTAATAACCATAGTCATTGGTCTATTATATTTTTTAAAAAGTTACCCACCACTATCATTATAAAAGTATTCTAAAATAAATCCTAAAAATGTATCTAAATTATCAAGCTATGCCATTATAAAAAATAATTTAAATTAATCCCATAATTTTATCTAATTTACTCATGCATATCATTATAAAGGATAACTTAAAATGATATTCAAAATTTGTATCTAAGTTACCCACATATGTTGTCATTAAAGATAACCTAAACTAAACACCTAAATCTTAATATGATTATCTTCATGTGTATTCTATCGAAAAGTTCAAAAGTAAACTGATATATGATTCTAAATTATGCTAATTTATCATTGTTAACATAGAAATAATAAGTTAAGGTATATACGCATCATGAGTGTTACCATGTAGACCATTTATACATGTAATAGCAACCTTACCCGTGTGTTGCTACGGATAAAGACCGTTATATCGTTTTTGTAAGCATGTTAAAGTAATTAACTTGCTTTTCCTAATCTGATTGCGGTATACAATGGACTACTCCTAATCCGATCAGAGGACAAGATGAAGCATGTCTAATCCAATCGTGAGACGTATATGACAGACCGTTGAAATGTTCCTTCCTTTAAAAATAGGTAAAGATATATATAGATAGAGATAGAAAGGTAGGAGATAAAGATTGATGGGTTCAGTTAGGACTCTAATCCAATTAGAAAACCGATGCCGACAGTTAGAACTGTGGTTACATTTCATCGCAATAGGTGAGACCCACCAGTCAGGATGGACAAAAAAAGGAAGAAGCAATCATCTCTTTAGAAATAGGTAAAGATATGTGAGGAAGTAATGAAAAATATTAATTTTTATGTTAAATATAATGTATGGAGGCACGATACAAAGTGTAAGAATTATGAAATCAGATGAAAAAGTGTATAGAGTAATTACTAATTAAAAATTAATTTTAAATAGAAAATGATAAGTACATATCTTTATGGGTATTATGTTGAAGTATTGACAAAATTGAAAGAGTAGTATGTAAACAATTTTGATTATTAGGTATGAGTTTAATTTTTGAATAATTTTAAATATAATAGCTTTTAAAAATATTAGCCCATGCGGGAGCACGGATTGATGGACTAGTTATAAACAATTGCTGCTGTTTTTTTCAGGATGGCATTGCTGCCTGCTGACCGGCTGATTATCTAACGGATGTTTGGAAGAAAGGGTACGAGAAACAAAAACAGCAAGGAGAAGAGGTACATTCTCTTGTTGCTGTACCGTTCGGCCGCATGATGCATTACTTATTACCACGATTTTTTGTTTTACATGTGAATTGTTTACAGATCTCCAAGGAACAAGAGATTAGGCTCAAGGGATACATGTCAATATGTATTTCTGGCCTCAACTCATTGTACTGGAGTGGTAATTTGGTCATGCTCTCGGAGATTCACAACTCTCACCCTACATTGGCTTACATTGGTGTTGTTTATTCTCTCACTGTCCTCTTGCTTAACTTACTTGGAATAGCGGCTGCTGTATTTCCATCAAACACCCCTTCGGCGGTGAGCATTGCTGGCCTTGGGGCTTGGCAAGTTGTGATATCAGTTCTAGCAACATTCCATTTGTCAACCTTTAAGTTGCATCCACAGATCTGAATTCTCTGATCTCCATGGTTGTCTCTTGTTCCTTAGTGACCATCTTTTGGGGTATATGGGCACAGGATCCTGTGGTGAGCATTTGTGTTAAAAATTTGTTTTAGCTAAGACATTCATTTGCAACTTTTATGATAACTATGATTTTATAGACTCTGCATGTGCTGACAAAGTATATTGTTTGATATCCCAATCAATTTTGTCTCCACATCATAAGATTAGTAGCACCACATCAATTATCTTTCACTTGAAGCTGATTGGACAATCTGTAATGTGTCCATTATATGACCAGCTGGATGACAGAAGCTTGTAATGGTCTAGACCTATCTCGCCTAACAGACGCTTACCACATAGCTAGGTGTGTACTAAACAACTTGATTATCAAATTTCTTTTATTGCTTTATTCCTTTCTTTTCTTTTCTTTTGGCATGACACGGATCATGAAAATGTCACAGAGCTTATCTGGCAGTTACTCCAGATTTTCTTCCAGCTAGCTTTATGACTGATATAACTGAGAAGGGGCTATCGCAATGCGAAATCAAAAGAAGAGATAACTACTCTACTTATTTTGCTGATTGATATGTCTGTTCAGGTGGTATCATAAACATGTTGTTTTGGGTTGTAGATTGAGAAAGAGGAAGAAACTAGACTCCGTATATATCTTATCTGAAAATGTGCCTGTCTGGTATCACAACTTGTATTTGGAAAATTATTTGCTAAAGTACCTACTATACTACTAGGCTACTAATACTTGGTGTTGGCATTATCATTTCAGTTCATACACATAGCTGCAAAATGCACAGTATGGTGCTTCAGTTGGATGGTATATAGTCTGCACCTTCTTGGATGCATCAGTGTCATTTTAGTGACTATCTTCCATATCTACGTATCATTGTAGGTCTTGAGAAATCGGCGCCCCGATCTTGACACCCATTTGCTATAAGTGGTACCAAATTGGTGTGATACCACTTCTTCAGTGGACCTATATCCACTCTACTTCGAGGAGACCTTCACTCACATCAACACGGGAGACCAGCACTATATGGAACTCAACTCTTTATTGAAAACATAAGGACTTTACACTTTTATGTGGCTACCCTACACACTTTACTCTTCCATGGTGGATTCCTATGCCATCTTCCAAATGATCTCTACTTAGCATGGCATGGCTTGGTATGGCTTCTTGGGGGTGGAGGACACCCCTATTTATAGTGTTACATGACCGTTGGATTAGTGCCAAGTAGCAATCATCCAAAACACCACATATACAAATATCTCTATTCTAGAATATTCCACATTTCACCATGAAGCATAGTTACCTAAAATATCTAACTTCTACACTCTTCTATATTTTACCATGATCTTCTCCATATGCATGACAAAGTAGTGTCTTGATATATCTCGAATCTTCTAGAATATTTCAAGTATGCGTTGCATATTTTTAACAGTAGATGACCAGAAAAGGGCTTGACTTATGGAACAGTCTTGTCACGGGTGGAGTGGCTGCTGGGTAAAACTGATTACCAGTGTTCTTTTATTGTTTTTTCCATTTTTTGTTTTGGCTCTTCTGACACGACACAAATTGCAGCGGCAACGATCCAACACTCCAAGGACCCCTTCTTGCTCCTCCTGTTCAACAACACAATCCTACCCCGTGAAAAAGCTAGGTACTTTATCCTCTACTATTTCCCCCTCTCTTTCGTTCATCTGTAGTGGCGGTTCTCAGTTCTCACTGTATCTTCTTGTTCTGTGCCACTCTCTCTGAGAGTCTGAGTAACTTGCATTTCTATATGCTCTCTGTGTTGAATAAGCTTGTGCATTGCTGTTAGTTTGTTAGTTCAGGTTTTCAGTTAGGCTCAGTAGAGCGCACGGCTGGTTAGTTAGGCTATGCGAGAGTTGAGCCCTGACGTGTGCATGTTCGCACGGGAGGGCGTCTTCAGCGCACCATGATCCTGATGCTTGGGATGGCAGGTGTCGTGAAGGGGTGGTGGTGCGCTTATCTCGGGAGAGACCGAGTCTGTAGTTCTGTTCTGTTATAAGTTGAATAGAGTCTGAGAAAACGCTGCAATAGTTGGGCAGCACCAAAAACGAGATCACATCTCTGTGTTGCAGTTGTAGCCTGAGTTTCTGTGTGTGTGCTGCAGGAGCTCGCTGGCCACCGGTGTGTTGCTATTCCGGCGATCTCTGACAAGTGGCATTAGAGCCGGTTGAAGTCCGGGAGTCGATCGCGGCGCGGTGTCGCCACTGGAATCGAGACCGAGCGCTAGAGTGGGCACTCATGGCCAGCGAGAAGCCGTCTACGGAGAAGCCTGAAGGGTCGGGCAGCAAGAAGGAGGAGGTCATGGTGCATAGGGTGGTTTGTGATGTGTGCGGCAGGACTAGCTACCCTGCGCTCACCAAGAACAACTACTCCGACTGGGCGCTGCTCATGAAGGTAAAGCTGAAGGCCCGGGGTCTCTGGGCGGCGGTGCACCATGGTGGCGCCGACCCGATGGAGGACATGGCGGCGCTGGACGCGGTTTGCAACGCGATCCCAGCGAAGATGGTGTCCACAATCGCCAAGAAGGACACGGCGAAGGATGATTGCCACGATGCGTAGCTTCGTCGCCAATTCGACTTGGTGATGTGCAAGGAGAATGAGTCTGTGGAGGACTACGCGCTGCGCCTCAACGGCATGGCGGCCAATCTTGCAACGCTGGGTCAACCAGTGGAGCAGGTGAAGATAGTGGAGAAGATGCTCCGCAGCATGCCGTCGCGCTTCAGGCAGATCATCGTGGCGATTCATACGCTTCTTGATCCAGCGACCCTCACCGTCACCGAGTTGACAGGGCGCCTGAAGGCGGCGGAGGAGGCATTCGAGCCGCCGCCATCGTCGATGCACCTTGACGGAAAGCTGTACCTGACGGAGGACGAGTGGGATGCCAGGAAGAAAAAGAAGGAGATGGAGAATCTGGCGAGCAGCGACGCTGGCGGGAGCGGCGCCCCTGCGCGGCGTATCAAGAAGGGGCACGGCAATGGGCGCGGCAGGCCATCTTTGTCAAGCGGGCCGATGAACAGCTCCGGTAGGCCCATCGGCAAGGATGAATGCCGGCGGTGTGGGAAGACCGGCCATTGGGCCCGTGAGTGTCCGTCGAAGCCCAAGAAGGAGAGGGCACATGTGGTCCAAGAAGAAGAGGAGGCCTCACTGCTTCTCCTCTGGTCAACGCCACATCTCTACCGCATCGTGCCAGAAATTCCCCGGTGGCGCTCCACCACTCCCCCACCACTCGTCTCGCTGGCAACCTCGCGTGGCTCGTCTCCGGCTCGGCCAGCAGTAGAGGCTCTGTCCCCAGGAGCAGTGCACCAAGAAGGGGGCAGAGGAGAGGATCCGGCTCTGCATCATGGCAGATGCGGATCTGGGGAGGCAGGGCGGCGCTCCCTGGTGCGGCTACACGAGCAGAAGGTTCTTGTGCAACTCGGAGAAGAGGTGGCGCGGGATGCCAAGTCGTGGGTGCTCGACACCGGGGCCACGAATCACATGTCGGGGTCCCGGGCGGCGTTTGCGGAGCTGGACACGGTGGTTCATGGCACGGTGCGCTTCGGCGACGACTCCATGGCGTGCATTGAGGGGTGCGGCACCGTACTCT
Source organism: Alloteropsis semialata (assembly GCA_004135705.1). Lineage (NCBI taxonomy): Eukaryota > Viridiplantae > Streptophyta > Magnoliopsida > Poales > Poaceae > Alloteropsis > Alloteropsis semialata. Next base: position 14,775,822 of record CM014277.1, read on the forward strand.
TCACGCGCATTGAGGGGCGCATTGAGTTAACTATTCTAATTAATTAGTCATGACCAGAGCCCATTAGCTATGTGGTTGCACTGTTTTTTTTAGATGGTCACTCCATGTTCCAATTAAAATAATGATCTTATTTACCGTCCAATGAGCATATCACAAATTCATAAAGTTCAGCATTAATATTCTCCATAACCCAAGGTAAAGCAACTAAGCAATGCTACCCAACAGAAATTAAATAACTAGGTTATGCAAGAAAAAGGTAAACAAGAACTAATCATGTCCTTAAAATAGGTTCCATCATAGTTATAAAAGCATGCAAGCATAACGTAACTATAAAGTGAGCATGCCATATGGTTTGTATGGAAAAATATGGTCAAGAATAAACTTGTCTTAATTTCAGAGAAGAATAACCGCTCAGATTAACCTTCAACTCTTTTCTTCAATCTCTCGAACAACAATTCTTCTACTCGCAGCAATCAACGAACACAAGAACACACTAACAAAAAGACAACAAGCACAACTAAGAACAATACACCAATCAAACAGAAAAGTATTAAAAGAACGCACAGAAAGGCGAGGATTGATACTAAGGTCACGAGGGCTCAAGAAACGCTGGGAAAGACGCGAAGGATGAAAAGACACAACCATCGTAACATTTGTGTTATGAAAGAGCACGAGAGGCTATTTGCTTGATTCATTTTAGTTTAATGAAACAATATAAAAGGTATTCAAAAGTAATACCCTAAATTATAATTAGAGTTTATTTTACAAACCGGGATAAGACTTAGTCAACTTTTATACGTCTAACTGTTCATGTATGAATTAGACCAATTAAACACTTAATTAGAAATAAAACATGTGAAAGCATCTAATCGAACAAATTTATGAATCGGGTTCAACTAACCACATTATTATTGAAAAGACATTAAGTATTAATCATATTAACAGCAATTATAGAAAACCAATGATTAAATCTAAATAGCTTTCAATTTGTTACATAGCAATTAATCAAATTAACTTGCCGAGACAGGTCATCAGAGTAGCGGCAGCAGGGCAGAACCGAAAACTAAGGCCGAGATGCACATAGCTGGTGGCGTTCATGTGCATGTGTGTGCTTGCATTGCCGACGGACAAATGATAGATTGATTCTGCTAATGACATAAGCACGGCATCACTGTGATGTCATTACTTGCATGAATAGAAACTGAACAGCGTAAGGGAACTAATGGGATGCATGATGCTGCATGGATGCGTGCACCGGATGGCCAAGTGCTGAAGGCTATTCATGCATGCTAGCTCGGGCTACATAGGACATACATGGACCGGCAATCGCTAGCTCGGGCTACATAGGACATACATGAACAAGCTACGCTAGCATTCATGACCGGCAATCGCTCGATGAGATGCAAAACGAAACGAGGGAAAGAACAGGAGGGCGGATGATCGATGATGTGCTCACCATGGTGGCGGGCGGAGCCAACACGACCAGGACTGCTGCGGTCGTCTCTCGCTCGGATGTGCTCCTCCTTCTCAGCTCGGCGGCGGCGGTCTCCCAGTTGCAGGAGTTGCAGCGTCAATCAGGACGGCGAGGATCCGCGGAACGAGTGCGGCTCGGCGACGTGCTCCTTCCCGCGGTGGCAACGGCTTGCTCGTGAACGCGACGGGCTCGGTCTAGGGTCTTCACGGGAGCGGGGCTTCCAAGAGCTAAACGGCGACGACGAGCAATGAAGGATGTGCAGATCGGCGTCGCGATGCAGTCGGCGGTGCAGGCTTGGCCCGACGGCGACCGAGCTGGCGGGATGTGGCGGCCAAAATCTTGCGGCGGCGAGGGCTTCCGATCTAGACCGATGGCATTACTCTGGATGACTAAGGGCATGGCTAAGATGCAAGACACGAGGATACGAAGGCAAGGAAAGCGATCATGATCTCACCTGCTGAGAATCGGCGATGGAAACAACGATGAAAGGAAAGTAGGAAACACACCCCAACCTTCATGTACACGGGCTCGTCAGACAGCAGATTGACGGCGGCAAGCTGCGGCAGAGGCCGACGGCGAACACCACGGCGTGCAGGGGCTTCTTCTTCGCGCGTAGAGGCTTGTGGGGGCGTCGGCTCCGTCCGGTGACCAACGGACGCGACGAACCGGGCTGCGGCGCTTGGCTCTGGTTTGGCTGCTGGTGGCGGCGAGGATGCAGGGCCCAGGGGCGCGTGGGCTCGGCTTTACAGGCTGGGCGCAGAGCTTCATGGCACGCACGCCAAGGACGCGAGAGGCGGCGACGGCGCAGGCGTACCGCGCCGTGGGAGGTAGAAGATTGATTGGGCTCGGGCCCGAAGCGGATCACGTATGGGTCCCACATGCAGGGAGAGAAACGAGGGCCAGTTGACTACGCCAGCGGGTCGGGTTAGATAGGATCCGTCCAATCCATTAGGAATAGGGTTTTCTTTTCTATTTCTAGAAAATCTTTTATAGCTCAAAAACAAATCTGGAAAAGTCCAGATAAGGCATTTAAACCATAAAATCTATTTCCAAAAGTTCCAATAATCCTGAGAAAAATCTAAGAGATAA
>CM014277.1:14779384-14808389 GCA_004135705.1 Alloteropsis semialata
CCCGATCCCCTCTCTCTCTCTCCGAGCTCCCCGAGCCCTCCCCGCCGCCGGCGAGCTCCTCCCTTCCTCCCCGCGGCCCTCCTGCGCCCCTCCCTCCCCGCGGCCCTCCCTCCCCTCTGTGCCGGCGGCGGTGGAGGAGCCATGGCGGCTCTGGAGCAGGGGCCGGCGGCGGTGGAGGATCCATGGCGGGGCCGGCGGCGGTGGAGGGCCGACCGAGNGCTCCCGCGCGAGCAAGGCCGCCACTGGCCGCGCTCATGTCCTCGCGCGCCTGCCTGCCTGCGGCCGCGAAGCAACCCGCCAAGGCCAGTTGCTGCATCTCAGATCTAGGGTTGGGAGAGAAAACTGTAGAAGGAACAAGAGAGACCGGGGATGGGAGAGAAGACCGGCGGCGGAGATGGTGGGGGTCACGGGACAGCTGATTTTCCCACCCGCAACATAGCTCACGGACTCATGGAGGGTAAAAATGACTTTTCGCTCTCCATGTAACGCTGTGTCATGGTACAATTGACGGAAGGGCCAAATAGGGAACGAATTTGAGAGACAAGGCCAAATTGGGAAGAATGATGTTTTGAGGGCCAAATAAGGAAGGAGTAACTTAGAGTGGGCCAAATAAGGAATTTTCTCTAGTTTAATAGGCATTGAGAATGACTATTAGTTGGGGTCGTCAAATAAATGGTTTTGCGGTGGCGCTACATAGGACAGCTGATGTGGCACCACATCAGCAAAAACTGCTCTCAAAACTACCAAGGGGTGTAAATCGAGGGTTTCAATAGTTGGGGCGTCAAATAAATGGTTTTACGGTTGCGGGCTATAAATCAAATTGCGCTTATAGATGAGGGGTGCGGAATAGTAGGTTTTTTTTTGAGGAAGCTTAAACTTTATTAATAAGAAACATATGAGTTACAAACGCCCTGAGGCGGAATCAGCAGCCAAACATGTCTGCCCATTACATCATATATAGAACTTCTAGCCAAATGATGTGCATCACCGTTGGAACCTCTACCTTGATGTACAAAATCCACATGAACAAAATTTCCTGCTTGCGCCTTGATCTCCTGTACAACGTGCCCATATGGACCAAATCCCGGGCCAGTGATACTTCGGATTACATTGCTGTTATCAGAAGCCAACCTGAACTTCTGTAACAGCAGGTCAGTTGCTAGCGACAATCCCTCCCGAACCGCTAGCGCTTCCACAATCTCCGGTTCACTCATTCCATCCACCACTACAGCTGAGGCTCCCATAAACCAGCCTGCCCCATCTCTTGCCACCGCAGCAAAAGCTGCCCTCGGGGAGTTCTTGGCAATTGCAGCATCGACATTGACCTTCATAAGTCCCTCTGGCGGAGGAATCCAGCGTGGCAACATCTCACGCATTGTGCATTCCTTTGGCTCTGGCCTCCTCTGCTGCGTCACATTTAGGTCCTAGATGAACCTACTCACGAAACAATGAGTCGACAAAGGGCTTTGGAAGCTTTCCTCGTGTATTGCCTTCCTTCTGGCATACCATATGGCCCAAAGAGTCACCAGCACTCTGGTAAGGTCTTCATGATTTAAAGTGGTCATCAAAGTTGCTAGCCATCCCCTAGCATCGCCATGGTCAATCTCACACAAATGCTCAAATAGTTCCTCTCGTTCAAGCGCCCACACACAACGGGCCATGTTACACTCGATCAACGAGTGCTTCCACGAATCGTGGGCGGCACATAGAGTACAAGTACTCTGGATCTTCATGTTACGATGATGCAACACATCTCTGGTTGGAAGCGAATGCTTAGCTAGCCGCCATAGGAAGACTTTAATCTTCGATGGTACCTTAACATTCCACAAAGAAGTCCACTCTTTTTCATCTGCCTTGACATCTGATCTTCCTCCCTTATTTCCCAAGCAAGCATCCACATTGAATTTACTCATAACTAGCATCCTGTATGCGGAACGGACCGAGAATATTCCGCTCTTTTCGTAGTGCCAAGCCCAGAAATCTCTTTGACTTCGTGTACTAAGGGGTGTATTGTTGATTAGCTCAGCATCCATCGGGTTGAAAACAGCCTCCAATTTCTGTCTATCCCACGAGGCTGTGGTTATGTCAATGAGATCGCTAACTCTCGCAGGCGGATTATCGCATCGACTAGTCAGCGGCCTCAACAACCCATCCCTAGGTATCCAGTTCATCGACCATATAAGCGTGTCCTCGCCCGTTCCAATCCAACGGATCAGACCCTGTGCGAGAGCCTCCCTTCCATCCATAATGGATCTCCAGACCCTCGATGGTGATGAGCCCAAGCTTGCCTGCAGGAAGTCATCCTCCGGAAAGTAGGCTGCTTTAAGTACCCTCGCACTAAGAGAATTCGTGTCCTGTAGTATCCTCCAAGCTTGCTTAGCTAGTAAGGCCAAGTTGAACATTTCCATATTTCTAAAACCAAGTCCTCCCGCAAACTTTGGCATAATCATGTTGTCCCAAGCTACCCAACAAGTTGTCCGCTTCCCCTCCTTACTGCCCCACCAAAATTTTCTGAGCAGGCCATCTATATGTTGACACAAGCCTCTCGGGAGTTTGAAGCAGGACAAAGAATATGTTGGAATAGCCTGTGCGATAGCTTTGATTAATACTTCCTTGCCCCCTGATGACAAACACTTCTCCATCCAACCTTGCACTTTATTCCAAACTCTATCTTTCAAATACTTGAAGGCTCCAATTGTTGAAATTCCAACTTCAGTTGGCATCCCTAGATACCTTTCGCTCAGGGCTTCATTATGTACATTAAGCTCCTCCTTTAACACATTCCTGAGGCTCTGTTTACATCCCTTGGCGAAATAAATGGAAGATTTCTCCATATTTATTTGTTGGCCTGATGCTTGGCAATATAGGTGTAACACATCCTTGATCTCCTTAGCACTCTCCCTGTTTGCTCTAAAAAACAGCAGCTGTCATCTGCGAAGAGTAAGTGGCTAATCATCGGAGCCGATGTGGCCACTTTAATTCCCATGAGTGCTGATGACCAAATTCTTGCTTTCAACAGGCACGAAAGGCCCTCTGCTGCTAGTAGAAACAAATAGGGGGAGATAGGATCTCCCTGACGTATACCCCTCGATGGTTTAAAGCTGTCAAGACAATCACCATTAAATAGAACAGAAAATGAAACTGTAGTTACCAGTCTCATTACCATCTCCACAAAAAGCCGATGAAAACCCATCTTAATCATGATTGCGCGCAGATAGTCCCACTCGACTCTATCATAGGCTTTCTTCATGTCCAACTTCAAGGCACTGCATCTCAAATCACGGGCACGCTTCCGCTTCATGAAATGTAAACACTCATATGCCGTGATGATGTTGTCTGTAATTAGCCGCCCTGGTACAAAGGCTGACTGCTCCTCCGCTATTATCTCCGGTAAAATCACCTTCAATCTATTAGCCAAAGTCTTGGATGCTATTTTATATATGACGTTGCAGAGACTAATTGGCCAAAATTGACCCAATTCCTCCGGATTTGCTACTTTGGGAATCATCACTATAAAAGTATTATTAATCACAGATGGATCATCCTCCCCTCGCAACACCCGTAGTACCACCGAAGTAACTTCTACACCACAAAGATCCCAATGTCTCTGAAAGAAATGAGCTGGAAAGCCGTCCGGACCCAGAGCCTTTGTAGGGAACATTTGAAATAAAGCTTCCTTAACTTCATTCTCAGAGAAAGGGGCAACTAATTTATCATTCATCTCTGGTGTAACCTTGATGGGAACTGTCTCCAAAACTTCATGCATATGGGAAGTACCCTCTGAGTTGTACAGACTCTGGTAGAAGGTCGTGATCATGCTACCCATCTCTGTCCTGTTCTCTGTCACCTGACCATCCTGCTTTCTCAACTTTACGATCATATTTCTCCGTCTTCTTTGACTAGCGCGTAGGTGGAAAAAACGAGTATTTTTATCACCTGCCGCCAGCCACTGTATTCTAGCTCTCTGCTTCCACATTAGCTCTTCTCTGTGATTCAGCTCTTTGATGCGTTCAACAATTTTTATTTCCATGTGCGATGGGGCTTGGCGCAATGGATCAGCCTGGAGACTCTCCAGTTCGGTCTTGAGTTTACTTAGCTCAGGTTGCACATGTCCAAATGTGCACTTGCCCCAACTGCTCAGCCTACTAGAAACATTACTCAGCTTGATTTGTAAGTCTTGGACATTGGTCGCCGTACTTTCTGATTTCCATGACTGTTCCATCATGGACATGAAATCCTCATGCGTCTCCCACATCGTCTCATATCTGAACTGCCCCTTCCGACGTATCCTTATCGGCCTAGTGCCCCACTGCAAGACAATGGGTCCATGGTCTGACGCTGCAGCCATCAAATGGCTCACCTTCACTAGAGGGAAGCGAGCACTCCAATCCGGCGTTGCTAGTGCCCTGTCAAGTCTAGCTCGACAATATGTTCCTCCGGTGACTTTCTTCTCGTAGGTCCAACTCCGACCTTCGTACCCCAAGTCACCAAGGCCACACACATCAACCATCTCTCCGAAACCCTTGATCTGAGCATAGCTTCTTTCTTGCACTCCAATGTGCTCCGAGCGATGTAAAACTTCATTGAAATCACCAACACATACCCAAGGCAATGCTGATGATGACTTTATATGTTTTAATAAATCCCAGGTTTTGAATCTCTCATTTGTCTGCGCCTCCCATACACGCATGTTAGCCTCCAAGGATCACCACCCACCTCAGTGATAATGGCATTGATGTGATACTGCGAGTATGGCAAAATTTCCAGTATTACATCATTATTCCAAAAAATTCCTAATCCACTACTGCGGCCAGAACTGCTCACAGCAAAAACATTAGCATAACCAAGAGTACTTTTGAGACTTTCCACCCGCGATTTATGGACCTGAGTCTCCAAAACACAAAGTACTGAAGGGGCAACATTTTTCGCAAAATTGCGAAGCTCTTTGACTGTCGCGGCATTGCACAAGCCTCGACAGTTCCAGCTTAGGCAACTCATTGCTCCAGGCAGCACTCCTCAAGGGAGCCCGCCTCTTTACTTTTAGGTGTGCTTCTCTTTAACCTCTTCCCCTAGCAATATACAGGTGTAAGAGATTTTGTCACCTCTGATTTTGTTACCTCCGACTCTATGGTTTCATCTTCTTTAAAATTTCTTTTCCTGTCATGGATAACCATCAGTGATTTATCGGAATTCCTTTCACCATTAAAGTGAGCTATACGTTTAAACTTTCGCATAGTTTTATCCTTCTCTATTACAAGCTGCTTCTGATCCTCTAATTCAGTAACATTAACAGAGCCTGCCACATCAGCATGCCTTAAGTGCATATCACTATTTAAATTACCCTTCTTTTCCTTCCTTTGCTTATTATCCACTTTGTTATCTTGCTTCTCATCAACTCCCTTGGTACCTACTATTTTTTGTATCTTATTCTTCCCATCATCCTTATTGATGCTCTCACTATCAATTTTGTTGTCATAACTTCTTGTTGGGTCCTCACTTTTTTTAGACTTTTCTTCTTTATTTTTATGATAAGACTCTGATTCATCACTAGCGGTAACACCCTCTTCCCTTTTGCCCCCCGTTACATCCTTTTTCCATGTGGGGCTATCACTACCCATACTACCTTTGCGCCTCCAGCTCCCGGAGTTACTTGATCCCCAGAAGCTCCTTTTACCATCTTGTTTTGAAAATAGTGTTTTATCATCAAATCTCTTTCTTGATCCAAAGCCATCACTGTATGTCCTATCTTGATTTTTCTGATTTCCAAAATAAGTTGATCTCCTAAAGCTCTCTCTGCCACCTTGCCTTGAAAAAGGTATGTTGTCATCAGATCTCCTTCTTGGTGGCATATAACGAAGACCATCTCCCCATTGTGCAGTTTCATCTTTTTTTAGTTTTATAGAACATGCCTTTTCGTTATGGCCGATGTGACCACATATGTAGCAAAAATTAGGCAGAAACTCGTATATTAGAGGGCACCATAACTTCGTTTCATGTTTTCCCACGGCAAGCATCACTCCGCGCATCAGTGGTTTTCGAATATCGAGCTTTACCTTGATTCGTAGAAATCTTTCAATTGATGTATTATTATTTTCACTTTCAACAATTATCACCTCACCAATCTTTTTACCTATCTTCTCACCTATCTCCTTAGTCATCAAGCCCATTGGAATCTTAGAGACTCTAACCCAAATGGGGATGCAGGAGAAATCAATTTCGTCTAGACATTTTGACCCATCAAAATCTTTCATTACCAGTAAATTTTTCATAAAATTCCAAGGTCCTTCTTCCAATGCCCTCCTCTTCCCTGACATCTCCGTAAAAGTGAACAAAAATTGATTTTCACCAAGGTTCTTGCATAATACGCCCCGCAACGGGCACCATATTTTTCCTAATTTCTGTGCCAATACTTCTGCAAGTACTGGTTTTTCGGACAACAACTTCCCAATTGCATATGAGTTTGTCACCATTACATTCTCAAAATCCGTAATTCAGATTTCTTCCTTCTCTTCCGTGGACAATTTTAGGCTTTGAAATCCTTCCATGTCTTAAAAAACTTTTTTATTTACAAATCCTTTTAACCTCAAAGAGGAAACTCTTTAAAAACCAATCCTTAAAGCTATAAAGACGGTTGCAATGACAGTAATTGCAAGGACCAACTGCGTACTGAACCAGACCTGGTAACAGGGGACAAACCTAGGGTTTGGGAATTCAGTGGCGCCTGGACCTTCGGGTGATGGTGGCCGGGAGCAGCGCCGTCCTGGATCTGCACCACCAGTGTGGAGGGGCGCCAGTCTGGAGAGGCCTACAGGGCGCCGGCCGGCCGAGTGGTCGCGCGCTGGAGGGGTGCCGGCTGGCCTAGTGGCCGTGCGGCCTGCACCAGTGGGAGGAGCCGCGTGACCGGCGGCCTAGAGGAGCGGTGCGATCGGCTGCCTGCAGGGCAACGGCGTGCGGGAGCGGGAGAGAGAGCGGCCTGCACGCGGTCACGGAGAGGAGCGAAGGGGCGGCGGCGTGCGGGAGCGGGTGCTCTTGCCTCACTTGCTAACGGCACTACGGCAGTCGGCAGGGGAAGGGCCGAACATGTGCGGAATAGTAGGTGAAAACAAAGCCAAAAAAAAATTCAGCCCAATCTAACCTCATCCCGACAGTCAAATGTATTTATTTTTCTGCAAGAAAGAACGGGAAGTCACCCACAGCCCACCCCAAGCCCAGCGCAGCCTTAAAAATAGGCCTGTTAGCGGTCCATGGGACGTGATATTGGGACTTTTTCGGCCCGGTCGAGCCCGGTTCATAAAATCCTCAGGTCTACCTTCGCTTTTGGGTTCCACCGTCCCTCCGCCTCCTGTTCCAGAGCAGGCCAAAAACAAATGTGGCCCATGAATCGTTGCGTTTGTAATGGGCTGAAACGAAACTCTAGGGCCCAACCGCCCCCCCCCCTCCCCCCCCGCCCCACCGCCCCGCCGCAGGCCCGACATGCAACTCCTTTTTATTCTTTCCATCTCGCACGCCCCTTCAACCAAAGTTCAAAAAAAAACATCGTAGTTTGTATGGATTGCCATCTTTAAAAGCAATCACATGAGGTTTCATGCTTCATATTTCAGAACTATCTTGTGCAACAAATTCAATATCAGGTCAACCATGTGCCGCATTCTCTGTTTCGATTTAGTAGGATCCGTCTCACAGAAGGCATAACAGGAAATTTCAGCAAGACGATAAGAAATGGACACAAGTAAACACAATTAACTAACTCAGATAGCAAGAAGATACTCAGGAATTCAGCAGAAAGACTTTCAAGCATTCAAAATCTCAGATTAAGCATTCATCGGCAGCATGCTTCGTCGAGGATAACTACACATTCGGGCAAGGATCAACAGCGTTAGTACTAATAGCAAGAGACATTCACATACATGAAGTGGAAGAAAATTAAACATAGATGATCAGGGCCTAACAGGAGTTGGACGGCTATCCTTTTGCTAGCTTACAAGTCAATAAAGCTGTAGAAGAGCATGCGTGATCAAAAGAAAGATCGACAGCATAACACGGTGCAAGACCTCCATGTTGATGATCTAAGAAAGTTACTACAGCGTCTAAGTTTCACCTCTGGGAACCACATTAGACACAAGAGTGGAATAGCATTCTTGTGCCTCCAGACTTCACTCCAAACCGTATATCATACGGTGCATTCGGCGCTGCTGCACCGGGCCCCCAAAATGGAGGGGCCCCATAATTAGTAGCTCATTAATAGCCCATATAATACTCTATAATCCTAAGCACCAAAGGCCAAAGCCCACCAATGCACCACGCTAGCAGGCCTGCTCGGGGACTCGGACGGACGGCCGGCCGCATCCAATCGCGAGCGCGACGTCTCGTATAGCCACAGTCGACGCCGGCGGCCGGCCTCATCCACGCAGGAGGCCAGGAACGCAATCGCCGCCAGCGCCAAAGCTGCGACGGCCGACGCGACGGCGTGTCGTCGTGCCACTTCCGCGAGCAGTGACTTCTGAGCGGTGAGTTGCCAATCGCTGCCGTCGCTGCCTCATGTATCGCCCTGTTGTCCTCTTGATTTCTCATCTTATTTTATTCTTCCTAGGGTCATGTCTTCTAGAATTAGAAAATATGATTCTGGTGCTGATAAGCGCAAGAAGCAAAGAAGGCTAGAAAAATTGGCTCTGAGTCAAAAGGGTGCACTTGAAAGATTTGTTGTTAGAAATTCTCAAACCAGTGCAGAAAATCAAGGTATTCATGTAGATGACGATGGTAATCATGGAGATAATACAAACAATGTTGAGGCTCATATTTCAGAAATTGAGGCAGAAGCAGAACCAGTTAATCCCAATAATGAGGAGGTACACATTTCAGAGATTGATGAAGTTAGGGATACTGATGGTGGTAAATATGAAGGTATTCATGTAGATGACGATGGTAAATATGAAGATATAATTGAATATTTCATTTCGAAGAATACTAGACAAATGATGCTTTTTAGTAGAGGTTAAGAAGACATGTAAGCTCCCCTTTTTACTTCTTTAACATGAATGCTTTATGCTTATGATAATTGCATGATGAATGAAAATACATTCTGGTTATTTGAAATTTTAAATATAGGGCCCCCATCTTGTGTTTCGCACCGGGGCCTCCGAAACTTAGGTACGGGCCTGCCAAAACCTCCACTTCATCTAGACTGAAACCTGCTCAATATGAAAGTAAGAATAAGATCGAAAGGGCACCTTCTGAGAAAATAGAAATTATTTAGCCATGGGCATGGACACATGGTTGAGATCACAGAACAACATACTTCACTTCAGTGCACAAGATTTTCATTTGACTAAACTAAAGAACAATGCAGTTATCCCAACTTAGACAAATGTAATGAAGTTAGAGTTACCTTTAATATTTATTAGATCATTTTCTAGCAGTGCTACCTGATTGTTTGCACAGCAAACACTAGTATGATGAACAAACAGTCAATCCAGGTCATTATAGAATAAAGTGGTTGTTAATATAAAATCCTAGTATATAAGTGACATGGAACCAACAAGGAAACAAATAAAACAAAATAAAAAAATAAAATGGATATGACAGTAGGAGCATTTATATCTCAGCATGCATAAGAGCTTGACACGTAGAAACCAAAAATTAAAATTTTGACTAATCATGCAGTAATGAATAAAGACAATTTCACACGTGGTTGCCACAGCAAAGTAAAAACTAAAGTAAGAAGAGAATTCATGGCAGAAACACGAACGCTAGTTAAAACAAACCCACAAAGAACAGCGAGGATTAAAGTACAAATGAGTAAGGATACTACAGTATTTATATGTAACTACATATTTTATGGGTATCCAACTACTAGCGTCTATTGAGCTCACTGTTTCCCAAACTTATAAACTAGCATGCAACTTTCCATATTGTTATGATGAATTACCAACTGTCTATTAACTTAAAAACACAATGACCTCAGGATTTTCACATATATGTAACTAATCATAAAATAATCACTGCTTTTCTAATAACCTTAGAATTTTCCTCATTAGTTTCTTTCTATTCGAGCTATGTCCGGATACATATTGAAACGAGTGTATCTAGGAAAGCTAAAACGCCATTTATTTTGGGATGGAGGGAGTACATAAAGGAAAATACTGGTGAGGCATGAAAAGAATTTGGAGTGCTGCTAGTTAGCTTACGTATGTTAAATGTGCTCATGAACTTTAGCACTTTGATGACTTTGTCATCAATGACCTCACACTTGACTTCTACTATCTTCAGGTAGTCTGATATTGCAGCTGAAATCTCCATTGGCTGCCTTGTTCCATTAGCTCTCAACTTACGTTTAGGCCCCTGCAGTTTACAAAAGCATTTTACCAAAATCAAACAATAATGTATTTTAACAAGGCCACAGTTTCCATTCAGAAACTACCTTGGAAAATAGGTGAAGGGTGAGCTTTTCAAGAACCGGTGAGTGCTCAAGAATGCAAGTCAGTTCATGGAAGTCAGGTGCCACACACCAGTAATCATTGAGCAACAGAGTCTTTAACTTCCCAAATGTAGGGCACTGCTTCAGATCCCTTTTTAAAATAAACTGGAAAAAACACAGACAGGAAAAGATCAACTAATACTCATTGTGAATATAATTATTAATTGGTGTCCATGCATTTAAAACATCAATCTAAGTGCATTTATGAATGTACAGAAGTCAATCCAGATACTTCAAGAAATAATGAAAAAAATAGGTACAAATGTAAGCTTACCGTCCTCGATTCTGCTATTAATATCAAATTCTCAGCATCTGATAAGCCCTCCAAAAGAACATTGTTTCTGCTTTTGTCATGTTCAATACCGTAACAAGAGCTACAATTCTCATGACCACAATTCCCAGAGTCATCATGACTACAGCGGCCTGCATTCTCAAGGGCGAGTCTCACAGTTGCCTTCTGCAGTGAAGGCTTGCTGTCAAGAACAGGAGTCCTGTACAATTGGCCATCTTGGCATCCCTGGTCATCCAGCATTAGTGAAGCAAGACTCGGGGTATAAATAAGAGTGCGGAACCCTTGTTCTTGGTTGGAACCAGAATCTGCGATGTACAGGCATTTCAGGGACTCCGACAAGATCTTCATGACACACAGCAATACACATCTGAGAATCTGTAGATACTCCAGTGACGGACAACTGGAGAAATCACAGAAGCTGTTCTTCAACACTACACCAGAGAGCACTACGGTCTTCAAGTGCATAGAGACAAGAGGCAGGTCGTCTAGCTTAAAGTCACTACTAGAACATTTGGCGCGCTTTGCGCACCCTGTCATAACCACAGCTAAGGCAAGTTAATAACTAAATCCATAAAAATAGTCACGAAACAATGCATTGGGAAACATATAGATACAACTTTTTCAAGCAATTGATTTCATTTCAAACTGTGAAATTGCAAGTGAGGTACACATTAGGTCAGTGTGTCTGATATTTATCATTACAACACTCTGCAATTGATGAACCTAAACTGTACCTCGAGTCTTGATAAAAGAATGCAGTAGCGCATGTTGCGGTTCATGCCACCCACATCTATGTTAATGTGCTTTAACAATTACTGATATATATCAATTTGACGTTGCATTCAGTTCAGTGGCGGAGCCAGGATTTTGAAGTTGGGTATTCCCAACATAAAAGATGTAAACACAAATATGACAATGTAAATTTTAGTGTAAATGTTAAATGGTTCACGCTATAGATATGACCATTAATTTAGAGAAAATTATTTAATTATGCTGCAAATTTGGACTTGAAATTTGCGAGGAAAACTAAGCATAGAATGTTCTGCTCCTTATATAAGTTGGCCTTGACGTTTGGGTCATCCTATAATATTGAGAACCATTGCACCTAGCTTGCTCTTTTGCTGACATATTAGTTTGGGTGTATTAGCTTGGCCGAAGTTTTGGATTTGACAAGTAAAATAGATGAGGGTGACAATTAAAATGCGTTGTGCTAGACTTTAGAGATGAACAGATATTGAGACATATGTCATGGGCTAGATAATATGCTCTTTGACTTAAAAACTGTAGAATGTGACCCAACATAAATTATACATATGTGTATACTTTATATATATTTGTTCTTTTGCAAAATAAGTTGGGTATTCCTGGGAATACCAGGAATACCCTCTGCCTCCGCCCCTGATTCAGTTGACACAAGTCACCAGCTACAGCAATGGGGATAGTATTCAACCAACAAAACATTATGCTCAGTACGAAGGATCACTGTACATCTTTTTCTCTTGCTTTTTTTTTTGAACGCCTCAACCTAGGTACAAGTTGTAGTTTCTGAACTCACACCACGACGCACACCTCACACCCTAAACTACTCTAGTCTAATAGACCTACATCCTATACACACACCTTCTGAGAGACATACGACGGGCACGTCGTCTTCCCATTGTGGTCCACCGGCGCTTGAGGCTTCAGCCGAAGAAATTTTGGGAATAAATCCCGATCAGACACCCGAGTCCGATCCCAGGGATCGAACTCGGGCGGGTAGCGCTCCCACCGGAGCATGCTACCACTGGGCTACGAGCCCGTTCTCATCTTTCTCTTGCTACTATGCTTATTATACAATCAATGTCAGTATCTCACCATGCCAACCTTCCGTACAAGTGTAATCAGAAATAGTAGAACCAGAAATAATAAGGAGGTAACAAAGTTTCTTCAGGGTATAAGATGCTAATTGTAAGACGAAACAATGCTAACAAATAAAAAACGGGTGCCTGCTTCGACATACTATATGCAAACAAACCTTCTATTCTTCAGTTTGGTAAGCCAATCACATGGCTGTACTTGGACACCTTCCCAACTTCCAGGAAAACGTCATTTGCATCATGAATCACCAATACCAAAGGGCCAACTCTTGCAAATCTGGTTGACCAAGGAAAAGAAGTTTGAAATTGAATAGATTGTCTATGAGTTATGGACAGGGTAAAAAAAGAAGTTTACAAATCAGCGCTGATGACTAAAAGTCCTTCTATATTGATACAACCATGTTGCGAATTTATGAAACAATAGTTATCAATTATTCAAGATTAAAATGGCCACATAAGATAGAACGACCAGAACAACAGTAGCAACATGATGTGACATAGACACACCAAAGTCTGAACGCCTTGTTTCCCAAAACATAGTGCAAATATGGAACATGTATAGAATCCAACAGCATACATATATACAGCCTTAAGTTTCAATCTGAGAGTAATGGCACAACCATTAGATTCAGGCCAGCCTCAGAACCAATAAGAATATGTACCGGAATGTACCTTTACACCATGGCAACGATTACTGATAGTTTTTAAGTTGGAGACTATCATAATCTGCCTAAACATAAAATAAATACTACCATAGTCTGGAACTATTTCATAAAACAAGCAAATTTCTGTTCAGAAATGTTAAGTCAGTTCAAAAGGAGAAAAAATAGGTCGCATACAAACATCTCCTGTGCTCTCTAGTTCTTGTTATCAACTGTTGATATTCATGTTCTCCCTCAGTACTGAATTTGTATGGTCTGCAATGGAAGTAGGAAAAAATCCATGCCCGATGGATATCTCATTTTGCAATATCTCCAATTGTTGTGGTTGCCTAGAGCGAAAACACAATGGTAGCTTCAGTGAAAAATTAAAAGGATTTAAAACAACAGTAGTAGCTGTGCTGCAAAACTAATTTTGGCATCATCTAAATAAAACCAAAATACTGCATCATTATTTCAATTGTTTCATGGAAACAAGATTTGGTCGTAATTCTATTGAAGTTTATAGCCAACAACATCAGTCATCTGATAAATACCCCTAAATTTGCAACTGCCGTAAACATCAATTCCGAATTACTATATTATCTCCACCTTGGCAAATAAGCACTAAAGCAGTAATAGTCACTGATTGGCAGAAAATAAATGTTGTGTTGAGTGATATACGCTAGAGTGAAACTCACCATCTAAATTCTGCATGGAACAATTGGTAGTGCGGAAGGCAATGAACTTTGTTAAAGCACTTGAGTTCTTTTATCTTTCAGCAAAATTTTAAAGGTCTTTCCTTTGTTCTACCTATTGTATTTTCTTTATTTGACGAATAGTCAACTTTTTCACATGTGCTTTCTAAAAATCAAAGTGAAGCAACTACATCTCCTATTGTTTATCTAGCGAATGTAATTAGCGATGGGAATTGTAAGTCAAGGACTGCATTTTGTCACAGCATCAGTAGGACTTTATGGACTATGAGGTTTACTAAATGCAAACAAACTGAGAAATAACCTTCAGACCCTTGGAATGAATGTAGTAAAAAAACGTTGCTGCTGCTGTTTCAGTCGAATGATCTGAACAAACTAAAACATAATGCCAGGAGTACTGATTACCAAGAAAACCATTTTTAAGCATGTCTTCTGTGTCTGCAGCATACCGAAGAAGCGATGGTGTATTTACTAATTAAATTAGCAGCAGGAATATGAAGTTATCTAAAATCTGCATACACTGCTCTCTGTTTTGTTGCGCTCACCTGCATGCCAACCATTTGTGGACAGCAGCGACACGTGGATAGCAGCTGGCACTGAGCTCGACTCCTCTTTCTCTATAAGCCTCTCTTCTCAAGGGCCACGACCAAAACTCCATCCATCTCTATTGCTATCTCTTCTTCTCCACCGCGATAGCAACTGTTTGGTTAGTGTTGGCCCCGCGCCAGCTCTGGATGAGCGAGGAGAAATTAGCCGTCAGGAGGATGCATGAGCTAGAAGAGAGAGAGTACCTCGCGCCACCCACTGCTCCTCATCTCCCATCGAGGCATGGTGACAGCCGGCGTCGAGATCCACGCAAAGGAGCTCGGTCCCTCTGTCCCGTGCACTGCACATGCCCCCGCCTCCTTGCTCCACTCGCTCCCTATGGGGCACGCCAAACTCAGGTTCACCGGCCGCTGCAGCTCCACCATGGGCTTGGCCGCCGTCGCATGGGGAGGTCCTGGCAAGCTCCCTACGTCAGTTGCCGCCGGATCCCACGCACACAGCTCCTGGATCTAGCTTTAGTCGACGAAGCCTAAAAGAAGGTTTTTAGTCGACGAAGCCTAAAAGAAGGTTTTTAGTCGACGAAGCCTAAAAGAAGGTTTCGCGAAGGCACCTCGGGTCGGGGATGAGGCTCCGATCTATGAGAGGCGGCGTCGGTGAAGCGCGCGTGCAAGCGGCCACCGACTAGGGAAGTGCCTGGAGGCCGAGCCGTCGACGGCGGCGAGGTGCACGGCGACGCCGACGATGAGGCCGGGGCGCGCGTGTTAGGAGCGTGTCCTGCAGGGCGAGCATGCGAGCATGACGGCAGCGCGAGGAGGAGAGCCTTGGGAGGCCGGAGGGGTGGCGGCGTGGGGAGGAGAGAGGGAATGAGGGCGAGGACTGGAGAGGGCAGGTCTAGGGTTTAGTTTCGGGATAGGCCTGCCCGGTTCGGTTTTTTTTTCTGCGCCACTCGGATCGCGTGGCCGGAGTGCCGCACTCGCGCGCGCGACTGTACCGCCGCTCGACACGTGGCCAATTTCGCGCGGGAATGAACAGTTGCGAAGTAAACGGGAGCACTAATTTTGATGCAGAATGGTACCAAACTGTGGCTCCCGAACTTTGCATGCCGCACCCAGAGGTTCACGTGCCTCTCATCATTGTCCTTGAATTTGAGTCCAAAGAGCTTGAGCTCGAATTTGTCAATTGGTTAGCCCCCACGGAGGAGCAGAAGGTGTTGCATGAACCGCCGAACGCCCACCAGGTCCCACCTCACTATGCGCAGCCTCGAGGCGGACTTCCAGAGGTGGGCGCCAGCGCCGAGAGAGCACGGACGTCTGCACGGCCGCCTGCACATCCATAAAGGAACAGCAATCAGAACGCGCAGGGATGCGAGCGAGGCACATTAGTAAATGCAAGAATGGGCGCAGTCCTCGCCCGGTGCCCGGTGGTACCAGATCTGCGAAGGAGCAGCTGCCATCGGAGGCCCTGCTCTCACGCCCCGGAGACATTCCGTCGACAAGGTGGCGAGCATCATCGAAATCTGCGGGAAAAGCAACAATCAAACGAACATCGAGGCCAAACCGAGAAATGATTGGGGCAGACGGGCAGAAGGTGGGGGGGGAGGGGGGCGCTGAAGGAAGAGGGCTGTGAGGAACCGAACAACAAGGAAAACGGTAGGAGCGCAAAATCAAGAACACAGGGACGATTCAGGAAAGGAAGAGCAGCTTCATCTCTATAACCTTGCCGTAGCACCGAAGTTACAGAGGGAAATCGCCAGGAAGACAAATCCTAAGCTACTCTACCCTAACCTAGGGTTCATGACCCGAGTTTTATCCGATAAAGTTCACCAGTTCTTCCCAACTGGGCATATAAGCTCCAGAGAGGATTAAGCTTAAAGGCTATTACATCTAAACACTGTTTAGCATCCGAAACACTGAATTAAAGGAACTAAAACAGAGTGGCAGCGCAGCGCCGTTGGATGGACGATGGACGCTCCACGTTGAACTCGGCGAAGCGTTACGTCGAGCGCCGGCTTCAGTAACTGAATGTTGAATGACTGAATGAGGCGTATTCTTCAGAGTTCAGACTGCATTCTTCAGAAGCCTGACAAAGCCCCCCCCCCCCAAGCATCCTTGTCCTCCAGGATGGAAGGAAGGAAAAACTTTCCTTATGAAGGAGGCGTCTTCCCATGTTGCTTCCTCTTCTGTTAGATTGAGCCACTGTATGAGCCACTGAACCACTGGTTTGTTTTGCCTTGGTATCATCCTCCTTTGTAAGATTGCAACCGGTCCCACCTTAATGGTCCCCTTGTCATCAATCAATGGTAGATTTTTGCTAGGAACTACTGTAGGACCCAAATGTTTCTTCAATTGACTTACATGAAAAACATTGTGTAGAGCACATCCATCTGGTAATAGTAGTTTGTATGCAGCCTTCCCAATTCTTTCTAAGACTCTAAAAGGACCATAGAACTTGGAATGAAGTTTCAGTGACCTATGAGTGCTTAGTGATGTGTGTCTGTAGGGTTGAATTTTCAGGTAAACCATATCTCCAATTTCAAATGTTCTCTCTGATCTTTTCTTATCTGCTTGGTTCTTAATCCGGGCTTGTGCTTTGATCAGGTTATCCTTTATGACCTGTGATGCTATAACCCTGTTTCTCCATTGCTCATTTTCAGAAAGTTCAGGGCAATCTGGTAGTACAACTTCAGCAACCATTGGAGGTGTAAAGCCATAAAGTGCCTGGAATGGTGTCATCTTCAATGAAGTATGGTAGGATGTGTTGTATCACCACTCAGCCAAAGATAACCAGTAATGCCACCTTTTTGGACTGTTGAAACACATGCATCTGAGATAATTTTTGAGGCATTGATTCACCCTTTCTGTTTGACCGTCGGTTTGTGGATGGTAAGCTGAGGTCAAATGTAGCTGAACTCCCATTGCTTTGAACAATGATTGCCAAACAGTGCTTGTAAAAATTGGGTCCCTATCAGTGAGTAATACCTTTGGAAGACCATGTAATTTGAATACATTGTCTAAGAATATTGTTACAATATCCTGGGCAGTATATGGGTGACTAAGGGAGATGAAGTGGGCATATTTAGTGAGTCTGTCTACCACCACTAAAATGACATCTTTTCCTTGTGACTTTGGTAGGCCTTCCACAAAATCCATAGAGACATGAGTCCAAGCTAAATCAGGAATTGGCAAGGGTTCCAGCAATCCTAGGTATGGTGTATGTTCACTCTTGTTCTTTTGACAGACTTCACAAGTTCTGACAAATTCTTTGGTTTGTTGCAGCATGTTGTACCAATAGAATACTAGCTTCAGCCTCTGATAAGTGGCTCTTTCTCCAGAATGACCCCCAAGAGAAGATTTATGGAAGCTTGTTAGCAACTGATTTCTAAGTGGTCTAGTTTCTCCAATCACCAGTTTGTTTTTGTATCTGAGTAGTCCATTTGTGAATGTGAAATTTGGTACTGCAGAGGGATCAATGCTCAGTTTAGTAATCAAGTCTGTGCATCTAACATCATTTGCATAGCTATCAGTGACTTGCTCCAGCCAAACAGGGACTGCTACAGATATGGCCATAATGTCAGTGGAATGTCTGTTGCTCTTGACAAAGCATCAGCTACTTTGTTTTCCTTTCCCTTTTTGTACTGAACTGTATAGTTGAATCCCAACAACTTGATAAGAAGCTTGTGTTGTATGCCTTCCATTAATCTTTGTTCATGAATATACCTCAAGCTCTGCTGATCTGTTCTGATAATCACAGATGTGCTTGCTATGTAGTGCTTCCATTTCTTCAATGCTTCTAATATTGCTATTGCCTCTTTTTCATAAGTTGAAGCAGCTACAGCTTTAGGACCTAATGTTTTACTGAGGAATGAAATTGGTCTGCCTTTCTGTATTAAAACTGCTCCAATTCCATTTCCACTAGCATCAGCCTCCAAATAAATGGTTCAGAGAAATTAGGTCGTTGCAAAATTGGTGGTGTGGCCATAATATTTTTAAGTTGGTCAAAAGCTTGCTGTTGTTCTGCCCTCCACTCAAAGGCATTCTTCTTTAGAGCATCAAACAATGGTCTGCATATGATCCCATAACCTTTGATGAATCTCCTATAATAACCAGCAAGACCCAGGAATGACCTTAATTTAGTAACTGTACTTGGTGTAGGCCATGCTTGTATAATGGATATTTTTGATGGATCAGTTGCCACTCCTTTTTCACTGATCACATGACCCAAATACTCCACTGCCTTCTGACCAAAAGAACATTTGCTCAACTTTGCATACAACTTGTGTTGTCGTAGTATTTCCAGCACTGTTCTGAGGTGTGTGATATGTTCTTCCATAGTGCTACTGTAAACTAAAATGTCATCAAAGAAGACTAAAGCAAACTTCCTTAAAACTGCAGCCAGTATTGTATTCATCAAAGGTTGAAATGTAGTTGGTGTATTTGTTAACCCAAAAGGCATCACTACATACTCAAAGTGACCCACATGGGTAGTAAAGGCAGTTTTATGGATATCTTCTTCCCTCATCCTGATTTGGTGATAGCCAGATCTGAGATCAATCTTTGAAAAGATTTTTGCTCCAAACAACTCATCCAACAGATCTTCAATGATTGGGATAGGATATTTGTTCTTTATAGTATTTGTATTCAGTTGTCTGTAGTCTACACAGAGTCTCCAAGTACCATCTTTCTTCTTAACTAAGATAACAGGTGAGGAATATGTGCTCATGCTGGGTCTGATCATTTGATTTTGAAGCAGATGCTGTACTAAATCCTCCATTGCATTTTTCTGATGATGTGGAAGTCTGTAGGGTCTTTGATTGCAAGTTTTAGATTCATCTATCAAGGGAATACAGTGATCAACTGACCTGAGAGGTGGCAGATCTTTGGGTTCTTGGAACACATCTTCATACTCCTGGATAAGTGGAGCTAGGTGCTGTGGAATTATCTGAGCACTAGTATCTGTACTAGTATTATTTGTGTTCAGTAACACCACTGCTCCAATTGCTTTCTTTTTGAGAAGGCTAATTAGCTTCTTCCTTCCAATCACTTGGGCATCACTGGGGAGGGTTTCATCAGAGAATGTAACCAAGGAAAGTCCCTCCTTGTGAATAGTGAACTCCCTAGTTCTGAGGTTAAGTCCCATAGGGCTGTGCTGATAAATCCAATCAGCTCCCAGAATTATATCATACCCTTGTACTTCCAATAACCTGAAACCAGATCTGAAGGTGTGGCCTTGAATTGAATAAGGACAATTCAAACAGGCTGAAGTACTAATCATCTGATTTCCATTAGCAGCAGCAATTTTGGCTTCAAAAACAGATTCAATTTTGCAATTGGCCTTGACAGCAAATTTTGAATTAATGAAGGAGATGTCACTGCCACTATCCACTGGAGCTATAGCCCAACTATTGCCAAACTTCAACTTTAATGTAAAGGTATTGATGGTAGGACTAGAGCCATTCAGATTGTAGCAGCATCATAAAATTCCTCATTTTCTCCAGGTGTAGTTTCTTCCACTACAGCCACTTCTTCTGTCCCTTCAGAATTCTCCACTATGATCACAGAAAAATTTTGCTTTCCTTTGCAAATTTTAGCATGTCCTGGTATCCATGGTTCCCTACATTTGAAACATTTTCTAGCAGCTTTAAGTTCAGCTATTGTGTTGGCTGGTAATTCCTTGTGTATTTGTTGTTTAGGCTCAGAGGTCCATTGCTTGAATTGCTTGTTGGTATTTGTGAAAGGTTGGTACTTCCTGGGTGCAGGAGCTGCTTGTTCCAGTCTCTTAGCCAGCCAATAAGCATTTGTCAGTGTTGTTGGATAATGACACTGCACATGAGGCTGTATATGATCTTTGAGGCCTCACACAAAGCTGGATACAAAATAACTATCTTGAAGTGAAGGATTTCCCCTTTTTACCATTCCCATCAATTCTTCAAATTTGTCCACATAATCATTGACTGAACCAGTTTGTTTGAGATTGTGAAATTGGCCCACTGCTTCAAAAGCTGAAGTTTCATTGAACCTGTCCCCAACAATCTGCAGAAGTGGTGCCATGGAATTGCATTTGGATTACATCCCAATCCTCTCCACCAAAATTCTACTCTTCCATTAGTATACATCACTGAGATTTTTACTCTATCTTCTATTGGTACTCCCACCAATTCAAAGTACTTCTCAGCCTTTCTAATCCAACCATCTGTGTCAGTGCCATCAAACTCAGGAAAAGTTAATTTTGGGCCTTTTGCAATGGACTTGTGCTCAGAAGAGAAATGTGTATGGTAATTATGGTGGTGTGGAAATTGGAAATTGTTCCTGAACTGGTGTTGATGTTGCTCATGTTCAAACTGGTGGTGTCACACTCTATGTGAGGCCAGTATTCTTCATGTCCTTCTGGTGGCACATTCTGAGTGTGTATAGGATCAAAAATTTGGTGCATTGGTCCAGTGTTGCTACTGCCAATTTGCATTCTTCCCATGGTAGAAGATTCAGGAGCATGGATATGGCCAGATTCTACCCTTCTCATGTTTGGTGGAACATAAATTTGCTGCTAAGCAGAGGTATTGCCTGCAGTATTTGTGAATTTGTTGGCAGTAGTATTCACCTTTAGTTCAAATTTACCTTCAGGCTTGGTGTCTTATAGAATTGGGGGTTTTGTAGGTTTGAAACTTGAGCCTTTATCTTCAGGTTGAGAGACTCCAGTATCCACTCCTTTGAGAGTTATCATGGACATCAGCTTGTCCAACTTGGAGGAGATAGCATCATTCCTTTCATCTTGTTTCTTCATGAAGAGGTCAAGTGTACGACGAATTCCATCCACTTCGACAGCTGTGGCATACTGAATATCCTCTGTGTTCATCCACATTCACCATCTTCCAGATTGTGAATTCGGTTCGAGCTAGCTCTCCCCAATAGATTCACAACCTTTCCCAACTCCTGGAACACGGACAAAACTCTGGGATTTTACAACAGAAACAAGTTCTGCAACCTTTGCTTTGTGGTGTTCCACGCCGACACCTCCGTGGTTATGAAACAAATCAGGCACTCTGAATTTTACACACGGACAAGTGCCATGCAACCCTAGCCGTCGCTGAATCAACCACTAATTTGGGGAAAATGGGGTGTTGATCTTCGATTTGGGTGGGAGGGTGGGATTTGACACGGGAGAGCCGCAACCACCGCCCACGCGCCAATCGGACGCAAATCAAAGAACCGGGCTCTGGAAGATCCAAGAGATCCAAGGAAATCGTGGCTCTGGATACCAATTGTGAGGAATCGAACAACAAGGAAAACAGTAGGAGTGCAAAATCAAGAACACAGGGATGATTCAGGAAAGGAAGAGCAGCTTAATCTCTATAACCTTGCCGTAGCACCGAAGTTACAGAGGGAAATCGCCAGGAAGACAAATCCTAAGCTACTCTACCCTAACCTAGGGTTCATGACCCGAGTTTTATCCGATAAAGTTCACCAGTTCTTCCCAACTGGGCATATAAGCTCCAGAGAGGATTAAGCTTAAAGGCTATTACATCTAAACACTGTTTAGCATCCGAAACACTGAATTAAAGGAACTAAAATAGAGTGGCAGCGCAGCGCCATTGGATGGACGATGGACGCTCCACGTTGAACTCGGCGAAGCGTTACGTCGAGCGCCGGCTTCAGTAACTGAATGTTGAATGACTGAATGAGGCGTATTCTTCAGAGTTCAGACTGCATTCTTCAAAAGCCTGACAAGGGCTGCGGGAACTTCACCTCACCGACGACGGAGAGAACCCGCTGGCCCGGGGTGAGGATGCGGAAGAGGCAGCACAGCAGCGGCCGCCGGCCACAAGCTTCAGCTAGCGAGGACGCCGAAGAAAGTCGGGAGTAGTCAAGAGCGGCGAATGGCAGAAAAATAAATATGTAGTATGTTTATTTTTCACATGTTATTTTTTTTGTTAAGGAAAAAACGCCATTGCTGCGCTTAGCTCTGAATTGTTTTAATTTTTTTTACGATTTTTCAAAAACAACGCATTGGGTGACAGATTTTGCAAATCTGTCACCCAACCGCCATATCGTATGGCTGCCGCCGTATGATACAGCGGCAAGCCCATCTAACCGCCGTTTCAAGATGAACCACCCTTTGAAATGGCGGTTCAATTTTAAACCATTTTTTCAACTTATTTTCGCTTGGGAAGTGAACCTAACCGCCGGTTGAAACAGCGGTAGGGTTCGGCACCTGGGCCCGCCCCACCTAACCGCCGGTGGTAGGTGGCTGACGTGCGGCGGCAGCACCTACCGCCGAATGAACCAGCGGTTAGGTCCCTGGGCCTATAAAACCCTAAATTCAGTTCAAAATCTCATTGTAAATCAGAAAAAAGAAAAACTAGGGTTAGAGTGAGGGGGTGAGGGAGAGGGAGATTCAGCGGCGAACCCCTGCCGGTTCTGCGCGTCGGTTTCAGGGTAAATCTGCACTCGTAGTTGTAGCTTCATATTAATATTAGATTTAGTGATATTAGATGTAGTGATAATAGATGTGGTGAATTAGTTACTGAAATTAGATTTATTAATATTAGATGTAGTGATATTAGAATTAGTTATTGTAGTTAATGCACAGTCACTGTTTTAGTGATATTAAATGTACATATAGGTCCATGGAGGTGATTTGATGATTAAGTTTAGTATTTGGTTATTGTATTGTTCATTAAGAGGAATAGCAATTGTTCAGTAGTACATCAACATTGAATGTTCATACGATTAATGCTTTGCAATTTTTTGTTTCAGGAGAGGTTCTCATGAACAACCCACGTTATTATGCGGAGAAACGGGGATATGGAAAATTTCCCAATGAGTGGGATTAAGACGCTCCTGTGTCTCCAGCCTTCCCTGTCCCCAATTGTTTATGTGGTGTCCCTGCTTATGTTAAACAGTCCAGGTGTCGTAGCACTGCTGGTAGAGCCTTCTATTGTTGTTGGATAAGAGAAGATCTTGGTGATGCAGTTTCGTGCTATTTTTCCGGTGGATAGATGGTCCTGACAAGTTTGATCCTAGGATTCATCTTTTCCCATATAGAAAGCATGAGTTGAAGCCATATGAGGAGTTTAGGCGTTGGGTACCTCCTCCACCGAATCCACCACCAATGACCAAGGAGGAGAAGCAGCTGGCTGCTATCGAGCGAGTTCAGAACCCTCCATTATGTGACTGTGGATTGCGTGCCTATCTTCAAAGGCCTAACATTGGGGTTCCGATTAAGTTTACACCTTTCTTCCACTGCTCGCTAAAGACCCCAGTAAGATGATTTCTTCTTGTTTCTTATCATTTGATTCCTATATTTGTGTATCGCTAATGGTTTTTAATATTTGTTGTGGATTTCAGGGGGTGGCCTAGGTGTGAATTCAATGAATACATATATGGACCAAGATCCCAGTGGCCAACCGAAGCTAAAGTGAGGGAGTTCGAGTCCGGGAAGAAGCCGTGGCCGAGCGATAGCTATCCACCCTCACGGTGCAAGTGCGGGATATTAGCCACAGAAGGTGTTGTTCCATCGGAGCTTGGTTTTGGAAAGTTTTGTGGCAACGCGTATGGAGACTATTGGGTGAGAATCATGTGGCCTTGTTATTTTCTGTGGTTTTAGAAATATTTTTGAAATAGTCTAATTGTGGAATTTGGTTTTTCAGGAGGGAAGGACTTGTGACTGGGAGGACTTTCTTGGTCGACATGAATTAGTGTTAGAGTTGGGCCGCATATCTGAACCTTGGAAGAGGTTGAAGAATGAAGATATTAGAAACAAGATCAGGAGGGAGCACGGTGTGCCCTTACCAGAAGATGAGGACATCCATGGTTCTATTTACCAAGAAATGGTACGTGAAACAGGAGTGGAGCTAGGATTTGTAGTGGGATACTCCAACTATGAGAATCTTGGCATATTGGAGGGCGAACAGAGAGAAGTTTTTGGAATTTGGGATAGGTCCTCTGACTAAGGAGCAGAAGAGAGAGAAGAGGAGGAAGAAGGAAGAGGAGTGGCAGGCACTTAAGGAGAAAGTGAGAGAGGAGAGAGCTCGCAAATACAATGAGCCTAATGTGAAATACCTTTATGGCACATGGGAGCACTATTTTCAGCAGGTTGAAGATGACAAGAAGAATAGGGAAATGGAAGAAATGCAGGAGAGAGTTGTCGAGGCTCAGATGGAGGCAATGAAGACGGTTGTAGCTGACTTGCCTAGTGATGGTGCAGGGACCTCCAGCGGCAATGCACACAAGAAAAGTGGTTGATGATGATTGCGGCGATGTTGAGTACTTAACTACTTTATAATGTGTTGTTGTACTGGACTATGTCATGTATTTGCATGTGTTCTACTAGGAGACTGTGTTGAATATTTTCAATTTCATTTTCATGTTATGTACTAGCGGACTATTTATTGCTGAACATTTGCTTATCCATTTGCATGTGATGCATGTCATGAACCAAGGTTATATTTATTGATGTAGACAAAGCACTGTGTTACATGATTCTAGATAGAGACATAAATGGTTCATTACACAACATTTAGCCATAGTAGTTGCGACGACCAGAAACGGTAGGAGGCACGAAACGCCTCGTCAAGTTCCTTTTTTGCTCTTCACGCAACTGTTCCTCAAGTTAATTGATACGTTCTTGCATCTGAGTTATCTGCTCGTCTTTCTGCACAGTCTCTTGAACGAGTTGGTTAACCTGGTGATGCATCTATGTATTGTCCACTTGGAGCTGTTAATACAGAACGTGGAGGTGGCAGATGTATTCTTGCACGTGTGGATCCATTGAACCATCTATCCAATAGGTGAATCCGCAATCTTGGCTCTGAATAAATGTGAAACTATTCATTAGGGATAATTAGATATGAAGAAATGCGAACTGCAAGTTGGATCCAAACCTTGTAAAGGGGACAGCGGAAGAAGTATCGTCCAGCATCACCAAAGTGCTCATAAACTTGAACTACAGCATCTAGACCATGGCTGCATTGTGGCCAAAAGTCACACGGCAAGGCATTGTGTCTTCCATAGAAATTTCTAGTTGTCACGTCTAGATTAGGGTGTGGAGGCGGTGGATCTAGGGGACCATTCATCCAGGACATGGTGATGAGAGGATGTGTGAGAGGCGAATGGAGTGTGGTATGGATGCTCACATCTATGGACCTATTTATACCTGAATGAGAGAATTTGGCCCTGATTTCATATATTTGTTATTTCTGACTGACTGCAACAAACACATCTCACGGATTGAATGGCCCACACCATCTCCTTCTTGAGTGACTGCAACAAACACACCTCACGGATTGAATGGCCCACACCATCTCCTTCCTGAGTGACTGCAACAAACACACCACACGGATCCATTGGCCCACTGGCTGGGGTACTTGTGGCCTATTAATATCGCGCTCATTCGTCCACTTGAACCCACATCACAAAAACCAAAATGGCAACCGACGATGACTTAGGGCCAACCATCTATACTGAACTTTCTCTAGAGTTTGCAGAACATTTTCCAATCGAATCCAAGAGAGATTTCGGCCCGTAGCACAGCCTCACGACCTTATGAGCGCAGAAAGTCGGTGCAATGACCAAGATGTATGCACGGTGAGTACTGTGTTGTGCAGGTTCAGCATTCATCTTTGGAGGGCGGACGGCGATTCTGGCGATGCCCTAGGGGATATGTAAGTCATAACCGTGGATTTGTATGTTTCCATCCACATTTGCTATCCTAATCGTTTATCTACAACGTTCAGAGCTCGTTGGCTGCTGACGGCTGCGGATTCACAAGGTGGGTGGATCCCCCACCAATTCAACCATATGAAGAGTACATCGCCTACCTTCACCTCATCATCGATGAGCTACAGTAAGAGGTGGACAACACTAGGCTCCTTCAAGATGACATTCCTGATGATTCTGAGGAGGGCAGTGCACCAAGCTTTGCGCCACCAGTTTGTTATGACCCTAACTATCGGTGCTCATGCCACCTAAACAGTAGCCAACCACCACTGCCAGCGCCGCCGACCGAGCCTCCCCTAAGTACTACTTTCCCTCGCAGCACTCGGATGGATCTCTCTTCTCTTTCGAGCAGTAGAACTGGATGCATCATCGAAGCATCAATTTAAATTCCCTAAGGCATGTTAGGATTAGCAATGGCGCATGTTTAGGTTAGAAAGGTGTGCCGTACATGCCATTGCAAGGTCAAGCTATGTATCCTGGTGCTACTCTTCGTCAAGTTAAATGCTGCTCGCCATTTAATATTCCCATTTTTAAGCTCATAATATTATGTTGGACTCTTCATTTTTCTTCGAATGAGAACGAATGCACAGAAAAGACAACACATCACTGCATTGAATTGCCTTGGCTTTCATTGAATTTAGAATTGCATGACAGAAAAGGTCATGGTGCATATAGCAATGTTACGTTCAGTACTTATACAATACAATAATGCAACTTGGTAGCACCATTAACCTTTGACCTACACAATCTATTACATTTTGCATTGGCACGTGACGCGACACAATTAACATTGGTCGTCCTAAACCTAACATGCCTTAGAGAATTTAGATATCCTAGCAGATAACTTCAGGGACCTCATGAATCCCTCTTCTCATGACATTTCTTCCTAATTTCTTCAATATCCTTCCTGAATTGCTCATCTGCAAGTCGGTTAGCTTCAGCCCTTTGTGCCACCTGTCGTCCTTCCTCGGCTCTCATCTTCATCTCGTCCCAGCGCATCTGGTCCTTCCAGCTGATGGAGTCGTCGATCTATTCGGTGAAGTGACACGCCCTGGTGTCCGGTGTAGCAGTCCTTTTGCCTCCCTGTGTCAATTCGTAAATAAAATGATAACAATTTTAGTACTACAAACAATCTACATTTCATCTTATTTGAGGCCATTACCTGCGACCTGTTTGTTATCTCATGGATCCTCTGGAAACACCAGTACCTCCTCCCGTATGTGCCTTCTTCGAATGAGATAGCCATCCCGCTGTTTATGCCACAATAGCACTCGGGTGGTATCTCATCCTTTGGCCTCTGGTTGGCAGCAAGGATAGATCTCTCTAGATCATTGCGAGGAGCTCCCTCCATGGTTTCCATCTCCCAGCGCAGATGCATGAACCCACCTTGCCTCCTATACCTAGACCCACTCCCATTTTGGTCAGCCATTGTTGTTTCTCGTGCACATCTGAGCGTGGGAGCTTTGGATTTTATAGGCAAACGCCTCTTGGGAGCTTGAGAGCGCGGGAGCTTTGCAATACACCGGGCTATTGAAATAGCCTGCACGGGCCTACTGAAATAGCCTGCACCGGCCTACTCAAATAGCCTGCACCGGCCTACTGAAATAGCCTGCGCCGCCTACTCAATCGCAACCATGATTATTAATATAACAAAATTTAATAGCCTATAATTAAACAATTTTTCAACCTTTATTTTATCTTAAATATTGAAAAATTGCAACCGCCAAATGAAACGGCGGTTGATTGGCGGTTTCAAGAACCGCCAAAGTAGCGGGCGGGGGAGCGGCGATTTTTCCTTCCTAGAAGAAACCGCCAGATGACTAGGCAGTTTACTGAACCACCGGTTCAAAGGGTGGTTTATCGGCGGTTAGATGGGCTTGCCGCCGTATCATACGGCGGCAGCCATATGATATGGTGGTTGGATGACAGATTTGCAAAATCTGTCACCCATGCGTTGTTTTTGAAAAATCGTAAAAAAAAATTAAAAAAAATTCCTTAGCTCTGGATTCCACCACCGAACAGGAGTCACTGAGTCAAGAGGTAAGCCTTTACAAGAGGAAAAGGGGAATTTTTTTATTTTTAATTTTTTTTTATGATTTTTCAAAAATAACGGTTGGATGACAGAATTTGCAATTCTGTCATCCAATCGGCGGTAACAGAACCTAACCGCCGAATGAAACGGCGGCTAGAGCAACCGCCGTATGAATTTGCGGTTTGAATTTAAAAATTTAAATTTGAACTGTATGAGGAACCAAACCGCCGAATGGTTTGGCGGTAGGTGTCGGCACGTGGGCCCGGGATCCTAACCGCCAAACCATTTGGCGGTAGGGGGATCCCGCCCCTTGCCGCGCCGTCCGATCCGGCGGGAAGGCTCCCGCCGTCGGATCCACGTCGGGATCCCCTTACCGCCGAACCATTCGGCGGTTAGGTGTCGGATACCAATATTAGGGGTATCCAATGGCAGCGATTAAAACTAACCTGCAGCTTGATGTACACCTCCTATGTGCGATTACCAAAGAGCTAATAACCTCCTGGTAGCTTTCTTTGGGTGCATGTAACAGGTTCGCGGCATTTCTGTCTTTATTTCTGTGAAGGAAAACGGCCAAAAAACAAGGCCATGATGGCATACGACTTCAAGCCATCAACGATCCTACTACTCCCATACATGCAGTCATCAACGATCCTACTACCCCCACTGACTTGCTATGTTAATGCACTGACTTGCTATGTTAATGCCCGTGCATGCATAGCACAACGAAAGGTACAGCAGCA
>CM014277.1:14825355-14881077 GCA_004135705.1 Alloteropsis semialata
CTTGCTTCTGTTGCCTACAATAAAAACAAAAAAGCAGTACCAGTAAGGGAAATCCTATGTGCAAGCAAAGGAGCTAGATGGAAGTTCCTTCTAATTAGATGTGTTGAAGTAAGCATGCTAATCTGTGTGAATATTCATTTTATCATTGTCTTGTATAAGTGGATTTTAGTGAGCAGGCATGATGAACCAATGCATGAATAGCTCCTTGAAATGCATAATGTACCAACTTACATATTCAACCAGCTCCTTGAAATGCCAAAGGAGTGTGTATCTTTCTGATCTTGAACAACAGCAGAATTGTCAGGTTCAAATATCTGCATTAGTTAAGGATACAATAGTCGTACATTTCTGAAGTACGGAGTAAGAAAATTGATAGAGGCATTGATCAACAGAAGAATAGGATACACTCCTAGGAGATTGCACATCTTGAATCTGTAAATTTGAAAAAAAAAAGGCAGGTGACATATATTTAGATAATGCCCATAAAGGTGTCCTTGTAATAGTGAAGTGTATGAATTGCATTAGCATTACCTTGGACGATAGGACCTCTATGGCATCTGCAACATCAGGAACAGAACCACTTTCAAGGTGGTCCTCAATTCTTCCGGTGTTTCCGCATGTATCATTAGCCTTGCCAGAAACAGATTGCAGCCTTCTTTTACTAACAGGAGGAGCAATTGTTTCTTCATTAGCTGACGCAACACCTGCTAAGCAAACACAGTGAGTTTGTGGTGAAAAAGTTTCTTCTCACAACTTGCATAACAAACGATTACCAGACTTGTGTGTTGGATTGCTTGTTGTTACTTGATATCCACTAAGCAGCTCAGAACAGTTAACTCTGGTTGCCTGAGTGGAATACTGACTAACAGTGCAAAGATCAGCCTCTTTGTCCTGAGAAGTAAGTGGTTTCGGCTGAAAGTGATCAAAAGGGACAAATGCATCCTGCAACGACAATTCACCATTTGTTAAGCAATAAGCAGTCCATGCTCACGAGTTATCTTCAGCAAGACAATAACTGAATGGAAAGATGTGGATATGATCAAAACCATATATTGAATATGAATACCTGTTTTACACACTCGAAGAGCCACTCTGCGGTAATGGTTGGAGTTCCTCTTTTGGAGTAAACCTCATACTTATCACCAGTTGCAAATTTGCAGATAAGATGGGTCACTCCCTTGTATGCTTTTTCTGTGAACTTAGCGCCTAAAGCGAAGCACAAGTTCTTCAGCATTAATCTTTCTTTCTCTCCATATTGTGTAACACAGAATCGGAATTTTTTAAATCCTGGGAATGGAATGCGACAACGCAACGGAGAGAATATAGGGTGGCTTCCAACATCTTGCAAGCAACCCTCCTTTACAAAATTTTAAATGTAAGAACTGGAAGATAGCCTGCACTTTAAAAGCATAAATGGAGATAAGAGACCAAAATCACAGAAGCATATACCTCCAAACACGAGTGTATCCATTGAGTTGAAACAACTGTTGAATGAGGGAAGTCACAAGGGATGCTGTGTCGTCCATGGCACTCAATTGTGTAGTCTACAATTGTAGATTGTATATCATCCACCACAATGCCTCCACCTTCTCTGATCCAATCAACAACCTCAGGTCTCTGATTCAGATGAACATAGTCACTTCATCAACAGAAATGAAAGCAAGTGGAAACTAAACATGTATGCATAATTAAAAGACAAATAGGCAATATCTAGATAATTATAATTACACCAACAAGACATCCTTCTATGTTGGTTCCTTGCAGCTGTTGCTTAACTGGAAACATAACCCCAACTCAATCACGCCAACAGCAATGCCTTAATGCGATGTCGTGTCCGTCAGATGCTCCGGGCAGCTCAACGAACGGCTGACAGTGAAGTCGACCAAAAACGAGTAGCAAGGCGCCAACTTGCTCTGCTGCGCTATCTCTGACGACACGAAACTGAAGAAACGAACGCTTGCCTGCTTCAGAGTAGCCTGACACTGGCAAATTCCCCTCGGCCGTCGCCCGGCCCGGGCGGCGCTCTGCCCTCCTCTCCCGCCCATACCATAGGCGCCGCCGCCGCGCGCCGTCTCGCATCCGCCCACGCCTCCAAGGCCCCGCGGCTGGCCTGCGCAGGGGTGTGAACGGCGTCATCACCGCGGACGGTCGGGCTGCTTCGCGCCATCGCGCCAGTTTTCCACCCAGCGTGGCGGGCCGGCTCTCGGTCGGAGATGACGAACTCGCCGAGGATCCGCTAGACTGCATGCTCGCCGCCACACCGCTGACGCAGGCAAAGATGCCTGGTCGATGAAACAGCATTGGAGGTAAATTTTTGGGTTGCCCTCCTGTGATCTACAGATCCCATCTTGGTTGACTTTATTTGTGTGTGCAGGGATTTTGGGCTATGGACCCGCTGAGAAGCAGCTGGAAATTGGAATAGCATCTCATTCTCGCTGCGGCGCTGCCGGTGCTGATGCAGCAAGCCAGCAACTAACGATTTGGTCCACGGAACAGTGTCAAAGGCAATCACTTCTAGTCTGTTTAGTTGATTTTATTTATGTGTTTTTGTCAGGTTTGGTTTACCGAGTACTCTGGTTTTACCGATTGAAGGATAAATGATTGTTTCCAGTTTACGAGTTCTATCTTCCAACAAGACATCCTTCGTTCTATGTTGGTTCCTTGCTTTATCTCACTCTTACCTATTTAATTAAGAGTATTTTGAGCCCATCTAATTATCCAACCAATGCACACGTATAAGTTTTGCCCTGCAAGATCTACGTCTCCTGGAGAAATTGGAAAGTCTAAATGAACTATGTTAACTGAGCTCTGATGGAAGTGAAGCGATATCATTATAAAAAATGCGACGTCATTTTATTCACACTGGATGTTTTTTTTTTTGGCAGGTGAGGCCTATGTTAACTGAGCTCTGATGGGTTATATTTATAATAGGTTCATACAGAGAATCCAAGAGTTCGAGGTATTGCCGCATGAGCTTCATTGTACAGCAGCAGGGCTCAAAATGAAGGATCCAGAAATTGAGGTAAGCAAGAGTATTGTTTAATTCAGCATCTTTTTATTATTGATGCTGCAGTTTTTTAGTCATGGGCTATTTGCAGCATAAGGATGGAAGGAAGCAAATTCACAGGCAGAAGCAAACAAGTAAAATGATTCACCATGTTAATCTATAAATATTGCAATTTTGAGATTGTTTATGATAAATAGAAGATCATTGAAGCCATACTGTCTAAAGTTTCGGTATGGTAACTTGAACTGGCTGCTTTAATTCCGTTCATTCCGCATTTTAGCAATAGCATGCGCTAAATTTGTCATTTTAGCTAGAGGTGGTTAGCAAATTTCTTGAAGTATACTATTATGCTTGGGGTGGGTTCATGTTCATTGAGTCAATGAGTCATGCATTCTTATGAAAATAAACCCAAATTCGTACACCCGTGGAGGGTGGAAAGTTGAAGGTCATTACAATATTTATCTGACAAGTAAGAATTCATGACAAACAATATTTTGTAGCTTCTGAGATTGTTTGGATTTACATGCGTAGATAACGAAAACCTGAAATGTTCAATGAGGATGTTCATTCTCTGACAGCCCACTCTTTAGAAACTCCATAACCATTATTGATGTGATGGTATACCCATTATAAGCAAATAGAAATGCTTGAAGATGCTCAACCACATTGCGCTCCTTGAAAACTAAAGATGTTTACCATTTTATCCTTTTTTTGTTATAATTCTTCTCCCTTTGATTTTCATGCCTTGAAATGAAAATTATTGTTTAGGATCAGGAAGAAAAACTAGAGCTGCATGATGAACTAGTTAAAAATGAAGGTTAGGTTGCTTTGAGTTTTGGATCTCCTTGTCAACTGTCACACTAGATTTTACTTATGGCCTTGTGGGTAGACCACAAGCTGCAAAGAATAGCTGAGGATGGGCACATTTAGGTTTCTAACGAAAATTTGGTTTTTTGTGATTCTTTATGGGTTCATGATCACTTACTATTGCAAATTTTGATGTTTTCACCTTACAAGAGACATTGCATCGAGGTCTATTTTCTATTGTTGGTAAAATAAATGCCAATGTCCTCCATTGTATGGCCCTCTACAATAGCTCTTTAGGATGACATTTTCCTTTTAGAATTTACAATAGACTCAGTTCATTTTGAACCCATTCTTAATTTGATGCAACCCCTACCAATGCAGTTCCAGGGCCTACAAATTGTGTTTCCTAATGCTGTTATGTGTAGATCACATTCGTATACATGGAGATGTGGGCTTGGAATTTCGTTTTAAGTAGCTCTTGCATTTTTTTTTTTGCATTCTTCGATGTTACTATTGTTGCTGCCATGAACCCTAAGGCCTAAATGCTTATTGGTTTTTTTTCATCTTTGTTTAGGTACTTCCAATTATGTAGGAAAGAAAAGTAGAAATAAGAATGAATATGCAGTGAATTCGTAGGTAAAGACTTTAGAGAAACTCTTAAGTGCTTTTCTGTTGTCCTGAGTCATCCAAGAGCAGTTGGATTGTACTTGGATATGCTCATCGATAACTGTGATTCTGTCATATTGACTGGCCAAGTAAATATTGTAACCATCTAAAAATAGTAAATGTTCATACCTGAGACTTGGTAGGCTGCAAAAAATGAGCAGTTGAATTTATATGTTCCAGTGCCGCACAACAATTTCATCGAGTTGTTGAGAATAATGCTTTTTTATGGGTTTTCCTGTAGTTTTCCTAATTGTATAAATAAATCACAGGGGCAGATAGCAACTGTGTTCGTATACATATTTTGGGTGCAAGGACAAATTGATCATATTTCAATGTGCCTTCTATTTTTGCATGTTAACTAATGTACCTCATATTGCGGTGGCATATCATATCATTAGATATTGTTATGCAGAAACTTTATCAGAGTCCAACTATTTGCCAACATTTTTCCTGTTTACTCTCGTCACTGCTGACCAAGGTGTCTTTTATACAAATTGAGAATCCAAATAACTTTGTTCTTACAATCTGTATGTTCTTATCTCCATGAATTGTTTCCCTATTATGCTCTATGTTTATAAGAATGCTTTTGTTATTCTTCTGGGCAAAATTCTGTATATTGTGCCGTGTTAAATCATGCAAGGCTTTCTCAAATTAATTAATGCATGGGACACCTCCAGAGAGCTGATATGCAAAGCCTTTTTGGTTTCTTTGGCAGCTCTTGAGGTTAATCTGGTACAACTTCCGACTCAACGAAATCCTACATTAAGCAAAGACCTCATCCTCAGGACCTGACATAAGAGTATTTTTTACAATAGATTCAGCCATTTCTGCAGTCACTTAGCACCAATCCAGATTACCCACTCATATATGGCTATTACTTCAATTCTATACATCAAGGTTGAGATAAAATTACATTATGGGGCCAGTGAGCTGCACAATTTGTATTAGTCTACTTCGCCAAATGAAATCTACAATTTGCTGCCACAGGTACAGGCATACAGCCTCTGTTTCATTGCTACTGATGGCACCGCTGAGGCGGAGATGACCTGTTCTGGTGATGTTGCTTGTCATATTTTCAGAAAAGCAGTGCAAGAAACTTTAAGTGCATCTAACTAGATATGCATATGACACTACACCACACATTGCTGCCATAGTTTCCGTGAAATTTGCAATCACCATAACAGAGGAGGTAGCTACTATATGGCTGAGAAATCATATCAAGTGACTTTCGTTATCACTGCATATGATAGACTGCATGCAATACCTTGAATCCCAAATAATCCTCATAGTGAACAGACAAGCACACAGATAAGAAGTGTACTGATGCCTATCCCATCAGAATCTGTCATAGCATCACTGGAAAACGTAAGCTTCTTGGTTGGATCATGCATCCCAATACACACTCATGCCTAATTCCCTTTTTTTTTTTACCATGCACAACTCAAATGTATTCGCTTTGTTTTCAGATCCTTGCACTGGGCACGCAATAGTGAAAGCCCCAGCAGGTAGCGATAGCGAGGAAGAGGATGGAGCTAGGTCTTATAAGCTGTTGGACCATGATGAAGAAAACGGAAATGTCTTGCCTTTGCCGTTTTGGGGCTCTTGGCTCTTGCAAGTTGGTCTACAGATCTCTGAACTTTTATTGTGTCGGACTGTGAAGCTGGCTTAGTCTGTCCTTATGGTTAGTGGGCATGTACTTGTAGTTTGCATGATCTTGCGTTGTGAAGTTTGTGGTCGTGTGGACAGTCCGTAGGTTCTGAGGAATCGTTATACTTGGGGCAGTCTTTGTTGATGGATTTCATAGAATCATGCTTTGGATGATTGTCTTTCACCTTGAATCGACAGTTTGAACTTTGATGCATGGTTATGTTGTCTTTTAAATGTCAAATTATCTGTTCTTGACATTTTTTTTGAAATTAATTGACATTTATTGATATAAGATTCTGTCGGACTCCTCATTTTCAATTTCGTACTGATATGTGATGTTCCTCCCTTTTTTTTAGGCAAAAAATGTAAAAGTGAAAGTAGTGAGCTTTTCTATATTTTTTTCATTCCGGCCAGTGCCGTAACATCTGATGATCTGAACATAAAAATGGAAGAGATGGGCCATTCTATTTTGTCAGCTCAATCTCTCTGCATCTCAAAATATCGAGAGAGATTGGGCTTGGGCTGTTGGGCCCGAGCGACGGCACCGTCGCACCGTGGCCGGTAGGGATAGCTGACAGCTGGGTCCAGCAGCCCACCTGACGTGAGCGAAGGGGGGCCCCACAGGCCCACACACGAACCGCCCCCAATATTTGATCTCGCATTTTGGCCTCGCCTCTCTTGGCTCGCGGCTCTCTTCCTCTTCGCTTCGTCCCGGCGCGGCGGAGGCCGCACGGCCGCACCCCTCTCTCCCTCGGACGACCTCACCGGGCGCGACGCTCCGACGACCTCGCCGAGTCCCTCCTCCACGCGGGCCCAGGTAATCAACTCGAGCGCACCTCCTTGCGGTTTTGGGCGCAGCGGTGGGGGTTTGGAGCGCGGCTTCGGATGGGAAGCTGCGGCGCTTGGTCCTAGTTGAGTTGCGGAGACGGTGGCGGAGCTGCGGGGTGGGGCGGCGACCTGGAGCGGGGGGCCTGGGGCAGGGCCGGGGCCGGGGGTGGCTTTGTGGCGGGGCGGGTGGTGGTGGTCGCCATGTTGGCCGCGCGGTG
Source organism: Alloteropsis semialata (assembly GCA_004135705.1). Taxonomy (NCBI): domain Eukaryota; kingdom Viridiplantae; phylum Streptophyta; class Magnoliopsida; order Poales; family Poaceae; genus Alloteropsis; species Alloteropsis semialata. The sequence continues at coordinate 14,832,529 of CM014277.1, forward strand.
GCGTAGCGGGAGACATTTGGCCGCGCGGTGGCTTGGTTCTGGCGAGTTGGGGGGTCCGCGCGGAGGCGCGGCACGGTGTGGCGGCCGTGTGTTGTTCAGAAGGTCCGTCGGAGTCCGGCAGGGTTGGGGACGAGAGCACCGAGTCCTATCGTCCGCGTGGCGCGTCCGGCTGGTCAGTTGCGGCGAATCAAACCATCGAGTGCTCTCGTCTGTGTCCTCGGCTTGCCCCCATTCGGCTTCATGCGCGCCACGGCCCACGGACGAACGTCATCCGTGCTTGCGCCGCACCACGCCACGCACAAGCACCTAGCTGCCACTAGTAGGAAAGCTGCAGTTTAAGGTGTGGTCGATGTAGTTTTTTGCGGTGATGGCTTGCTTTAGTGCGCGGCAAGGGTTGACACGATAAGCGGTGGGAGAGGCTAGCAATGGCTGCTGGTGGTCACCCCAAGTCGCACGCTAGCGGTGGCGCTGCTGGAGAGGAGGCGGGTTTTGCTGTTGGTGGTCGGCACTCAGCAGTCAGCACTACTCACCGGGAGCATGAAGTGCAATGTACCGGAGAGGAGGTTGCTGACAATCTTAACCGGGAGCATGGAGCGCAATGTACCAGAGATGAGGTTGCTGACAACCTTAATTGCTTTCAGATGGCGCTTCAATCAGTTGTGGACCATATGCAGAAATTGTTCAGCGAAATTGCCAAGTGTAGGAAAGACTACGAAGAGACAGTAAAGAAAATGTCTGAAGAGGAGGTAGTAATAATTTGCTTGGTTCATGTTATTTTGGGAATTAACATTCTAGTACTAATTCGGTGAGTTGATTGTTTGCAGGTGAAGCAAGAAAGAATCAAAAGACTCGATGAGTACAAAGGGATTTGCTTAGGTGGAGTGACTAGCATGTTTTGGAAAGACACCTACTCTCTCACCAAGAAGTTGCATGGAGTGAATCCCAGAATGGCAGCTTTGGCTTCTATGTTTTTCCTTTTCGCTCTTGTCTCCATCCTGTTTGGATTTGCTGCATCAACCTTTTCAAGATCAGCACCCCATGCAATGGCCATTGCTGCAAACGGTGGACTTCTGTCCTTACTGTTCATCATTGTTGTGTGCCATCTGGAGATGATGGAGTTCCTACCAATAGGTCTCCTGTGCACTTCTTGTGTATTGTTCTCCGCAGGGTTTACTCTGTATTGGCATCTGTGTGGACGAGATTTGAAGGTTTGGGTTTGCATCAACTTTTAGTTTTACTTTGGTGTTGGAAGTTGGACTTAAAACTAATTCTGACTGTGCAGGTTTTATTCACAACTACCAAGTGCCTGCGGAAGGTCATCTACAAGATGTGGTGCTTTTTCATGAACATCTTCAGGTGTGTATTGTGTCTCATAGCTTTCTAGTTGATATATGGTACAGAATACTACTGAACATCTTGTTGGTTTTTCATGATTGTGTTCATTGCTAGAATTGGGTAGTCAAGTATTGAATATCGTCTATTTGCATGATCAGATACTTTGCTAGGAAGTTGATGGGATTGCTTCGGAGGAATGTTTCATCTGAGCGTAATAACAGTGCCGGCGATATTGCCCTTAAAGGTATATTATAGTTTCATTACAACCACTCAGTGTCTTAATTTGTTCAACCATAAAAATTAATTCTGATCTATTGTACAATTTCAGAGGTTTTTCTTGAGGCTAACTTGGATGAGAATGTGTGGCGTCAACACAACTGGCATTCCATGTTGTGATATCTGTTGTTGGTGAGTTGTCTTTTGGGCTGTTTGAATTCTCTTTACAGAGCAAGGATACAATGGTAAAAGAAGCAAATACTAATTCTGTATACTCCACGTTTCAGTTACAACCAAAGGCGATTGTAAGCTTTTTTTCACTGGCCCTACCAGGTTGCAAACTTTGCTGTAGAAACTGTAGATGCTCGTTCCAATGAGATCTGATTCATGTCCAGGCGATCAGCCATGAGTAGGTGGTACATTTGAAGCCTTGTTTGCTGCTGAAATTTGCATTGTAATCATTGTTTGAAGGTGGAATGTAAGGCTACCATGCTCGAAGCTGGCTTACAGACACATTGGTTTTTGTGGATGTTAACTATTGTACGATGACCTGATATGCTCCCTTGCATTATCAAATTGTCAACTCTTAAATTGACTGAATATATTCAGATACCGTGTGGGAATTTTTGGGATTTCGTTTGAACCAGGAAGGCATTTATTGGATCATTGGATGGCCTTAGTGGAGTACAGTGATGTGCTCATACTAGCAATTTTACTAGGACCTTTTACTGAAACAACACTGTCAAAATGAATTGGTGGCATTCTTCTTTTGTCACAGGCATCACTTATATCTTACCAGTATTAGTTCCCACTGCTTCTTTCTGTCATCCTATGCTTTAACTATCGTATGTCAGATTATCAGAAGTTATCAAACTTTCGGAATGTTACTTTCTGAAACTGAAAGCCTGCTGGTTTGCATATTTGTATGTGTATCTCGTGTGTCAGCTTTCAGTGTTACTTATATGCTGTCGGTCAATATTATGCCGCCTAAGATTTTTTTTTCGCCTCATATCAAGGTAGCTAATGTGTCAGTGTTACATGTATCAGAATATTTGTCTCGTTGATTTTTTTATCACAATTTTGATTTTTCGTCTTATTCAAAAATTTTATGCAAAAATATGAAAAGATTAGTCACACTTAAAATACAAACAATGATAAATCATAAATAAAATAAATGATATATAAAAAATATTTTCAATAAGATGAATTGTCAAAGTCGCGATAAAAAATTAACGGCGACAAATATTTCAATACGGAGAAAATAGTAAGAGTAAATTCCCTCAATGCCATTGAAAATTATATCGATTCCTTCATTGCCATTAAAATTCTTCCATTTCCTTGAGTGCCACTATTTATAATTTCTATTTCCCTCAGTGCCATACTGCCATTGCTGTTAAATTTGTTCCACTGACAATACGGGCCCATATCTTAACACCGTGAAGCTCACGTGTGCCTGCCAACTCCACGCGAGTACGCGACTGGAAGTTTGCACTTTGCATTGCCGCCCTTCACATGGCCGCTGCTGCACTGCATCCTCCTGGTGCTGGCCCGCCAGCAGCAATGATGCACGGCCACCATACTCCAATGGCTCACGAGCAAGAAGAACAAGATGCCAAGACGAGCGCCGGGAGCAGCAAGAAGCAGCAGCCCGCCGGCAGGCTCCTCGGCTCCTGCTCCCCATGGTCCTCCACGGCAGAGCAGAGCGGCGGTCCTGCGGAAGCCTGCTGCGTAGTTCTTCGACTCCTCTTTCGACCACCTGGGCGCCGTCAAGACCACCGCCGCCGAGAAGCAGGAGGCCACCGCATGTGCTGCTTCGACGACGAGAAGCAGCAGTTGAGTACCTGAGCCTCGAAGCAAGAGCTGAGTGCTTGAGCCCTGTTTCTGTGCTGAATCACTGCTGCTCATCCATTTGCTCTGCATGACCCACGAATATTACTTAGGCCCTGTTTAGTTCATTTGCCAAAACGGCAAATCGGCAAATTTCACTATTCATCAAAGGGAATTTTACATGCATGGAGTATTAAACGTGTGTTAATGACAAAACCCATTCCATAACCCCCGGTAACTTTGCGAGACGAATCTAATGAGCCTAATTTGGCCATGATTAGACAACGTCGTGCTACAGTAAACAATCTCTAATGATGGATTAATTAGGCTTAATAGATTCGTCTCGCGATTTCCCGTTCATCCGTGTATTCAGTTTTATAATTAGATCATGTTTAGTCCTTCTAATCTTCGATTTAGAATTGCTACAGTAAATGGCAACTTTTTTGCCATCCAACTAAACAGGGCCTTAGCCAAGAATCTTCACTTTGTAATATTACTTAACCTCGTATTCATCGAGTGCATTTAACTTCTTTTGTTTCGTCGGTGTGACAACTGCGGCTTGAATGCGTGGACGCCGCAACGCAGGGGCGGATCTAGTGTACAAGGAGCGAGGGCACAGGCCGCCACTCAAATTCTCAGATTTCTATGTAACAATGCACTGTTGTACTGTAGCGGTTACTTAGTTTATATAGCAGGCCGCCACTCATTTTTTGGGCTAGGTTCGCCCCTGCCGCAACGGACATGGAGGCGGTGGAGATGATGGGTTGCTTGTTCTCCCTTGGTGTGCGGCGTCTTAGAAGCAGCGGATGGAGAGCAGGAATGCAGAGAATGGATAGCAGGGCAAAATTGTCATTTTACTCTCCACTTAACCCTCATCTAACAGCAGCTAACGGCAATGGCACAGGAGGAAACGTAAATTTCATACAGTGGCAGTGAAGGAAATCGAAGAATTTCGATGGTAATGAGAGAATCGATATAATTTTTAGTGGTATTGAGGGAATTACTCAAGTAGTAAAGTCTGTATGTTTCTTTATCCGTCCGTTCGTATCCTCCTATACTTGTCAGTAACCGTTTAGGTGTTTGGGTCCTGCCATAATTCAACTCAGTTGTTTTTTTATCCTAACGGAGCATGGAAAAGGCAATCCAATTATATCTATATAACTTATATAGATGCACCCCACTAAGGATCATTAACTCTATTTCTCTCTTCATGCAAGCTATCCAAGTCATCTCCCATCAATTCTTTCTTCATGCAAGCTCTATCCACCTCATCTCCCACTAAGGGTCATCAATCTATATCTCTCTTCATGCAAGTTATTCACGTCATCTCCACCAATTCTTTCTTCATGCAAGCTATCCACATCATCTTCCACCAACTAAGGGCCATTACATAAACAGGTAGCGTGGTAGATGAAATAAACGGTTATTTTTATTTTCAACGTAATCTCTATAGGTGTACCATTTATACGAGCAATTTAACAACGACATTGGTTCATAGTTTATCAAAAAGTCAAATCCCGCAGCAACGCGCGGGGAGTCACCTAGTTTAGAAGAGAAAAGAAACCAATCAACTCCATCATTGGGCGAGCAATGCAGAGAGATAGAGTTGGCAGCCGACCCTAATGCCAGTAGGAGTCGATGATCAAGTTGGGTGAATCGCATAGCGATCCACGACTCACGTGTGGATGCCGGGAGCCCGGGAGAGATATCTATGACTGTTATTGACCTTGCTGTCACCAAAGCACGCTACCGAGGGGCGTCTACGTACTAAGGCCTCCTCCAACGACTAGCGAAATCGCTGGCTAAATTAGTTTTTTAATTGATGAACAGTGCAAAATTTGTTTCGCTAGCGATCCACTTCTCGCCTAGCGAGAACGCTCTTCGATGCATCTCTCCCTCATACGCACGCATCCCAAGCACCTGCTGCTACTTTGCCAGCTTCCTCTCTCCTCCATGCTACTGGCGAAGTCGCCACTAACCTTGGAGAAGGCCTAATATCCTATAGATGACTTGGCAACATGGTACGTGCGATGCCATGATCCGGCACTAAATTTTTCCGTTGCTCACTACCACCCAGCCCTCTGACACATGGTCTTCGTCGGTAGCAACACACCAGCACATTTTTTAGTATATTTTTTATTTCAGGATTGCTTCTTGCGAAATTTTGATCTGTCATATACGTCTCCTGATCAGATTAGTTATGCATCGTCTCGTTCCGATCAGATTAGAAAAAAAAGTTACATACTTTAACTCATTTAGAAAAAAAAAATACTAGGTAATAACCCATGCATTGCTACGGGCACACAAATTTCAAATGAAATCACAAATATTCTAAACAAATCATAATGTACAAAGTAAAAGAGAGTGAAAATAAGAGATATCAAATATACTAAATAATTTTTCGGGATGAGAACGTTATAACAATTGACAATTCTTTATTTGTGAGTCTAGTGTAACCCCAAGATAATTTTATAAATTTTGTGTATGTCATGTTCGTATAGTTCCCCTTGTATCTTAACATGACATTGTGCAAAGATGCACTTCCTCATTTCCCCTCACGTCATGAACTAAATCCATGTGCTCGCCTTCTTTTCCCCCAAGAGCTCGCTGTCGGTTACTCTCTCAGTCTTAAAGTATTTGTTATTCACTTTTCACTGTTGACTTTTGATAAGACGAATAGTCAAATGTTGTGAAAAAAGTGAACAGGGACAACTAATTTGGGACGGAAGGATTATTTATTTGTTGACTTTATTTACAACATTTACTTCTAATGGATTTTTTAATTGACGAGAAAAACCAAAACACATGATCCATAAGGCCAGTCTCAATGGAGAGTTTCATAGCATTAAATTTCAATGCCACATCAGCAAAATTGCTGACTTGGCAAGGTAATTAATTGAGTAGGTTTCATGGGATGTAAGAGGAGTTTCATCCCCATGAAACTCATCTGGCACAGTTACCTAGTTCTCAGTCTAGGTAACTATGCAATGAAACTCCGCACTGAGACTGGCCTAAAAAACATGCAACTGCAAGTACCAATACTCCTCGTGTCTCTCCCCTGTCGCTTTCTCTTCCTCTTTCCTTCCCGTCCGGTCTCTTTCTCTCGCCCATCATTCCCAAATTCCCAATCCATCCAGCAGCACCGGCGGCGAGCTTGCAGAGCAGCAGGCGCCCGGTCTCCCTCCCATCTCTCGTGGCAACAGGCGGTGCGCCCCTCAAATGCATGCGGGGCTCCGACGGGCCCATCAGTGCAGGGCAGCTGGGCAGGGTGCCGCTGCTCCCAGTCGGCGCGCGGCCCGTCGCTAGCTGCTGCGGTGGAGCGGCCTCTCGAGGGCGTGTGCTCTGGCCTGTGACTGTGAGGGAGCTAGCGGCGAGCAGCACCGGCGTGCGCCTCGAGCTGCGGCAGCAGAGTAGCCGGCCCTTGTACCCGGCGAGCGCGCGGCTCGCTGTGGCGATGTGCTGTGACCTTGAGGCGGCCTGGTGCGGCGCACCTCCGGGCTGGCGGCGGCTTAGCATACCGGCGAGTGTCGTATGAGCATTTGCGGCGGATTAGCATACCGGGCTTAGCATACCGGGCCGGCGGCGGCTTAGCATACCGGCGACCTTGAAGCTCTTTCAGTAACCACGTACTCCCTCCCATACCTATAAAGAAAGTCCCTGGGTCTCCATGCCGATTTTGCAAAGAAAGTCGCTGGAAGCATAAACGCCTGCGGTTGGACGAACTTGCCCTCATTTAATCCGTTCCGCCGCCTCGCTTCCCGTCCACTGGCCGCGCTCAGGCGCGCGAGGAATCGAGGCATCCGCCGTCCGCCGAGCCACGCCCGCTCGCCTCGCCTCCGCAACGCGCACCAAGAGGGAAAAACACGCGCATGCAGCCTCCGCAACATGTGCCAGGCAAAACAAAAATGAAAAACGAGCGCCATGCATCGCCCCAGTCAAAATACGAGCGCGCATGCAGCCTCCGCAGCGCGCGCCAGGCAAAAAAAAAAAATAAATAAAATAAAAAAATGAAAACGTCCGCACGCGCGCCAGGCAAACCGCACAGGCCATGAAAAATTACAGTGCAATGCAAAAATGGATGCTGAGAGGATTCGACCACTGCACCTACAGCCTTGGGACACAACGAGTTAACCAACCCCGCTAGAGAAGATTGGTGCATGAAAGGTACCCAACCCATTTAATAAGGGCAAATTGGGAAAATTCTACCTTTGGTATGCTAAATGCTGTCCTAAAGACTTTCTTTTTAGATATGGAGGGAGTATCCCCTAAACCGGCGTCTCTCCACCTCCATTAGCAACAAGGTCCCCTACACTCGCCTTTACTGTGTACTCCTCCCATGTATGAGCATTTGCGGGTTTTTGGGTGTCTTTGCTGTCCTAATCTTCAGGCTACTTCCTCACATAAGCTCGCTCCTCGGTCTACTGCTTGTGTGTTTTTGGGTTATCCCTCTAGTCATAAAGAATATCGGTGCCTAGATCTCTCCTCTCGTCGCATCATCATTTCACGCCATGTTGTGTTTGATGAATCCCGGTTTCCTTTTTCTACCGACGATCCTATTCCTGATCAGTCCTTTGATTTTCTCCTCGATGATGCACAGGATATGGTCTATTGTTCTACTAACAATGCATCTGCAGCTCGTTCTTCGCTTTGTGTGGCTGCTCCATCATTGGCGGATGTTGAGCAACCGCCACCTGCTTCGTCTCCGGGCGGGTGTGGTCTCGTGCCCCCGTCTGGTCGTCTTCCTGCAGCAGCGCCGGCTGCTGCTCTGGCTCCTCCTGCTGCACCAGCAGTGTCGTCGGCTGCTGCTGCAGCGCCGGCGGCGGCGTCGACTGCTGCTCGTGCAGCAGCACCATCAGTAGCATCGGCGGCTGCTCCTGCATCAGCTTCAGCACCAGCTGCTACCCCTGCAGCAGTACCGGCAGTGTCCCCTACTGTGCCGGCTGCTGCCAGCAGCAGCACCGGTCTTTCAGTGCTTTGGTGGTGTCCCATACAGCCGCCGACCTGCTGTACATGCACCACAGCCAACTCGACGGTTTAGTCCAGCTGCCCGTGTGCTGCCCCCTTCTTTCGGCGCCTGCTCGGGCTACATCTCCGCCGCCTGCTCTTCGCCGCTTGGCACGTCTCCAAATCGGTATAATTCAGCTTATCAGTTACAAGAATCTGTCTGCTACAGTGGCTTCTCCCATTCCGACTAATTATCAGAGTGCGTTTGCTGACCCCAATTGGCGAGCGGCCATGGCTGATGAATACAAGGCTCTCATGGACAGTGGTACTTGGCGTCTTGTTCCTCATCCTCCAGGTGCTAATGTGGTGACAGGCAAGTGGATTTATAAGCTTAAGTTTCATTCAGATGGCACTCTTGCTCGACACAAAGCTCGTTGGGTTGTTTGGGGTTTCTCTCAACAGCATGGGGTCAATTATGATGAGACTTTTAGTCCGGTTGTTAAGCCTGCTACCATTCGTACTGTTCTCAGTATTGCTACTTCTCGTCATTGGCCGATTCATCAGCTTGATGTCAAGAATGCTTTTCTTCACGGGCACCTTACTGAGACGGTCTATTATCAGCAGCCTCCAGGGTTTATTGATCCTTCTCTGCCAGATCATATTTGTTTATTGCAGCAATCACTTTATGGACTCAAGAAGGCTCCTCGTGCTTGGTACCAGTGTTTTGCTACCTATATTCGCCAGCTGGGTTTTGTTCCTTCGGTGACTGATACTTTCTTTGTTTGTCTACAAAGATGGGCCTCAGACTGCTTATTTACTTCTGTATGTTGATGACATTGTGCTCACTGCCTCGACGACTGAGCTTCTCCATAGCATTATTCAGCGCCTCCATTCTGAGTTTTCGATGACTGACCCTGGTGCTCTTCATCATTTTCTTGGTATTTCAGTCACACGGGCTTCAGATGGTTTGTTTCTCTCTCAGCGCCAGTATGCTCTGGATTTACTCCAGCGAGCGGGTATGAGTGAGTGTCATTCTACTTCGACACCTGTGGATAGTAAATCCAAGTTGTCCGCTTCAGATGGTCCTCTAGTTGCTGATCCATCGGAGTACAGGAGTATTGCTGGGCATTGCAGTATCTTACTTTGACTCGGCCAGATCTTGCTTATGTAGTACAACAGGTTTGCTTGTTTATGCATGACCCTCGTGAGCCTCATCTTGTGCTTATCAAGCGCATTCTTCGCTATGTTAAGGGTACTCTGTCAGACGGCTTGCATATTGGCACTGGTTTCATGGATACTCTCACAGCTTTTTCAGATGCAGATTGGGCAGGTTGTCCTGACTCCAGGCGTTCTACATCTGGTTACTGTGTTTATCTTGGTGATACTCTAGTATCCTGGTCTTCCAAGCGACAGACTATGATGTCTCGCTCCAGTGTAGAGGCCAAGTATCGCGCTGTTGCACGTGCCATTGCTGAGTGCTGCTGGCTTTGCCAACTGATGCAGGAACTTCATGTTCCTTTGTCCTCTGCCACTGTCGTTTACTGTGATAACGTCAGTGTTGTATATATGATTGCTAATCCTGTTCATCATCGCTGGACCAAGCATATTGAGATTGACATTCACTTTGTTCGTGAGAAGGTTCAGTTAGGACAGGTTCGGGTTCTTCATGTTCCCTCTTCACATCAGTATGCTGATATCATGACTAAGGGACTTCCTGTATAGTTATTTACTGATTTTAGGACCAGTCTTGGTGTTCGTCAAGCTCCCCCTATGACTGTGGGCGGGTATTAGATATGTATAGCTGTATATGACTTGTATTTGTATTTCTTGTACTCCAAGCCTATATGGCCTATATATATAAAAGGTCACCCCCCATCTTGGGTGTGTGGTGTTTGCCCAATTCTCTACACTAATGCTGTTTATTCTTAATCTCCCAACTGTATACTAGAGCATCAACAACCTTTTAGCAATTTCTGGAAGTCAATGTACCAGATTTGGATATAACAATCTCGTTCAGTTGGGTGTTTATAATGGTATATGCAGATCATTTAAGCTTTCAATTGGATGTTTATAATGGTATGCAGGTTGCTCGGATCATATTGTTTGTGTACTGCTTTGCTCACATGTACCTTCACTTCAATCAGGTAACCATCTTCTGAAGCTTAACAGATGCTCTCTACATTAACCCTGAATTTTAGTCCCAACATTTCAGTTCAATAGAAGAGTGAATTCTCCCAGCCTATTACTTACTAACCCAAACTTGAAAATTTACATTACCTGGCACATGTGAGTGTTGCCAGAACCAACTTGAGGCATATGTATTTTCTGATGAAATGCAGAATGGCCGGTGGACATCTGCATTTTCAGAACCACAGCAAGAATGCCATTTACAGAGATCACTGCATAGCGGCATACTCCCACAAGACGTCAAAAATATTCTTAGCAAAATCACAGGAAAAGCAATAGAGTAGTCTGTTGCCATCGTAGTCGGAAAAGTTACTTATCTGCGGGGTCTAAAGTTATGATTTCAAAATTGTTATTTGTTTCTTTACATTGATGAATTGATGAAGACTTCCTTTTTGTGAACTGAAAGGATCGTATAAATCTATGTACACTTGTACTTACTCGAAGGATGTTTATTCATGGGCCTCATCGATTAGGCGGGACCAATACTCGAAGGATGTTCATTCAAAATTCAAAAAGATAACAATTTACTGCTTAAACCTAGTTTTTTGGTGCCATAAACCATCACTTTGTTGCACAAATAATGGGTATTCAATTAATACCCTTGAACAGGCCTGGGCCCGCCCTGTGGGAGAAGGGGCACTTTCTTTGCCATGCATGACTTCTCCGAATGATACAGCTGTTGAAAGGGAAAATGGTTTGTGATCATTCCATTTTTCTCCGTGCATGACTTCTTGCGGCCATTCCATTTTTCTGACACAGAAGGAAGAACATGATACTATGTACATGTGTTTTTCTTTATGCGCTAATTTGATTGTTTCTCTGCCTAAATTTTCTGAAATTTAGTTTCTCCAGGCACTTCATAGTTTATGTAATTCATGACATAAGTACACCATTTACTTATTAAAAAAATAAAATAAAATGTTTTGGGAGCAAGTAACTGGGAAGCCAGGTTTAATTATTTCACCTTTATGAGCATGCACACTTCATAGATTAGTTGGGAACACATGATTCTTTATTAGACAAATCCAAAAAAATTCAAGAACTCAAATAACTGTTCTGTGTTTCTTTTATTTTCCATTTTCCTGTGTGCTGGGAAACAATATATGCAATGTAGATCATCAAAGACTAACGTCTGAAGATCTCAGGGACAATCCTGCTACCAAATGTACACAAGGCTCAGAGATAAGATTGTCGAACCCAAAGAGTTAACATATGATTGTAATTAAGATATTCAGCAGCTGTGTACAATCATCCTTCAAGGTCTGTACCTGCAGTCTGCAGAACCCAGTTCTTACACTAAAAGTAGTGCCATGTGAATATGTGATTGGGTTCAGTGGAAGCAAGCTATGGTTTCAGAGTATGCTGCTGTTCTGAAGAATTAGACTTGGATACTTGATCCTCCCAAGAAAGGCATAAATCTCATCGACAGCAAATGTTTTTTTTAAAGTGAAGAGAACATAATATGGATCTGTTGATCGATACAATGCCAGGTTGGTAGCAAATCGGTCATGATCGCCGCACTTTTTGAATACGAATACTGCTTGTCAGCTATGCCGCATTGAGTAACCAAGTGAATGATGATTGATAAAAGATAAATATTGATGGTTCTCCGAATAATTGTTATTCAACCATGATTGCTATAGAAGAGGTGCTCACATGGATACTTGATAATGACTATTAATTTGATGCTAAAATTTGAAAGTAAGGATCAACCATTAGTCGCTTTTGGCAAAACAAACCCCACAACCAAGATCCTTGCATGATTAGGAGGCAGTGTATAAACCATATCCGGATAAGTCTTGCCAAATATTAGTTGCTACTTGTGGCTTTGTTTTCATAGCGTATGTGTCCAATGGCTTCGAGCAGTGGATCATCGATGGCCAGACCGTTCCGGCGGGTTGGACTGTCGAGTGGATTGAAGATTAACTAGTGTTTATTGTGTGCTTCCGATGACATGTTCTTCGGGCTTATGAACATGTTGTTGTATCTGGTTGTTTAGCTTCAGTATTTTTTATTCAGAACTCTGGTTTGTATTGTAAGTGTTTTGACACTGCCTTGTAAACCTTAACTATACGACTGTTGTAATTTACGGTTATGTTGGTAACCTTTGTGCTCTCCGTCGAGTGAGTCTTATGCACATTTGTTCGATCGGATTCAGTGGTTGCATCGGGCTTGACCCAACAGATCATCTGATTGAACTGTTTGAAGTACGGGTAACCAGATCAAGTGATTGATGTGATGATTAACGTATTTGAGCCAGTTTAATTAGGGCAGTTCTGCACAACTGGCGGACCGATGGATACGGAGGCGAAGCGAGCGAATAAGGACTTAGGAGAGAGTATGATGTAGCAACACATGTTCATTTATGCTAGTATTTACTAAATCGTACACCAGTTTTTGATTTGTTTGCATTATTGAATTCCTTACATTTTCTGTGAAAACAAATATTACAAACATTTTTGGGTTAAAATTTTGTACATGCACAAATTGCCTATTGTTAACATGTCGGAGTCAAGTTCACTTTCCATGCAACAATTTGAAATTTAGCATATTCCACAGTTAATTCTTGGTTCCCCATATGCCAAGGTGTTGGAGTCAAGTTCGCTTTCCACGTGGGACTTACATCACGTTTCGCGAGGTTTAAGTGCGTTTTGGAATTTGGAGTCGTGTTCTCTCCGAGCCGGACTCAGACGGCGGACAGAGACAGCCTAGCTTCGCAAATAAAACAAAGCAACGGGACACGGTCAGACCAGCCGATCGATCAACTTCTTTTCGTCGCTCGGTCCCCGGCGCCGTTTCCCGGCCTTCCCCCGTCGTCGAATCATCGATGACGCGCGGCGCGGCCGCCTGCGCGTGCGACGCCGGCGGCGAGGTCCTGAAGAAGCCGTTGCTGGAGCCGGAGCAGGGACGACAGGCGGCTGGGGGAGGCGGCATGGAGAGGGATCCCATCAAGATGGCGGCGGAGAGGGCCGCCAAGTTCATCTTCCGGGTACGCATGCAATACTTTTTGGTTTCGCCTGCCAGTCGATCGATCCTCTTCGCGAGGTTTCATGGCAGTTTTGGATTTTGACTTTGGGGCATAGTGGTTCCATTTGCTGGCTTTGCCTGTGGCAATTTCGACTGGTTTAGACTTTAGACTAGCTAGTGGGGTTTGAATCAATTTTTTTTTCATTATAGATCCAATTTTCCTTTTTTTTATTCCATAGAATGCAACTGTTGTTTTTGTTAGGCCAGTCCCAGTGGAGGTTTCATATGAGTTTCATAGACATTAAATGAGCTGCCATGTAGACAAAGGTGATGACATGGCAAGAAAGTGATGAAGAGAGAGAAGGGATGGGTTTCATCTAGATGAAACTATGTATACACGGTTACCTAGAATATGAAACGTGTTGAAACCACTATTGGGGCTAGAAAGTTTCATTTCACAAAGGTTTCATCCAATTATATGCAATGCATTTAAATGCTACAAGTAGCATATGAAACCGTGACATGAAACTGTCCATTGTAGGCCTTGTTTCATTCACAAGACCTATACATGTTTAGATGACATGGCATACTTGAAAATCGTGTAATGATACTTTCACTGGGAATGGCCTTATATGGACCCTTTTGTACATTCAAGTGATAAATGCAAACATAGGGGTAGCAATAGCAACTGAAAGAGTTCGAGTTCATGCCAACTTGATGTGTAGGAATTCTCTTTATCAACTGGCAATTCCATTAACTGTCACTATAACCACCTATCTTTTTTTTAAAAAAAAGTAAAGATGAATGCTCAAGTCTAGACTCTAGACCATTGATTGTTTCCTGGGTGTTTCAGAGAAATAAAAAAGGGGGAAAGCTAGTATCTCTAAAAATAATGAAAACAATTCTGCAGTCCTTTCCATTAAACCATCCAATCATATAAATATCCATCTTGCTTAGATTGAACTGGCCATACTTTCCATGCTCCTACTTGAACATTTTTTCTGCATTTTGTTTCCTTTGTGCCTGAGTAGTCCTTCCTCGCCTCTCCTGTGGTTTATATAAGTCGTCTGCTGACTGAAAGTGTGCATGGTTGCAGGGATTGCTGATCTTATTGTGGGTGTATTTGTTTAATTCCATGAAAGCATATGCAGTCAACTACACTGGCGGAGATACATCGTTTAGCATGTTTGCAGCGATCGTTATTGCCATACCTATAGCTGAAATCTTTTGCATCTTGGGCAAGGCCTTGGTAGAACCCTCACCTCCTGTCCTTGTGTACTTGGTAGAAACTGTGTCTGTACTTGTGTTACTGCTGCAAATGGAACAGTCCTCCATAAGGAGGAGGTGGACGCACTATTCTCGGACCTTGAGAACGGAATTTTGGCCATGACTGGCACGACGGATGCCGAGAAAGTGTCACTGCATACGGATACCGTAAGGATCGCTAAATGCATTCTTCGGGTAAGTAGATCGATCCTAACCTGTTCTTTGCAGAATTAATGGAATATGATTCATTTAAACATATCGGATGATTAATTCCAAGAGAAAAACATAGCCACAGGATGTTTTCTTAATCAAGAATAACTTAAGAATGCACAGTACACAAACAGACAGAAAAAAAGAAAGGTAGAAGGAATGGCTAACAACATATGCGTTTGTTTTTTGTTTTAGTACTTTCATATAATCATGTCAACATTGTTATTCATTTCCTAGGTTCTCTAATGACACATTTAATAATTAGTTGAACAGGAGCTTGTTATTATGTAACTAGTTTTTCAGAGGAGCAACTCCACAGATTGTTACAATATCAAAAGTTGATGCCCAGTTCATTGCATAAATACAGATGTATATTCAAAATATACTCAATATAAATAAAGTTTGCTATTGTGTTTTCGACAAGCGAATGTTGTCGCTTTCTAAATGTCTGAGCTAGCTCTTTGCTTTAAATTTCCGAATGAGCCATGTGGTTTATAACTTTATCCTGATGATGCGTGAAGGGTGAGCTCAACTCTATATATTAGGACCTCCCATCCCTCAAAACAAAACATCCAACATAGTGTTGAAATATCCTTGTACTCTACAGCACATCTACATTAATTTGAATGCGTCTCAAATTTTCCTGTGCCTTAATTTCTCTCGTCATATTTTTTTTATTGTGGTGCTTCAACTCAGACTTATGTTTGTATATATGTCATTCTTTGGCTTATACAAAGCAAAAAATGCTTACTGGAATCGTTCATGGTTTGCAGGGATTCATGGTCTTACTGTGGGTGTATTTGGTCGATTTATTCAGAAGATATGTGGCCACCCACGGTGTAGAAGAGTTATTTTTCACTATATCCCCTTTGGGTATTCTGGCTGCATGCGTATCTTTCCTCTTTTGCTTTTTGATGGAGAGCTTCGGTGAATCTATCGAGCTTCATATGGAGCTTCCTTATAATTAAATCATCAAGTTAATAATATCCATTTTGACTCTGTGTTGGTGTTCTTAGTTAAAATATTAGTAGTGACATGTGAGACCCACAGGTCAACTATAGTGAAAAGAAATGTTTGATGTTGTAGCCTTGTAGTGTCATTTTCTGCTAAAGAGAACTAAACCAACAGCCAACTGGATATTTGAGGTGAGATCTTGTGACATAGTTTCGCTTTGATGTGGTTACTGACATGTGAGCCCAATGGGTGTGGGTCTCACCTGTCATTGGCCCTGTTTGGTGTAACTTAAAATTAATTTTAAGCTGCTTCTGGACCAACTGCCAGGAGAAGCAGTTTCTTGAAGAAGCTTAGAAAATAAGAAGTGAGCTGTTTGGCAGCCTGCTTTTACATGGGCTTTTTTCGTGGGACCCGCTTGTCATCATCCTCAGCCGAGCTCATCCACCAGGCAGCTTGCACCTAGAGCGAGCGTCGTTTCTTCCCCACGCCATGGCCTCACCGATATGCGTGGCTGCCGCCCCCGGCCGCTCGGCGAGGTCCCCGTCCGTGATGAGGCTGAGCATGGCCCTCGCGTCACCGCCCACGACAAGGAAGACGAGATCCTAGCGGCAAGGCGAGCAAGATCCCTGCCGTCGTTCGCGGCGAGGCCTAGCTCGGCCCCCAGGTGCAGACGCTCGTGCTGTTATTCCATTCACGAGAGGAAGAGAGATGAGAAGAGGCAAAAAATCTGAGTTTGGTGGGATTCCATTCCATGCTGTTATTCCATTCCGACGGAGGGATTCTATACTTGCCAGAGGAGGCTGGGGCGATGCCGAGCCTGTGCGGAGGAGGTCGGAGCGGCGAGCAGGGCAGGAGGAGGTTGGGGCGACGCCGAGCTCGAGCAGGGCGCGCCGAGAAGGAGGCGCGGCCCGGCGAGAAGGAGGCACGACCGCGGCTGCCGAGAGCGGAGGTGCAGCCGGGGGACGGGAAGAAGGCGTGGGCATTAAAAAAAAAAAAACTGAGACAAGGGGCAAGCGGCGCAGCTGGGGTTCGAACGCGACCCGTGGGGGAGATGCACAAGCGCCGAGGGTGAGTTGCGGGTGAAAAAGCTGAAAAGCTGCCCGTTCGCTGCTTCTCGGCTTACAAGTTCTGCTGTACAAACAAAGGAAACGCTACTTTTTAAGCTCCGTGACAAGCTTGCCGTTTGGGACAGCTTAAAAAGAAGCAAAAGCTCATAAGCGGGTGTGCCAAGCAGGGCCATTGGCCATGCACATCAAAGGAACTGCTTCCCTGGATTTAGCTACAGTACCAAACAGATTCAAAGAGCCGACCACTGTTAATTAATCTCTTTGAAACCCCCTCCAACTCTAACTATACTGCACAAAGGCGCAAAGATAGTAAACCAACAAAAGAAAAATCCCAAAGAAATCATTCCAGGTTGAGTTAATTTATTAATGTGCACAATACATGGACTTGCAGGACATTACGCAACACTTGCTTACATCACGGAAAATGAAATCATTTTGGTTGTGGGACACATCCATCCACTTATGTTGCTTACTTTACGCAACACAGGAAAAATTGTGCAATTTACCATTTCCTTCTGCAGTATTAGCCTTCCTAGAGACAAAGCCCTAGCAACATAACAGCATTATAATTCAAATGCTGTAATGATCCGTAGCCTGTAGGCCACAAAGCTAAGGAGCAGATAAAGGACAATATTCTTTTCAGAATCTTTTTATTATCCTGACTGTTGCATTCTCAGTTTCTTTCACTAAATCTGGTGGCATTAAATGTTCTAGGATCAACGGTTATCACTGAATGCTTCCGTTTCCATCCCCCTCAACGTCAACCAATGTGGAGGCTCCATTGTTTGTATAGCTTCCTATCATCACGCCCCATTGGAACTTTGCAGCACAAACAGTGATGGCTTTCATCGTGCACTCACCTTTGGCCTGTCTCCTTAAGCCCTGTCCTCCAGCACACCTTTCATGCTTGCAATCTGAGCAGGGTCCACGCTCGCGGCACATGGAATGATCGATCAGTCGACGACAGCAGCCTCCTTCCGAACTCCAAAGCACGGTAGCAGATTCTGCTTAAGTAGTACAGACATCACAATGACCTGACAAATGAAAAATATTTTAAAACAGATACACCTGTTCCTAACTTAAATTGAGGCCAATGATCATATGGCAATATCGAGCCTATTTTGACAAGCATAGTGTAAGATTGACCAACGAAAGTAGTGATTTAAAGACACTTGCAATTGTACGAAAGAAGTATGTGTTTCTTGTCCTGCATCTTGAGCATAGCATTCACCAAGTAGGTTAAGCAGGATGGCTTTTTATTCTCTACCTCATTAATAGCTTGAGGGTCTAACAATCCTACGTCTGTGGTGCCTTTTTCCTTCAACTTGTGTGCCACCATGCTACAAAATGAGGAACTTTTTAGACAGTGGCGGACCCAGCTTTCTCTCATGACTAGGGCCAAAATTCAGCGGCCAAAAGTGCCACATATATGACATGATATAAAGTAATAGAAAATGCACAATAAATGGTCCAAAATTGATAAAGAAGCTGCGATAGAACAGTTGAGAACCGTAGGAAATAGGGAACATACAAAAATAAATGCCTAGTGATGATTTGATGCATTCATAGTCACATATTCCATTTTCTCATCAATGCCTAGAGATGAAAATATAAATAAAAAATATTACAAATCAAATAATAATCAACTAATATTTCTTAGATAATTTGAATGTAACATACCACAAGTAGTACTGGACAGTTTAGGTAACTTCTTCAAAGGAGAATAGTTCTTGAAAATGATGTAAGATGTCATCATTATTTATGCTTACAAAAATTTCTCGATCAATATAACATATGATTCTATAATTCAACCACTCATCCCCCATCTTATTCCGCAACTCTGTCTTGATAATTTTCATAGTTGATAATGCCCTTTCTACTGTGGCATGAGCCCGAGAGAAATAAGATGTCAAAGTTCTACTACTCTTTATTTTGCACTATCAATTGCAAATTAGAAATTGCAGTACCAAATTTCAATTAATGTATTGCAAATCTAGGATTAGGGACACTACAGGAAACACTCTTATCAGTGCCGGCTGTGTGGCACGTTAGTGCCGGTCCGCACAGCCGGCACTAATTGTCCGGCACTAACGTGCCACACGTTAGTGCCGGTCTGCGCACATCGCCAAAAAAATAAATGCGCGTATGCGACTGTGAGGATTCGAACCCATGACCTCTAGTCTCGCGTGTTGCTTCCATACCATCCCACCTACGCATCACATGTGATTGGGGTGGAAGATATTTTCCTTTTGAAGTAACCCGCGGGAGACACGTTAGTGCCGGTCAGGGGCTGCAGCCGGCACTAAACGACGTCATTTAGTGCCGGCTGCAGCCNCACCAGCCGGCACTAAATGACGTCGTTTAGTGCCGGCTGCAGCCCCGACCGGCACTAACGTGTCTCCGCAGGCACGTTCTTCCCAGCCGGCACTAAATGTTGCCTCCGAACATGTTAGTGCCGGCTCCAGGGGGACCGGCACTAATGTCCTCCCACCAATGTGAGTTTTTCCAGTAGTGGGAGAACCGGAGAGGAACAGAAAATTGATGAGCACCTGCTTCCTTTCCTCCTTCTAGGTTCCAATCTTCCAATCCAGCCGGCTGGCGGCGTCCGGCGTTGGGCCGGCCTCCGACACGGCAGTGCCCGGCTATGGGCCGGCCGCCAATGGCCAGTTGCCTCCTGCCCTCCCACGGCCGGGCACCAGGGCCAGGGGGCAGCCCGCAGCACGACAGCAGGGCAGGGGCCAGCAGCAGACGGTGGCGGTGTGGCGCGGGACCTGGGAGCGGGGCTCGAGGCGGGGCACCTTGTGCGGCAAGGCTGGAGGTGGGGGCGTGGGTAGGCAACGTCGCTGGAGTCGGGAGGCGCTGCGAGGCAGGCTAGAGTCGGAGTCACGTGCGCTCGCGGCCCTTAGGCTCTTACGAACGAGTCACGCGATCGTGCCCTAGTCAGCTGCCGACCTGGGCCTCCAAGGTATGTTTTTGGCCCAAAAACTAAGGGGGGTTGTGGTCTTCCTTGGGCCACGACTAGGGCCTTGGCCTGGGAGGCCTGGGTTGCAAGTCCGCCGCTTTTTTCTTACGCCAAGCCATGAAGCAACCAAAGTTGTCCCCAATTTTCTTCTTATCATCCTGCCCGGGGATATCTAGCTCCACTCTACAGAACCTTTTCTTAACAATGGCATCAATGGTGACTTTGGAGTATCCATTCGGCAATGGACGTTAATGCAAATGAAGCCCTTCGCCGGTAGGCCATGCCTGCCCAACCGCAACCTTGGTCTTCCAGAATTTGTCCTAGACGCTTGCATTGATTTGGTTCTGTGATCGCATCCACTAGGAAAGACATGACTGCATCATCCGCAGAAAGCCTGACACTTCCTTAACTACTACAGTGCACAATAGGGCTAGTGTGAATATCACCACCTTGTTCCGAAAGCGAACCTTGGTGTCGAGCCTGCTTGTTAAATTCCTGCCGAAGCTTTTGGGTTACTTGTTCGGTTACTTGTTGGCAGACTCGTTCGGTTACATCTTGAGCAACTTCCTGGTGAACGGCTTGTATAATAGCATTCCATTGGGACTCTCGTGCTGCCTTGCTCCTTGTATGGCTTATGCTTGTGCTTACATGGTCTACGAAGGCAAGGCCCCAGGGAACAACTCTGGTGCCTCTTGTGCGCCCAGAGTGCTCTTTGTTTCCTAGAGCACGTGTAAGCACGTCATTCTCTCTATTCGGAATAAAGAGTCCGGCCTGAACTTCACTTTGGGTTTGCTTTATTCTACTTGCTATTTCCCTGGATTCTTGTGTGCGGTAAATAAGGGAGCCATCAGGGTTGTAATAAGCACACGAGCAAGCAGGTACCTCATGGCACGGTCATCCCAACCCTCTGTCTCAAGCGTGGCACCAGTGCCTATCGGCGCTTCAGCCATCTCCTCCTACTCATCTATTTTCCCAAGGTACCCACGAGACCCATAGTGATGGTGCCAGGTATTCTTAGAGGCATTCTCTGTATTTGTTGAGCAGGTCTTCTGTACCTTAGGTCTCTGATAGTACTCACAGAATCTTTTCCAATACTGCTCCTGGTTCGGATAGTGAGTCCAGTTAGGCACCCAACCTTTCTTCCTTATCCGATTTAGTTCCTCCCTAAAATTATTTGCTAACTTGCCCATCGTTGCAGTGCTTTGCACTTTGCAAGCGCCTCAGAGTGTGGATCGGGGAAAATGAAATGTTCTTTTAGCTTATTCCAATATAGTTCCTTTATCAGATCATGAGCTTGCAAGGACGTATCCTTTGAATTCCAGCCATGATATATGATCGGAACGTAATCCCTGACAATGCACCCTACAGCAGTCTTGTAAGGCCCTTTAACCTTCTTTGGTGAAATTGACTCCCCAGTAATATCTACACGGGTAATTATCATTCGGCCTATTGGCATCTTGTTTAGTCCTCTCTTGCCTCGGACTCTCGGTTCTTCTGACATCTCTGGCTTGGCCTGAATTGGCTCCTACCAATACTAAATACTATTAATATCCAATGATGCACCTGATAATTAGGTTTCTCACGTAGACATTGACATTAATTACCTCATTGTCTAGGAAGCTATCATTTTTGTTCAACGTCATTTTGGTCGAGGTTGAGGTACGCGGAAGGGCTCCCTTCGGCACCATCACTAGCCCCTTCGTCACTATGCAATTCATTCTTGGCCTGTCTCGCTTTATGAGACTTGAATCAGTCGAATCGACCCATGATCTGCGTACACGAGTATGGCTACAATACTTGTGTGTATCAACTAGTTGTAATTGAACTAGCAAATTATCAAAGATGTATTACACAATTATCAAAGAAGTATGAACTAGTTGTAATGTATCAACTATATGTGAATTTGACATATGTCGAACTATTACCCCCACAAAACTGAAATACGTCCGAGTATTACCCCAACAACATTGACTGTTTCAACAAGAGGCACAAAAAATTCTAAGCGCTAATTGCTCTCTAATTCAACAACTTTGATAGCCATAACTGTAAATATAGACAACAAGAAAAATGTAGACATAATAGCAAGCGTGCATTATTTGCAGTGCTTAAAAAAATTCCAAAAATTTTATTCAACTGAATAATAAAATAATGTTTATCCATAAATGAACCATTCATATATTTTAGTGCATAGCATATTCAAAAGAATTCGATCCATACTTGATTTGGAAAAAGAAAAGAAATATGAACCTACAGTGCAGAGTGTGCCCGGGAACGGGTTGATGCCGGGAAGCCACAGGGATGAAGAGTCGACGGGCGGGGCAGATACGGTGGTGGTGGCCAATGCAGCGACGGAGCCAGCAGCCGGGGTAGGACAGAGCCAGGGCAGCCAGGAAAAGGACGACAGTGGGGAACGCCGCGGCGTGGACGAAGCGGGGACGGCGCGGTGGCCTAGGAGCATGTCGGCGCGGCGGGGACGGAACGCTGCGGCGTGGATGGATGGCATAGTGGCCTAGCAGCGCGTCAGCGCGGTGGGCGGCGAGGAGCGTGGAAGGCGTGTCAGGCGGCGTGGAGGTGCTCCGCGGCGATAGCGCCGCGCCGCGGTGACGGCGAGGCGTGGTGGGCGACGGGGAGTGAACCGCGTGGCCCGGAGCAGCGACGACGCGGTGCAGCGCAGCGGGGAGCTGGGACGACACGGTGCGGCGGGGAAGGGACGACATGGTAGTGGGGACCGGGGCAGGGACGGCGAGGCGGGCGGCGGGGAGGGGGGACGCCGCAGCATGGCATGGCAGGGAGGAGGGACGGTGCAACGCGGCGCAGTGGGGAGCGTGGAGTGGGACGGGGACGACGCGACACGGCGGGGAGCAGGGACAGCGCAGCGTGGCCGGGACGACGCGGTGGCGAGAAGCGGGGGCGACGCGGAACGGGGAGGAAGTGGTGGCCTGACCGAAGATAGGGCCGGAGCCAGGGCCTCTTATTGCCCGACTGATTTTCACAGTCGGATCCCCAAAAACCAGCCGTGAAAACCTTCACAGTCGGTTTTTTTGGGGGGACCGGCTATAAAAAGGGTATAACAAGCGGTTTTATAAGAAAACCGGCTGCGAAAGATCATTTCCACTGTCGGTTCTCTTATAAAATCGGCTGTGATTAATCCATGCATATTTTCAAGTGAAAACATTAATATAAATCTGGTTTCTTATAAAATGAGCTGATTTGTCTGCGAGGGAGTAATGAATTAAAATCATGACTCGGGAAAAAAACTCCATAATTTCTGAGGCAGATTTAGGTATTTCCATATTTTTCTTGCGAAAAAGTGCCCAGAAATTCATTTAATGCATGAAAAAACATTAACATTGTCGAAAAAAGGCGAAACTCCTCTGGGGCAACTTATATGCGTCCTAACACCTATGAAAATGATAGACCTTGTATATGAGCATACAAAGATTTCTCGGTGCAGAAACGTGAAACAATACACTAAGTCGTATAGAAATGTGTCGAATATGTTTGAGATTGTGATCAATGTGCAGTACCGGGTTCTCAAAATGAGTTGATCTTTCTACGAGGGGGTCATGCACTGTAATAATGACTCAGGGAAAAATTCCATAATTTTCGGAGCAGATTTAGGTACTTCCTTATTTTTCTTGCAAAAAAATGCCCAGAAATTCATTTAATGCACGGAAAAACATTAACATTGTAAAAAAAGGCGAAACTCCTTTGAGGCACCTTATATGCATCCTAACACCTATGAAAAATGATAGACCATGTATATGAGCATACAAAGATTTGTCGGTGCAGAAACATGAACAATACACTAAGTTGTATAAAAGTGTGTCGGGTATGTTTGATATTGTGAACAATGTGCAGTACCGGGTTCTCAGAACGAGCTGATCTTTCCGCGAGGGAGTAATGCATTAAAATAATGACTCGGGAAAAAATTCCATAATTTCTGGGGCAGATTTAAGTATTTCCATATTTGTCTTGCGAAAAAGTGCCCAGAGATTCATTTAATGCTCGGAAAAACATTAACATTGTCAAGAAAAAGGCAAAACTCCTTTGGGGCACCTTATATGTGTCCTAACACCTATGAAAAATGATAGACCTTGTATATGAGCATACAAAAATATCTCGGTGCAGAAACGTGAAACAATGCACTAATTCGTATAGAAGTGTGCCGAGTATGTTTGTGATTGTGAATAATGTGCAGTACCGGGTTCTCAAAATGAGCTGATCTCACTTCGAGGGAGTCATGCACTGTAATAATGACTCAGGGAAAAATTCCATAATTTTCGGAGCAGATTTAGGTATTTTCGTATTTTTCTTGCGACAAAGTGCTCAGAAATTCATTTAATGCACGAAAAAACATTAACATTGTCAAAAAAAGGTGAAACTCCTCTGAGGCACCTTATATGCATCCTAACACCTATGAATAATGATAGACCTTATATATGAGCATACAAAGATTTCTCGGTGCAAAAACATGAAACAATACACTAAGTCATATAAACGTGTGTCGAGTATATTTGAGATTGTGAACAATGTGCAGTATCGGGCTCTCAAAATGAGCTGATCTTCGCAAGGGAGTAATTCATTAAAATAATGACTCAAGAAAAAATTTCATAATTTCCAGGGCAGATTTAGGTATTTTGGTATTTTCTTGTGAAAAGTGCCCAGAAATTCGTTTAATATACAGAAAACATTAGCATTGTCAAAAAAAAGGCAAAATTCCTACAGGGCACCTTATGTGCGTCCTAACACCTATGAAAAATGATAGACCTTGTATATGAGCATACAAAAATTTCTCGGTGCAGAAACATGAAACAAATACACTAAGTCCTATAGAAGTGTGTTGAGTATGTTTGAGATTGTGAATAATGTGCAGTATCGGGTTCTTAAAATGAGCTGATCTCTCTGTGAGGGAGTCATGCACTGTAATAATTACTCCAGGAAAAATTCTATAATTTTCAGAGCAGATTTAAGTACTTTCGGATTTTTCTTGTGAAAAGTGCCCAGAAATTCATTTAATGCACGAAAAAACATTAACATTGTCAAAAAAGGTGAAACTCCTCCGGGGCAACTTATATGCGTACATAGTAATAAAAATTATTACAACATACATAATAATAATTAAAAACATGAATGCATCACAACTAATCACGGTCCCTGCACGTCACGCTTCTTCATGAGATAAAAAGGATAGTTTATATCGTTAATCTCGACACCTAGGAACCTATCCACATAATCAAGTGCATATATGTATGCACTATCCACTGCCTTGTTCTAACACCTCTCCATAAATTTTGATCGCAACACCATTTGCATGACTCAAGGTTATATCAGCTTGGAAACCACCGTTAACTCGATAAGCATATGGCGTTGTATGTGCGTACACTAAGTTTGTAAGGATTTGACAAAGGGCTGCCCGTAGACCAGAATACGCATACATGAATCCACAGTAGTAGTCATCCTACAATAAGATTAATCAAACATATTGTTACATATTAACATTGTTAAATTCCAAGATTATTTCACAACGGAATAGAAAGGAAAAAACAAAACTAACTTACATAATCTGACTCATATGAAGGAGTAATCCTTTTAGGCATCTATGTCACATTTGGCTCACCCGTCTCAAGAGTTTTCAACTTGAAGCAACTGTAGTTCGAGAAAACGTGGCCAGTTTGACTTTCCATTTGTGCTAGTGCCTGCCTCACTGCATCACACGAGCCAACATGGTTCTGCTACCACGCGCTAGAATGAACGTCGATACTAACCATGTCACCAGGATTAGGTTCACGCAAGGCATTTTTTTAATCCTAACAGATATCATAACCATCATGGTATTCGTAGACACGTTTTCTCTTAATACCAATGGAATTGACTCCCTAATGTTTGCATCCTTTAGCCATGATATTGGATCAATTATCTGCATTATTAGTAATTTCTAACAATCAATATTGTATCATAATGGTTACATCAAAATGCAACTTTTCAAGCATTGTCTATGTTACCATATTGTAGCCAAATTGCTCGGATACGGGTATTGGCACATGATCACCTTGATGTGTTCTCGACAATCCGGGAGCGTGAGGCTCTCGTACAGGAATGCTTGGTGGCATATTACTAACATAGCCACCACGTCTAGCTGTTTGACGCTGTCTCAGCATTGTACTAACTACATTTAACAAAATTAGTATCTTTTTAACTGCAATATATTACATTACTAGTAATTACTTATAAAAAGGCACAACAAATAATTAATTTTAGTAACCTAGTGAACCTAATATTATGAAATAAAGTTCAAAACAAATGAGAGGAGTACGTACCTAAGGGAAGCCGAGCCGAGAAAATGCAGAGCAGCGCAGCGGCAGAGCAAATGCTGAGCGAGTAGAGAATCTCGTGATTCAACGCGTCATTTATAGGGTCACCGATTTTTCACAGCCGAGCCAGATTTAAAACCGGCTATGAAAAGTGTTTCCACAGCTGGTTCAGGAGAAAATCGGTTGTGAAAAAGTCGGTTTTCTAAACCGGCTGTAAAAAACCTGGACAACAATTATTGCTTCTATTAGTGGGGTCGGCCGTGATATTTTTTAGTAAATGCTTATTTTTTAATAAAATATTATTAGAAATTGCTGAAAAATTATTACAAAAATATCTATAATGCCGTATACCTTTTCATAATAATTTCTGTTAATGTCATATATTTTTTAATTAAGTATATCAAAAAATAACTTTTATTTTAATGTTAGGGTGTATTTTTTGTCATATACCTTTTATTTGAATTAAGTATATCAAAAAATATTAGTAATTGCTGAATTTTATTAATAATTATAAAAGTCTAGAAACATAATTAGTCCATAAATATTCATAAAGGTTCATAAAAGTTCAAATATTACATAAATGTAACAATATTACATAATGAGTAGAAAGATACATAGAAGATTCAATTGACAATTACGGCCTCATCATGATCGAGTCGCGCGCAAGCTAGTTCATCACCTTCTTCAAACACATGTAGCTCGACGTCACAACCCAAAGGTGGCATGTCATGGTAGCCATTACCCTCTTCCTCGGTTCTATCTTCTACACCGACGATCTTTTTACCCCTGAAGTACAACATGGTGCCCCTTGTTAGCCAGGTCGTTTGCATAGAAGACTTGTACTACATCTTTAGCCCACATGAATGGTTCTTCTATGTATGCGATGTCCTTGAGATCCACGATAGTCATACCATACTCGTCTATGAAAACGCCCCTAGGAACTTTTACCCACTAGCACTTAAAAAAAGGGATCTTCAGTGGTCCGTAGTCTAGCTCCCATATCTCCTCTATGAATCCATAGTATGTCTCCAGCTGACCATTGTTGTCATAAGCATCAATCTGGACACCGCTGTTTTGGTTAGAGCTTTTTTCATGTGTATGCATTTATTTCATACCCTTGATACTTCAATAGCGTACTAGATGGTCCGGCGGCCATGGTATCTAGCTCAGAATGCCCTATTTCCATGCCAATCAATTTATCTCGCAACCAATTGCCAAAGACGTCTCTATGCTGTTTCAATAGCCATGATTTTTGACCTGCTACTATTTGTTGCTCGTAGTTCTCGTTTGTGCATCGGGACATATGGAGTGAGTATGGCAGCTTGCTGTAGTATGGCGAAATGTGCTTGCCTGAAAGCAACTAGGTCATCAACATTGTGTGTTTGCTTGCCGATCGTGCCTATGCCACCTAGCCTTCCCTCATGTGGAGATATTGGCACACCCATTCTGTCAATATACAAGTAGTATGTGCAAAACTCAATTGCCTCCTTAGTAGACCATCCGCTTACCATGCACCCTTCAGGCCTATATCTATTGCAGACATATTTCCTTAGAATGCTCATTAGCCTCTTGAAAGGGAACATCTGATGTAAGAAGATGGGACCGAGGACTCTAATTTGGTCATTCCAAGTGCTGTGTTTGCTGCTAACCATGTTGAAAGGACACATCCTGTCTATGCTTAGCCCGAACCGTATATTCTAATCTTGTTGCTTAAATTTTTTCTTGTATTTAAAATCAAGAGCCCTCCATTGTGAACCATCTGTTGGATGCCTGAGTTTCCCATCTCTAAGAAGATCTTCGGCTTGCCACCGCATAAGCTTTGTTGTCTTTGCATTCGCGAACAACCGCTTCAATCGGGGAATTATTGGGAAATATCAAACGACCTTCGCGGCCGGCCTCATGTTTCGTTTGCACTTCATTGCAAGTGCTGATGCACACTTGTATCTTGAAGCTTTGCAAATTAACTAGGCACTCATCCAAGTCTTCGTATCTGCCACGGTACAAGATGCAATCATTGGGGCATGCATGTATTTTTTGAACTTCGAGACTCAATGGGCAGATCATCTGCTTCACCTCATATATGTTCTTAGGCAATCCATTCGGGCTTGGAAGCAACTCTTGCAAAACACCTACCAAATCATTGAAACCATTGTGGGACAACCCATTACTTGACTTCATCTCCAATAGCTTGAGGTCCGCTTCCAATTTAGATATGGTACACCCTTCATACAATGGTGTCTTGGCATCCTTTCTCATCTGCTCCAACTTTTTCAGATTTCGGTCATCAAGGAATTCCGGCTCCCCATCACGTATCATTCTATCTATGCCATCCAACATAACATCTGAAGCCAAAGTCTCATGCATGGCTGTACCGACAGTTTCCTACACTGTTTCCTTCACTGTTTCCTGAACTGTTTTGAGCACTGTTTCAGATTTTCGTTTCCTCATGTTTCTAGTTAGGGAATCCCTAGAGGCTCCATCTGTTTCATTCTGACCACTCTCCCCTTGTTTATTCCAAATCTTATAATCTGGCTGAAACCCCTAGTTAGCAAATGGCGTCGAATCTGCTCGATGTTTGCGAACTGCTTATGATTCATGCAATCAACACATGGGCAGAAAACAAACCCTCCTTCCTTGGATGACTCCTGATAAATGCCTTAGCAACATCTACAAAAGCGTGAATTCCTTTGACAAAATCATCACCTCTACCCTTCGAAGCATACATTTATTTAATGAAGTCAAAAGGCCCTATAAAATTAAAAGAATGTAGTCTTGAACAACTATATGAATTATAAATTAAATTGCTAGTTTAGTTTCATGCACTAATCTAATATCAGGCTCTAATAACATTTGTCATAATACGAAATCTAGTTCAGGCTCTACCCATATTTCTGAAATTATGAAACCTATAACAAAAAATGCTTGCAAAATAATGTTTTGATACAGACTAACCTTGAAACAATCGTTTGGTCTTCAACCCTTACAACTGGGCAACATCCATGTTAGCCGAATGGACAAATTGATCTAAAATGGAAAAGAGCGTCTTCCATCAAATTCACCTAAAAAAATTGATAAAATATAATTGATCAAAGAAATCAACTATCAAATATAGGGCTTACATACCTATCATATAACCACTCTAGATTTGTGCAACCTTCAAATTTTGATCTCCTCCATGAATCAATATGTGAGAAATGCCTATAAAATCAAAGACCAACCACCCCATCATTAACATCCTAAATTTGCCAAAATCTAACCAATCAAATTAGCACCTACAACAATTGTGTGTACATACCAACCTTTAACCAAGGTAGAGGTGTGAAACCATCAAAATTCGGCCTCCTACAAGAAAATTTTGGTGAGAAATGGCCTCTAAATTGATGAAAACCCTCTCCATCAAATTCATCCAAAAATTAAAAATCAATCAACAAATGCATTGGTAGAAATGATATATAGGTAGAGACCAACCTTACAACAAGTTGGTGAGGTATATCCTTAAAAAAATGGAGTCTTCTTAACCAAAATTGAAAACATATGGCCGCAACAATGGTGAAAATGGGGTGGATGTCGGGTTGGAGAAGAAGGTGTGGGGGGGAGGGGGAAGAGGAGGGAACACCGTATATAGCTGCGGCATTTTCACAGCCGGTTCATGGCAAGAACCGGCTATGAAAATATATTTTTACAGCCGGTCTGCAAAACCCGACTGTAAAAAAATGTTTTCACAGCCGGTTCTTGCCATGAACCAGTTGTGAAAGTTCAGGAAAAAAAAATGCCTAGAAGTACTATTCTACAACCAGCGTGTTGAATAATATTCAACACGCCGGCGGAGCGCCGCCCGTGAGCCAGCCAGATCCGTGTCACGCTGCGGCCGTAAAATCCTCGTCACATTAACTACCAAACCCAAGGGTGAATAGCGCAATAAATCGCACGTGCATTTGTTGCTCGCTTTCAAGGCCGCATTTTTCCGTTTTCTATTGAGTTGGCAGGCCACTCAGGTGGATCTGGGCGTGGCGTTCCTCCCCACACTGGCGGCATGGGCTTGCAGTGGTGCGGCGACCGGCGGCTTCTTCATCGAGAGGTTAGCACACGACAACACAACAGTCGTCTCCTGATAGTAGCGAGAGGCGGCAGACGCGGCGGCTGCATCCTTCGGTGGGGAGCTACGTATGCGGCAGCCTGCAGCCACGTACCATGCCCTGGACCCCGGCGTGTGCACCG
The DNA here is from genome assembly GCA_004135705.1 of Alloteropsis semialata. Classification (NCBI taxonomy): domain Eukaryota; kingdom Viridiplantae; phylum Streptophyta; class Magnoliopsida; order Poales; family Poaceae; genus Alloteropsis; species Alloteropsis semialata. Next base: position 14,862,996 of record CM014277.1, read on the forward strand.
GCGGTACCGTGTTGTTAGTTTCCTCCACGGCAATCAGGGACAAAGACGGAGGGGCACAGGTCAGTTCCCACGTTCGTGTTCACATGTACTAATCTCAAATCAATATGCTTGATTTTTTGAATCTCGTCCAGGATAGTAGGATTCCTTGTGCTTGGAGTTGGGGAACACGAGTTGAAGTTTTTGCTTCTGTGCTATGAACTGAAGCATGTCACGAATTGTTTGCATGCTTAAACTCTTGTGATCCGCTTGCTTTCTTGTTGCTGTGTGGATGGATCCATCCGTTCTACTCCAAAATGAGATGATCTAGTATTACCACAAATGGATAAGAATGGGGAATTACTTTTCTTCTGTTTTTAATACTCTTTTTGATTATTCTATGCTTCTGTAGATTTATTTGTGCTTCAATGCTGCTTAGTGGATTCTTTTCCTGCACAAAAATTATAAGAATTTGCATGTTCCGGATGCTTTGCCTCGTACTATAGTCAAATTACTACTTGTCTCTATGACTATTTACTCCATACGAGCAAACAAAATTTGTAGAAAATTATTCCTCATTTCAATATCTAATTACTCTTTTTCTATGGCTTGTCTAATTTTAATCACTTTTATTCAATATGAATTCATTATAATTTAGAAAACAGATTGTTTATTTTGATAAATTACTTCAAAAATTTGAATACTACTTCTCATCCTAGAAATTACTAACACGATGGTAAGAGACCAACTAGAGAATTACTTTAGGCTTGGCTGCAATTTTACTACTCGCAACACAATGGTAAGAGATCAACGGGTGCTTTGCTGCACTTTGTATTATTGGCTTGGCTGCACTTTGTGTTTTGCTATAATGCACCTGGGTGCCCAGGTCTGACTGCGCGCCTGGGCTGACCTAACATTGCCGAACGGACCCTTTCAAGCACATGCACATATGCAAAACTAATAGTCCAACCTAAACACATGATGCCAGTTCATGTGCATGTGCAGAATCTTCTTTTGATTCGAATTGAAAAAACGCGATATCTTCTAAAACGTAAGGCCAATCTATGAACCGTTTGTTGCATCTTACTCAAAAAATGTGCTTAACAAAACTAGATCCAACATGAATATATTTCGTGCATCTTTTAGTGAATTGCAACTCTGTGTGCTTTCTATTTGCAACTCTATACATGTTATATTTGCATGTGGTGTTTATAACCACATCTAGTTGCAACTCAGTTGCGCCCAGAGTTGCAACTAGATTTTCAGCTGTATGCAATTCGATTGCAATTGCAACAAATGTTTGACTTTCTGTTTAATAAATGCAACTTATACATATATATATAGGGCGAGGCTAAAATGCAACAAGGTGCATTTTCTATACAAAATGCACAGACCCTAGCAAGACTACCGGAAAAAAAAACTCGCGCTCCCGCACCCCGCGCGCCCGCCCACCCACTTGCTGCATGCATGCATGGAATCTTTTTTGACTCGAAATTTCAATTCACTTTTTCTCCTAAACCGTAAGTCGGATCTGTGAACCGTTTGTTGTGTCTTACTCACAAAAATGTGCTTAACAAAACAAGATCCAACATGGATATATTTTGTGCATTTTTTGTTAGTTGCAACTCCGAAGCATATACAATTACAACTCAGAAGCATATACAATTGCAACTATTAGTTGCGACTAGACTTGCAGCTCAACTCTGTATGTGTTGCAACTCGAGTTACATCACATACAGAGTTGAGCTGCAAGTCTAGTTGCAACTAGTAGTTGCAATTGTATTGCAACTCGAGTTGCAACTCTGTACGCAACAAATGTTTATACAAACGCAACAAATATTTATATAAATGCAACAAATATTTATACAAATGCAACAAATGTTTAGTTTCGTGACACAAAGACAAAGACATTCAAAAATACAACGCAACAAATGTTTAGACAAATGCAACAAATATTTATTTTTGTGACAAAGGGACAGAAACATTCAAAAATATAACACAACAGACAAATGCAACAAATGTTTAGATAATAGGTGAAAGTCAAATATTTGTTGTAATTGCAATCGAATTGCATACAACTGCAAATCCAGTTGCAACTCTCGGCGCAACTGAAAGTCAAATATTTGTTTTTTTTGCAAAAAAAGTCAAACATTTGTTGCATTTATTAAACAGAAAGACATTTGTTGCAATTGCAATCGAATTGCATACAGCTGCAAATCCAGCTGCAACTCTGGGCGCAACTGAAAGTCAAACATTTGTTGCATTTATTAAATAGAAAGTCAAACATTTGTTGCAATTGCAATCGAATTGCATACAGCTGAAAATCCAGTTGCAACTCTGGGCGCAACTGAGTTGCAACTGGATATGGTTATAAACACCATATGCAAATATAACATGTATAGAGTTGCAAATAGAAAGCACACAGAGTTGCAATTCACTAAAAGATGCACGACATATATTCATGTTGGATCTAGTTTTGTTAAGCACATTTTTTTGAGTAAGATGCAACAAACGGTTCGTAGATTGGCCTTACGTTTTAGAAGATATCGTATTTTTTCAATTCGAATCAAAAAAGATTCTGCACATGCACATGAACTGGCATCACGTGTTTAGGTTGGACTATTAGTTTTGCATGTGTGCATGTGCTGGAAGGGTCCGTTCGGCAATGTTGGGTCAGCCCAGGCACGCAGTCAGACCTGGGTGCATTTTCTATAGGAAATGCACCCAGGTGCATTATAGCAAAACACTATATATATATATATATATATATATATATATATATATATATATATATATATATATATATATATATATACACCCCTTTTGCTTGGCTCCTCAACACGTGTCCAAGCTCACCTCCTTGCCTCTCTGCCTCTATTTCACACACTATTTTATCTTCCTCGTTGGCTCATAGAGCTCATCCGAACACAAGAGACCCGCCGAACTTTATGGAGGCCATCATGCAGGGAGTTCTACGTACCTGTTGCCCCATTCATTGGTTCCAGCCTTCATGACCTTTCTCTGGTTGTGGGAGCCGTGTTCAATGCCATCTTTATGCCTCCAGCCACACGGGTCTAAAGCTCCTCTTCTCCGACGCCCTTTGTTGCCGGCTTCCACTGACCCCTGTGAATCATAGATTTTCCTCTGCAATAATGTGCATTTTGGAGAAGAAGCGCCACCGGTGCCACCGTCAAGACTGCCAGAGGATCACGAGTTCACGACCTGCGCATGCTGAAGGAGTCTGTCCATGACCGTGAGCAGCCGTGAGACCAGGCACACGAGTTCCACCTCACCGAGCGTCTTATCGCGCCAAACCACGATGGCCCGAATCTTGTCCATGTGAAGAACACCCTGCGCAGGTTAAGCCACACTCTCCTCGGCCAATATTGAACACGATTCAAATTGAAAAGAACTGAGACACGAGAAGGCCGCATACACATGTCCGCGTGGAAAACATCTCCGTGAGGAAAACTAATAGCAACGTTATTTATTTATTTATATATGTATACTAGGTAAACATGCCCGTGAGTTGCTACGGGTAGGGATGGATTCGGATCGAATACACATGGAATCGAATTCGGATATCGCCTTTTACCATATTTTAATTCGAATACGAATCTTGTCGGATATGAATATGGATGCAAATGTTGTCCATTCTTACATTGAATACAGATTCGCATTCGGATAGATGGCTTCATCACGTGTTAATTCTTCACGGATACGGATAATATCGGATATTCCACATTTTATTCGAATACGAATATAGATTCAGATAAAGAAAAGTAACAAAAAATGAATTCGGATATTTTTATTTAACATCCACGTTAAAATCGAATACGAATACGAATATCCATATTGACGTTTTAGTTGAATATGAATACGGATAATCCAGATGTCTGAACATCCGAATCCATCCCTCGCTACGGGCAAATATCGGCGAACGGCCACACAGGCAATGTTGGCATGCCTGCCTTCCAATATCTCTTAGCGACATCTCTCACCATCTTGCTACGCAATGATTTGGTTTACATCTCAATTAAATCATGTTCTCGTTGGCTTTCTATATATATTGATCTGTGTTCTTGTCTTGTCCGGGTTCTTAGGCGAGAGCTGAAATCTGTTTTTTTTTTCAATCCTTGACGGGTTCAGTTAGGACTAACCTGAAAAGAAAACCAAAGTTGAGAGTTGGAGCCATAGCTGGAGTTCGACGACCAGGTGGGACTCACGGGTCAGGTCGAACAAAAAAAGAAGAAGCGGTCCTCCCTTCCCTTGTATGGCAATGGATTCTATATCTCACAACATGTTTATTATTTTGAAAGAGAAAATTAAAAAGGAAATATAAATAAAGTCGGAACTTGCAAAATACTTTCATTTGTAGTGTTCTATGTCTATTATTGCATACTTGGATAATATTATTCCGTGTGGAGAGATTTTGTCACATGTATATGTTTACTAGTAGAGTGCACGTGCGGCACGCACGTGTTTAAATAAAAATATAATAAAATATTTATAAAATAGAATAAAGTATAGTTATTATCATCCATCATGCCAAAATAATCCAAAAATGCCATGAGACTAATGCAATGGCTCCTAGAGCTAATATAAATAATTTACAAATAGCATCTTTTTAATTGCATAGCAAAAAAATAACCTCCTGGTAATCCTTAAGATGGTTGCGAAGTGCTTCTCAACATAGTCTATTTGTTTTTTTATAACATAAAAAACAACCTTTCTTGTGTAATCGAAAATGTCATATAGTGTCTCAAATTAGAAAAACCCAACATAATTAAAGAAAACCAGAATGTTTGAGCAGCATACAAAAACACAGCTAGGAGGTTATAAACACAAATACATGGGGTTGGACTTTCCCCGCATAGGTGGGCCAATCCATCATGAAGGTATGATGTGTGTGTGTGTGTGTTGGGGGGGGAGGGTAGCCCTATCAAACTCCTGAGCAATGCATAGTCTAAAAGCAACCTCCACGAAGTCCTAGGGTGATTGCCAAGTGCTTCCGGGTATAGTCCAAGTGTTGGGAATATTGTGTAATCTATCAACTTAGAAACCAACTTAAAGAAATTTAAACATACGAGCACACTCCCAAATTCTGAGATTCAATGTTATAAACGCAAATACATGGTCTAGGTGATTTTATGCATAGCCAGTCCATAATGAAGGTATGTATGAATCTAGCCCCGTCGATTCCACAAGTGATGCATAGTCGAATAGAAACCTCCAGTGAAGCCCTAAAGTGATTGCTGAGTTCTACCATGCTTAGTTTGAGAGCTTTTGATTATGATAATGGAAATGTTGTACAACTTAATTAAAAACCCAACTCAAAGAAACCATAGTGGGGGAGTACACTACCAAAACCAGATCTAGGATGTTATAAACTATAATAGATGGGCTAGACCATTCCCTGCATGACTGGGTTGATCCATCATGAAGGTACCCAAAGATATAGCCCGTCAAGCCCCTAAACGATGCATAGTCTAAATGCAACCTCCCGCAAAGCCATACTTAAATAAACCAGAACATGTGAGCACACTACCAAAGCCAAATTTAGGAGGTTATAAACACCGTACCAATACATGAGCTGGGCCATTCCCTGCACAGACTAAGCCGATCCATCATAAAGGTACCTGGGGGTCTAGCTAAGCGATGCACAATCTAACAACAAACACAACTCAGTAAAAACCAGAGCATATGGCCACGCTGCCAAATTCAGAGTTGATGGTTATAAACACTAATACATGCTAGATCAATCCATCATGAAGGTACCCAGGGGTCTAGCCCCATGAAGCCTACGAGTGATGCCTAGTCAAATAACAACCTCCCTAGAAGCTCTAAGGTGATTGACATGCTCTTCCGGGGATAGTCTAGGTGCTTTTTACAGCAGAACAACATCGTAGTCATGTGCAATTGGGAATATTGTATAGTTTCTCAACTAAAAACCCAACTTAAAGAAACCAGAATGTATGAGCACACTAACAAAACCAGAGCTAGGAGATTATAAACACCCATACATGGCCTAGGCAAGTCCCTGCATGATTGGGCCAATCCACCATGAAGGCATCAGGGGTCTAGCACCATCAAACCCTCTAGCGATGCATATTCTAATAGCGACCACCTCATGTGAAGCCCTACGATGATTGCCATGTGCTTTTGAGTATAGTCTGAGTACTTTTAACAACATATACAACATCATTTGTCGTGTGTTCGTGGGAATGTTCTATAATCTCGATATTTAAAAGACCCAACTTAAACAAACCACAACATATGACCACACTTCCAAATCTGGAGCTCAAAGTCGTCAACACTAATACATGGCTTGTGTCATTCCTTGCACGTCCAGGCAAATCCATCTAATACATGGCTTGTGTCATTCCTTGCACATCTAGGCAAATCCATCATGAAGGTACTCGGGTCTAGCCCCATAAGGCCATGAGCGACGCATAGTCCAATAACAACCTCTTGCGAAGGCCTAAGATGATTATGGGGTTTTTCCTAGGCATATATCGAATGTTTTTTTACAGCAGAACAACATGCAACATCATGTGTAATTGGAAATGTTGTATAATATCTCAACTACAAAATCCAACTTAAAGAAATAAGAATGTATGAGCCATAGCTAGGAGGATATAAACACCAATATATGGATTGGGACGTTCCCTAAACGATTGGGCCAATCCATAATGTAAATAGCATCAAGCCTCTAACATCAACCTCCTGCTAATTAAGATAAATTTACACATATTTGATTTCAAATGCAGAGTTTAAGCAGATCAAGATAAATTCACTAAAGACTTCATGAGGATTAGTGAGCCACAACACTTAATAGTAGACCTTTGAATGGTATTGACCAGAAGAAAGTCAGTCGGCCAATCATTAAATTCTATAGACAAGTAATAATATCTGATACTAAATTGATATCAGCATCTGAAGATCAGAAAAATAGTGTTGCAAAAGCTGTGCATTGACAGTTTTTGTAACAAGTATGGGCCACGAGATGATGCATGACTCAGAACAAAAAATTACACAACTGGGCTGAGCGTGAAATATAAATGAACTTTGTGAAGCAACCGATTGAACTTGTTAGCTTGAGCATATAGGGCTTCCAAACTGGCTCACTTTCAGAACCACATTTACACTAAGCTAGCCGCTCCTCTGATGCGTGGGGGGCCTTTGGCATCACTCACCTCACCCACAGGCACCGGGAATGTCAATTACTCTCGATGATGGTGACCTGCAGCTCTCAAAACATGCACGCACAACACTCTGCTCTACAGTATATACATGTCAATAGAGTAACAATGGAAAACCAATATGATGAAGCAATTCATGAAAAATTGAGAAAGAAGAAATAATAAGTATAGCCTTAAATCAGAATCATTACCAAAGGTGCCCAAAAATCTAGTGAACAAAAAAAATAATTCTATTCTATGTGTGCTATGAAACATATCAGCCAAATGGACCCAACTCCACATACGTAGAACATTTCCGCATAAGAAATAAATTCCGATTCATACCTCGGGACAAATTTCGCATAAAACTGTTGCTCAAAATGGAACTAATGGGTTTCACATGCATTTGAGAACAGCTAAAATTTAAAAAGAATGGAAATGTTCAATATTGTCACTATTGCAAATGGTCCCATCATGTGCTAATTGAGGCCATAAACAGAGGATAAACATATCTTCCTAATTGTTGGACATATAGAACCCTTCCCAAAAATTGTTGCTCATCACCTAGACACAAACAATTTAAAAAGCTCCTATTGGCTGTCTGTTTACTTACAAGATAATATTGACAATGAACTGAAGCAGTGAGTAATTGGAGAGACATCTCCGGCAATATTATTATTTTCTAATTTTTAGAAAGGATAAAAAGTACAGAGCAGCCTATAGCAATTGGGTGCATAATGCTCAATTCATTGCAGTCCATTGGCCAAAGCCCTTTCAAGCGTACCTTATCAATTTATCAGTTCTGAAAGGATATAAGAGGAAACATGTATACTTACATTAGTATCAGATTTTGTAGCATCCGAACCTTTGGTGGGATCAGACCACAAAGGGGGTTGTTGGACAAATGCTGAAATGAAACAAAATGTGTCCACATTACTTTACTTATATAAGGAGAGATCAACATAGTACAATTAGCAATATTAAGCCAGAACACACCCTATGATTACCAAAAAACAAGAAGAAAGTTAGAACTTTCAATCAGTGCAAACACGTAGGTAAGCATAAATGATCAATCAACTATGAAATAAAATATGCAAAAAGGTGGAAAACAAAATGCTACAATTTCACTTTATGTCAAGTTGCCCAGAAATTTTAGTGCATAAATCATTACAACAAGGTCCCACTTACTACACCAGATGGGGAAACAAAATAAACGAAGAGCACTTAGGGCTAGTATATGCTTAGTTTAGCTAAACAAATTAAGATTATTGAGATACTTTCCCATTTACAAGCAAAAAATTGTATGACAACTTATATATTTAAAATGTCATACTCATGTTTAAAAGTGTTATGGTGGGCCAGGTCTACCAGAGGCGTCAGCGTGGCTGAGGGCGTTCGGTGTGGCTGGAACGCACGGCAAGCTCTGGAACGCGCGTGTGGGCGCGACGCTGAGGACCGGCCGACGCTCCAAGCAGTTGGCGGGCGAATTAGAATTTCAAATTTAAGAGCAGTTGCTGAACGTGTTTACATATTGTAATCCCGGATCTGTGAGAAGTTATGCTAAAGATCAGTTGATCTTTGGGCGTCACTTGTGTGTTCCTTGTCTTCCTCGCTTGCTCACGCTCTCCCTTCGCCACCGCTCGCTCCCGCCGGCCGCCAGCACAGCGCCTGGCACTCATCGCCGGCGTGAGCCCACGCCTCGCCCTCCGGTCTCCCACGGTTACTCGCTCAGGAGGCTAGAGGGTAACAATCTGGTATCAGAGATGCCATCCACGATCCCGCCGTCGAGCTCCGGCACGCCATCCGTCGGCTCCGTCGACAATCCGTCGTCCGCCGCGCCCCAGACGTCTAACTCGGCGGATCCCCGCGTTCCTCCGGCGACGGCACTTCCCGCGGTGCCTTCAGCGTCCGCGACCCCCGCGCCGGTGGCGGTGCCGGCATCCGCCGTCGACATGATCACCTCCGCCCTCTTCGGCCTTCAACGCCAGATGGGGCAGTTCGCGTCCCGCCTCACCGCCATGGAAGGCCGCTCGTCCTTCCGCTCCTACGACACGGCCGCGTCGTCCTCCGGCGCCGCCCACGCCGGTGCACCCCTAATCCCTCCCACTTGCCTTCCATTCGGTCTTCCAGGTTACGGCGGCATTCCTCCCGCCGCACCCACCCCGCCATTGTCACGCACACCGCTGCTCCCAACCGCGCCGTGCCAATTACCCAGATACCATTTCCTCCTTCCCCATCCCCGATCCCACAACACCAAGGTCCGCCATTTCAGCCTCCACAGCATGATCCAGCCGCTGAGCATGACGACGCTCTCGGCGTCCCTCGCTACCATAAGCTTTCCTTCCCCACCTTCGACGGCAAGGATGACCCATTGGGGTGGTTGAACCGCTGCGAGCATTTTTTCCGCGCTCAGCGCACGCGCGACGCGGACAAGGTGTGGCTCGCTTCCTTCCATCTCACCGGCGTCGCCCAGCACTGGTTCTACATGCTGGAACGTGATCTCAGCGACGCCGAGTCCCTGCCCTGGCCATCCTTCCGGCACCTGTGCCAGCAACGCTTCGGTCCACCTCTCGGCACTAACCATCTGTCGGAGTTGGCTCGATTGCCGTTCAAAGGGTCCGTGGCCGAGTACCAGGAGGCATTCCAGGCGCGCATGACGCATGCTGGATATCTGTCCCCCATGCAACAGGTGCAATTGTTCACCGGTGGCCTTCCCGACCCGGTGCGCATGGACGTCGAGCTCCAGGCGCCCGCCGATCTACAGCGCGCTATGTGCTTGGCGCGTGCCTACGAGCGCCGCTCCGCATCCTTACCTCCCCGCCCGAGCCGCTTTCCGCCCCGACCATCCACACTCCCTTCATCCTCACCATCACCACCAACGACACTTCCCCCATCTGCAACGTCTGCCCAGCCGTTCCGTCCTTTCAAACGCCTTTCCCCCCCAAGACATGGCCGAGCGCCGTCGTCAAGGGTTCTGTTACAACTGTGACGAGCCCTACACCCGGGGACACAAGTGCGCCCACCTCTTTTACCTGGAGGTGTCCGATTTCGACGAATCATCCCCGGACAAACCAGGCGCCGCCGATCAGGACGAGTTTCCCTCATTGATCTCACTCCACGCCATCACGGGCATCCGGACCGAGGACACCATGCAGATCAAAGTGTCCATCGGCTCCCATGTCCTCATTGCCCTCCTTGACTCCGGTTCCACCCACAGCTTCGTCAGCACGGCAGCAGCGGAGCGCGTTGGTCTGGCGTTCCAAGATAGCCACGACGCGAACGTCATCGTGGCGAACGGTGACCACGTCCAGTGTCGCGGCCTGGCGCGCGACATCGCCCTCCGCGTTGCCGACGACCACTTTCCCGTGGATTGCTTCGCCATTCCACTCGGTTGCTACGACATGGTCCTCGGCGTAAATTTCCTGCGCACCCTTGGTCCCGTGTTGTGGGACTTCGACGCCCTCTGCCTGGCCTTCTGGCGACAAGGCCGCCGCGTCATGTGGCACGGCGTGGGTTCGCCGTTGCAGAACGCCACGGCCGAACGTCGCCTCCACCAGATCCGGCCGTCCGAGCCGGCTCTCCTAGATCGCCTATTGGAGTCGTACGACAACATCTTCTCCACGCCCACGGGCTTACCCCCTCCCCGGGACTGCGACCACCACATCCACCTCAAGCCAGACACTCCACCGGTGGCAGTCCGCCCGTATCGTTACCCCCACCTCCAAAAGGACGAGCTCGAAGCTCAGTGCTCGACTATGCTCGACCAGGGCATCATCCGGCCCAGTACTTCCCCGTTCTCCGCCCCAGTGCTCCTCGTCAAGAAACATGATGGCACTTGGCGGTTTTGCGTGGACTACCGAGCCCTCAACGACGCCACGGTGAAGGATAAATTTCCCATACCCGTGGTGGAAGAACTCCTTGATGAACTCCATGGCGCTCATTTCTTCACCAAGCTTGATCTGCGGGCAGGGTACCACCAAGTGCGCGTGCACTCTGCTGACGTCGAGAAGATGGCCTTCCGTACACACCATGGCCATTTTGAGTTCCTCGTTATGCCTTTCGGCTTGATGAACGCGCCTGCAACCTTTCAAGCTCTCATGAACTCGGTTCTTCGCCCCTTCCTGCGCAAGTTCGTCTTGGTCTTCTTCGACGACATCTTGATCTACAGCCGCTCCTATTCTGAGCATCTGCAGCACATTCGGTCGGTGTTCGATGCCCTGCGTGCCAACCAGCTCCACATCAAGAAGTCCAAATGCGCGCTCGCTACTTCCTCCATCACGTACTTGGGCCACGTGATCTCGGCGTCGGATGTCGCCATGGACCGCGACAAGGTGACCGCGGTCACCACGTGGCCCCAGCCGTCCTCCCCCCGGGCGCCGCGTGGTTTTCTTGGACTCGCCGGCTATTACCGGCGCTTCATCCGCGACTTCGGCAACCTCGCCGCGCCGCTGACTCAACTGCTCCGCAAAGAAGCCTTCCTCTGGTCCAACGCGGCCTCTTCGGCGTTCGCCGCCCTCAAAGCTGCTCTCTCGGCGGCGCCAGTGCTCCACCTTCCTCAGTTCGACTTGCCCTTCATGGTGGATTGCGACGCGTCCGGGTCGGGATTTGGCGCGGTCCTACATCAGGGAGCCGGCCCGATCGCATTCTTCAGCAAACCCTTTGCGGCGCGACATGTCAACCTCGCCGCTTATGAGCGTGAACTCATCGGACTGGTTCAGGCAGTGCGCCATTGGCGGCCTTACCTCTGGGGGCGCTCATTCGTCGTTCGAACATATCACTTCGCCCTCAAGTTTCTCCTGGATCAGCGCCTATCCACTGTACCTCAACACCAATGGGTGAGCAAACTCATCGGCTTCGACTTCACGGTCGAGTTTCGCCCGGGTCGGCTGAACGTCGTGGCGGACGCGCTGTCGCGTCATGACACGACGGAACCCGCTCTGCTCGCCATCTCCGGGCCGTCGTTCAACCTCTTCTCCGACATCCGCCACGAGCTCGACAGCACGGACACCTTGCGTCAGCTACGTGACGGCTTACCCGTGGCCCGCGGCTCGGGATGGACCGTGGCAGATGGGCTCGTCCTCCACGGCGCTCGCGTCTACATCCACCCCCAGTCGGCGTTCCTGCCCACAGTGCTCCAGCTAGCGCACACTAATGGGCATGAGGGCATCCAGAAGACCCTACATCGCTTACGCCACGACTTCGTGGTGGACAACGATCGTCGGGTGGTTCGCGACTACGTCCGGGCCTGCGCAACTTGCCAACGGAACAAAACCGAGTCGCTGCACCCGGTCGGGCTCCTCCAACCCCTGCCCGTTCCGTCGCGGGTGTGGGGCGACATCTCCATCGACTTCATCGAGGGGCTTCCACGCGTGCACGGCAAGAGCGTCATCCTCACCGTCGTCGACCGCTTCTCCAAGTACGCCCACTTCATCCCCCTCGGTCACCCTTACACGGCGGCGTCCGTCGCTCGCGCGTTCTTCGCCGACATCGTGCGTCTTCACGGCTTCCCCGACTCCATCGTCAGCGACCGTGATCCGGTGTTCACCGGCCACGTCTCGCGCGACTTGTTCAAGCTGGCCGGCGTCACTCTCCGCATGAGCACCGCCTTCCACCCGCAGACGGATGGCCAATCCGAGGCAGTGAACAAGACCATCGCCATGTACCTCCGCTGCCTCACCGGTGACCGGCCACGCACGTGGTTGGATTGGCTTCCGTGGGCGGAATTCTGCTACAACACCGGCTTCCACTCGACTCTGCGCGCAACGCCGTTCCAAGTGGTCTACGGCTGCGCACCGCTGCCACTACTTCCGTACACGGCGAACTCGGCTCGCTCGACCACGGTGGATGCCCTCCTCCAGGACAGGGACGTCTTCATCGCGGATGTCCGCGAATGCCTACTCCAGGCCCAGGCATTCGCCAAGAAGCACTACGACGCCACACATCGCGCCCTGGAGTTCCGCGTTGGCGACTGGGTCTGGCTCCGTGTGCTCCATAGGCCGGCACAGTCGCTCCTGCCCGGACCGCGGGGCAAACTCAGCCCCAGGTACGCCGGTCCCTATCCAGTACTCGAACGTGTCGGCGACGTGGCTTATCGGCTTCAGCTGCCGCCGGGCGCCCGGATACATGACGTGTTTCACGTCGGCGTGCTTAAGCCGTTCCATGGCACGCCACCCATGTCACCGCCACCACTGCCTCCGATGCGGCACAGTCGTCTTCTTCAGCAGCCGGAGCGCATCTTGCAGTCCCAGCTGCGTCGCGGAGCTTGGCACGTCTTGGTGCAATGGTCGGGCCTCTCTTCCTTCGACACATCATGGGAACCTGTGGAGGAGTTCAAGCTCTCCTACCCGGACTTTCAGCTTGAGGACGAGCTGTTTCCGGAGGGGGGAGAGATGTTATGGTGGGCCAGGTCTACCAGAGGCGTCAGCGTGGCTGAGGGCGTTCGGCGTGGCTGGAACGCACGGCAAGCTCTGGAACGCGCGTGTGGGCGCGACGCTGAGGACCGGCCGACGCTCCAAGCAGTTGGCGGGCGAATTAGAATTTCAAATTTAAGAGCAGTTGCTGAACGTGTTTACATATTGTAATCCCGGATCTGTGAGGAGTTATGCTAAAGATCAGTTGATCTTTGGGCGTCACTTGTGTGTTCCTTGTCTTCCTCGCTTGCTCACGCTCTCCCTTCGCCACCGCTCGCTCCCGCCGGCCGCCAGCACGGCGCCTGGCACTCGTCGCCGGCGTGAGCCCACGCCTCGCCCTCCGGTCTCCCACGGTTACTCGCTCAGGAGGCTAGAGGGTAACAAAAAGGACTCATACTATTTAGCAAAGAAACATATACTCAAAACATTTTCAAAAAGACTCACACTTTAGCATAGAAAATATGCAAAATGAACATTCCAACAAATTAATAAAGCAGCTAAATGGAAGAAGCATAACTATCTCTTTCTCATCCCATTTTCTACCTGCTCCAGCTCTCTACTCTCTTGTTTGATCCGACACTTTCCTCAACAAAAGGATAGAGACAATTCAAAAGTATAAGCCTAACATCACACATACTAACACCCAGAAATTCAGAAAACATAATAAGATGGTCAAACAAACCTCGCCTAAATATATTCAGTTGTACGATCGATTAAACAACAAAACAATCCAGGGAGAAATACAAAAAAATAACAATACAAGAACCAATCAACACCAGTTGATGGATAAAATCATACCAAGAGTAGGTGATTGGATTTGTTCCGAAAGTTAGTGCTTTGTGAGTGCTGACCTAGGAAATTCCCTATACTGATTTAATTTTTGATCCAGGGTAGCTAATGAAACTCCCAACTCCAACTAATCACAAGCATCCTACAAATTAACCAATATTGAAAGTTATAAAGCACAAAGGAAATTAGGCGATTACGTCAATATTGTTTGTTAAGCCATCAAATCTCCCAGCCCTTTAGTTTTGTTTGGACAACTTTTTTTCCGCCTCCTTCCTGCAGGCAGAATACAAATTCGGCAAAGCATTGTTCTAACCACAGCCCAAATATCAAATATACGCTTGAATTGCAATTTTTAATTAGTAATGCATCCACCTTGCAAGCGAGTATTGAGTAATACCTCCAAAACCATATTATTTACATGGCTTGAATGGCTTGTCAGTGATGTCTAATGTCCTCCCCAGCACAGACCAAGCGTCACTCATGATAGTCCTGAACAGAAAAGACAAGTACTTAATCGATCTTTCATCACCTGTATCAGCACCTTGCAATCGCAAATATTTGAGCACACAACAAATTCATCAGAGGTTAAAAGTCCAAGAAACAGAGATGATCGAACCTTGCCCAATTCTAACAAATCAGTCATAAAACCTAAATATATTCATAGAAATATATCAGGAAGGGGAAAAAATGTAATGCTTCAAAGCTGATTTCAACAGACCGCTATGTCATAACACACCAACTAATCTAGTTAAAAGAAAATTGGCAAACAATCTCTCATACAACTAAAAGCCAAAATTTTTTGCCCTCACACCACTAATTCTTTCACAATTTCAGATTTAGCACTGGATTTGTCTATGTCTAGCATTCCCCCAAACAACCCATTGTTTTTTGGCTCCTGAACCAATCGACCAATCCATCTGATGCAAAGAATGAATCAATGAAAAGGTAAGAAACGTAAGGAGGAAAAGAATGTACCGGGACTCGCACATATGGCGAGGTGCTATGGCGGAGGCACGGCGATGACATTGAGAGGGCCAGGCTGACGGGGAGGGGGCCTCCCCATTCAGCACCGCAAACCATGCAGCTGCAACCAGGTTCAACTTTGGCGCCGTTGCTCGGGACTTGAGCATGTCGAAGCGGCGGGATAGATCGTCCTCGAGTGGATTGGCTGCTCCTTGAGTGACAAAATAAAGAGCACATCAACAAGCAGACTCTCTTGCATGACTTAGTTCACCAGTTATAAGTAAACAAAAGGACTCAACAATCTTACAAGGTGAGGCGTGTTCACCTCGTGCGGTGGCTGCAGCCTCAAGTAGATGGGAGGTATCTCATCCCAGAAACCTAAGGACCTGATACATGCAGCTAACTTGAGTTAGTGTAGCCACCGCAAGAGATACCCATCACTATGTCAGAAACTCAAAAGGATGACACTTATCTTACAGGGATTAAAACAATTTGCATCTACGAATAAACATAAGAGATGCGGCATGTAAAACCACATCTATTATCTGCAGCTAACCTTTTGTTATCTTGATTTAATCAAAACTGCATTTTTGTGTTTCATAGAAGTAACTGGCGACATTCACTAAGACTTCAATATGAATACTCAAGCTGGCATCTACAAAGTAATCAAAAGCTTATCGTTTTCACCAAATAAATAACAACTGCTTGCTGGTAATTCCAACAAATGGCCAAAGCAATTACAACACAAAATGCTCCACTCAGGTAGGATTAGTACACCAGCCATATTATTCCTTTAGCTTTCCCTTATGCTCCTCAACAAGTAATAAAAATAATTTTAAAAACAATAATATTTCTGATCCTGCTGTAGGCCACATATACCAATAAGCCTACAGGGCCTAGGAAGCAGGAGATATGGTCCGTC
The DNA here is from genome assembly GCA_004135705.1 of Alloteropsis semialata. NCBI lineage: Eukaryota > Viridiplantae > Streptophyta > Magnoliopsida > Poales > Poaceae > Alloteropsis > Alloteropsis semialata. Next base: position 14,879,237 of record CM014277.1, read on the forward strand.
GTGGCCTTGTCATATAAAGTGTTTTCTTATAAGACCAAGATTTAATTGGAAAATAAATATTCTTAATGAAGTAATATCTCCAAGCCAAGCAGCTTAACCTCTCACAGTGATAACTATTCCTACAGGTGAAACCTCAACAGTGTTCTTAAATACATACCTTCAAACAAGATCTAGAAAATAGGAGACTAATTTATTTAGGATAATAACCTCTTGCATACATATTGGACAGTATTGGGCCTTCCAGACTATTATCTCCCTCCTTGTGTTATCCCAAGCTAAATTGCTTGTAGCTGGTTGCTTAAGAACTGAAAATAAGATGATAATAAACATGTTTTGTCGCAGAAAACTACAACAAAATTGTGTCGGTTTTACGTTGTTCCATTAAGTGCTAACTCCAAAAAAATCAAAAGAAAAGAACCCACCTTTCTCAATGCCTAGACTCAGACATTTTATAAGCTGCATGTCTAGCAAAACAGGTACCTTGTATCCCAGCATCACCGTTGACCTAGCAATGGCGAAGTTCAGCCAGTTACCGAAGTCTGAACTCATCCGCTTCATGTGAAGGTTGAACTGGAGCACTCCTAGACTGTCATAGGAATTAGGAGATGGAAATAGATTCTCAACGTTTTATTCGTTTTAATGCTTTGCAAAAAGATATAACAAGTTAAACAAACAAAAGACCTTCATCAATGTTGTGATACATACTTGCAGAATTAACAGACCCGCACCTCATATGATCCTTGCCCTACTCCCGAGTTTAAGCTGGTAAGCACTTATTTTACTTTCCATGAAATTAAGTTCCTCTACATAAATGCAACAGGAGTTACTACAAAATACAAGATAAAAATGATCCACTATCATCATACGGAAATCTCAATTTGAACAACCAAGACTACAAGAATCTGTCATACCTAAAGCATGTTTCTCAAGCACGGAAATCCTTTGGGCCACATCCTTCAAGTCAGCAACTGAAATAACAAGTAATGCACAAAGAATACACATAAGAGAAGCAAGGAACTGTAATAATCAAATGAAATTGAATGGCCAGATGATAGGACAATGGAAGTTTCAATTGTGATTATAGCCATACTTGTATTTTCCTTCTCACCAACCAGACAATGCACATCACCTAGTATTTGTTTCAAGTTTGTGCAGAACTTCCCTTTCTGCCAAAATAAATAAAACATGATCTGAATTCAACTTCTCTGAAATTATGGCAATCTGTTTATCCAAATCCAGATGGTCCATTGCAAAGAACAAGAGTCCTGCATGCCAACATGGTATATGAGCCAATGTCAGTTTGTTTCTGTACATTGGATAATTCAGATCCTAAGCTAAGACTTCAAAATGAAAAGGAAATTAAATAGTATTAATTGCTTGAAAGTAAATTTGTCTCAACTTTCTAACAGCAAACAATTTCACCTAATTTGACATGTAGAAAATTACAAGCTGCAACAAATACCTCACAAATACCGCAAGAGATACCCAATGTTTTATTTCCCACTACTTAATTCATTATTTATATAATGGCAATGTACCTTATTTGTCACAAGTGATCCACATATTGGCTTCTATGAATTTCTGAATAATTTCGTTGGTCTCATTGCAAAACAAGGCAATATATTTATACATAAGAAATAGTATAAACATGCTCCAAAGCCAATCATTTTAAATAGAGGCTGACAAATGCCACCAAAGTCAAATAAGCATTGTTCAATTGATCTATCTGTAAGCTGTTGGTTCAAGCTCTAGCTCTCTGTCTGTCCATTTTGAACTACCAGACAATCCTTGAAGAAGCATAGACAAGGGCTCCCAAACTGTGAAGCAAAGGGATAACAATG
>CM014277.1:14882077-14915746 GCA_004135705.1 Alloteropsis semialata
ACAGGTCCATGGGCCAGAGTGGGATCCGAGCGCCCATGACCTGGATGGAGAGCTCGTCATGAGGGTGGGAGGAGGCAAGAAACATGGCCGGTACTACATGGGCGACGGTATTCTAGACACGGCCAGCACTCCCACTCTCCCCCAGGTTCGAGCCAGGAGCACCAGCAGTAGCCCGGCCATACGCCCACGCCTGACACAGTCACAGCTCCAAGTGCAAGAACTTCAGGTTATTTATGTCTTATTCATTGTTCATTTATTTCCTATATATGTTTGATTTGAATTGTGACATTGTGATGAAAAATTGTAGGCCCAGCTAGAGGCGCAAGCGCAAGCACACCAGGCGGCAATAGCGGCGGCGATAGCCGAAGAGGCGGATACGGGAGGAGGAACAGGCCAGGCAGCACGCCGAGAACCAGCAGCAGCTGAGCGCGATGTACAACTACATTCGAGCTCTTTCTGTTCAGATTGGTCAGCCCCTGCCCCTACCGCAGATGGTCTTCCCGGCGGCTCCGGCTCCAGAAACTCCTGCGGTGAGTGACTTGAATTTCTTGTATATTCGTTTCAATTATTAGAGACTTAGAGAATATATAAACTTACTCACTTAGAGACTTAGATTAAATTTTGAGACTTGAATTCCTTGTACATTCAATCTATTCTCAATATTGCAGAACCAATCCGCGGCATCGAATACGCCGGACTTGTCGCCAGGCATCTCACCGACGTTACAGCCGCAGCAGTTGTTCCCGCCGGATAACCCCCTGCCGTACCCGCCACCGTACCCCCCCGCACCGTGAATTTGAACTTTGGAATAATGAACTTGTGACATACTTTGGATTTCCGAACTTGTGACATTGCGAACTTGTCAAACGTATAATGTATTTGTGAATTTGTCTATATTGAGAAATTTGCTATTATGACACTTCAAACATTGTGCTTTGCTATTATGACATTAGGTCCACATTTCATAGACACAGATGGACCCATTTTGTCATTCACTTGGAGTGTCAAAACAGCAAAGGGTCAATCTTTGTAGTCCCAAAATCACAATTTTTTCGTCTATATTATGTGCCTGTGATGCTATATCAATTGCCTGTGATGCATATTGTCATTAAATATATGTCTGTCTGATGTTTGTTTGAGAGGGGACCTTTTTACGTGAAAAAACAAAAAAAAATGGTGCATTTGGTCACTTCGCCGTGTGTGGCACACGGCAAAGAAGGCCTTTGCCGTGTGTTTTTGCCATGGCACACGGCGAAGGGCCCAAACCTGACGGTTCTGGACGAAACTTTGCCGTGTGCCAATTTTCACCGTGTGCCTTTTCCATATTTTGCCGTGTGCCGGGAGAAAGGCACACGGCAAAGTGACACTGTTCGCCGTGTGTCCCTGGGAGGGCACACGGCGAAGTTCGAAACTTTGCCGTGTGCCTGCTGCATGGCACACGGCAAACTCTGCCGTCCCCGGCCGTCTCCCGCCGTTTCCTGCCGTCTGCTCCTTCAGTTTGCCGTGTGCCTGGGCTGACACACGGCAAAGACTTTGCCGTGTGCCCGATAAAAGGCCCACGGCAAAGCGGGCTTTGCCGTCGTGGCTGGCTGTCGGATACCAGTATTAGGGGTATCCAATGGCAGCGATTAAAAATAACCTGCAGCTTGATGTATACCTCCTATGTGCGATTAGCCAAGAGCTAATAACCTCCTGGTAGCTTTCCTTGGGTGCATGTAACAGGATTTCTCTTGAATTTATCTCACGCCATGTACTGCATGCTTACTTCACCCCTTTTTCTCTCTCCCTCTTGAGTTAATGCGGCGGCAGCAGAATATGCATGCGCTTGCATACGTGCATGCACCACCAGCAAAGGGCATGCAGTACATGCTTGCATGCACCACCAGCCCGAGTGGTTTCCAGCCCGAGTGGTTTCCAGCCCGAGTGGTTTCCGTTGCATGCATCCCACTGCCTGGCCTTGCGTCCGTCGCGTGTGATGGGGCCAGGGCCGGGATTTTTCCTGCGCTCGCGGTTCGCCCGAGTGGAATCCGTTCCGGCGCCCGAGTAGTTGGTAAAAGACAAGGCACGTTGCGCCCGAGTGGTTTCCGTCTCGTCTGGATAAGCGTCCACTTCACCCGAGTACTTTCCGTCTCGCCCGAGGAGTTGCTCCTTCGCCCGGCAAGCTGCTCGCCCGACCAGTTTTCCGCAGCGCCCGAGTACTCTCCGATTCGCCCGACAAGCTGCTCCATCGCCCGACAGGACTCCGATTCGCCCGACAAGATCTCCGTCTCCGACTGGTTCGCTCCTTCGCAACGAAGCAACCACCGGGAAGACCGAAGCACCCGGAGTCAAGCTACTACACTGTGCCAACCACTCCCTGACGCAACTGACACCAGCAGGATATGGCTACAGTGCTCGGAAGGACGACGGGCCCCACAGCCTGGGCAGGCACGCCTCCTTTTTTCCCGTTTTACCCTTTGACTGTACTTCTTTACTGGCTCCCCTTGAACTATAAAAGGGAAGGCCAGGCCTCCTGCGTGAGGCAAGATCGACTCTTTCCCTCCTCTCTCCTGGGCCTCCTACGGGAGGCAGGGAACCTCTCTTCTCTCCCGAGGAGTTCTCTCCTTCGACTTTCTTCTTCCTCCAGCCAGTCGCCGGACTGAGCTCGATTCGCTCCCCAGAGACTTGGGAATTCATCCCTCTCTCGCCCTATTTGTACCCCCTACTACAAACCAGTGCAAATAACACGAGCAGCACGAACTGGACGTAGGGTATTACGCCCCGTGGGTGGCCCGAACCAGTATAAACCCCCGTGTCCTTTTGCACTACCACCCGAGGCCCGACGCGCGCTCCACGATCCTATTATTTGCCGGCGGTAAAGAACCCCGACAGTTGGCGCCCACCGTGGGGCCTTTGCGCGTCACGTCTTTTTACTTGCAGGTCTCGGGTGGCCAACCACGACGACGGTGGCGTCCCCGACGGACGCAACCGCGGCGACGACGACGGCGGCGGCACCAACGGCCACGACGACGACCACAACGCCGTCAACCGCGGCGACGACGACGGCGGCGGCACCGACGGCCACGACGACGACCACAACGCCGTCAACCGCGGCGACGACGACGGCGGCGGCACCGACGGCCACGACGACGACCACAACGCCGTCAACCGCGGCGACGACGACGGCGGCGGCACCGACGGCCACGACGACGACCACGACGCCGTCGACCGCGGCGACGACGGCGGCGGCGGCATCGACGGCCGCAACGACGACCGTAGCGCCATCAACCACGGCGACGACGGCGGCGGCGACCCCAATGACCACAACAACACTGATGGCGGCAACAATGCTCCTGGCCTTCTGGATGAACCGAACAAGGCTCGGGGGCTCTGCCTACCAGGCACACCCAGTACTATTCTGTATGCAGATGCATGCATGCGTATGCATGCGCATGCAAGGATATCCTTTTTAACCAACGCATGCACGCTTTTTTCAAATATGTTGTGTCTCTCTGTTTTCTCTCTCGAATCAGCACAGCACAGGAGCAGGCAGCAGCAACTCGGTCACCCCTGAGAAGTTTTCCGACTTGCCCGACAAGGTCTTCGCTCGGCAACTTCAACGACAGAGAAAGCTGCAGCAGCCCCGACCAACTTCGCCAACGACGGCCCCGAGCAGACGCACCGACCGAGCTGCAGCAGCCCCGACCAACTCCGCCAACGACGGTCCCGAGCAGACGCACCGACCGAGCTGCAGCAGCCCCGACCTCGACTCCGACCGACTCGGCCGCGCCTCCAAAGGACTGCGCCGCCCCGACCTCGACTCCGACCGACTCGGCCGCGCCTCCAAAGGACTGCGCCGCCCCGACCTCGACTCCGACCGACTCGGCCGCGCCTCCAAAGGACTGCGCCGCCCCGACCTCGACTCCGACCGACTCGGCCGCGCCTCCAAAGGACTGCGCCGCCCCGACCTCGACTCCGACCGACTCGGCCGCGCCTCCAAAGGACTGCGCCGCCCCGACCTCGACTCCGACCGACTCGGCCGCGCCTCCAAAGGAGTGCGCGCCCCGACCTCGACTCCGACCGACTCGGCCGCGCCTCCAAAGGACTGCGCCGCCCCGACCTCGACTCCGACCGACTCGGCCGCGCCTCCAAAGGACTGCGCCGCCCGACCTCGACTCCGAACGACTCGGCCGCGCCTCCAAAGGACTGCGCCGCCCCGACCTCGACTCCGACCGACTCGGCCGCGCCTCCAAAGGACTGCGCCGCCCCGACCTCGACTCCGAACGACTCGGCCGCGCCTCCAAAGGACTGCGCCGCCCCGACCTCGACCCCGATCGACTCAGCCGCGCCACCCGTGGAGTGTGCTGCCCCGACTCGGATGGCTCGCTCGACTCAGCTTCAACGACGGAACGCTCAAACGGCTAAGTTTTACCACCATCCTTCGTATTTCCATATATTTCCATTTACACTCCCGCATGCCTCTTTTGGGTGTCGCTAAAGTACTCGGGTAGCAATGGCCTCATCTGTGAAACCTCGTCCTACGTGCCGCCTACACCTAAGCCTCCCCGCTGAGCAGTGTAGTCTGCGGTAAGCCGCCCTCTCCACGAGCAGTGGTCAGCGGAACTTGGTGCTTAACACGTGATAAGCCAACTACCCGAGGAAATACGTAGCCTAATAAAGGCAGGGCGTACGCAACTTTTCATTAGTAACGAATAAATCCCGACTCCTCGCTTTACGCAACGCTTTTGCATCACGCTGTTTTTTGCAGCTCGGCATGGCAAGTCCCGGTAAGTTTGCCGCAACCCCTACATGCAGGGAACGACACCTTTTGTCTCGCCCGACCTCGGCACGCAGGGTCAAGCATACGCATGCGATCGATTTCCGAAACGCGCTCTTCGAACTCTCTAAACTAAGCGGCTCCCGCCGGCCCTAACGGCCCCTCGCAGCCCTGCGCTCGGGGGCTGGGCATCGGGACGGACGACTCCGACAGTCGACCTGACAGGTGATTCCAACGAGGGTTCGAAGGCTGGCCCGTCGAAGGGTTCGACAGCCGCCCCCGGTCACCTTGTCGAGCGAGGGGCAGTGAAGGATGGGTCCCAGCGGCCAGTACCCGGGCGCACGAGCGTCATGGGCATCCCAAACTGCGTTCGAGTCTTGATGGCAAGAATGGTCATGGTTTTTCCCCCGAACGGAAAGGCAACGAGCCGCCAAGTCCCATCGAACGGACTCGGTAACTAGATGATCTCGCCACCAAGAATCTGAAGCTGGCCACCAGCTGGTCCGATCGGAACCCCTCGACCGGGATGCCGTGGCTTCACTCGAACTGGCCCGTTATTAGCTCACACGGACACCGCATTTTCGGCCAACGAGGCAAAAATACGGCTCGGTCCGGCCCCTCCACCTCTTACGAAAAAAGAGATGCATGAGGGGTTACGACGTAAGGAAAAACGCAAAAAGACGAAACGAATCCCCGTCCGGACCCCGGTCTCGGGATACACACGGGGAAGAAATCGCTAACAGCGACCAGCAACGCGGTCGCATAATTTGCAACGAATCACTACACAAATGCCATAAACCTGCGAGCAAGTGTACCACTCGCCCACAGGCTCGGGGGCTACACCCGGCGGGTGCGCTCGCGCGCCCCCACCCGAAATTTCACCGCTTTCTCGACATCTCAATAAATTCAGCCCGCGACCGAGTCTGCGACTCGCTCCCAGGCTCGGGGGCTACTGTCGGATACCAGTATTAGGGGTATCCAATGGCAGCGATTAAAAATAACCTGCAGCTTGATGTATACCTCCTATGTGCGATTAGCCAAGAGCTAATAACCTCCTGGTAGCTTTCCTTGGGTGCATGTAACAGGATTTCTCTTGAATTTATCTCACGCCATGTACTGCATGCTTACTTCACTCCTTTTTCTCTCTCCCTCTTGAGTTAATGCGGCGGCAGCAGAATATGCATGCGCTTGCATACGTGCATGCACCACCAGCAAAGGGCATGCAGTACATGCTTGCATGCACCACCAGCCCGAGTGGTTTCCAGCCCGAGTGGTTTCCAGCCCGAGTGGTTTCCGTTGCATGCATCCCACTGCCTGGCCTTGCGTCCGTCGCGTGTGATGGGGCCAGGGCCGGGATTTTTCCTGCGCTCGCGGTTCGCCCGAGTGGAATCCGTTCCGGCGCCCGAGTAGTTGGTAAAAGACAAGGCACGTTGCGCCCGAGTGGTTTCCGTCTCGTCTGGATAAGCGTCCACTTCACCCGAGTACTTTCCGTCTCGCCCGAGGAGTTGCTCCTTCGCCCGGCAAGCTGCTCGCCCGACCAGTTTTCCGCAGCGCCCGAGTACTCTCCGATTCGCCCGACAAGCTGCTCCATCGCCCGACAGGACTCCGATTCGCCCGACAAGATCTCCGTCTCCGACTGGTTCGCTCCTTCGCAACGAAGCAACCACCGGGAAGACCGAAGCACCCGGAGTCAAGCTACTACACTGTGCCAACCACTCCCTGACGCAACTGACACCAGCAGGATATGGCTACAGTGCTCGGAAGGACGACGGGCCCCACAGCCTGGGCAGGCACGCCTCCTTTTTTCCCGTTTTACCCTTTGACTGTACTTCTTTACTGGCTCCCCTTGAACTATAAAAGGGAAGGCCAGGCCTCCTGCGTGAGGCAAGATCGACTCTTTCCCTCCTCTCTCCTGGGCCTCCTACGGGAGGCAGGGAACCTCTCTTCTCTCCCGAGGAGTTCTCTCCTTCGACTTTCTTCTTCCTCCAGCCAGTCGCCGGACTGAGCTCGATTCGCTCCCCAGAGACTTGGGAATTCATCCCTCTCTCGCCCTATTTGTACCCCCTACTACAAACCAGTGCAAATAACACGAGCAGCACGAACTGGACGTAGGGTATTACGCCCCGTGGGTGGCCCGAACCAGTATAAACCCCCGTGTCCTTTTGCACTACCACCCGAGGCCCGACGCGCGCTCCACGATCCTATTATTTGCCGGCGGTAAAGAACCCCGACACTGGCCGCCGTCGGGGGTTCGCCGTGGGCGACACACGGCAAAGTCTTTGCCGTGTGTTTTTAGGCCTTCGCCGTGTGCCCTAGGCACACGGTGAACTGGCGGTTTCCGGTAGTGGCTCCTGCTGGATTCAGTCGAAAATCAGCTCTGGGAGCTCTACCAAACGGGGCCTAAGTGTATTCTATCTCCTCTGTAGCTATATTATAGTTATAGTTTATTAATAGGTAACACACAAAGTTTATGTAATAATGTACCTTTCTAATTTTCAATACCTATATTTGTTTCACTGAATTTACCGTAAAATATTATAGGTTACATAATGTTATTTGGATTGTTGCCCGGGTAATGAGTAATAAAAAGCTCTTGTCTTCTCACAAGAAAAAGGTAAACGAGAATGCACAAACATAACACGGTTTCATGATGGTGTTTTTTTGGCACGTGAGAAAAATCAAAATAATATTTTTTTCATACATAAAATAAGCTTTGAAGTGGTTCAGTAACTATATTATTCACGTCCATTGAGAGGGATGAAGCACATACCAATCACATGCTTCTGGCCACATTTGTGCTCACCGGAGCAACAAAAGCAAAAGAAGAAAAAAATTGAAGACTTAATGCATGTATGAGCATTTGGATTGGACAGCAGGAGCCCCGGAGATGTGCACGAAGCATTTACGCATGCACGCAGTGTCGTAGGGTAGCTGTCCTGCATTGCTCCGGTTGCATGCGGCACTGACACCTCTACACACTTTCACTCGGTATTTCACAGCGTCGGTCGCGCACTGCATGTGCCAACGTGGACTTTAGTCACGCCATTTCGTGTGGCGTGATTGCTGTATTTGTCGCGCCAAAATGTTTGGCGCGACCAAAAGGGTTATTCGTTGGAAATATAGTTTGGCTGGGGTTATTTTTAAAATTTCAGTTTAAAAAGAATTAAATAATAAAAAAATTCGCAGTCGAATATCCATGTTAAGCAAATAATTTTATTATAGCACAGTTGACAACCAACACCGACATCATTTCCAACAAATAGTCTATGGCAGAGGAGATAAATTCAAGTAAGAAGATATCAATATTTTTGTATAAGAGCATAAAGTATTATATCAAAAAAACATGCAGAAATCATATTTCTGTTTCAGAGAACAAAGTACGGAGTACATGATCCCTTCTGTAACTTATGCTACTAACTTAGATGGGCCAGCATTATCACTCATCAATTCTTGCTCTCTAGAACAAAAAGCTGGTAGCTTAAACACTAAATATTAATCCTCCGAGTTGCCATGGTATCCACACTCTGATTATTAACCCTCTGACATGCCAAATTGGGCACCTTCACTCTTGGTAAGCCTACACAAATCCTTCACTAATCAAGAAAAAAAGAGAACACGAATTCAGGTGATATTTCTAATTCTGAACCTCAATCTTTGTCATTGTGGTGAAACCTGTAGAACGAATTGTATCCATAAACCTGTAGGACTGACCATACATCTGTAAATCGACATGCATGAGGATTAATCCGCTCAAACCAATATGCATCCAATCCTAGGTAGCAATTGTGATCAGGCAGGAAAGAAAGGAGGCCATAGTCATATGGGAATCACACGTATGTGCCTAATCAACCTGCTACTGCTATCCCTCGATCGAACCACTCTCCAAGCATAGTCAAGCCAACAACAATTCATACCTCTGATGCACACTGCTCCAGAGTTCACGCCACCTCAACTCCACAGTTCACGTCACGCAGCCGCCGCGCGCCGCGTCCCTCGACCAACATGCAGTCTTCCAGTTCCAGGAGGCCGCCGGCATCATACCGCATCTCCTCGACCGCTCACCCCTGCAGAGTCTATGATGGCGGCCCTGCAAGAACGTCGACAGCAATTGCCGCGATACTGCGAGCAGTTGGCCATCAGGCCCACTACACCTGCAGCTCGTGAGCGATCGAGCGGCGCCGCAAGCATTGGAGAGACACGGACATGGGAAGGCGAGAAGGAACGACAAGGGAGCAGCACCCATACTCGGCGGCTTACATGCCATCGTCGCCGTCCAATGTTGACTGAATGTCTGAATCCACAGCATCATGGGCATCCCGAACGAACAGAGGGGTGGACATCGATGCCACTGCAACCGCGGTGAAGGCCACGCAGATGGAGGGCAAGGGAAGGAGCAGAGGCGAGTCGTCTCCGCCGCCGCTTCGGCATCCACGGAGAGCCCCTCCCATGCAGGTTGGGGAAGAGGTTCACCTTGCTTTTGGTGGCCCCCCCGCCGGAGATGGAGTGTGGATGAGGATGGCCGCGCCGCCAACGCGCTGGACCTGCGGCCGCTAGGGCCGACCCAGTGTCGAAGTCTAAAGCCGAAGGCAGCCACGGTGGAGCCCTAACCAACCCCATGGCCACACAGTGCAGGATCTTGGTGAGGGTGTGGGGCAGCGTTGATGGAAGGGGAGGGCATCGAGGCAAGCCGGGCCATGTCCGTTTTGACGGAGGGGAAGGAGAATGGGCGACGCATGGAGGCGATCGCAGGCCAAGGGAGGGGAGGAGGCCGTGAGGAAGGAGATGGATGCGGAGGGGAGGGGATGGACGCGCGCGACGGAGAAGGAAAGAAACTGCAGGAAGGCGGCAGGATCGACGGGCGGGATTTGAAGTGTGTACGCGAATATCATCAGGCGAGAAAAATCAGCGGCACTTTTTGCGGGCGGAATAGAGGCGGGTACGGGAAAATCACCTGGTGAAAAAAGTTTCGCGAACTGTGAAGGAGGCGCGCTGTTTTTACCGGTACAAAAAGCTTTCGTCACCCCCTCAGTCTGCGCAGTGGGCCCTCTGTGAGGGGGTACGGGGTTATAACCTGGATAAAAAACGTCCAATTTTCAATCTTCCTTTTAATATAGATGCACAAACTCATGCATGCCTACATGCATGTTTACGTGGCAGGCCTTCTTTTGTTGAGGCCATTTATAATTGAAACAACAATAATGCCCACAAAAACAACAGAAGTATCATTTCAACCACCAACCTTTCAGAAAAATTGTTTATAAGCCCACTAATTGTTTATACTAATATAAATTCTATATGAGTTTTGACTCGTCTATGTATTTTTCAGAAATATAAAATATATGTAGTCATTGGAGTATATGTGGATTCGGTGCAAATAAATATAAAAATTAGGTCCAAAAAGTATAATGATACACGGAAACTCAAAATTGGATCGTATTAATTCAATAAAAAGTTTATTTCCAACAAAAGTTCATGTCCTGTATAGTGGTTAGTCATTCGTCAGTCCTGCAAAAATGTAAGGTCTCTACTTCGGATCAATTTTTCCCCATGCCTCAGCAGTCCGCGATTTCCGGTTCTCATGTCGAAACTACGAGTTGACCGAATTTTAGAATGTTAATAAATTAAAACCAGAGAGACCGACATGTAAAAAAAAGGCCGTGGATGAAAGCTCAAGGCGCAGAAATGAAAATCCGACGCATATGTCCATCCCTCCCCACCACGCGCCGCACATGCATATATATGTCTCTCTCGCTTCCACCCCGATGCACGTCTGCACCGCGCGCTCGCGCCTACTTTTAGGTTACTGGTTTTTTTTTCAAAAGTCGGATGGCCCTTAAAGCTAGGAGCCAGAAGTCTCTTTTCATAAGCTTTTCAGCTTTTGCCTTTTAGGGTCCACCTGGTTTTAGACATTTGAAAAAGCTAGCAGTGTAAATATATCCAAAAGCTCGAACAAACTGGCTCGGCTCCGCACCCGTCCCTCTCGGCGGCGGAGGCTTCTAGTGAGCGACGCAAACTTACAGTGAATCAGCAGTGGCTGCGCGCCTGCCCCGAGTAGGCTGTTGCGACAACTCTGCGCCTCTGTCTTCAGCCCTTCACCCTCACTCTGGCCTGAAGCAAGCAGCCAACAATGCCTCCACCTACAACTCGCTGGGCGGTGGCTGCCGATTGAAGAACAATGAAGGACACAAAGGCGGAGAGGCCTTAGTTCCCACACGTCGATTTCGAGCTTGCCGATCTTTGTGCTTCAAATTGATTTTTGAGCTTGTATTGTCCGTTATGTGCCTCTATCCTTTCTTATTTTTTTGGCTTTTGAGTCATCTGAATGAACAATTTCCTCCTTGTTTCCGTTGTTATTATCATCGGTCATGTCGGTTAAGACCGGGACCGAAACCGATCTAATCACGCTTCAAGTACGGCTCCAGTGCTCTAGAAAGAACTCGACCGGTTCCCGCTCTAGAAAGAAGTCTGGCACCAGAATACCGGTTCTGACGCGACAAGAACGATGATCTGAAATGAGAGAGATTCAGGATGGTAATTTATCATGGCTCTTATACCCGCTTCACAATTTAACTCGGTTTTAATTAATTTTAATTTAAAAATATATAATATTTTAATCTGACCCTTATCCAGTCCTATCCTTTAAACTAGTAGGCTGGATTTTTAAGCCCTTTATCATCCCTAGGTCCAGTGAGCAATTGCTCACATGAGGAAGCAAAATAATAGATACAACCAGAACTTCTATCTCCCCTACCTCCTCGTGAACCTCCAGAGAAGCTTCTCGGTGTTGATGAGACAGCAGAGAGGGAGATAGATTGCAGCGGCCACGATGGATCGGAGCTCGGGCAATTCTCTAGGACGAACATATTGATCCATGACGAACAGAATTCATCACAAAGACCTCAAAAACCGTCACAAAGTAGTGTTTGTGACGATTTCACATTCCGTCATGTATCGAGCGTCATAAATTATCCACATGACGATTTTACAAAACCGTCATAGATTGACGCAATCCATGACGTTTTTAGACCGTCATAGAATAGCTTTAGGCCCGCGTAGCCTAAACCCAAGCCCAGTATTAGTGACAAAAATAAACGTCACAAATGTGTGATAGAATCTGTCATAGATTGCATAGCCAGATCACATGGCTGCTGATGTGGCAGTTGACATGGATGATGATGCGGCTTCCGATGCTGACATGGATGATGACATCACCATCACTAACCATTTGTTATTGGGCCAAAATAAAAATGGGTCACAATGTTGGGCCACATTTTCTGGGCCTTCTTTTTAACTCAGCCGATAATAATATATCATTTTCAGCATATTTCAAGATTTGCATTCCAGCCCAAATGCCACAACACACCAAAGTAAATGGAACATAAATTAATCATGTTTTGATCCAGTATAATATCACATACAATATCTCAGCTGTACACTCAACGTCACATCACATACTATTTGGCTACCATAGTAATTTACAGATAAAATCCTGACACTGGGAAGCTATGCAACACACATCACCTTTCTTGGTCATTTAGTTCTGCAGATCAGAAAGAGGAGTGGCATCACCTCCATTGGCCATCTAGATTGTTAGCAAGCAGGTCACATCCATCATCTAAAATAAATGGCAGAAAGTAAGAGTCAGTTCTTCATATTATCAAAGCTAACAGAATGACAGTAAGAAACATGGAACGAATTATTTCAGCCCTACAACAAATAATTATTTCAGCCATGCAACAAAGAAAATAGACAAGTGGAAAGTTGTAGGCAATCAGTCTACTGTGTTGAACTAGCAGAGATGATATAAGGCATGTACAACTGATAGCTTTATGCTTTGATTTGAATGCTAAGCTTTCACATGATATCATATACAATAGTGCATTCTACTAGGAAATTTTTATTTAAGTGTTTCCTTGATGGATAGTGCAATCAGAATATATACTAGAAATCATAGGATATAAACTATAGAAACATCACTCAAACCAATAAAGGATGAGACAAATGTTACCATAAGCACATCTACAGTTTGACCATTACAGAACTTATAAGTGGCATGCAAAGGTTACAAAATTAGAAGGCAACTAAAAGTTCGCATAGAAAAAAATCCAATAACAGGAGAAGGCAAAGCAACACTCACTGGAGCATGCAGCTCCAGGATTTAGCTCCACCATCAACTTTACCTGCACACCAAAACTCAAGAAAGATCAGTCATAGTTAGGGATGAGTAGATCAAAAGTGAGCTGGCCATCAGGCAACACAGGTCCAAAGTTCATGGTAATAAACATGCAGTGAACTGCATTTCTGCAAGAAAGATAACTTTTCAATATATGGTAATTACAGCTACTGCATTTCTGGATAGGGAATAGAATAAAAAACTAAAACTCCAGCTGCAGACAGAGGTTTGATGAAAAGCAAACAAAGTGTACATAATACTGCTACTCAGATGATCAGCTAATACTGCAATACTACAACTGCTAAAATACACTAAGTTTGACGACAGATAAACATAGTGTTAGCCTAAACTGATGCAGATGACGACACCCTGCATCACAGCTCAAATTTTTCTCCAGACAAATAATGTGACCTAACTGATAGCAAGGTCAAGAGGAACTGATACTAAGTTTTATTAGTGAGCATCAATTTCTGAAGACTGAAGCTATGTAAATGCATGAAACAAATCACTGATAAGTAGCAGCAATGGAATTCCGATGAACATTTCCTGATAGAGCATACCATGAAGCAGGAGCAAGCAACTGAATCTCGTAGTACATGAATAAATCAATGTAACATAAATATAAGCAGATGTAAGCACGAGCATAAGATTAACACAAATAGGAAGTTTGTAAAATACAAAGGCTGAGAGGAATTGTGTCGTACAGGCTGAGTGCAATTTTACGCGTCAGATTGCAAGAAGACAAATTGAGTATTGGGAGGTATAAACACGTATCAGTGCACTAATCTGAGGCCCAAACACACCTTCTAAGAGAGGCTGAGCTCAGCTGCCATCCTAGCTCGACGCGGGCATAGATCTGTCGGGAGGGAGCGGACACCGGGCAGGCGGGGCGGATCTGAGGAGGCGGGCACTGGCTTGCAGAGGCGGAGCTCGAGGAGGTTGCCGGGCCCGGCTCTGGCACCACCCCGACCGCGGATCTGATGGGGAGCGGCGAGGCCCCACGCCGCCTCCTTCACTCGTCGCATGAATGCGAGGACCGTGGAGCAGAGAAGGCCTTCTTGCCTGTGGATTTGGGGTGCCGGATCCGGGGAGGGGCAGCGGGAGCGGGAGGCGAGGGATGCTTTGCAGGGGACGCGGCGAGTAGAGCGTGAGGCGCAGCAAGTTCGAAGGTAGCGGCATGAGGATCTGAGGAGACCGGAGGGAGGGAGGGAGGGAGGGAAGTGTTGTGCGGTCTGCTGTGGTTAGGGTTTCGACCGAATACACTAGATTTTATACAACATTAAAGCAATTGGAGCCATCGAATCGGCAATGGACGGCTAGAAATAGCTGAACTGTTTGGGCTAACTGGGCCTTGTATATGTTCGCGCATGGGCTTGCAGCCTTGCATGGGCCTTTTCAGCTGGTGCCTCGAGCATGGGCCGGCAGCAAGCTATCAATTTTTTCTTCTTTTTCTCAAAGGTGCGCCGAGTTTAGTAAAAACATAACGGCCTTGATGGTTTGAGTAAGATTAGAGGTTTGAGTCCTCCATTTCATGTTTTTTGCATCATATTTTTAGATTGTATTTATTACACTCAAATAAGGTAAAAAATTGCATGAAAGTTATATACTTTCAATTTTTTCTTTTAATTTTTTTTGTTCTCCCCCCAGCACTGCACCTACATTTTTGAAAAAAAACAAGTAACACATTTTAGTTTTGTAAATAAGCAACATATTTGTATTGTCAAAATTGTGGTTGAGTATGGTATCAAATTCGTGACGGTTTTCATTTTCAATCTATGATGGTTACTGAGGTTCGTCATAGAAATCAAGCCCAAATGTGAGCCCAGATGGACCATTTGCAGATCTATGATGAAAATTCACTAATCGTCACAAATAGTGCAACATTTATGACGTTTTCTTAATCCGTCACAAAGAATCTGTCATGGATCAACGAATTTCTTGTAGTCTTTTAGAGCAAGTATAATGATGGGCTGTATATTGGTTGAATGGTGATGTCGAGGAGAGAGAAGAGAAGAGAGAGAAGAAGCAGGCTGTAAGTTTACAGCCAACTGAGGCACAATAACCAAGAAGCTTTGTGAGAGAGACATATGAGATCATATATTAATAGTGAAGACCTAACTACTATATGAATAAGCTGAGAGATGGGCTGCAAGGATTCATACAGCCAGCAACAGGCTGTATTAGGCCATCCCCAACCCTCCTAGTAGGATGGTTTTTATAGCATTAATGAGGGTGCCATGTAAGCAATTTGGTGATGTGGCAAGAGAGTTAATAAGGTGAGAAAAGGAAATGGTTTCTCATACAAAAACTATGTCTATACAAAAACCAAGAAATGAAGAAAGGGAATAGGGTGAGAAAAGAGAGAGAAGAGAGGAGATTGGATAATAATTTATTTTAAAGAAACTATGTATTGTGAGAGTAATTTCTATGGTAATATCTATGTGACATAGCAAATATGAAAACTACGTGGTAATATTTTGGATTGGGATGGCCTTATTAGGCCTTGCTCTTATGACCGGGACAGGGATTCTTGGCGTGGGGTTCAAGATGGGAAACACAATGGCGGTGTCTCGCTCGAGCACGAGCTCCCGTTGTTGAGTCGGAGATGATGGGTGGGGCCAACGCGTCGGAGAGACGTGCGATGGCGGAGTCGGCGCAGCCGCGCAGGCACCATCAACGAGCTGCGCGAGGACGGCCGTGACGAGATGGGTCGCAGGCTGGGCTAGGCCCATGGCAGCAGCTGCGCACGGAGAGGATGTCGGGCCGGTGCAGACTGCAGAGGAAGGAGCTGGGCCGGCTTGAGAGAGAGAAGGCTGGCAGGGACGACCTTGATGGCTGGCGGGCTGGGCTGAAGGAACCAGATATAGGCGGAGAGGGAAAAGAAATAGAGAGGAGAATAACTCAGGAAGAAATAGAGCTGCAATTTCAAATTTGATTTAGATAATTTAAATCTAGATTTGACTAGCAAGCAATATAAACAAAATCACCAGTATGAATTCTATACTATAAAGAACGAAAACAATTAAAAAGTTTCTCACACCCGGTTTAGGTCTACCGTACTCCTCATGTCAGACCTATCTATCAAGACCGAGGAAGGTGGAAGGAAACTAGGACCCACAGAAACTAAGAGTTAGAGAATAATTCTGCTAAAAATAAATTCGTCAATCTCAAGATCGGAACAACCGGCCCAGTCTCTCGGAGGTGCTCATAGGGATAGGGTTTGTTTGCGTGTATTTATAGGGATAAGTGTTCGTGCATATGAGTGTCTACGTTTGTTGGTCTTTCGCAAAAAAAAAAATCAATTACTTATACCCGCCCAAGTGTATCGTTCAGCTTAAGAAAAGAAAACAGAAAATCTTTTTTCTTTTCTGTTTTCCGTGCTCAAAAAAAAACAGAAAATCCGTGCTAAAAAAAAAGAAAACAGAAAATCCTCCGCGGCAATGGCCCCAGCGCAGGAACGAGGCCCAGCACCTCCGCCGTGCGGGTCCGGACGAGGCCCAACACCGTCGTGCGAGTGAGTCGTGCTCTGCATCGAGTCTGCCACCACCGAATCGAGAGCCGCGGCTGCAGCTCGTGGCCTTCCTCCACTTTTTTTTTTTTTTTTTCCTCCACTTCTCAGTTGTCACCAAGCAGCTCGCCCGCAAATGTTCGCTGCCGCCCACCCCTCCGTGCTTCCTCTTCTTGGACTACAGGATCGGTCTATTTTTTTTTTCTGGTCCAGCCCCATATTATGTTGTGACGTAGTTTTTATTTTCTTTCGGCCATGGCCCATCCCTCTGGCTTCTTTTTCCTTTTTCTATTCTGCTTTTTATTTTGTTTGTTTTATGTTTCCTATATACATCTTTGTTATCTCGTATTCCTTTCCTCTTCTTTCCTTTCTTATTCTTTTGTTTCTTTCGCCGTATCTTTGATATTACATGCTGTTTTATAGAAAATATTTCGTTTCTTCTCCATGTTGTTTTTATTTCTTCCCTAATTTATGTTAGTATTTCATATTTATGAAAGTATTTTCATTTTCATACACCATAATATTGTTTATTTATTCCCATATCATTGCTGAGGTGTTACACTATGTATTTATTCCCATAGCATTCTTAAAATATCTTACGATTTATTCTAGGGATAATATTTGTAAGATGTTTCATGGTATATGTTCGATTATTCATTAAGACATTGTTCCATGAGTGCTCATGATTTGTTCCATGCACATATGTTTTTAGTTCCACGAGTTTGTATATATTTGTTCCTGATATAGAATCTTTTGGTCCATGCGTACAAAAGTTTGTTCCACGAGTGTTCACTATATGTTCTATGTTTAGGGTTCTTTCTGGAATTTGTATTTTAATTGTTCCTTACAGCAATTATTTTGTTCTAAGGGTACAAAAATTTGTTCCGCGAGTATTCTTTACTTTTTCCATGTGTATATTTTTTCCTCGAGTTTGTATACTAATAGCTTCTTGTATTGTAATTTGTGCATTACGAGTGTTCATGGTTTGTTCCATGTGTATATTTATTTGTTTCACAAGTTTGTTTATTAATCATTCTTGGTATGTAAACTTTTTTTTCAACGAGTGATCGTGATTTGTTCCATGTATATATTATTTCATTGAGTTCGTATATTAACTGTTGCTTGTGTACTAATATTTGTTCTAGATGTATAAAATTTTGTAAGCGAGAGCCCATAATTTATTACATGTATATATATTTTTTGTTCCACGAGTTCGTATCTAATTGTTCGTCATGTATAAATTTTTATTCCAGGTGTATAAATTTTATTCCACAAGTGTTCATGATTTGTTCCATGTGTATGTTTTTTCCACGGGTTCATATACTATTTTTTCTAATGTAATTGTTTTGTTCTTTGCGTATAAATTTAGATCCATGAGTCTTCATGATTTGTTGGGACTTTTATGGTATAGTGGAATCTTTATTTGAATAATGTGCAAATCCTCTTGCACTTATTGTGCTTTCACGCGCTCATGAATTAGCTACGGCGAAAACTCGTCTTAATATTAATTCATATTAGAAAATGGACTATTGCAGAACTTATAATTATATTTCCTAGTTTCTAAAAATATTGTAAGCTCAAGTTCGGAATGACAGCCATGTCACATGAAACAAAATAGTCTTGGATCAAAATGGATGTCTAGAAAGATCGGCCCAACTAGCAGCAAACGCGAGCCGCTTGAGGGCTTGACATAGTCTCTCGTGAATCAGCAGCCAAAAGTGGCTTGCTGTGTTAGAATATAGGCCTGCTACTTTGGCCCAGTACCACGAAACCAGCTAACTTGGCCCAGAAGCAAAGAGCCGCAAAGGAAGGACTCGGGGGTGGGCGTCAAGTGGCGGGACGACGCCCATGGTTTGAAGAGCAACATGCATCACAAATATGAATTCTGGCACTCTTGCCACTGCTTTGACTAATCTTGGAGATTTGATCGGAGGGCTTTGTGGATTTGGCAGATTAGTGAATGATTTATGCAGGTTAATCTTAGAGAGAAGGTACTCAATTTGGCATCTGGGAGGATCAATATTCAGAGTGAGATTGGACCCTGAGAAGATTGAGATTTTTGTTGAAGATGTATGATGTTTTAAGAGTAAATTACATCCATCATACAACAACTTGTATGATTGTATCACTTGACCCACCAAGTTGTAAAATGTATAAACAGACACATGTACTTGTCAAATGTGTGCAACCACCATCGAGCGTACTTTGATACGATGACAAGACACATGAAACTGTTGTTTTAGGTCTGTTAAAAGCATAGAGCTGAAATGCAAATTAATGTTCCTTTAATCAGTAGATGTCGTTTAGCCTTACAAAATCCATCAATCATACAATTCAAACTATAGCGGCGCTGGCACACTTTTGGAGCAGCTCAAATTAACTACATTGCCCCAAGACAGATTGATTGTGCATTATAGAATTTACTTTCAGAAATCATATATTACAATTGGGCAATATTTTTGTAATCTTTGGTTTAAGTATTGGTGTGTGAATCAAGTTCTAAGTCCCAACCATGTAATTGTTTGCCAAAAAAGCTCCACTTATTTGGTTTAATACTCCAAGAATCATACGAAGAAGTTATTACATTATTTCAGTACGGCTGCTGAATACGGTTGAAGGTATGGTTCATTGCTCAGACATGAATATGGAAAACTACGTGTTGGGATCAGTGTTGTTAGGCTGTAAAATCTTGCACTGAATCATGCCCAGTTTCTCTGAATGCATATGTAGTACAATCTGAAATATTTCCAACTTTGTATTAGATGCTGGAAATGTTGTGAGATTGATTCACAATGAATGCCTCCCATAATATAGAAATATTTAACATGTCCAAAGGTTGGGCGTTATGGTGAGAGCTCAAAAATAATATTTGTGAAGCTACAGTCCATGTGGCATGCTACCGTGCAAAATACACTTGTGTGCGTACAAGTGACCGTGTATGCACAAATTTCACAAGTTTATGCATGTGTTTGCATACTTTGCAATTTGTTGGACTAAAGTGATAAAAGCATACAAGTTGTTGTATGCTTGTTGCATTTTACTCATGTTTTAATTTCATTAGGTTTAAAATGTTACTTTTGCCTTAGTCGCTACTTGTGTTCCTTTAGGATGCTTTATTAAACCACTAGAGATTCAAACTAGTTTACGCTGTTAGTTTTGAGTTTGTTGATGAGGACATGACAACCATAGACATGAATATAATTGTTTGTTTTGGAGGAGTCCAAAATGTATGTCCAAGTCAAGAAGAAGGCCTAAAGTTGATTCGGTTCGAGTCCCCAAGGTGGAGGCCCAAAACAACTCAAGTTCGAATCCACCTCGGAGTCCAGGAGCAGCCCACACTAAAATCGACACCCAGGTCGCATAAGGAGTCCGTTTTGGATGTTCTTTATATGAATGGAAAGATAATTTCAAAGAGCTTCCAATGGGACTAGTCCCACAGCAAAATTGCATCGGAGTCAACAGAAATCGTCAAAACAAGTGGACGTCCAGAATCTGTCAGGGTGCTGCACCACCATCTTTTGGGCCGTGGGCCGTTGGCCCGTGTATCGTGTTGGAGCCCATAGGGGCGAGTCCAGGGGGGTCATGCACAACCTAACCCTCATATATTCAGTAGCTGACACCACATTAGGGTTTGGGGTTTTGTTTAGTCAAGTTTTGAAGTCGAAACTGTGATAGATTCATTGCAACTGTGGTGACAAGTCCGTTTACAATGATCCAAGGCCCCCGTTCTTGTTCTACAACCCTGTGGCGATTAGTCCTTTGTTGATTAGAGCTTGAACACCATTATTTTTGCTTCATACAGATCTGTAATTTCAGATTGCTTGTTTCACTTTCTTGCTTGTGTTCTTCGATTCGCTTGTAGGGAAAAGCCTTCTCGGCGAGGTCAATCAAGTTGTGCTTGGGTGACAACCAAAGGAGCAGTGGTGTAACGGTTGTAGGGTTCGAATCATGTCTGATTTGAAGCCGGATCGCCAACGTCGAGTTCTCCACCAATTGAACTTACCCTCTACCTCTCAGAAGATCGGCCAGCCCCTTATCAAGTAGTATCGGGATTCCAGGTTGCCCGTGAGGTATTATCGTGTGCCCTTTAGATTCATCTTGTTTTCTTTTACCTATAGTAAAAAAAAAGCCCTACAAAAATATTTCCGCTGTCCTATAACCCCTTTATGCCCCACAATTTTTTCAGTTCAGTTTGGTTTCCTGAATTTTAGTCCCTCGTTGTGTCTTTGTGTTCGTCGTGTCTAGATCTTGTTAGTGGTCTTTAGTGTCAGCTCTTGTTTTTGGTTTGCTGGTGCATGTGATTGTTGCACATAACATAGATTATAAAGTCAGCGAGAAAAGATTGTTTTGTTTGCACCACCTGATTTGATTACTGCATTCATTGGAGAGAAGGAAAGTCTGAATCATACATATTTGGTTTCCTTTGTTCAATCATAGACGAAAGAGAAAGTTCCATGCAATAGATATATCTTGTGTCCTGTAGCAATTTCTGAAAAAAACAAAAGAAAAAGGCAAAGAGGTGCTAAAAAAAGAAAGAAAAAGCCGCACCAAAAAGAAAAAAAGAAAGCAAGAAAGAAAAATAAAAGAAAAAATTCAGAAGTGCTTGCATCCTTTGAGTCCTTTGCTGAGTTGCTTTTGTTGCTTGCTTCAACTAGGTCCGAGATAAGTTTAGGCTGGTGACATAGACTAGCCTGGGACTACTTTTCAGTCTTGCAATTCTGACTTGAATAATTGTTATTCCTTGCCACCATATTGTGCCTATCCAAAGCTCCACATATATACTTCTCTTAGCACAGGTTCTCCTTGCAACTGTTACATCCAAGCTTTACAACAGATTGTGCCGCCCTGTTGGCTTTGGTAAGAACACTTGCAAGACGGTGGTAAGCCGCTTGAGATATTGCATTCCACCTCCACCACCACCTAGTAGTTGCTAGTTTATAGAGATAATACTTTTGTGTTGTCTTTTGCTGTCATCTAACAATGACAGGTCGTTCATATCCACCGACTTATGATGGTGTAGGTGCTGATGAGTACATTGAGTGGGAAATAGCAATAGATAACATATTTGCTACTCGCTCTATGTGTGCACGGCGAAAGATTCAGAATGCAGCTAGTGTCTTGCGAGGTACTGCTTTAAATTGGTGGGAGTTCTTAAGTCCTTTAGATAAACCACAATCTTGGCAAGATATGACATTGCTTATGAGGGAAACTTTTGTCACTCCACCTCTTATTTTGAATTCAAATGATGAGATGCCTCATATAGAGGACCATCTCTTGTTCTTCCTCTTGCTGTGCCTAACCTTTTGCAGGATAATGTACAAAAGCGAGAGGATGCCGTTGAGGAAAATGAGGTGCTCACAACTTCATGTGAAAATTCAGAATCATCACTTCACAATGCACCTATTACTCATGCTGAAACTGAGAGCAAAGGTACTGCACATGGTGCTGCACTCATGGAAGATGAGAATTATATCAATGTGCTGAATTTTTCCATAAACCATGTTATCATAGAGCAATTGTTAGTGGAACCGTCTCTTGATTCATCTCTGTCACATGATGATTTGCTTGATGTTTCATGTGATAAAGATGAATTGTGTGATAAGACATCAGTTTTACATGTTTTGCGACCACACACTTGTGCTGAACCTAAACATGTTATGCATATTGCTAGTGCCAATGATGAGCTAAAACTGTTGTCTTCTTTATATACTTCGGGTTACATTGAATTTGATGTTTTGTGTAATCTAGATTGTTAAAAGATATACTTTTTAGATATGCTGATTTGCCTTGGTTTGATAAACATACATATCATGTTGTTGGTAAATATGACAACAAAGGACAATATATGATACATAGAGTCTACATTCGTAGCTATATGAATTCTCTTTTTGTTGTGCAAGATTGTGATCCATTAGAGGACAGCCATAATAAAAATATATTCATATGTTCCTCTAGTAGTTTTGTCTCTCAAGAAAGGAAGCATTGTTGGTTGCTATCTATGCTTGCTGATGCTGAATTTTCTAATATACGACCATCTAGTCCTGCTTTGTCCTTTGTTAGCACTAATCTTTTGCAGGATAGTGTTGACAAACATCGTGTGTATTTCGATCATGGAGCATACATGCTTGCTGACATTTTTATGCGAGATGACACACTACACAATTGGAAACATAGTAACATCCCTTCTCAGAATTATTTTGGTTCCCTTTGTTTTCGCAAACCCGTTCTCCTTTGTGTTGTGTAGGATTGGTTTCGAGTACAATCGACGCCAAGGACGGCTTTTCGTCAAGAAGGGGAGGATGATGAGGACATGATATGGACATAATTGCTTGTTTTGGAGGAGTCCAAAATATATGTCCAAGTCAAGATGAAGGCCTAAAGTTGATTCGGTTCGAGTCCCCAAGATGGAGGCCCAAAACAACTCAAGTTCGAGTCCACCTCGGAGTCCAGGAGCAGCCCGCACTAAAATCGACACCCAGGTCACATAAGGAGTCCATTTTGGACGTTCTTTATATGGATGAAAATATAATTTTAGAGCTTCCAATGGGACCGGTCCCACAGCAAAATTCCATCGGAGTCGACAGGAATCATCGAAACAAATGGACATCCAGAATCTGTCAGGGTGCTGCGCCACCGTCTTTTGGGCTGTTGGCCCGTGTATCATGTTGGAGCCCATAGAGGCGATTCCAGGGGGTCATGCACGACCTAACCCTCATATATTTAGTAGCCGCCGCCACATTAGGGTTTGGTGTTTTGTTTAGTCAAGTTTTCGAAGTCGAAACTGTGATAGATTCATTCTAACTGTGGTGACAAGTCCGTTTACGGTGATCCAAGGCCCTCGTTCTTGTTCTACAACCCTGTGGCGATTAGTCCTTTGTTGATCAGAGTTTGAACACCATTGCTTTCGCTTCATACAGATCTGCAATTTCAGATTGCGTGTTTCACTTTCTTGCTTGTGTTCTTTGATTCGCTTGCAGGGAAATGCCTTCTCGGCGAGGTCAATCAAGTTGTGTTTGGTTAATAACCAACGGAGCAGTGGTGTAACGGTTGCAGGGTTCGAATCGTGTCTGATTTGAAGCCGAATCGCCAACGTCGAGTTCTCCACCAATCGAACTTACCCTCTACCTCTCGGAAGATCGGCCAGCCCCTCATCATTTGTGTCAAACATCAAGGATTCATTAGTACTATTGGCACCAATGCGTGACAGTAGGCATTGACAAACTATGAGTTGTGTCACAGTTGTGAGTTTCAAGTTGAGTTGAGTTGAGTTTTGTTCCAGTAAGTTTTCACTAGCCTTTCAAAACATAATGAAGTTTATTTTTGAATATATTGTGTATATTTCATCCTGAAATCTGATGGGGTACAGATAAATGAGATCCAAGTAGACAGATTCATACAGTTTATCTTCTTATCATTCGAGCTATTGGCCACCAAACTATCAATGGCCTATCTGGAATGTTTTCACATTAGCTCATTCTTTTCGCTAATTTGTGGAAAACAACAATCTTTTGTTCTTGTTCGAAAAGTTTTAGTTGTTCCATACTTGACCTATTCTCTGTCCTCTCCCTTTTTCCTCGAAAGGAAAGGATTGTCATTTTTAACTTTGATTCAAAATAGGATTGTTCAATATGCTCCCCACAATCGGATGACTCACCACAATATAATTTTGTTTGATTAATGTCAAATAAAGTATGCAGATGATTTTGAGGCAACTGCAAAAAAAAATGCACTACTCGCCTCCATAGTGAGACCAAACCGCTGATATCTGGAGAGCTCACACGAGCTAATAATATGTGTTTTATTCGCTTCGAACACAAAATTTAACATACGTCAATAAACCTGGGTAAAAAAAGATGACTAAAATTGTGGATGTACATGTTATCATGTTACCATGTGCAGCATTATTTTAAAACAAGTAATCGAGTCTTTAAGGTTGTTGGTTACTAATTTTTTAATTTATATTTATTGAAATTGTTGGTTACTAATTTTTTAATTTATAGGATTGAAATTGTTGGTTGACGAATTTTTTGATAACACATGCGTGAGGCATGTGCCTCTGTGCTAGTGCAACAAAAACTTATTGAGACTATTAATTAATTATTTAAACTAAATAAAAGCATAAATTATTATAATTAATTCCTAGGAATTTATTAGAGCCTAAATAAATGTAGAAAATTCAGAAAATGTTTATGTGATTTCTTGATGAAATTCAGGGTGTTACAAAAAGTTTGTGGCAAAATGAACTACATCGGCAACATAAACAATGAAACTCAAGGTGAAACACCAACAATGGTTTATGTGACACCCAGCCAGTTTGGATATAACTCACGAGCATTGTATCCACAGTTTAGTATAACATTGCTAGTTGATCATGAGTGGAGCAAACTAATGAGCCTATGTCTTTGAATTATAGCACCTCCAGATTAATAGATTAACCCTTTTAAACGAATCAATGAAGAGAGTATAATAAGCAAGATGCTGTATATGTGATGTGGAGCCACCCCTTGGAAGGGCCGGGCAATGTGGCTTTCACAGATGGCATGGCATATAGGGATAGCAACTAGGAACGTGGATATCCAAATTATCTGGAGTCATATCGGCAAAAATATGATATATGGATATTCGTATCCGCATTTGGTTTTAATGTGGTAACTTAAGTTGATACTCCCTCCGATTTTTTATACATGTCGCATTAGTTTTGTCCTAAGTCAAAGTTGTTCAACTTTGAACAACTTTATAGAAAAATTATAACAACATATACAATATTAAATTTGTTTCTTTGAATTTACCATAGAATATACTTTACAAGTATATCTGATTGGTATAATAAATGTTGTAATATTTTTTTATAAATTCAGTCAAAGTTATATAATGTTGACTTTGGACAAACCTAATATGACATGTATCAAAAATAGAGAGAGTATATTCAAATTCATTTTCTATTGTTCCAATGCAAATTTGAAATAAAATATGGATATGGATGGATTTCCAATATGATCCGTATTCGTATAGCATAAGCACCTCTCTAAACTATCCAATAGTATTGTTGAGGCCAAAATACCTGGGTGCCCGATCACGAGGATTACCGATTACCGACTCCATGCGAAGAAGACTCCGAACAGGACACGGCGGCTGGACCGAGGAAGGAAAGCTTGAAGATAGTTAGAGTCCTATTAGGTTTAGGCCTGTTTTGTCTTGTAAGGCAAGTCTCCCCAGACATAAATAGTGGGGGGGGTCCTACACGTAGAGGGTATCCCAATTCTCACCAATCCACCCGAGAGTATTTGTTACACCATTGTAATCTGTACTCGCCGAGATAATGCAAGCAAGCAACTGGACATAGGGTTTTTACTCGATCTCGAGGGCCCGAACCAGTATAAGATTCTGAGTCTCTTCGTTCGTCCATTGTGATCAATCTTCGCACGAAGCAGGGTGCCTACCGGACAAATATCTGCCGAGTATAACCTCGACAAGTATATTATTTTGATTTAATTTCAAAGCAATATAATTATTGATTTATTTTACTCAAAATAATTTATTTTATTATTGTAAACTATATTTATATGATTTATTTATTATTTATTGACATTCATTTTCTTTTTTATTATTTTTATAAAAAATTTTCAACTAATATTCTTGTGTCCATGTGTTGTATTTCATTCATACTTGTATGTTTTATGATGATTTCATTCTTCTAAAATCATTAAAAAAAGAATAAGTACTGAATGCTATGACTAAACTTAAATGAATATTAGAATTCAAACTTATTATTTTCCATTCGAAATCGAGAATAATCGGACTCTGATTTGCATTGCACTTATGTGGTAAAAAGAGCTACTCGAATTCGATACCATCCGAATCTAATCCAGTTGCCATCCCTAATAGCAAATGGCATTGATACTGTACATATAGTCGTGCCGTAGGATGGAAATTTTTTAAGCTTTTTTCTAGGTGTAGGTGAATTGGACCGATGAGGATGGTAGGACCATTGAGGGGGTGATTGTATGTGATACCTACCTTAATTTGGATATAGTCTGGCACATCGATGTTGTGTGCATATGTTTAATACCACATTTCGAGTTGAGCAACAGTGATACAAACAGGAAGCCTTGTACTTCAACCATAGCACATCTAATTTTACACAGAGCGAGATCCTTCAATCATATCACATCTACTTATACACAAAGCAAGGTCAAAAGTGTATATGTGTTTGCATTCACATCCCTTGTAAAGGCTAGGCGATGTGGCATTGGTCGAAGTGGTGTAGAATTTTTGAGTCTAGTGGCAAAAGTTTCATTTAGAGTTATACATACGGGTATGACCTATATGTATAGTATTACTAATTTGTATAGACTAGATCCTAGTCTAGTTAAGTTACCTTTGACAAGTTTTAGACAATTTTGCAAAAAAATACAATGTGATCATATGGTTAAGTATATAAATACCTAACTTTTACCATGCATCCCATTAATCCTAGTTATGTGCATGGAATGTGAATGAATGGTTAAGAATTTAATTGCAAACTTTTTAAGATGGGTTTCTATGTGGGCCTACCAAATTGCATGAACCAGCTACTAGATTTGTCAAATCATCTACAACATTTATTAATAATATTATAAATGCAAGTTTAATATTTAAATATTGGACTTCTTCTTTATATAGGCATACATAATTTATGTATATTGGCTCCTCTTTTAGATTATTAAATCACTGATAACCTATTTGCACTCAACATGGTCATCCAATCTCTTCAACTACCTAATGGAGTGACTCTCATTCATTATGTGATAGATGGTATAGTATTTGAATGATCTTATGTTTAAAGAGTATTATACACAAATGGATGTAGTGTTGCAACATACAATATATTTATGCATTGGCTTCCATCCTGTTTCGTATCGTTGGGATGTCCCTCATTGAATTGTGCTTCACAGATACACTGACTTGTGCCTGAAGTATACCTTATGATGAATTGTCCCTTTCATTTGTTTTTTTAGAAAATATTTATTATATATATAATGTCATGATAATCTTAGCAAATAGAGCATTGAGAACATTTTATTGCCTATCATTCACAAATAATATTTAATTGATCATATCATTTATTATCACATCAGTTATGTTCAGTGTTTACTAGTCTTGCAATTTCATTATGTGAATACATATTTTACATTTTCATAATATAAGGATCAGTGTTCAAAATAAACCTTTATTAGGTATTACAAAATCAATTAATTTATATAGTTTCTCATGTATTAGTAAACCAATTAATCTTTAAATTATATGGGGTACTATGAGGGTGAACATATAATAACAAATGAATTGTGCTACAAGCACACAAAATTCATTTTTTCTTTTGCATCCAATATTTAATAATGACTAAACAATAAATATTTATTTACAATGAATAAGAAAATTTATAGTATTATAAGTATTGAGGGTTCAGTGTAGTATTCAAGTGTAACATTTTCTCAAGCAATGATGTATATATCATTGTTATTTTTTATTTATAGTTGTGCATATGAATGGCAAACACTGTTGTATTTGCAATCATATTACCATTAGATTTTTTACAGCTAGCAAAAGAAAAGTTTTAAACAAAAATCTTGAAAGAAATATAGTAGAAAAAAATATCCAGACATATGGAATTTATTCTTATTTTTATTTGGTGCAACTAATTGGGTATTTTTCTTTAAACAAAGTATGGAGGCAGAAGCTAAAAACACATATGCACACTCACATCTGTGACCGCCTATGATTCTCAATGTAAAGAGAGATGAGATCCATCAGAATTAAAGAGAGATGAGATCCATCAGAAGGCCGCAAACATCAGCCGCTAGCGGCACTACTGCTGCCCAGCCATGCGACTCACGGTAGTGCATGCTCTACACGTGGACACGCTTGGGTGCGGCGACTCCCAGCAACGAGGCACTAGGGCCCGGACGAGCATCAAGACAGTTGCAATGACCACCGGTGCTCATGTGTGCACCATGACGACAAATGGCATGAAGGCGACGTCAACCAAATCTTGCAATGACAGGCATCCCCAGTGAGGACAACCCCGAAGTACCTCGTAGCGGAAAGCCACGGAGCGGCGTATGGTACGAGAAATAGGCAGTGGAGACGTCAAGCATGGATATGTCATGGAAGATTAAGAACAATGTCGATGAGTGCATCAATGGTAGGCATCCTACCTTGAATGCTAAAGGCCGAGCCTCCTTGTTCTTCTTCTTCTCACGAAATTCCTTCTCACAAGCAGTGATTGATAACGTGTTAAAGTAAATCAAGAGAAAGAAACACAAAGTGGAGATGAATATTCTGTTATATTGATTCAATGGATGTTTACTAATATATATGTGTGGCAGAACCATCTAGTTTAAACTGGCTCAAGTGTGTCGGATCATCATTTTACTGACAATCACAGCTTACGCACTTCAACCAGCATAAACCCGGTAGTTCGTCAGATGCCCTCAGGACATCTGAAACATCCACTAACCACTGGCACAATTCACATACACAGAATTGCACCACATAGGAACACAATAGATGAAGTCACAATTCACTTAATTATACAAAGAGTAGAGTTATTACAACCATAAAAACAAACTTAAGTGCAAGTTATATACTACGGAGTTCCATAAGAGATAAAAGGGTGGATTATAACAAGGACAATTCTGTGATGTCATCACTCATTCTACACAAGACAAAGATAAAGACAAAGACAAGGACAAGAGAACATGTTGGGCTCATCAACATGCCTCTTCTTCTTCTGGAGTCCTTTCCTGCCTTACTGAAAGTCTTCTAGTGTCTCTGCAATAGAGATAGTATCTTGAGTACAAAAGTACTCAGCAAGTATGACCCGTCTACATACACGTATAAACACAGACACACAAGGGCATGCAAGGCTTTGAGGCCGTGGATAGGTAAAACTTTTGCATAAAAGCTTTACTATAGTTAATTCCTTAACTTTCATATTTCAACTTTATTTAGTAATTAAATTGTCACTAGATCTGCAGCTATACTAAACAATCATGTTCATTATGCAAGCCTCAAATTTCATAAGCATAAACCACATTACTTTCTTACTATCATGTCTATTAGTGATCAAGCGGGATTCATACTAAGAAGTGCGGCGATCTAGACCAATTTTCATCTTGCAGGGCAAAACCTAGTCACACGCGATGTGTGGTTCCTAGGTGGTCCACACATAGCAACCGTTCACAACGGCCATCCAAGCCCTGAATTGCCCTCACTCAAGCACAGGGATGCACCCCCACACCAGCCCCACGTCTGGCCTGACCCGACGTGTGAGTTTGCGGCTACGTCACCGCCACCAACCTCGACTAGCGGAGCGAACAAAAATTCAAGACTTGCGATAACCAGGGTTACATAGGCTTACCGGCCCTATTTAACTAGTATATGACTAGTACGTTCAAAACTTGATCCCAGCGTAAACAACAACAACTCCTTATATGATCGAGGCAATGTGTTGGTTTGAGACTCCTTTCTCAAACCTACACCCTTGCACCCGGTCTCTAGTGCATACTTTAATAACAACATTAAAGGTGACAGAGCAAAAGCCTAAGCTTACTTATGCTATGATGGAACTGTGAGGAATAATAAGCATGACTAAGCCTCACCAAAATAGGGTAAGCATTAACGTTGTCCTTATGCAATCAATATTTCACACAACTCCTAAACATAATGCATACCATACAATAATAATACATGAAGTAATACTCAAAATACGGTTTAGATGCTCCAGTGCTTGCCTTGGTCAATTGCAGGTTAGTGTCAGTAGCAGCAGTAGACTCGGGCTCTAGCTCCAACTCACCTCGTCTGGCTCCTAGGATCCTTCCGATGGAAGCTCAACGAAGTCAACCCCTGACGCTTCTCCTTTTACATGATATGATGCGTAAGTTAGCAACATGCAACACCTTTGAACAAAGCTAGACAGCTTTTCGAGTCGCTAAAGCTGTAAGCCTACACTGAAAAAAAACCTAAACAGATTTTCCCTAATTTTTTCTAATTTCCTAGAATTTTAATAATTTTTAAAAGCATTTAATAATTATTCTAAACAATATAAAAGAATTAACCTATTTATTATTATTAATTTCTTATTATAAATTGTTATTCAGAATTTTATTTATTACTTAACCTATTTATTTATATAAATACAAATACCACAAAGAAAGGTATTTAAATAAATAAACTAATTACTATTATCCTATTCCTAGGGTTAGTTATTTATAATGCATAAAGGAAAATAAAAGAAACCTAATAAAATTTATTTCACTACTTTAGGACATTTCTAATTATTATTATGAATTAAACTAATTAAAACCTATTTAAAACCAATTCTAAAAACTAAAAACATAAACTACTTTGCAAAAAACCCCTGGACTTCCTAGAAACTAACCTGCCATCCCTAACTCTCTTGCCTCACTTACACGCGGGCCCTGCCCCTCTCCCTCTCTTCCTCACCCCTCACGCACGCACACAAGCGCTCGGCCCGGTCAAGACCGACCAAAGCAGCGACGGCGGCGCCCATCTCGCAGGCAATGCGACAGCGCTCAGCCAGAACACCCAGGCCAGGTGTTCCCCAACCTCGCGCACGCACACAAGGAACAAGCCCCAAGAATTGGATCAGAGCTCACTGACCGACAGCCATGGCGGGCGGTGGCAACAAAGGACAGTGGCGGCGCTCGGCTCGGCCCTGCAGTGGCTCCCCTCAACGAAGAGCGGCACCAAAAGCTTCAAGGTGACAAGGCACACCCAAGGCACCCATAAACCTTGGCCCTACGTGACCCTATACTAGGCTTTGGCGGCGGCAAACCGACATTTTGGCCAACTAGGTCACAACCCAGGCCAAGAACACTACCATGAGCTACGCAAACTCCAAATGTAAGATTTGTAGCTGGATCATAGGGCTACAATTTCCTTAATATGACCATGGGCCAAAACTGCCTGGATCAAAAGTTACAAGTCTATTAACTTTGGCCGATTCAAAGGAAAATCATCAAATTTTGTTAAACATTCAAACCAGCCATATTTAAGCCAAGTTTTCTCCAGAACCCAAATGTAAACTTTTGAATCTTCAATAGCCAAAGTTGTAGTCCTAACATAGGGCTAAATTTCTCTCAATATGATCTTGGGCTAAATCCTTTTAGATTGAAAGTTACAAGCCCTTGAATAATGACCAAACTATCATCACATGTGATTTAAACTTGACCAAAATTTGATCCTCTAAGTTTGAATTCTTCTCAAACTTGATCAATCCAAGCATAATTGATCCATTGCTATATTTTGGAGATTTACTCATGTTTGACTTGGTCAACCTTTCCAGGGTGAAAATTTACCAAAATGCCCCTAGGGCAAGCTTGTGCTCAATTAATAGCTCTTAAGCTCTTAATCTCTATATTTCTCCTCATTAGTCCTTAATGACATTCTCTTAGACTTAAGTAACACGTGTGGTGTTACAGCCCTCCGCCCTTAGGAAAATCTCGTCTCGAGATTTAGTTAAGGGGGGGTAAACCTCTGGCTTAAGCAGTGGCAAGAAAAATGTGCCAGGAACTTGAGAACAATACATCTTCATTAAGAACACGGGGTAGTTGCATGGTAAAGTACAAACAGGGTTTTGCCCAACACTTTCAAAGACTGATTATTACAACTTACTACTACTACTTAAACAACTCTGGATATTTAGCTACAAGGTAATCCTCCTGCTCCCAAGTAGCCTCATCTACAGAGTGATTACTCCACTAAACCTTGTAGAACTTGATGCTCTTCCTACAAGTACTCTGCTCCTTTTGATCCAAAATCCTGATAGGTTTTTTCTCATAGTTCAAATCTAACTTTAGTTCTATCTCTGGATCTTCAATCACCTCTTCGGGAACTCGTAGGCATTTCTTGAGTTGGGATACATGGAACTCATCGTGCAGAGTGGATAATTGATCAGGTAATGCTAATATGTAAGCAACAGGACCTCTTTGCTCCATTATCT
Source organism: Alloteropsis semialata (assembly GCA_004135705.1). Classification (NCBI taxonomy): domain Eukaryota; kingdom Viridiplantae; phylum Streptophyta; class Magnoliopsida; order Poales; family Poaceae; genus Alloteropsis; species Alloteropsis semialata. The sequence continues at coordinate 14,914,518 of CM014277.1, forward strand.
AATAGGGACCAATATACCTTGGAGCTAATTTGCCCTTAACTCCAAAGCGATGGATCCCTTTCGTTGGTGACACTTTTAAATACACATACCTTCCTACTTCAAAAGCTAAAGTTGTCTTCTCTTATCTGCATAGTTCTTCTGCCTGGACTAAATTGCCTTGAGATGAGCTTGAATCAGTCATACTTTCTCTTCAGCTTCATTCACAAGATCTGGTCCAAAAGAAGTTCTCTCACCTGATTCTGACCAATTGAGTGGAGTTCTGTATCTCCTACCATACAGTGCTTCAAACGGAGCCATACCAATACTGGCTTGGTAACTGTTGTTATATGAAAATTCTGCTAAGGGTAGGCATTCATCCCATTTCTTAGAAAAGTTTAAAACACATGCCCTTAGCATATCCTCAAGTATCTGATTCGCTCTCTCAGTTTGTCCACCAGTCTACGGGTGGTATGCTGAACTTCTAATCAGAGTAGTACCCATAAAATCATGCATATGCTCCCAGAATCTAGAAGTGAACTGAGAGCTTCTATCTGACACTATGATCTTGGGTACCCCATGAAAAGTCACAATCCATGCTAGATACAACTCTGCATAAGTACGTATTGCATAAGTATTCTTAACTGGTATGAAATGTGTAGACTTTGTCAGACGGTCCACTATTACCCAGATTGAGTTATATCCCTTGGATTGGGTAAGCCCACAATGAAATCCATGGATATATCCTCCCATTTCCAGCTGGGAATAGATAAAGGCTGTATTAGTCCTGGTGACTTCTGATGCAATGTCTTCATTCTTCTGCATGTGTCACATTCAGATACATACTTAGCTACTTCTCTCTTCATCCGAGTCCGCCAAAACCTCTGCTTCAAGTCATGATACATCTTGGTACTACCCAGATGAATAGAAAATTGAGATAGATGTGCCTCATCCATGATTTTCTTTCTTAACTCAAAGTTTTTAGTCACAGCTATTCGGTCTTTAAAAGAATAATACACCTTGATCGTCTTGAGTAAAACACAACTTCTCACCTTCGGCCATTCTCTTCTAATGTGTTTCATGCCCAAATCTTCCTTCTGAGCTTCAACAATCTATTGTTGAAGTGTTGAATCAACCATCAAATTTGCAACTTCACCGTGTATTACCATATGGATATTCAGCTTCCCCATCTCTTCACATAGAGTCTGATCATACGGATGGGCTGAAATACTAGCACACTGTGATTTCTGACT
>CM014277.1:14917074-14944464 GCA_004135705.1 Alloteropsis semialata
GATTTGAGATCAACTGCCCCCACTTTATTTATTGTTGCCTCAAGATCAAGTTGAGAGTTCGACTAAACTTCAATATTATTGCCTTCATTATCAATCAAGTGCAAGGTTCTAGTTTCCACGTCAATAGAAGCCTTATGTTGCTTCAACAAATTCATTCCAAGGATCAAATCAATCCCCTGATTTTCCAGCACTATGGGATTGGCAAAGACTCTATGGTCTCCTAGATCTATGGTAACACCCCAGGCTATGTGACTAGCAGATTGGGTAGCACCCGGTGCATGAACCAAAAACTGTGTAGGTGAAGAGCTTACTTCTAACTGATGTTTTGTCACAAAAGCTCTGCTAATAAAGGTATGCGATGCACCAGAATCAAACAGTATAACCGTAGAATGTTGGTTGACAGAGAACATACCAGCCATCACTGGTTCTCCCTCTGGAATCTCCTCCACGTTCATGAAATGAACGCGTGCAGTAGTGGTGTTCAAAAATCTTCTTTTTACGAACCTTGGCTTTGCATTCTAGCCATAAGCTAGTGCGGTAGTTGCGGCTCTTGTCTTGGGAAGACGACAATCCCTGGGAAAATGTCCCGGCCTGCCACAATTGTAGCATGGCTGATTGTTGGCTGGGGCATTGCCAATTCAGGCACTAGGGCCTTGAGTATTGTTGGGGCGCTGGACATTGGAGGGGTTTTTATTCACCCATCGCTACGACTGCTGCCTCTGTGGCGCCTGATAGTTAGGCCTTGCAGGCCCACGAAACACCACCCTCATATGCTATGGTTTAGGGACTCATCAAGCACTAGCATCTTGCTTTCGGCGATGATAGCAGTACTCACCGCTGCATTGTAGTCGGCAGAGGTAATAATCAACAGCTTATCCCGCATTCGAGGATTCAAACCCCTCAAATAGCATCGGACCTTCTTGCGATCCATGTTCACATGATCAGAAGCATATTGAGCCAGGTGCTCAAATTCACTGGTGTACTCCAGTACACTCTTGTCCTTCTGCTGCAGCTTCAGAAACTCCTCTAGTTTCATGTCCATAATGCCTTCAGGGACAAAATGGGCATGAAAGGTTTCCTTGAACTACCTCCATGTAACTTTAGTACCGGCAGGTAGCCTGGCGAGATAGCTCACCCATCACATACCGGCAGGACCTTGGAGCTGTAATCCTGCAAACTCAGCCTTCTGCACCTCCGTGCAGTTTGGGACAGCTCAGAACTTCTACTCAATAGTATTGAGCCACTCATCTGCCTCCAATGGATGTTCTGGCCTGGTGAAGATCGGTGGATGAGTCTCTGTGATGTGACTGTACCTCATAGCAGGTTCTGCCTCACGGTGTCCTCTCAGCATGGGCGTTGTATTCTCCACCAGACGAGTCAGCAGATCGGTGTGCTCCTGGTTGGCATTCAGGACATATGCCAAGTCCTCGGCCATGCTCATGGGGCCATGATGAGGATTAGGATGGGCACCAGACTACTTTCGAACCTCATTCACTGGTGGCGCCATTCTACAAAACGATAAAGCTTCTGTCAGTAACTAAGTCTCTAATTGACGGAACTTTCTATCTAGGCTGGCAAGAAAACAACAATCACATTGGATTGTAAAAGCATCAGAAACCACAACAAGCAGCCTGGATTATCATTACAAAAACAGAAAGTACAACTTGTCCATAATTTATAATGAAACATACCTTGGCACAATACGCCTCTCCACAGGCATCTACTGCCTATCTATTGACGGTCCTTAGATGCGCCAATTGTGAACCGCAAGCGCAGGGATCATCGTAGCTTTTCCCTTAGAGTATTCCATCCAAGGTTTATCAATCTGTGGATCGACAATGAACTTACTAGGGTTTTCCATCTAATCTAATGGATCTATCCTAACATGAAGCGTTGATTGCATATAAAAGGATAAAACCTACTATAAGATATGAATGGAGTGTAGGTTGATCGCACCCATGAACATAGGCAAAGATTAAGCACAACCAAAAGGATAAACGAGCCTATCGCCATCAAGTTGTAGTTCTAGCAAATAGGAGCAAGCACATCATGCATCTCATCCAAAGCAATCTTTAAACTACTATCCTCCGGTCAAACCCCCGAAAGCCCCACCTTACACGGGATCACATCCTATCATAATGCTCCCTATCTGCATGGGTAACTTAAGAGCACGTTCGCGAAGAACGTGTTGAACCTCTTGGTAAATCCGGTATGAACCTCTAGCCACCATGACTACAAGATCACCCCGTGCAATCTATCTCGATAATAGATTGAAAGCAAAGCAAACCCAAGAAAAGCACAAGATCATAGAAGGAGGAATCGAGTCGTTAAAAGATCGGATGACATGAAGAACATTACTCACATAATAGATGTATTAGATCATCACCTCCGAACATACCATAGATGATCCACTACTAGCTCTTGAACTCCGCCATGGCACAACAACGCAGGGAGGCCATGGCGGCTAGGGTTGGCCTAATCCATCCCCTAGACAACTTCGAGGACTTGCGGCGGCCGTCGTCTCCCTTTGATGTATGCCCTAGGTTTCACCGAGATCTGGTGGATGGATCTGCGTGCCTTTGGGTATGGGGGCTATAAATAGTCCGAGGAAGCTTCACGTCGAAGGGGAGGCCGAGGCGGCCCACCCCCCTAGGTGCCTCAAACGCCCGAGCGCTCCATACAAAAGTTGTAGATCTTTTCGAGCCGTGCAATTTCCTTATATAACTTGCCTCCATCGGACTTAAGATGAAGAAGATATGGCCCATATAATCTCAGCATCTCTTGTGGGCCTATAGTCCAAAGTTGGTGATTGTGGCTTTCATCATCCGAAGTCTGGGCCCTTGCACATTCTTGGAGGTTGGTTCACCATTGATGAGCATGAACAAGATCCAAGTCACAGGTTTGGCCTTCATATTCCTTCATTGTACGCACGATCTTGGTCTCCAACCAAAAGTGCTCATTTATAGCTCAAAAACCTGCGTAAACCAAAATCCTCCAAAAATACATGCATATGCAAAAACAGGGTTATTTCAAGTGCCAAGTGGCAGGTTAGTATATGAATTGGTCCCAAAACACCACTTACTTAGCACTAAAAAGGTGTAGCTAACGAGCGTCAACACTATCATACAAGTGCCATTATTCAAACTTCCAAAACAAACAAGAGTACAACACTTAAAAACTTCTAGGGTAGAGATATAATCCCAAATCTAGAGTATCAACTCCTAACTTGGCCATAGCCAAACTCAACTGATCTAGATTCACTGCCATCACTGTGTGTCCTACTGGCAACCATGGCCTGAATGTCACTTCCTCTGATTCACCATGTTGATGATGATAAACAGAGTTCTCTCCAACAAATGCTTCTGGTGATCTTGGCATTCCCATATTGATAGAAACTGAGGCATGACTGACATGGCTGTGATCTTCACTTTCATTATTTTCTGCATTGATTACCCAACCTGGATGCAGTCCATCTAAATTATTCTCCATTCCAAAGTTAATATAATCATCTATATTCTCATGTGCAAACAAGCTAGGAATTTCAACTCCGGGAAATTGGACTTCATCACCTTCAACCGCAACAGCTTCAACATTCTGTTCATCTGCTATGGGCGAGGGAGGTGGGAGCTCTTGAGCTGGAACTTCTTCTTGAGTGTCAATTCACATGAGAATTATCATGTTATAATATTCTTCCACTTGTTGGTAAAGAGCCATAATCGTATGCAACTAATCTAATCTCTCAGCTTCAAGTGTAGTAATTGTAGCACCTAACTCCCATCGGGTTTCCATGGCAGTTTGCTCACTTTGGTTCACTCTATCATAAGCCTCTCCCAGCTGCTCCCTACGATGCTCAATAGTACTCATCTTGGTGGTGACATCTCTTGCATAAGCACTTTCTAGGGATCCTCGAGAATCTTGACTCACTTTCAGATCCATTGTTAGGATCTACTCTCTTGCTTGGGCACTTGCAAGTTCTTGTTGCTTCCTCCAGTACTCAGCTTCATAGTCTTGATGTAGATTATACATGGAACTCATATATTGGGAAGATGGTGCAAGAACAGGATTGTATTCTTCACGGCCTTCAATGAACAAAGCCTTCTTGTGACACCTCCAAACTCCACCATCTTGATGTGCAATGGGAAAGTACTTTGCTCTGGTATTACTGACATCACACTAATGCTTCTCACAAATGGCTGTTAAAGCCTTGTGGTCAGCAGTTTCCACTGAGTCAGAATACTAAGCTCCTTTTACAGATATGGAAAAAGGCTCCCACTCAGGATGAGCGGTGCAAGCAGGGACATTGACTGTCATGGAACACTCATAGCTATGCTCTGACATAAATTCCTTTCCAACATACTCTAGATATTCTGCATAGCCTAATTCCTAAAGTGTGTCCCACAATAACTTCGGAAAACCTTGTCTGTCAACGAAGTATCCGTGGGTCCATCCTTCCTCATCTACCCAGCTATTCGCATTGTCCATCTGTTCAAAAGGACGGTAAGGCTCTAGCGTCACTCCCCAAAAGAAACCCAAAAGAAGCTAAACATTCAATGCAACTAGGATGCAAAGGTTTTCCTATGTTCCTCGCAACGAAGACATACGTAGAGTTTAAAAGTGGTGGCATCGTACGTTTCTCATCCCAATATAGGGCTAATTGTAACTACTTGATTCGCAGTTATGTTAGCGTACCTGCAAAAAACTATTCATTACCATGTACTATAGAAATGGCACCCATGTGTTCAATGCTGCATGGACAACGCTTCATACATTGACACGTATTCACTTTTCCCATACTCACTATCGTATGGTCGGCATTTGCATGTCCCATATCATTGCCATATGGGATGCCCTTGAGCATGCCACTTCTCAGGGTAAAGCGACCGTGATTAATAAGATCACACGGTGAGAACTACGCATCCACATCAGGCAGCAGATGTCGACCAGCCAAAGCACAAGCCTAAGGACATGTCGCTCCCCAAACAATCATTGAATGGGACCCGTCATGCAAGCAAGCTTGCGCAAGTCAGAGCCATAATATTATATGAATTTTAGAAACATCTTACCTACTCACCTGAGCGAAGGTGCGTCGTTACTGAATCGTAAGTTTAGAAGTGTAAAATACCGTAGTAATAGTTAGTCTCATTGCCACCTTACTAAAATAAGACTAAATTTTTATCAAACTAGAGCCAAGGAAGGGTCTTCTAGACAATTCCTCTGTTGTTATCCCATGTATGCGCTCTGATACCAGCTGTGGTGGAACCGTCCAGTTTAAACTGGCTCAAGTGTGTTGGATCATCATTTTACTGACAATCATAGCTTACGCACTTAAACCAGCATAAACCCGATAGTCCATCAGATGCCTTTAGGACATCAGAAACATCCACTGACCACTGGCACAATTCACATACACATAATTGCACCACATAGGAGCACAATAGATGAAGTCACAACTCACTCAATTATACAAGGAATAGAGTTATTACAACCATAAGAACAAACTTAAGTGCAAGTCATATACTTCGGAGTTCCATAAGAGATAAAAGGGTGGGTCATAACAAGGACAATTCTGTGATGTCATCACTTATTCTACAAAGGCAAAGACAAAGACAAAGACAAAGACAAAGACAAAGACAAAGACAAGAGAACATGTTGGGCTCATCAACATGCCTCTTCTTCTTCTGGAGTCCTTTCCTGCCTTACTGAAAGTCTTCTGGCGGCTCTGCAACAGTGATAGTATCTTGAGTACAAAAGTACTCAGCAAGTTTGACCCATTTACATACATGTATAAATATAGACACACAAGGGAATGCAAGGTTTTGAGGTTGTGGATAGGTAAAACTTTTGCATAAAAACTTTACTATAGTTAAGTCCTTAACTTTCATATTTTAACTTTATTTAGTAATTACATGTCACTAGATTTGCAGCTATACTAAACAATCGTGTTCATTATGCTAGCCTCAAATTTCATAAGCATAAACCACATTACTTTCTTACTATGATGTCTATCAGTGATCAAGCAGTATTCATACTGAGAAGTGCGGCGATCTGGATCAATTTTCATCCTGCAGGGCAAAACCTAGTCACACGCGATGTGTGGTTCCTAGGTGGTCCACACAAAGCAACAAACCACAATGGCCATCCAAGCCCTGAATTGCCCTCGCTCAAGCCTAGGGACGCACCCCCACACCGGCCCCTTGTCTGGCCTGACCCGACGTGTGAGTTTGCGGCAACGTCCCCGCCATCAACCTCGACTAGCGGAGCAAACCACAATTCAAGACTTGGAATAACCAGAGTTACATAGGCTTACTGGCCCTATTTAACCGGCATATGACTAGTACGTTCAAAGCTTGATCCCAACGTAAACAACAACAACTCCTTATACGATCGAGGCAATGTGTTGGTTTGATACTCCTTTCTCAAATCACCCTTGCAACCGGTCTCCATTTCATACTTTAGTAACAACATTAAAGGTGACAGAGCAAAAGCCTGAACTTACTTATGCTATGATGGAACTGTGAGGAATACTAAGCATGACTAAGTTTCACCAAAACTGGGTAAGCATTGACATTCTCCTTAATCAAGGAATGGTTATGCAATCAATATTTAACACAATTTCTAAATGTAATGCATACAATACAATTGTAATACGTGAAGTAATACTCAAATAAAATAGGGTTTAGATGCTTCGGTGCCTGCCTTGGTCAACTGCAGGGTTAGTATTAGCGGCAGCAGTAGACTCGAGCTCTAGCTCCAACTCAACCTCGTCTGGCTCTTGGGATCCTTTCGGTGGAAGCTCGACGAAATCAACCAATGACGCTTCTCATTTTACACGATATGATGCATAAGTTAGCAACATGCAACACCTAAAAACAAAGCTAGGTAGCTTTCCAAGTCGCTAAAGCTGCAAGCCTACACTAAAAACCCTAAATAGATTTTTCCCTAATTTTTTCTAATTTCCTAGAATTTTAGTAATTTTAAAAGCATTAAATAATTATTCTAAACAATATAAAAGAATTAACCTATTTATTATTATTAATTTCTTATTATAAATCATTATTCAAAATTTTATTTATTACTAAACCTATTTATTTATTTAAATACCAAAAAGAAAGGTATTTAAATAAATAAACTAATTACTATTATCCTATTCCGAGGGTTTACTTATTTCTAATGCATAACAGCATAAAGGAAAATAAATGAAACCTAATAAAATTTATTTCACTATTTTAGGACATTTTCTAACAATTATTATGAATTAAAGTAATTAAAACCTATTTAAAACTAATTCTAAAAACTAGAAACCTAAACTACTTTGCACAAAAACCCCTGGACGTCCTATAAAGTAGCCCGCCATCCCTACCTCTCTTGCCTCACTTACAAGCGGGCCCTGCCCTCTCTGTCTCTCCCTCTCTCTCTCTCTTCCTCACCCCTCACGCACACGCTTGGCCCGGTCAAGACCGGCCGAAGCAGCGGCGACGGCGCCGATCTCGCCGGTGGCGGAGGCGCTCGGCCAGAACACCCAGGCCAGGTGTTCCTCGACCTCGCGCACGCACACGAGGAACAAGCCCCCAAGAATGGGATCGGAGCTCACTGACCGACGGCCATGGCGGGTGCCGGCAACAGAGGACGGCGGCGGCGCTCGGCTCGGCCCTGCAGTGGCTCCCCTCAATGAAGAGTGGCACCAAAAGCTTCAGGGCGACGAGGCACACCCGAGGCGCCCCTAAACCTAGGCCCTACACGACCCTATACTAGGCTTCGATGGCGGCGGCCATGGTGGCATGGCCGTGCGGCGGTGAACTGGCGTTCCGGCCAACTAGGTCACAACCCCAGGCCAAGAACACTACCATGAGCCACGCAAGGACGAGAGGAACACAACAATAGGGTTGAACAGCGACGAGAACGATGGGGAGGGGGTTCTCACCGAGTGGCTTAGAGAAGTGACCGGTGGCAACTCGTCGAAGAAGAAGACGCAATTCGATGGCTCTGGTGGGCAGCTTAGGGCATGAACTGGTGGAAAGGAGAGTTCACGACCTAGGAAAGCTCTGGGTAGAGGGAATCGGACAGCAAGGCTCAGGTGGCGGCAAAATTGGGCGGTGTTGGTTGTCGACGACGATGAGCAGAAGAGCAGAAGAGGAGAGAGAAGAAGAGCAGTTCGGGTTTGTATCCTGGGATCCTCACCGCTCAAGGCTCGGCCACCTCCTGCTTTGCATGCTTGTGTTGGAGCTCGGCCACGACGGCGCGTGGCTCACCGGCCAACGGCAGCAAGGAGCCAGCCTAGCTGCTGCCGGCCTGCTCTGTTCGGCTTTGTCTCTCTACCTCTGCATCTCTCCCTTCCTTTATCTGAAACCTATGCAAACCAGCGAGTTCCAAGTCCATATTTCTCCAATTTCCAATGTAAACGCTTCAAACTCCAAATGTAAGACTTGTAGCTGGATCATAGGGCTACACTTTCCTTAATATGACCAGGAGACACAACTGCCTACATCTGAAGTTACAAGTCCATAAACTTTGGCCAATTCAAAGGAAAATCATCAAATTCAGTTAAACCTTCAAAGCAGCCACATTTAAGCCAAGTTTTTTCCAAAAATTAAATGTAAACTTTTGAATCTTCAATAACCAAAGTTGCAGTCCTAACATAGGGCTAAAATTCTCTCAATATGATCTTGGGCTAAATCCTTTTAGATTGAAAGTTACACGCCCTTGAATAATGACCAAACTATCATCACATGTGATTTAAACTTAACCAAAATTTGATCCTCTAAGTTTGAATTCTTCTCAAACTTGATCAATCCAAGCATAATTGATCTATTGCTATATTTTGGAGACACTTACTCATGTTTGACTTGGTCAACCTTTTCTAGGGTGAAAATTTACCAAAATGCCCCTAGGGCTAGCTTGTGCTCAATTAATAGCTCTTAAGCTCTTAATCTTTTTATTTCTCCTTATTAGTCCTTAATGACATTCTCTTGGACTTTAGTAACACCTGTGGTGTTACAATATGTGATGTAGGGGTGCGAGGAATAGGCGTGAGCGACGACTGGTGTGCAGGAATAGGCGCGAGCGACAATTGTCGCATCCGTTCCATCGCCAGTGATGTGTACATGGATGGATAATGGATGAGATAATCTAATCTTTGTTTTGTAACAATATATCTTTCGAGCAACCATGTGGCTAGCAGAATGTTTTATTTGGAGAGGACACCCAAAGGGCCCATCGTACCGGTATAGGAAGGGTTATTAGGAAAAACAGCATTTAAGAGCATCTCCAGCAGATCCTTATTCTCCAATCCAACTACTGTATAGGAAGAGTTATTAGAAAAATAGTTCTCCATTAGATCCCAATCTTTCCATTTACCCAATAATTATTGGGATGAAACAATAATCCACCTCAACTCTTTCTAAACAGAGGGAGAGCTGTGGCTCTCCTAATACGGTAGTTGGATTGCGACATGGTTATTTGAAACTGCAAAAGCAACTCTACCAATAATTATTAAAGGGATATTGGGACATCTCCATTAACTGATTATTTGAAAATATTTAGTAGAGGACTCACTACCGGAGAGACCGTCATCGGTACCGGTTCCAAACCCCCTTTGGTACCGGTACCGAGCAACTGAGACTAAAGGCTCGGCCCTTTGGTACCGGGTATTTACCAAAGGTTTTTATGTGCAAAAAAAATAATTTAAATCCCGGGGAGGCTCCCACACACGCGGACGTCGCAAGTGACAAGTCACGCGATTTTTCACGCGAAAATACGCGCGTGTGGCACGCGGGGTTCGAACCCACGACCTGTTAAAGCGTTAAATAATTATTCTAAACACTATAAAATAATTATCATATTTATTATTATTAAATTCTTATTATAAATCATTATTCAAAATTTTATTTATTACTTAACCTATTTATTTATTTAAATACCAAAAAGAAAGGTATTTAAATAAATAAACTAATTACTATTATCCTATTCCTAGGGTTTACTTATTTCTAATGCATAACAGCATAAAGGAAAATAAATGAAACCTAATAAAATTTATTTCACTATTTTAGGACATTTTCTAACAATTATTATGAATTAAACTAATTAAAACCTATTTAAAACTAATTCTAAAAACTAAAAACCTAAACTACTTTGCACAAAAGCCACCTGGACGTCCTATAAAGTAACCCGCCATCCCTACGTCTCTTGCCTCACTTACACGCGGGCCCTGCCCTCTCTCTCTCTCTCTTCCTCACCCCTCACGCACACGCTTGGCCCGGTCAAGACCGGCCGAAGCAGCGGCGACGGCGCCGATCTCGCCGGTGGCGGAGGCGCTCGGCCAGAACACCCAGGCCAGGTGTTCCTCGACCTCGCGCACGCACACGAGGAACAAGCCCCCAAGAATGGGATCGGAGCTCACTGACCGACGGCCATGGCGGGCGCCGGCAACAAAGGACGGCGGCAACAGAGGATCTTGCTACACAAGTCACGCGATTTTTCACGCGAAAATACGCGAGTGCAGCGCGCGGGGTTCGAACCCACGACATGTGGCTTCGCGCGTTGCTTCCTTGCCATCTCACCTACACACCACAGCTGACCAAGTCCTAGATACTTTCCTTTTGAATTAACCCGTGGAGGGGCCTTTGGTACCGGGTCGTAACACCACCCGGTACCAAAGACCCCCCTTTAGTACCGGTTGGTGTTACCAACCGGTACCAAAGGATCCAGACCCTTTGGCGCGTCTAAGGACCATCAACACCCACATGTCAGAGTCTTCAGTTGTGCGCTTTGTGTCCCCGTGGCTTAACGCATTTAGAGGCCCACATGTCAGAGTCTTCAGTTGTTGTTGTGTCCCCATGGCTTAACGCATTTAGAGGCCCAAAGGGTCATTATATCTGTTTAACCTCGTTGGTTAAGTTACCCCGAATATTGATATCCAACATAACCTTTGGGAGCTATCTGCTCAAGGCAATTATGTTTCTGTTCACTTGTCACTACTTGTTATAACCTTTGGGATATCTCAGAGCAAAAGGCTACTGCAGCTCCACAACACTTGAATCAACACCGCGGCATACCATATTTTGCTACTGCTAGCAGTTGTCTGATCCTTGTTTCTATGAATAAAGTAGCTCTCTTTCTTTTAGCTTAATGTGATTGCCACAATTTGTTCAGATAAATAAATCAAGGAACAGTCCACCACATTTATAGCACACCGCTGCCAAGGCGAGGTCCAAGGTTGAACGGTGGGGTGTGGGTGGATGCAGGGTTAGAATTAGGGGTAGGGTTAATTTAAGGTTTAGGGTTGGATTCGGGTGGGCTCACATGTGATCTGCAGGTGTAGAGAGAACTCCGGGATGACTCGCCGGCCGGCGGTGGTGGCAGTCGAGACAGTGGGGGAGAGGTCATGGGGACGCCGCCAGAACAAGACGGCAGGAGACCTCTGGATGGGTTATGGGGAAAGCGGGGGTGAGTACCTCCGACGCCAAGAGCTTGTGAGAGCACAAAAGTCCATCCGGTGAAAGAAGTTTTGGGCTCAGAGAAGGACGTGTCGACGGGAACGCCGAGCTTGAACCTTCCTCGCCTGGTCAGTGGTCGTCGTTCGGTAAGGCTCGTTGTATTTCTTGAAGTGGCCACACCAGCGGAGGGCATAGACACATAGGGTGTATTTGGCTGCCTCGCTAACTCCTAGCCTGGGTAGAAGTTGTACATAGCCCAACCAAGCCTAGGTTTGTGTAGCCAGAGGCATGTGTTTGGTTGTATGTCTAAGTGTAGCCTGACTAAGAAATTTTCGTGTTTTGTTGTCTGGCTAAGTTTCTGGCCAGCATTAGCTAGGACTGAGCATCGTGTTTGGTTGGCCTGGCCAGGCTCGGTATGCTTACCCATGGGCTAGAATCGGTGTGCCTACCCCATTACCGTACCCCTCCATCTTATTTGCTCTCTCATTTGCACCTCTCGCTCACCGCTTCGCTCACCGTCTCGACTTCTCTCCCGCGCCTCCCTTGCTCCATTGTCGCGACCATGCCGGTGAGATGCAAAGTCGGAGATGGCGGAGGTGGTGGGCGGAGCGGCGGATCCGTTTCTGTCGGCCGCCAATTGGATGCCAATCGGCCCGCCAATCAGAATCAACCACCGACGTCTAGTAGCAACATCCATCTCTCTAGAACAAATAGGTGCAAGAATAGTAATAAGAATCGTGTACTAGTGCTTCAATTGATGGAAAACAATGCAAGAAAATGCATGTTACGGCTGCGACACCTACAAAGATGCGCCACCCAGTGACAAGCATCACACACATGAATTACTGCTCGCAGAGACAAACAAACATGGAAAAATTTCACCATTGGCCAAGTTGCACCGCTCAGTCATGCTAATACTCATCACAAGCCACATATCTACCGTTTATTAGCATTTTCTACCGTATAATCATGCAGATCTAACATTGCAACCGACGTTCATGTAACCCTAACCAAATCCGAGAAGAAAACAACAGGATAGAGACCATGGCACCACAGATATTGCAAACAAAACTAGGTATATCAAAGAAAGGCAAATCTTGCACCCAAATAAGGGGAAAGAATGGATCAGGGAGGGAGAAGAGGGCGCTCCAACCACGCGTCGGCAGCAGAAGGGCAGGATCTTATCGGATCGAGCCTCCTTCTACCCTCCAAGGGCGGATCTCAAGGTGCGCCGACGAGAGAACTAGGGTTTCTTGGGACTGAGCGAAGGGGAGAGTGGTGAAGGAGACGAGAGCGACGGCCGAATGGAGAGCAATGCGGTAACCCGAACACTCAAGAGGAAAGGATCAGTGCGCCAGCTCGGGCCACCGCGAGCGCGCCCATGTCCGCATGTGCGTGTGGGCCATCCCTGGCCACGGCCTGGCTGGCTGGAAACGTCCAAATTCTGAGAATGAGTCAAACCAGGAGGACACCACTTTGGCTGCGTGTACTGAGGCAAAGGAACCTTTTTTACGGCCGATGCGCCAATAACATTGGGTCCATCAGCCATTGAAGGATTAACTACTATAGAGCCAATCTGAATTATACTTTTCACAACTGGCTTTTGAATAACAGGTGCAGGCTCTTCCTTCTTCGGAACGGGGCGATATTCTTGCTTAGCCAGCTCCTTGCCCGGCCTCCTCTGGAAACCGGTCTGACCGGTCTGTGTGCTGAGGCACAGACACTGGCTTCTGTTGGACACCGGTCTGACCGGTCAAGAGAATCGGTCTGACCGTTGCTGAGGCACAGACAAGTGTCTTGGCTGAAAATTCATAGGCCTAGGCTGTGGTGGATTCATCCTTGCATGCACAGGAGCCCCAGGCCATGATTGATTTGGTGCAGGACAGTAAGGCACATACATAATACCATCCCTCCAAATAGGCTGAGGAGGGGAGGTTGATACAGCCTCCATGGCCTAGAAGAACCAGCACCGTTGGATGAGCTTGGGCCTTGACCCCACTGTCTCTTTGGCGCCTCCTTCACACCAAAATCCCTTGGTGGCGATCTTGGTCTCTTTTTTAGTGGCCGATCTTGTTGAACGGCCGCGTTGTGCATATGCTTAGCCATAACTTGATCAAAGGTCGCCTTCGGCTTGAAAATCCTCTCCTGATCTTTGTCCTGGTTAGTCTTCCAGGTGCCAACTTCAGGACGTTTAGGCACAAATGTTCAGACCGGCCTCTGGGCCGGACCGGTCCGACCGGTCTGGACAACCGGTCTGACCGGTTTGCCCTGAGCAGGGACAACCGGCCTTTGATCCCGCGCTCGAGAGCTTGATTCTCCCCTAACTTTAGAATTCTTCACTGTAATAGTCAAGATTTTCTTTCCATCAGGAGCTTGCTTAAGCACCACTTCTCTCCCAAGCACTTTGTCATTTTCCATCACCCTCCTTGGTTCTCCAATCACAACATTCTTGCCTCCTGCTGCATCGGCATTGTCTGGCCGAACCAACATCTTGGCATCCTGAAGATCCATGGTATTGACCACCATGTTGTTGACTGGAAATGGGCGCTTGTCAACTTGCATCTCATTCAAACTCAATCGTCCATCATTTACAGCCGATTGAATCTGCCGACGAAAGAAATTGCAATTATTAGTCGCATGAGAAAAAGAATTATGGAATTTACAATAAGCACGCCGCTTTAACTCCTCGGGTGACGGAATATTAAAAGAACACTTGATATATCCATTCTTATGCAATTCATCAAAAATTTTATCGCATTTAGATACATCAAAAGTAAATTTCATCTCCTCTTGCCGATTCCTATGAGTCGGCTTAAGAGATGTGCAAGTAAAGGCTTTATTAGATGCTGGCCATACAAATTCAGCAGCCAACACCTCATGAGACTCATCATCGGAACTACTAGATTCACATTCCACATTATGCACATTAGCCCGATGAGTTCTATGGTTTTCTTTTAAATCTTTACTTCGGCCTTCAGCAGCCAAAGCTCTTTGATGCACTTGGTTTACACTAAAGAACTCAAAGCTCTCTAATTTCTCCTTGATGTGAGACCGTAAACCATTCAAAACCAAATCAGCAAGATCCTTTTCGGCAATATTAACACTAAAGCAACGGTTTTTAGTATTGCGGAAATGTTTAATGTAATCATTAACAGTTTCATCACATGACTGCCTAACCGATGTAAGATATGATAATTTAAGCTCATTGCTGCCAGAAAAGAAGTGGTCATGAAATTTTTGCTCTAACTGTTCCCATGAAGTAATAGAATGAGCAGGCAATGATGCAAACCATGAGAAAGCAGTTAGAGACAAAAAAATAAAACGCACTTTCAAAGCCTCACTAGAGCTAGAATCGTCTAGTTGTGCCATATATTGACTTATATGCTCAAAAGTGCTTTTAGAATCCTCCCCATTAGACTTAATAAAATCAGGAAGCCTAAAACCAGTGGGGAAAGGAACTAAATCAAATCGAGGAACATAAGGCTTTTGGTATAACCTAGCCTTATCCCTGACATCTACTCCCAAGTTTTCTTTTCAAAGCTGAAGCCAAATCAAGTTTGTATTTAGAAAAAAAATCTTATCTAAATACTCTAATGAATTATCCTGTAGATTTGGCTGTTGAGTATTTTGCACGGGAGTAGGAAATAAATTCCCCGTATCTGATCCCCCAGGACCGGTCTGACCGGTTCCAGAGACCGGTCTGACCGGTTGGTGCGGCCCAAGCTGATTGGCCGTATCCGACCCTCCAGGGCCGGTCTGACCGGTTATTGAAACCGGTCTGACCGGTTGGTGCTAGCCAGATTGATTGGCCAACACATGTCCCTGTATCTGCTGGCCGAACCTTCCGAAGAGTTCGTAAGGTACTGGGCCTTGTGAGAATAAGTTTTGTACTGGTGGGGGTACAGAATATCCATAGTTTGGATTTTGCGGGGTGAAATTCACAACTTCATTGCTAATTCGGCCATGGTTAACCGAATTAGGCAAAGTTGCAAACGGCTGAGGTGCAGTAGGCCGAGTAAGCATTGGGTTGGATGGTGTAACAGATTGGCCTTCAAAATAATTCAACGGCATACCATATGTAGGTTGTTCTATGGGTTTTGCTGCCGGTGTCTTAAGATCAGGCACAATAGGAATTTTAGGAATCAATAAACTAGGATCGGCGGCAGGTTGTTCAGCCATGGGTTGTTTGCCTTCCGATTCTAACTTTTTGTTCATCATCCAATTAAATAATTTGACATTATTTTCGGCCATCTTATTCTCCATGTACTTAAGAAAAACTTCATGAGCGTTGTCATCAGGTAGCACCTTAGGAGGAGCCGCTGAAGATGTAGAAGATGGATCTACGTCCTTGATCTTGGAGACCACGCCCTTGCGGTCTTTCTTGAAGTGCGACAAGTAGTAGATGCGTTCTTCTTCCGCCTTCTTCTTCAGGTACTCTTCAAGTCCTTGGCGATCTTCAGCAGAAAGTTCGTCATCCTTGATGGTGATGATGTTCTCCAGATCGAATTTGGTGTTGGAACCCATCTAGATAGAATTAGATAGATCGGCTGCACGAACCATATCTCCAATTCTCCAGCGGAGTCGCCAAAAGTATGTTGACACAGAATTAGGCCAACACACGAAAGCGCTAGCTCGCGCGGCACGCAAATGAGCTGCTCGTAGCCTCCCTACGCAGACCGGTCAGACTGATCAGGAAAACCGGTCAGATCGGTTCTTTCAGGCAGAACAAGAGCAAACCCTAAACACGCTTCCCGGAAGGATCCATCGGGGAGAACGTGCGCAGGGGTGTCCTAGGGTCGGCAGGCCACCTAGAACGCCTTCAAACGTCGCGGAGACGCAGAAAGAACAGCAAGTAGAGGTTGAAAAAGCTAGGGTTTGGAGATGCAAAAAAGTAAAGGTAAAAGTAGTAAATTTGATAGATTCGATTGTTGTGTGTTTAATCGGCCGAATCCCTTTATATTTATAGGGAGGGTAGGTCTTGTCCCGCAAGGAAACCAAGTTACAACTCGTTACAATCTCAGAATCCTAATCCTATACGATCTCAGGGCCAACCGGCCTGACCAGTCCCCCAAACCGGTCAGACCGGTCTGGGCTCGGCTTCGCCTCTTCGCGCCTTTGTCCGTCGCCTTGCTTCAAGCACCGACTCTTGCGGTCCTCCTGATCCCAAGCACCGCAACATCCGGTCATTCCAGAGAGTATATCATCTTCCGCTCCTCGCACCAATTCTTGCGGTCCTCCTGAACCTCTAGCACCGCAATAGTCGGTCATTCCATAAACCCCTTCTCGCGTTAGGATCAACTGTTGCGGTCTTTATAACACCAGCACCGCAACATCCTGTGCCAGACCGGTCAGGTGACGGTCTGACCGGTTTGTCCTGGTCTATGCCAATTTTGGTTATCAACGCTATCGTGCACACCGTATACAGTCGTACAGAAGAAAACTCTTTTGAACGTACGAATATCCAGGTTCTGTATATTATTGTTTCTTATGTATATAATATGGTCTCGCGTTGTTGTCTATTATTATGAATTATGATCGCTTTCATCGTCACGCCTACACTATATATTCACGGTACAAATTAATCAGAGGCAGACGAAGAACACAAAGCCTAAGGTAACTGCTTAACAGGGGCATGCCCACTTTTTCCACACATGACACGTGTATGCTTCCAATAAAATGGACATCAGCTCAGTTTTGTTGATTCCACGGGCGCGAATTCTCCACTGCGGACATGCCCACGAAAATGGAGGGCAAGCACAAGCAGTGAACTGTGTGGGCCCAAACTCAGCAGCCCAAAGGTAGGCTTTGTGAGAAAGACGCTCGCGCCCTCGCGCGCTCTGACGCACCAATAGCCCAACGAATTCTACACGTCCGGACTGCTCATCTTCTCGTCACTGGGCCAACAGACATTACACACGGTGCGAATATTTTGCCTGAGCAACACGGGACATTTCGCTCAGTTTTTTTAACAGCTGATAGGAAAACAACATGTGTGAACTGTAGCTCAGTAGTTTAATTGCTTATGTCAAAAATCAAGCGGTCGAGCTTTTTCATAAATATTTCAAGATACAAAATACAATCATCCTTTTTAACCCAGAAAATCGATTTAACCTTTTTAAATTTTTGCTGGTTAAATTTTTCTTTAACCAACTTCAGGACTTATGAAAGAAAAAGAACATACCAAGTATATATACACTTCCAAAGTCACTTACCAAAATGCAGTTATTGCTTAATAAAAATAGGAATCATATTTGTATAACTACTATAATGGAAGTATAGATTAAATGGACTTTCACCTAACAATTTAGATAACGCATTTCGATTCAGTTACGCGTGTAACTAAAAACATCAAAGCAAATTTACTCCTCAGTCACATTTTTTTGTCCCTCCCTCGAAACTGCAGCGCTCATATCAAAGGCACTGGTGTCAGCCCAACTAAAAAGCGCTAAGGTCAAAGGCACCGCTGTCAGCCAACTAAAAAGCGCTAAGGCCACTCCCAATGAGGGTTCTATTGTGGTTTCATGCCCACTGAATAGTATGCCATATAGGATTTTTGATGACATGGCAATGGAGTAAAGAAAAGAGAGAAAGAACCAGTTTCATCTAGATGACACCTGTTGAGCACAATTTCCAACTCTTGATGAGTTTTAGAATTAAATGCTAGAGCAGCCTATGAAACAATCAATTGTAGAAGGGTTTATATCCATGATTTCAATTTATTTTGTTGATGTGGCATCTTGGAAACAACAAAGTAAAACTTCCCATTGGAATTGGCCTAATGTCAAAGGCATTGGTGCCAGCCCACTAAAAAGCGCTCATGTGAAAGACACTGGTGTCAGTCCAACTTAAAATTCATCGCTAATCGCGAAAAGATCAAAAATAAAAAGGGCTGAGTTTAGCTCTCTTTTTCTTAAGGGCTGAATTTGGCGATCTCATTTATAATCCTGTAGTAAGAGTCAATAAACCATATCAACATCAACTCGAGTTGACCAAGCTATCCAAATGAAGATGGCATTAGTTCAAAATTGCTAATTGAACTATTTGTATTTCAAGTGTCAAACATAGAGACAGCTGCACATATAAAGGTGTTTGAGAGTTAAAAGGAGTTATGAGGAACAAATTGACCTTGTGCATTTTGATAAACCTAAATACTAAAGACAGATTTCCCTAAAATAAATACTAGAGACAGATTCAGAAAACTCCCCTCATAAAACCAAAGCTAATCTACCAATTCCCCACGGCATCACCAGGTTACCCAAAAATCCACAACCGTCTAGAAACTCAACCACAAATTGTGGTCCACGATCGATATCCCCACAACTCGAACCTCATCCGTTTAGCAAGCCTCCAAGAACGTCAATTTCAGAAAAAAGAAAACACCCATCGTCTCATGGCTCCATTTTCTGCATCTTTCTCCCTTTGCGAATTGCAACCACATTTTCTTTCCGGTTTTTCTGTGCATCCCTGTGCTCCATCTGGCAGTGGCCGGAGGAACAAGTGTGCACACAATCGCAATGGTGCACCTGCCGCCGCGGTTGTCTTCAGCTTCACCCATTGTTTTCGACGATTCCTCAAAAGCCACGGCTTTTACACGAACCAACCGCGACAATCCAGTCAATTCTGATCTCTAGTTTACGCCTGTCTGTGGATGCCATCGGGGGGCTCGCCGGGAGGACATCCGCCTCGACAGCGACGCCGCCGCGCGCGCTCCCCTTCGTCACCGGGAGCTCGTAGCTCCCACATCGCAACAGTCCGGCCTTTCGTGGCCGCGTCCCCTCGCAGCCACCGTGTGGGCGCGCCGCGCTTGACTTGATGCTCCACGTCTGCGCGCCCCACGGGCTCGCCAAGCTGCCGGCTGCGCCGGCGGCGTCTCTCGCCGGGGCGCGGGTCGCCTGGGTCGCCGCAAGGTGGTGGTGGCGCCCCGCGGCGGCGGCGCGCCATGGCGTCGCCGCGCGGGCGTCGTCCTTCGGTTCCCGGATCGGGCTCGATTCCCAGGTTGGTTGGGCTCCTTCCCCGTTCTTGAGCATTTCGTCGAACAGTTGGGGAGCGGCTCCGAACCGCGCTCCTGGGTCTTGCGGCGTCTAATTCTGGAACCTTCTCTATTAAATTGCGTGCCTCGTGGAACATACGGCTGATGTACTGTGTTTGCGCACCCCGTAGCTGTACTTGTTCTCGGGGTCATTCTGTCAAGCAGTTTGTATGACACTAGACATGAGCTTGGATTTCCTTTCTTGTTTGCCTCCATCGGTAGCTCCATTTGATGTTTGCCTGCATCCATACCTCCATTTGGATTTTGTGCCCAGTATCTTTATAGTTCATTTAATCTTAGATGAGACAATTCTGTACTGATGTATCCAATGGTTTCTTGTAGAATTTTCACACAAGGGACCTGTCCCAATTGTTGTGGGTCGGTCCTGTGCCCGGCGACATCGCGGAGATTGAGGCCTACTGCCGCATATTCCGTGCTGCTGAGCAGCTCCACACTGCAGTCATGTCGGCGCTCTGTGATCCAGAGACAGGTGAGTGTCCTGTACGCTACGACGTGGAATCAGAGGACCTCCCAGTGCTGGAAGACAAGGTAGCTGCCGTGCTCGGCTGCATGCTGGCGTTGCTGAACCGGGGAAGGAACGAGGTGCTCTCAGGACGGTCTGGTGTTGCAAGTGCCTTCCAGGGATCTGAGGACAGCACCTCAGACAGGATCCCACCGCTTGCCTTGTTCCGTGGAGACATGAAGCGGTGCTGTGAGAGTATGCAGGTTGCGCTTGCCAGCTACCTTTTACCCAGTGAGCCCAGGGGGTTGGACATATGGAGGAAGCTTCAGAGATTGAAGAACGCTTGTTATGATGCCGGTTTCCCGAGGGCTGATGGTTATCCCTGTCCAACATTGTTTGCAAATTGGTTTCCGGTGTACCATTCGACTGC
Source organism: Alloteropsis semialata (assembly GCA_004135705.1). Taxonomy (NCBI): domain Eukaryota; kingdom Viridiplantae; phylum Streptophyta; class Magnoliopsida; order Poales; family Poaceae; genus Alloteropsis; species Alloteropsis semialata. The sequence goes on from CM014277.1 coordinate 14,937,429, forward strand.
ATCAGATGATTCGAGGACAGAAGAGTTAGAGGTTGCATTTTGGAGGGGAGGTCAAGTCAGTGAGGAAGGGCTAGCATGGCTACTAGAAAAGGGATTCAAAACTATTGTTGATCTCCGTGAAGAAGATGTAAAAGATGATTTGTACCTCTCAGCAGTTCAGGAAGCTGTCTCATCTGGGAAGATTGAGGTGGTAAATATGCCGGTTGAGATTGGAACTGCACCCTCAGCTGAACAGGTTCAGCAATTTGCAGCACTTGTGTCAGATGGCGCAAAGAAGCCCATTTATCTTCATAGCAAAGAAGGTGTCTCTAGGACCTCTGCGATGGTCTCAAGATGGAAACAACATGTTACTCGTTCAGAGAGATTGGCTGTCCAAAATCGCTCTCTAAATGGGAATGGTAAACTCCTGACAAATGACAAGACAGAGCAGCACACAGGCAGCCCAAGTTCCTCCACAAATGGAACTAAAAACGGTACACCAGTGGAATCTGATAGGACCATGAACAATGGGGAATCATGTGACATAGACATAGAAACAGCACGTCATAATCTGGAGGTCACTAATGCCCTTCCCGATGATCAGCGCACTGAACAAGTTGAACTGCCTGGCACTACATCAGAACTCCTGTCAAACTTCACAATGGAGAATAATCCCCTTAAAGCACAGTTTCCTACTTGCGATGTTTTCTCTAGAAAAGAGATGACCGACTTCTTTAGAAGCAAAAAGGTTTATCCAAAATCTGTTCTGAACCCTAGGAGACGATCAAGTAGCTCGCTGGTCTCAAGGAGAAAACAAAATCTCAGAGCGGAGCATAATGGAGCGATTGACTATGAAGCAGCAGAGTTTGCAGTTTTGAAAAGTTCAAATGGAACAACATTTGACAATGACTATATTCTATCAGTTGCTTCAGGTATTACCAATGGAAAACCATCAAACAATGGAGCCTCCATGTTACTTGAGGAAACAAAAAGGGAAGCCTCAGTCATTACTGTTGATAATACAGCATCCCCCAGCAGTTCAAATGGGAATGTTCAGGTTGCTTCACAAAAATCTGCTGAAAAGAATGGTGCACCTTATCGGGAGAGAAACAAATTGGATCCTGTTGATGGAAATATGTGTGCATCTGCAACTGGTGTTGTCAGACTTCAGTCAAGAAGAAAAGCAGAGATGTTCCTAGTCCGTACTGATGGATTTTCTTGTACTAGAGAAAAAGTAACAGAATCATCTCTGGCTTTTACGCATCCTAGCACCCAGCAACAGATGCTTATGTGGAAATCTCCTCCAAAGACTGTCTTACTTTTGAAGAAATTAGGTGATGAGCTCATGGAAGAAGCTAAAGAGGTGCATACCAAATTTTGTTTTAGAGCATGTATATTGCAAAAACGCTAATCGTTCAGATACCCACATAGGTGTATCAATTTCTGGTATATGGTAGCAATGGATTAGTGCTAGTCATCTCAAAGAAGATTAGGGTTATTGCATTGAATGTGGCATCTATGACATAAGGAATTTAGTGCTAGAGAATTTTTTTGCTTGGAAATAGTTTCATGTTCGGGATGTATTTACCAGATTTCTGGTACTGAGTACATAGCTAATTTATGCATGGGAAAATAGAATGCATGTAGAGTTCCAAGGACTGTATCAGCGAGATAATTATACAGTGAATATATGTAATTTTTTTTTATAGTTTAACGTTGTAATTTGGCTTTAGGTTGAAGAAGGGTTTTGATTGATCAACAATTGCGAATTAGGAGCTTTGCTTTAAACCTGAAATGAACTGTATGAAGCCCTGGAATACACAATTGGGGATATTTAGCTGATTATTGCATGGTTACAATTGGGGATATTTAGCTGATTATTGCATTGTTAGAGACCATGTCCTGTTCTTATATAAAGTGGATTCACTGGTGAACCTCATTTCATTTTGGGGATAATCTTTGGTGTCATTTCCTGTTCTCATCAAGCAACTGTTCAAGATTTCAGTTTATGCTTTTTTTGATACATATCTTTGAACATGTCAAAGATGGTCTTAATTTAGATCTCTTCAGAGTCTAGAAGTCTTCATTCTCTTCTTTGTTCAGCAATATACAAAGCATTGGGCATGCTATAAGCTTCCAATCACTTCCTTTTCAGGTTGCTTCTTTTCTTCATCATCAAGAAAAGATGAATGTTCTTGTGGAACCTGATGTTCATGATATATTTGCTAGAATTCCTGGTTATGGTTTTGTGCAAACCTTCTATACCCAAGATACAAGGTACAGATTAAATATATTTAAGTTTGTGATAAGTGCTAATGTGCACATCAGTTTCCATATTACTATTTACTAACAATGCTTTGTGTTAAAATCAGTGATCTTCACGAGAGAGTTGATTTTGTCACATGCTTGGGTGGTGATGGAGTCATTTTGCATGCATCAAACTTATTTAGAACTTCTGTACCACCTGTTGTCTCTTTCAATCTTGGATCTCTTGGATTCCTGACTTCACACAATGTAAGTTTCAATATTCTCTCTGAAAGAATTTCATCAGATTAACCTGTTTTGGGGTCAAAATTCAAAACTAAAGCATGTTATCATTTTATTTACCTCAGTTCGAAGGTTTCAGACAAGACTTGAGAGCTGTCATCCATGGGAACAATACACTTGGGGTTTATATAACCCTTAGAATGCGTCTAAGATGTGAGATCTTTCGTAATGGAAAGGCAATGCCTGGAAAAGTGTTTGATGTACTAAATGAAGTCGTTGTTGATCGAGGTTCTAATCCATACCTGTCAAAAATCGAATGTTACGAGCATAACCACCTTATCACTAAGGTATGATTCAGAAAGTCCTAGAGAAGATGTATCTCTTTGCATCTTGTGACGGTGTAACTGTGCATCAACTTTATGTTTCCTCTCTGGAAATCGATGGAACCAGGGAGCTAGGCCTTTTTCTCAACTATACTGTGCTTGACAAAGTTTAGGCCCCAGCTGCATTGAATTAGAGAAGCCAGAATTACCTCTTTTTTTTGCTACTACTGTTTATATGATTGTTTCACAAAATTATGCCTGTATGATAAAAGACATGTATTAACTTTATGTTTCAAGTTTTCTCCAAGCTGAACTATCCTTGATTTCTGCATGCTTCTTTGCATCACTGGATGGACCGTTTGCTGCAAACTAATTGTTGAATACTATTAGTATATACACTTTGAGCCAGCCTGTTACACTTGCCTCTTAATCCTGAAGATCATATTATGTCCATTCTATTCTATAATAGAATTGTGTAAATTCAAGATTGTTGTTTAAACATACTCTGTATCTACTCAAACTCAAAATGTAGGTGCAAGGAGATGGTGTGATAGTAGCAACGCCAACTGGCAGTACGGCATACTCGACTGCAGCAGGGGGATCGATGGTAGGTTAATTCTTACAAACTATAATCATTTAACTGTATCAGTGAAACAGTGAGGGTGGGGGCATTTATCAGTAATATAACAGGACACCAATTTCATCAAATGCCTTTTCACTCCATGTAACAAATGGTTATTTCCAATTTATGAAGCACATGGTTGTTGCTTCTACATTAAATGACAGTATTTTGGTCATACAGACATTATGTCTATTCTGTTGTCTGTCCTGTTCGTGTTTTTCCCTAAAAAAATATGCAAATTCCACTGCCTAATGGTTACATGGTTCTCAGAGACTGCCTCCTTTTACCCAGTCTTAAAAAAATCAGGATCGTTCAGCATTTACTTTATGAATGATAGAAACAGTCTACATCACAAAAGAAATTTTGGTTTCTTAACTTTGTTTTCTGAAGTATTTAATATTGAATCTAGTGGCTGCACTGAAGATCATTTATTGAATCAGCTAGATATTCTAAGGTACAGCATTCCAAAGCTCAATAATGAGAAAACAATATTATGCCTTGTTTGTTTGGTTTATAGTGTAGTGTTGCATTCATGTGCATTACACTCTAGTAAACTGTTTCTTCTCCATGCATGCTTACATATGTTGATTTAATGAACTGTAATTCAACATGACCATTTTGGTTTTTGTGTCCAGGTCCATCCAAATGTCCCATGCATGCTGTTTACTCCAATCTGCCCTCACTCACTGTCCTTTAGACCTGTGATCCTTCCGGATTCTGCACGCCTTGAATTAAAGGTACTGAGCAACAGTTGAAGTGTCTAATGTTTCTGTCAACGATGAACATTTTGTAGTTTCTTTAAATCTTGCTTTAGCGCGTCAGATTTTATCCCACAATATCGTACCTTGGTTTGCTGATTGGTAAATTTTGCATTGTTCTGGGACTGCCATTGCACTTGCAACTTTACCAGATACCAGATGATGCAAGAAGTAATGCCTGGGTCTCATTTGATGGCAAAAGAAGGCAGCAACTATCAAGAGGAGACTCTGTTCGTATATCCATGAGTCAGCACCCGCTCCCAACTGTTAATAAATCTGACCAAACTGGTGATTGGTTCCGCAGCCTGATCAGGTGCCTCAACTGGAACGAGAGATTGGACCAGAAGGCGCTATAGACACTAGACCTTTTTTTTCAAAATTGTTGTTGTACATATATAGCTTTACACACAGATATAGGTCTTTTCCCCCTGCCAACATGTACAATATATGCGACATTGTCCTAGCACACAAGAAGCTCCACAGCGTATTGCTGTGGCACTGCAGTGTAGCCATCTGCTCTGTAAATCAACATTATATATATCCAGTTATTTTTAGCCTATCACACTTTCTCCAAAACTGTAATGTTTGCATTTGCTCTGAATCAAATCAATATTCCATCTGAAAATTCCAGTCACATTTTGCTTGGAATATGTCACACTTCCATATTTCAATCAATATTCAAAGTACTATTATATTGGGTTACACAAATTGCTTAACTCGATTGATATTTTAAGTTGAAGCTCCACCTGATTCTATTCTCTGTGAGAGTTGATTCTCCGAGAGAAGTGATTTTGTGGCTGAAAGTGATTCTCTTTGATTCTCTAGCAAAAACTTTCAAAAACAGAATGAAAAATCACTTCACAGAATCAGGAGAGCCTACTTTTTTTCACCTCCCAGCCCCTTAGTTCATTTCAGAGAACCACCACAGATCAGCTGAGAATAATTTCTTTCTATAAAACTGTTTGGCAGGGCTCCTAGATTCAGCCGAGAATGAGCTCCGGGAGCTCTGCGGGGCTAAGACACGTCCTCGTGGCTGCGTGCAAGCTGGCCTCCCACGGCGCAGGCGAGAGCCAGGGGGGTGCGCGCAGGGGCCTGGCCCCCCCTATTGGGGGATTTGTCCCAAAAGATATGCTAATCAACAGCTAATTGCAGCAGTAGTTTGTTATCACGTGTCTCCACTCTATTGCTCACCAACATTTCTAGTTTCTACTTTCTAGCTACACGAGCTCTGACCATTCACTCCACCTGAGTATTATATTTAATTATCAAACCTTAAGCCCAACTGATGTAGCACACTGTACATCGCACACACCTTCTGGTTGGCAACCGATTCTATGAAATGTGTTTTTTATTTGTCCAGCCAAGTATTATTTGCCTTATCTATATGAATGTTATTTGCTATGAGTATATCGAACTAATTGTTCTTTTATTGCAACTCTTGTTTTCTTACTTCCATTCAATCCTTTTTGGACATTATCCTTGGTAGTTGTTGGGCCATGGAGAGAAATGATATAAATTGTTTTAGTTAGACTGAGAATAATATATGCTCTATCATATACTCATATACGCAGTTTCTCCATTTTCATATAAAATTATTATCTACTAGCTTCTTGGCTTAAATCCTGGCTCCGCCCCTAGGCGAGAGGAATATCTCCCCGGCCGCCGGTGCCGCGCCGGAGGGCCTCAGCATCGTGACGGCGGGGGGACCGCTTGGTGCCGTGGTGCCGGTCACCGTTGCCGACGCCTTGGGCGCGCTTTCGCAGGGGCACCGAGGAGCTGCGGCGCAAGGCATCCTGTCCGCGTCTGCTCCACGCACGTCCTCCCGCCCCGCCAGCGACCGGGACTCCCTCCCAGCTGTTCCTGGAGTTCGCGCCGGGCAGGTCGCTCGCCGACGAGGCGGGGACTAGTGGCGGGCAGCTCAACGAGTGCACAATCAGAGCGTAGGCACTGCGGTCGCTCGTGCACGGGGAATTTCAAGGCGCGGAGCGTCGTGCCCGGCGCCGACAGCCGCGCCAAGCAAGGCGGTGGCTACATCCGCCCTATCGCCGTAACGCCGGCTTCCATGGCGCCCGAGGCCACGCGCGGGGAGGAGAAGTGCCCCGCCGCCGAGAGGTACACCGTCGTCGAAATGGCCACGGGCCGTGCGCCCTGGACTACCGCCTCGCGGCCTGCGTGCTCGACGTAATGCCGCGCATGCCGTGGCGCGACGGGTCGCGGCTGCGGTCGCTGGGTTGGGCGCGCGGCCCGGTGCGGTGCCCGGGCCGATGCCACGGCGGCCGCCACGCCACGCGCCGCCAACGCTGACGGGTGGGGCCACCTGCCCTGCCGCGACGCGGGGCCCACCCGAACGGGGGAAATTTGAATCCCCTTCGCCAGTTCGCTACGTCTCGCACCCGTGCTCCTCGGCTCGCCCCCCTCCTCGTCTTCCCCGCTGCGCTCCGCCGCTCGCCGGGATGGCCGTTGCGGAGCTCGCCGCGATGGCCGATGCGGACCCCGCCGCCTCTGGGTGGAAGGTACGTACTCGTTCGCCTCCTTTCTGTTGGGGTCCATTTCGAGCGCGTGGGTTGGGAGGCCGCGGCGCGGCACGGCGCGGTGGTGGTCGCGAATGCCTGAGCTCCGGTGAAGCGGGACGCGCGGCGGGTCGGCGCGGGGCCGCGCGGTGGGTTTGGCTAGCATGCTTGTCCGGTGGCTGAGTTGAGGAGCAGCGAATTTTGGCGCGCGGGTTCGGGGGTGGGGGATCATGGCTGGGGTTGTGATCCTCGTACGCGGCGACCATGTTTCGTGCTCTCACAGCACCACGCGGCCGCACGACGCGCGCACGGGGAACGCGCCGCGGGCGCGAGCACCGAGTCGGCTCGGCGTTTTTT
>CM014277.1:14952659-14966308 GCA_004135705.1 Alloteropsis semialata
TGGCCACCCAAGGTTTTTTTTTTTTTGAGATCCACCCAAGGTTTATTTGGTTCTGTCCGAGCGAACCACAGCTACTTTAAGCGCAATGCCCTGCTGAACAATTCCAGATTTAGAATTCCGAGACCTCCATTTTCTTTAGTTGCAGTTGCTTTCTCCCATTTAACTAGGCAGTGCTCCCATTAGCATTTTTTTATCCTTTCTAAACGAATTCTACCCAACACACTCTAGAAGAAGGAATTGATACTATAGGATAAACAAAGGATCATTAGCAGAACCCACAAATTATCAAGTGCCCTCCATTTGTGTGTGTTCATACGTATATATGCAGAAAAACATCATGACAACTGTTCATACGCGTGTTTCACTTCCAAGGCATTCGTCTATATATGTTTCACTTTGATACACACGTGAAATGTGTTCAATATGACCAATGCTGAGATTCTGAAGCTCTCTACTTTAATTCTTGCTCCCCTATTGCTCAATATGAAAAATGTTAAGTTGGGATACACTCATCCAACAACGCGCTTGCAAGACACAAGCAAAATGAAACAAGGACAACAGCAATGGTCAAAAGTGTAAAGAACATGCCGACTATTATGTTGTGGCCATGATGGATAAAAGTTCTTGTAAAATCGATCATATACACCCACAGTACTATCAACAGTCCCTGCCAACAGATAATAATAAAGACTAGGTTAGCAATTTTTGCTGTATATATATAAATTGGTAGTAAAGGACTAATTCATAATAAGTAACGGCAATTAGAAAGGGGAATCACATGCCAAATTCATCCAATCTAGAGAAGCTGCAGAACACAGGGCATGCCAATAAGCCAAATGGATGGCAAATTCAATCCAATGTTGAATTGAATGATGCAAGAGCAAAGATTACTGCAAAGATCTTAATCCTAGGCTGTTCAGAACTTACCATCCAGACAGATCTTGAACACACATTATAGGTGTCCACTATATATGAGGATTTTCTACAGTAGTGACAATTTTTCCCTTCAAAAAAAATTAAATTGTAGCGAGAGAAGATAAATGTAAGAAGCACTAGGATATACATAACACATGGGCACATACTATATCCAGAGATTTTATTTTTTAAACATAACATAAAGATTTATTTTCCTTGTTTTTAGAAGAATCAGTGAATCACACATATAAACATATATACCCCAGCCGGAAAATTATTTATATCAAAATAGTGCTACAAGGTGCAAAATTTTCAGCCGACTGAAAATTAGGGGTGGAAAAAACAGTACCGAACAATGCACTTGGAGGACCTAGCAGCAGATTGGAGGACCCTAGCAGCGGCCCTGTCCAACATAGAGTGCACCAGCGTCTCCCTCTCGGCATCCGTCAGGTCGTGAGGCCCGGCGGCGATGGTCTCCGCCTGGGAGTGGCAGGCGCAGCCGCACCCGTCGTCGCACCATCTCATCGTCGACGAGATCCGTTCCAGAGACGATCGAGCATTGCCGCGTTATGCATCTATACACGTAATTCGTAGAAAATTCTGTGCATACTGAACCAGTGTCACAAAGTTCCCGGTACGACCGGGTCGAGGAACGGATACACGGTACATAGGTCGACATATTTTAAGTTCCCGATACAAAGGGGTATACTTCTTTGGAACGATGGTTCGATACTTCGTGACTTGAACCAACTATGTCTCGGGACTAGGGCTAGGCATAATTACCCAAGAACCAAAAACCGAACCGAAGTAACCGATAACCGAACCAAAATAATCGAAACTGAAAAATTCGGTTACCAGTTCGGTTCTAGTTTTCTACTAACCCAAATTAGTCCGGTTAGTTCGGTTCCTAGGCTCGGTTAACCGAACTAACCGAAACCGAAATTACTCGGTTCCTAGTTTTGTCAGGAACTGATCGGTTCTTGTTTTCTGAGAACCGAATTTTATAAAAAAACTGAAGAACCGATCGGTTCGGTTCGGTTTAACCGAATGCCCAGCCCTACTCGGTACGATAGTCTACAAAAATACGATATTGGGCTCTCATATAAGTAAAAAAATAGAGAGAGAAAACAAGAAAGCAGAAATAAAAATAAATTTGTTATTGACATATTATTTACATGACCATCTAGTCTAATATTATATGCTCATTAATGCTAATATGTGAAAAAAGTAGTTGAGTACCACAACTAATGTAACAAAAAGAGAACGATGTACCCTTTACGAATCATGGCTACGTACCACTTTGAACCCGTACCTCGCCCGGTACGAAAGTTCCTGGTTCATGAAACGATGGATCGTATCTGAAACCATGTTACTTAGTCCCGAACTCTCTCTGAGTCTCCCTCCCTATATCAAAAGTCGCTGCCTCGCTGGGGACTCGGAGACAGAGAAATTCGCAAAAGAAAAAGAAACGAAAAAGAAGAGATACATACGAAAAGGGGTGATTTCTGGCCCACATTGTATCGTGATCGGCTATGCTGCTCTATATGGGCTGCGGCTTGGCCCAAGAACTGATCCGAGTTGTCGAAAGTTGTGGCTGGCATTGCTCACGCACGCGTGTGTGTGGTTTTGGTTTGTATTCGGGATGGACCGATGGACGGTTAATGGGCCAGATTTTAATGGGCCCCTCGCCCGCATCACCGTCGACCACAACGCCCAAATCCAGAGCGCAGCCACCTCTCACGGCCGGAGCCGGAGCCGGACCCTCTCGTCCTCCGCCGCCGCCGCCGCCTCTCGGGAACAAAAGGCGGAAACGCTGCCGGGAACGGGCCCCCGTACAACAACGCACGACTGAATGACATGTGGGCTGCAGATCCATCGCGGCCCACCTGTCAGGGCCTCGCCGGGCCTCGACGGCAACGCACACGCCTCGCCACCGGAGTCTGGAGAGGGAGCCCAGCGCTGACAGCTGGGGCCACCTGGCCACTGCGGCGCGGGGCCCGCCCAACCGCTGCGGAATTTGAAGTCGGCCGCTGCTGCCTCGCGCCCCTCCCAAAGCAGGGGAGCCCTTTCATTCCCCGCCTCCCACGCTCGTCGGCGGCGAGACTGCGACTGCGACCACCTCCTCCTCTCGGGTTCCTCCGTCCGCGCGCTCCGACCTCCGATGGCTCCCCCGGGCCCCGACGGGACTCCGCCTGGCTTGCTCAGCCGCTCCTTCGCCTGGTGGGAGGTATGATGAATCGCTCGCCTTCGCCTCCTTCGCTTCGTCTCAATTTCGAGCGCGCGGGTGGGGCACGCCGCGTCGGGGCGCGGCGCGGTCGCCGTGGTGATGGGGCTCCGATGAAGCGGGGAGGTTGCGATTGCATGCGAGGTTGGTGGCGGGGGATCGGAGTCCAGGAGCACGGGGATTATATGGCTAGGCGCGCCGGGTTGGGGGAGTTCGGTGCTCACATTTGGGGGGCGGCGCGAGCCCGGAGGGTGATCATCGGCGGCGAGGGTTCGGCCGAGTCGTGGAGGCCGGGACCGCGCCCTTCGGGGTCCTCGAGTTGCCGCTGGACGCGGCCGCGGCCGTGTTCCATGCTCTCGCTGCCGTACGAGGCAATGGCACTGGGATGTGCGGGTGTGATCGCCGTTCGCGGACGGTGAGTTGGTGCGGCGTCGCGTCGCGCGGCGTAGCGCACCGGTAAGGCTTTGGGTTCACTTCAGCGTAGTGAGGAAGGGGCGATGAGTTGTGGCCTTGTGGGGTGGCGGAAGCGCGCGGCGTAGGAGGAGGTGGGTTACTGGAATTGGGGCGTTCCATGGGCCATTTGGCTGAAGCGAGTCCGTGAGACTGTGACCCTGAGTACAAGAGCAGAGGGCATCCACCATTTTGACCGAAAGTCCGAAACCAATCTTATCATCCTCCTTCCCGCTACTGTTCATCTTCCTTCTCCCTCTTGTATCTCTAGACTCTAGCTTCTCTCTACAGAAGCTTCCAGAAACTCTCTCTCTCTCTCTCTCTCTCTCTCTCTCTCTCTCTCTCTCTCTCTCTCTCTTCTATACTCTATTCAATCCGTAACTCTGCTGCTGAGTCCTGAATCTCACGGTTGTGCTGGTACACCAGTCACCAGTATACCATTGTGGTTTGGGTTGTTATTGTTAACAGTTTGGCACTAGTGCTGTTGGAATATATGAAATTTTTGGCATGAAGGTTTAGCGAGAGACATGCAGGAACAGTCAGTTTGATCTAAGGCTGGGGGCGCTGCACAGATGGTGACTACAAGAGAAGTGCCTGCAACCTGTTCAATGAATTGTCACATGTAAATTGTAGGACTGGAGCTCACCTAACTGCAAATCTTGACAAGTTTTTGATTTATTTGGGGTGGTGGAGTTGTATGTGCCAAGGATTGGAATACCTAGAGGCGGTCGCATTTCAATCAATAGAATGGCTGTGGTTGTGGTCTAGTGGACTTGCTCGGATTAAGGGGGTTTTATAGTGCTCTAGGGCTCTCCTCACTTAGAAATTGGCATTAATTGCTTGGAGATAGTAATTGTTAATGTCACAGGAGCTTAATGGCATGATGAAACTGTTAGTTTGGTATCTAGGCTTGGCTAACCAAAAGGAAGTTGCTACTGCAATAGTACTGGTACCTACATAAAGAAGATGTGAGAAAAAGGTTCAATGCAAGAAACATATGTTCCAGGTATCAAATGAGTTCAAGGTCCTACTACTAGTACATCCCAGCCTCCCAGAACCAGGGGCGTGAGGATGCTGTTATCTGGATGGACTTCCCTCACAGAAAAGCTCCATTGTCAGAAGAAATATTCAATTGCCTTCTCTATTTGTTCTCGACTCAGCTGCTCCCATTTTAAGAATATTGACCGCTGTATTGATCTTCTCATGAGATATAACCGGTTGGCTGTTTGTAGCATTAGAATCAATTTGAGTGAGCAAAATAGTGTCATTGGGACCCTGGCTGTTCAAAGTGTCTCCATTGTCCTCGTAAATAGAAGGAAAAAAAAGTGTCTCCATTTTTTTTTTGCGAAAGACCAGTACAGACGCAGACACTCACACGCATGCACACTGGCTTGGGGACAAGCGGAGACTCATGAAAGGGGGGCATGTTAGGAACAATGTGTACTGTGTGAGTGGGCATGGCTGAATGGAGTCCATGACTGAGTAGGAACAGCAGCAGAGCAGAAGGCATTGAACATTCTAAACCGAATTAACTTCTGTTGGCTACTTTTAAGCTTACTCCTGTAGACTACTCCCTCTTATGCTCTAGCTTCTGTCTCTCTGTCTCTTTCTCTAGAAGCTTCCTAAACATCTCCCTTCTATACTCTGTTCAATCCCTAATTGAACTCTGTGCTACTGAATTATTGTTTCCCTTCTCATTGGCTTTGCTTCCGAATTCTGCTATTTCTAAACTCGGTACAGCTGAATCCTCTCCCTCACCCCACTTTTTTTGATTGGCTGTGCCGCTGAATCCTGTTATCTCTCAGTCATGCTACTGAAAATACATCAGCTTATATCATTATGGTTTGGGTTGTTGACATTATGGCAAGTGATTGCGGTGGTGGGAGGCGATCTGTTGGCTGGTTTATCTGTGCTGATCACTTGATCAGGGAATTGCATTGCATAGGTCAGCGTGCATGCTGTTGAGGAAATTTGTATGCCATTGAATCAACAAGCAGGCATCCAGTCCAATTGAATCCATGTGTACCCAGAAGTAATCAGAATTTTGTACGCAGAGACTGACATCCCCTTTACTATTTTTTTTCCAAATTTTTTTGCAGAAAACATTTCCCACATTCAGCATCAAGGTGCAAGATAGCATCAAGTACCTCATCAGCAAGGAGTATGAGAGTGCAGATGGCAACACTCCGAAACAGCGGAAAGCAAGCAGGAGTATCAGGATCAAGGGTTTTCTGAGCTTTTCTTCATTGGGATTTGGAGCTATGTGCTGGGGAGGAGCAACCAAAGTCCTGGAGCACGTGAAGCACAAGCACCCAGAGCAGGCATCATACTGCGTGATGTATCTTACGTTCGCATTCCTGTGCCAAATGATTGGTTTGATATCTGCAACGTTTCCCTCTTCCTCTCCTTGGGCATTTTTCTTTGCTGGCCTTGGTGCATGGCAGTCCGCGATATTTGGGCTAGCCATTTTTCATCTGAATGTCATGGAGTACCACGAGGAGTTGAAGCATGCGGAGATCTCGATGATCGCCTCTTCTCTGGCTGTGACCTTTTACTGGTCAGTGGGACCCCAGGACCCCATGGTAAGTTTTTACTGAGCAGTTCACTAATATGTTGCATACTAGATAGCTCAGTAGTACTAACAAATTGTGATGCATTTGTGTGTAGTTCCTACACTTTCTAGGGAAACTACTGATTGGAAGTGTTTACACTCTGTGGATCGTCATTGTTTGGGTGAGTTTGTATTACTGTTTTTGATGAAATCTAGAAACTGCTTTTTAATGCGTTATTTTGGGTTTGTACAGTTCTTGAGAACTACTCCTAACTAGTACTCCGACACATTTAATCTTACGTTCGCATTTGTGTACAGTTCTTGGAGTATGATTTACTTTGCTTGCAGGCCTCATTGCTTATTGCCAAGGCTGTGTATTTCATTGTTTGCATCCCATTTTCTGCGATCAGGTTTGTTATATTCTCAAATTGATGCATGTGTTTACCTTTTTGACTTCAAATTCTTATCATGTCCTTTCCTTCATTTGTGTTACTAGATTTTTGTGGGGCTCTGGAGGCAACATGAACTGGTTCGCCACAGGCTCTGGTAACCAGGGGTAAGCCTGACACGATGTCAAGTTTAACTGTCTTTTCACCTGTGGGCGTTGGCATAATATGACATTTTTCGTTGTTCCAGAACTCTTCCTCGTCGCCGGCATCAATCATAAGTGCTGCGAGTAGATGCCCTGTCTGGAAGTCTTCTACACCTCTGTCGAGCGACGGCTGGACGCATGGATTTCCCACTGAATTCAGTACAATGCCAGAAATCAATCTGTCCTGTATGTCCATTGCTTTTTCCGGCCATCACGTCTTGAACTCCGGTGACGACTGAGGTCTGATCTTGTTAACTGGAGCCTAGTGATTTTTGTCTGATGCTTCTTGTAAAGCTTGGCTTGTGCACGTTCGTCCATCCATGAATGTATAAGCTTGACTTGTTGCTCGTCATCTCGTTCATCCATGACTGTACGACAGTACGAGCTTACTGATTGTAAAGCTTGATCTGGTTGCTCCACCGCCGCCGGATGCGTGAGCTCTGGCGAGAAGCCGCCGTCAGCCACTCACCGATCTTCTCTGTACCAGCCATGGTCCACGAGGTCCAAGTTGGTTGGTTCACGGTAGACCATTACACAAGTCCACTGGTTAACGGTACCAATAGTAGACGATCATCCTGCTGCCTTGTTCAGTTATTCTCTCCACTTTCATTCTCTTTCCATCTTCTTCCATCGTTCCATCTTTCCATCTTCTTCCATCGTTCCACCAGCAAAGATAACAATTGCCTAAAGCCCAACCGAACTTCGCGACACACATTTATAGCAGAAATATTTGCTCGTGGAGGAAAATGTAACTAAGGGATTACCTTCCCTGGATGCAAGACATGATTTTTGCCCATGAACAGAGGCATCATCCTCATACCCAACGACGGAGGACCATCACAACAACATCGATTTAAATAAAGTTCCACATTACAACACTAAATAAATGTACTAGGAACCATCTCAAAGCACAATCCTCATAGATAGATAGTTCCCGCGGCATTGCAGGGTTGTACATAATCCAAGTAAAAAGGCATGACAAAAAGAAACAAACATTGAGGCTACACTCTGTTTCTTTGTGAGACATGTAAAATGTGTTCAATGAGCACAATAGTGAAAGTTTGGAAGTTGTTTAATGAATGCTTACTCCCCTTAGCTCAATATCAAGCTGTGTCGGAGTCGAGATGCACACATCCAACAAGTCACTAGTAAAGCAAATGCAAAATGATATGAAACAAGCGACAAAGATCAGATGTGAAAAAACTATGGCAAGTAGCATGCTGTAGCCTTGTATCCACGTTCTTCTCATAAAATCGATCATATAAACCCATAGTACTATCAATAATCCCTGTAAAGAAGCAAAAAAAAAAAGGGTGAAATTAGTATATTTCTGTAAATAAGTGAACGAGTAGAAGAGGCCCGAAAGTATATAGGTAAAGGACTGTCATCAGGAACATAATAGTAAACGATAAATGTAAATGGCCCAAGGAATTATAGAACGCCACATCGACTTGATGGCATGCTTGAAATCTTAACGAACTATAGAACATAATAATTTGGTCAAAGATATTGTTTTTTTTGGCACTTTGATATCACAAAACCCTGATCTCCCCATGATTTTCTGGAAGTTGAGGACGAGGTTTGGTGAATGCTGGCCAAATTTCTGGCTAGAAATTACAAAAACAAATCCTGCAGCTCATGCTCTATATATAATACACTGTTAATAGAATGGATGAAAATTATATATCAAGTTGAGGACTTATATAAGCATGTTAAGTTGGGATGAACACGTCGATAGGAACAAAACGTGCTTACCCTGACCAGGCACTTAAACACCCTAGCAGCGGCCCTGTTGAACACAGCCTGCAGTAGCATCTCCTTCTCTGCAGCGTTCGTCGGCCAGTGAGACTTGGCCATCATCCCGACAGCCTCGACGTGGCCTCCCCCCACCTCGACGTCGAGCGGCGGCGCCTCTTTATCCGTGGACGCCTCGCCACCGGCGTGGCAAACGCTGCAGCTGCTCGTCGGCGCGCGCCGGAGAGGGCAAGGATTGCCACGTTGCATCCCTAATTCGTCAAGCAACAACCGTGGAATAGTTTTTCCCCTTGGCCCCTTCATATGGAGGGCCTGAGTGGGCCTGTACAAGACCTAAAGCAGACATGAGTGGGCCTGTCCGGGCCAAACATTTGTGGCGGTGATTGGGCTCTCAATGGCCGAAAAAAATGTAGCCCAGATACACGTTTGGATACAGTCCCTTTTTCGTTTGCGGTGCTACATGCCTTACTACAATAGCAAAATTATCCAACGTGCACCATAGCTTTGTACCACACCTTGTTGATGCACCAATGGCAGAGGCCTATGCGTTGAAAGAGGGATTGATGCTAGCCCAACATATCGGGTGCAACCGATTAATCATCCAATCGGACTGCATGGAAGTAGTTCAAATTATGAAGGATGGAGGGTTCTCGGCAAATTCGGCAGCTGCTATATACGATGATTGCAATATTATATGGAGTGGTTTTCAAGATATATCTATCGAACATTGCAGTAGGGAGGCGAATCAGGTAGCTCACAATCTAGCTATAAGAGCTCGGCAGCATAAGCAAAATTGTTTTTGGGACGATGAGCCCCCTAGCTTTATTTTACCTTCGTTGGTAAACGATGTAACTGCTTTAATTGAATAAAGTCTACCGTATTGCTTCAAAAAAAAAAGGAGAGAGATGGCCGCCTCGCCTTTCTACTTGTAAGAGGCAGCATCGGCTAGTGTTTCTAGGTTGTGTATGATATTGCACAGACAGTTTGCATACAGCAAAACAGAGTTGTTGTGTGTGATATTGTGATTCAAATAGACAACGAAAGTCTAATCTATCGTAGAGCCTTTATGGGCCCCGTAATTAGTAGCTATAAGCATAGAACAAAAAACCAAACCGGTTCACCGGTTGGACCGAAAAAACCGTGAACCGGTGACCTGACTGGTTTGGTTCAAGCAAAAGACCAGTTATGCAATTGAACCGGTGTGAACCGGTTGAACCGCCGGTTTTTGTATTGAACCAGCGAACCAATGAACCAGTGAACCAGTCATTAGTTTGATTTTTAGGTGTTAATTGAAACTTAGGACCATAAATTATTGTGATATTGCTATGTTTTTCCATCTATTATGTCATAATTGATGTGTTTACGAATAAATTATTGCGAAAGATGCATATTTTTCATACAAGTTATAAAAAATTAATATTATATTGCTAATTATTAAACCACTGGTTCGACCAGTGAACCATTGAACCAGTAACCTGACGGGTTCGATCTCCGGTCCGGCTTTTTGTTCTATGGCTATAAGCTATGGTACCAAATCCATTAGTCACTTTTGATTTAGGGCAATTCCGGGCAATTCCATAACTGTCTGTGTTTTCATCTCTAAATGTACTTTTGCCCCTTTTTTTGAATTTCCATGTGTTGCACTTGTGTTTTTGAACTTGAATTCTTCGATTGCCCCTGTTCTATGAGGGAAACTTAACAACGTTAGAACATGTTTGACAGAGCTCTAGCTCCCAAATCTGTACAGAATCTTGTGTTTATTTAATAAAATAAAATATTTTAAATTCTAATTTAATATAAAAAGAGCAGTGTGACTCAACAAAAAGATCCTCGTTGAGCCAACAACTCTGCAAATTTCTAGAGTCAGATGTGACCAGTGTACCAAATGAGGCGTAAATATAGGCTAAAAGGACCTATATTCCCTTAACATGTATCCCCTCTATATCAAAATATTAGTCGCTATTGATGTTTTATCACAATTTTGACCATTCGCCTTATTTAAAATATTATGTGTATATCATTGCTTCATCGTCATATGTTTTATCCTTTTGCAAATTTGCACAAAAAATTTAAATAAGATGAAAGATTAAACATTTTTATAAAAGACAAGTATTTCGATACGGACATGACGATAGTATCATACAAAGCTATGACGAAAATTTAGTTTATTTTTTAATCCAACCAAGTTGGTTGGCTGGTTGCGAAGGAAAAAACAGTTAATGTCCATTCACACTAGCAATTCCACGTGTTAAGCTTGGTATCTGACATTTCGCAAAAAAAAAAAAGCTTGGTATCTGACAGGCGTTCAAAAGAGCTTCATAAAATTAGTTTGAAACCGTGTCAAAATGCGCAAAAATATGATATCCTCACGGTGCCACTGCCACACCAAGCTCTCGATGCTAAACCCCGCGGGTTCCAGGCGATTTGTCAGTTTCACCCCCGGAGAAAAAAACTGAAAAATCCGTTCCCCTCCACTTCCCGCCTCCCAGCCTCCCACCTCGCCGTCGGCGGCGCGTCCACCCCCGCCACTCGCCGATGACGCCGTCCTACAGCTCCGGCCTAGCAGGGCCCTCCGGGGGGCGGCGGGCGGCGACCTTCGCCGGCGCGAGCGTGTTCCTCTCGCGGAGCCTGGTGGCCCCCGAGGTGTTCGACGCCGTGCACGACGCGCTGCGCCTCAACGGCGCCGAGGTCCTCCTCTGCGCCGACCCGAGCCGCACGGGGCCCCTCGACTTCCACGTCATCTCATCCTCCTCCCACGTACGCACGCCTGCGCCTTGCTTACTCCCCCCGCCTCCGCTTCCCCGGCGCGAATCAGACCGCCGCTCCGGCTTCCCCGATCCCTAATAATGCCTGGTTCCCGTTTTGGTGTGAATTTTTGTAGGAGAGGTTCGCCGATCTGAGGTCCAAAGGCTGCAATTTACTAGGTGAGGTGTTCAAAAACCCGCGCAGTTCTGGAATCAGGGACCTAATTTTATAGGGCAGTTTAATAGCTAACGTGATTAGTCCTGATGCCAGTTAAGTTAGGCTCAACTGTTTAAAATGCCTTGATGATTGGAAGTTCCAGTAAGTTTGTGCATCTGCGATCCATAACTGCAGCTGTTAGAGTTGGATTGGTTAGGTGCACAGTTACTCTGAAATTTGGTACTTTGTTTTCAGTACTTGCTGTATTTCACTAGAGTTAATGTGCCTTTTTTTTTTGTTCCAAACCACAGTGGGTACAATTTGAAAAGAATTTGAGTTGTGGGGACTGCTGGATTAATTTGATCAATAAGTTGTGCTGAATTTTGACCTGTAGAGCTAAATTTAAGAATGAGGATGGTAGTACATCCAGATAGGTGATGCCCTACATGACCCCACTGTAGCTGTTTATGCAAGCTGAGCTGAGACAAACCATATATCCCACATGAGCTTTCATCCAGATAGGTGATGCCCTACATGACCGTGTTTAAGTTTGTTAGGATAACAGGTGCAATAATGCTAGTAGTGGTCACACTTTGCAATCTGGAGGTTGGTAGTAAGTAGTAACTAACATATAAGGCCATAAAAATAGAGGGTGACGATCTCCAATCAAACATTTCGGGTGAAAAAATAACGAGGATGAAAGCTCATGTGGTATATATGGTTTGTCCCAGCATGTATGGTTATGCAAAGTTGGCTGTAATTCTATGTTTGCTTTGTGATTTGTTAAGAATACTTCATTTTCAGAATTAGGTATGCTGTGCGATATTGTGCTTTCTCTAAACTCCCAAGTTACAAATCTTGTTGATGGTTCTGTTTGGTTCCCTGGATAAAGTTAGTAGTTCATATAGGTGCAGATCAAAGGCCCCATTTTACTTTGGTGCTTAGTTTTCATTCTGTGGGGTTGAAACGTGTAGAAGCAGTTATTTATTAGAATGTCTGTGTAGTGGTGAATATTATACTGTCTCATGAGCCAACAAGGACCATGTTCTTGAAAATTTGTGGGTGCAATCTATCTAAAATTTTCTTCTCCAAACATTCCATGTGTAACTATGGACTATGGTAAAACATATGTCTATCCTTTTCATTTCCTTTTTTCTTGATGAAATGTCAAGTTTTCTTGTTATATGGAGCCCAAAATGTTAACTGTTGTTCAAACCACAACAGTCAATCTTCTAATAAGTTCAGCTGTTTTTTCTTGTTTAAAAGTTGACTTAAGACCATGCTTGTATTTCGACAGGACCTCAGTGCATTCTTTCCTGTGCTAAAGAACGTCGTTTTCTACCTAAACAGAGTTATACTTGTTGCCTTGCAATGGATGGGGTTAATATACTTTGTTCAGGCTTTGAAAAGGCTGAGAAGGTGCATTTATCAAAGCTTCTACTAACTTTACAGTTTCATTAGTAACTTTGTTAATTTATCTCAAGTTTGATTTGGTTCTTGCAGGCTAAGATTGAAGAATTAGTGACATCCATGGGAGGACTTTTACAAAGTAAAGCCTCCACGGATGTGAACTTTGTAATTGTGAAGGATGTCATGTCTGCTAAATACAAAGTAAGTTAATAAGTTATGCTAAAATCTTTTAACATGGTATGGAAACCTATGCAGATCTGTACTGCGGCTAATGTAGTACGAGAAGTACATGCTTAGTATTACAGGTTTCTATGTATCTTTTTTAGCATGAGAAGTAGTTCTTTTGTGATATTACTGCAGACAAACACTAAGGCATTGTATTACAATCTCTTTACTTTTATGTACATGCTGTGCATTGTTGTCAACAGTGACAAGTGCTAAATGCCTTGTTTTTGTTTTAATCTGGTGTATCATTCCCTGTTTATCTTTGTTAGTATCTTCACAGTTGTCCCAATGGCCTTCTAGAAAATGACTATGGCTTATCAAGCCAAGCTTTGGTGGTTAAGGTTATGTTTACTATTTCTGATTTCCTTTTTTAGTCATTTATGGTAAAGATTACCTTTTTTATACCGAAAGGAGATTAGCAGTTATCTTGTCATAAAAAATAGTAAATTATAAGCCACCAGCCCACTATCATAACTTATGGGGATTCCATGGTTTTGGTACGGATCGTTTTGAATCTATTTCTATCTCACCACAACCTAAAGGAAAACCTGTTTCTTGGTGGTTAGTATTTGTTCATTAAATCTGAATTGGGAACAATAGCTTGATTTTACTGTTAACGTTGGTAT
>CM014277.1:14966363-15062940 GCA_004135705.1 Alloteropsis semialata
GTACTTTGGGTGTGGACAAAGAGCTTTTGCTTTAGATAACTTGGAATGATCCGATACTTAAGTATTCTGATTGCTGTATAGTGAAAAAGAATAACTGCAGGCTACCTTTAGTGCTGTTCCGTCCTTTGAATGACAGAGGACATCAAAGCAAGAACTGCTTTGCAATGTCATGTTCTCTCAGCATTGGTACTGTTGTGCATTTGTGCTGTTGCCCTATGACTAATCGGGATGTGGCTGCTTCTTTGTGTTTGTAGTATGCTGTGAATAATATGAAGAAGCCTGTTGTCACCATGAACTGGTTAGAACAATGTTGGATTGAACATCGTGTCGTGCCTCATGAGCCCTACAGGATTCTTCCCTTTGCTGGGTTGAATATCTGCGTCACCAAACTGAATCCAGGTATGTGCAGTTGGACTTAATTCATCTTGGTGTTGGAAGTGAGTTCCACTTTTTCCTTCTTTCAACATGCATGCTTTTTTTTCTTGCATGTTTATTCAAAATCAAGGGCCTGTTTGGAAGAGGGAAATTACTAGGGTAGATTTTACTATTAGTTTACATTCAAACTAAATCACTATGATTTGGATCCCAATCTGCTCGTTTTGATCATTTGATGAATTGGCCTTATGGTTGTTAACTAAAGGGATGACATTGTGGAATAGTGTATGTCATTCTTTTATACAAGGTTATTACAAATCTCAGTAAGCTGGTAATTGCTGTCTATTACAGGGAACAGTGCTGTCTTTGTTGTATAGTGGTATCTTGAATTGCAGTTGACAAAACCTGCTAGTCTCTTGAGCCTTCTTTGTTGTAAATTGATATTCTTTTTAAGGATTAGGTCCAGTTTATCCTCTCATGACCAAACTCAACCTTCAACTTCAAAACCAGGTATAGGACATTTTGTTAACTCTCAAAAAGTCAAAACTATGCAAATAACCCGCCCTTTCATGTTCTGTATTATAAGCAAGCCGTGTTGAATGCCCAGTTCTGAAGTTGAGAGCTGATTTCTGCATCTAGGTTAGTGTCGATGATGGTAAACTGGATTTAACCATGTTGAATGCTCAGTTCTGAAGTTGAGAGCTGATTTTTCATCTAGATTAGAGTTGATGATGGTAAACTGGATTTACTCGATCGCTTAAATTTCTACATACATCAGTAATCAGTTGAGAATAGGATTTCTTGATTTCCACTTTGAGATTGGAACTAGACCACGCAGTGTTTGTGCTCAGATTTTTACAGATTTGTAGCTGGGGTTTGCTTCAAAGCTTTGTCTCTTAAAAAATTTAATCCTTACTATAAAATAACATAAAATTATATATTACATGAAATATGATGTTGATAGATTCAATGTCAAATTTTTCTATATTCCATTTATTATAACATATTCTCTTGTCAAACATGTGCATCGAAAACATATAGATGTCCTAAAGATAAGTAAATCTGACCAGTGGGAATAGTAATTAGTCCAAGTGCATGTTAATGAACTGCGCCCTATAGACACAAATAGCTCCCAATCTCATTAAGAGCTACTATTACAAAAGCTACATCTATCAATACATGCTTTATTCTATCGAATGATCATCCTTTGTCAGTGATGTTTTTTTTTGTTTGATCAGTTGAACGGAAGGAATTGGAGAAATTAATAGTGCAGAATGGTGGCAAGTTTTCAGCCTGTCTTACGCGGAAGTGCACCCATTTAGTTGCAAATATATCCTTTGATGCTTTGTACATTTGATGTTTTCTGTATGAATTAGTTGCATGTGCACTGTCCATTTTGTTTCCCACACCACAGCCGTTTAAAAGGAAATGAAATGTTGAGGAATGAAAATATGAGTTGACAAAGTTAAGTTGAAACTGACGAGTGATCGATGCGCATCACAGCTGTGAATTCCTGAAAGCCATGTGTCCATTTGTCATTATGACTAAACAAGATATAACACTGAAAATACCATTAGGAGTGCAGACTTTGCTTAATGTTTGCTCTAGTTTTAGTGAAAAATGCATCTTGGCATTTATTAAATATTACTGATTTCCAGCACAGCTAGGTACACTTTGATCACTATGGGCATCTTGTTATTTGTCATGATAATCTTAAGGAAACTTTTCTTAACAAGTTATTTACAAACCTGGAGGTGACAAATATGTCGTGGCCCAAAGGTGGGGTAATATCCATATTGTAAATCCGAAATGGGTTGAACAATCCGTTGCTCGAAGAGGTACTAACATACTTGGGGGCTATTTTGCTTGTGCAATTTGCTTATTTCTCATGTATATTGTTACCAATTGTCCTGCTTTTAGTCTAACATTTTGAACTTTTTTCTTTATTGGAATGAAGCTTGCCTAGATGAAAATAGTTACCTTGTTTGTCAGAGTTTGTCTGCTTCGAGTGGTTTAAAAACTTCATCCAAGGAGCAACACAACCCAGAGATCAGCAGTGCAAGTGCAAGTTATCAACCTGTTCCAACAACATCAGTTGATGATTCAGTATCAACGTCACAATATGTGCCTGCTTCATTTTGTGATGCTTCAAAGATCAGCAACACTGATATTGTTGGTGCACGTGGTGTTCAAGAGGCAAATGCGATGCAGGTCGATAGTCATGTCGCTGAGGACTCAGAGGTGGAAAATGATGACCTGTATTTATCAAATTGCAGAATTTCTCTGGTGGGCTTTGAAGAGAAAGAGTTGTTAAGGCTACTCATGATGGTTCGCAGCGGTGGTGGATCCCGGCATATTTTGTTAAATGAGAAGCTTACTCATATTATTCTTGGTGCGCCTTCAGAAGAGTAAGTTCATGCAACTGTTTCTTTGCATATCCTAGTACTTTTGTGAACTAGTTGCAGTTGCAGCTTACGGAGCCTTTCTGTCTTGACAGCGAAAAAAAGGAGGTAAGACGTCTGGCTGCATGGGGTGTAATAAATGTTGTGAAAGTAGCGTGGTTAGAAGACTGCACTAGAGAAAAAAAGGAAGTAAAAGTATCCCCAACTCATGTGGCTACTGAGCTACTCTTGAAAGGTAAAAAGTTAAAAACATATATTGGAAGCGCCAGATTTAGTTGTATTTTACATCATTGAAGTGGGCCGTGTTAAAAACTTTAAAGCATATATTGTCCTTACTTGATTTCACATCGATTGTTTTCTACCTTTTATGAATGTAGATTTTTCACATGTGACTATGGAAAAATCTGCTGATACACGTGAAACGAAGGTAGCCAAGAGCTCACGTGGGATTTTTCAAGTCCCAACTGTTAATGACTCACATGAAAAACAACGTGAGAAAAATATATCATCTGAAAGAAAACCAGCAAGAAGCAAACATGAAACCGGCATGATCAAAACCCGGTTAGCAACCATGTCCGCAAATTCAAGCCAACATAATGGAGTGGTCAATATTAGCGAGTACCATCCCAAATCTCAAGGAACATCTGCAGTGAATTCAGGAAGCAGCAGCTCAAACGTTTTCAAAGGGAGAACATTTGGTTTCTCAGATTCGTTTTCTCATGACAAGGTATACTGCTTTGCTAATATATCCATCTACTTCCTGTATTGACATCATTTCCTTATTTGTGGCACCTCTCTTTTCCTCTGAAGATGATTCTTGGTTCAACCATGACTGGGGTGCTAGGTCAACAGTAAATTGTGCTGTCAAAACTTCTAAATATTCTTTGTTGACTGATCAACTTGTTGAGAAATTACTGAACACTAAATTTACTGGACATAGTAGCCCAGAGCTGAACAATGTTGTAACTATAATCATCTAGATAGTGCCTATTTGTCTTTTAATTATGCACAAATGTTTAGCTTCCACTTGCTTTCTTTTCTTTCGATGAAGTGACTCTGTTCATCTGAATCAGAGACCTGAGGTTGTTGATTGGATTAGAAAAGGAGGAGGCATTGTGGTGGATGATATACAATCTACAATTGTAGACTATACAATTGAGTGCCATGGACGAAATAGCATGCCTTGTGACTTCCCTCATTCAACAGTTGTTTCAACTCAATGGATACACTCGTGTTTGGAGGTATGCTTCTGTGATTTTGGTCTCTTATCTCCATTTATGCTTTTAAAGTGCAGGCTATCTTCCAGTTCTTACATTTAAAATTTTGTAAAGGAGGGTTGCTTGCAAGATATTGGAAGCCATCCTATCTTCTCTCCTTTGCGTTGTCGCATTCCGTTCCCAGGATTTAAAAAGTTCCGGTTCTGTATTACTCAATATGGAGAGAAAGAAAGATTTCTGCTGAAGAACTTGTGCTTCGCTTTAGGCGCCAAGTTTACAGAAAAAGCATTCAAGGGAGTGACCCATCTTATCTGCAAATTTGCAACTGGTGATAAGTATGAGGTTTACTCCAAAAGAGGAACTCCAACTATTACTGCAGAGTGGCTATTGGAGTGTGTAAAACAGGTATTCATATTCAATATATGGCTTTGATCATATCCACATCTTTCCATTCAGTTATTGTTCTGTTGAAGATAACTTGTGAGCACGGGATGCTTATTGCTTAACAAGATGGTGAATTGTCATTGCAGGATGCAATTGTCCCTTTTGATCACTTTCAGCCGAAACCACTTACTTCTCAGGACAAAGAGGCTGATCTGTGCACTGTCAGTCAGTATTCCACTGAGGCAACTAGAGTTAACTGCTCTGAGCTGCTTAGTGGATATCAAGTAACAACAAGCAATCCAACACACAAGTCTGGTAATCGTCCGTTATACAAGTTGTGAGAAGAAATGTTTTCACCACAGACTCACTGTGTTTGCTTAGCAGGTGTTGCCTCAGCTAATGAAGAAACAATTGCTCCTGCTGCTAGTAAAATAACGCTGCAATCTGTTTCTGGCAAGGCTAATGATACATGTGGAAACATGGGAAGAACTGAGGAACACCTTGAAAGTGGTTCTGTTCCTGATGTTGCAGATGCCATAGAGGTCCTATCGTCCAAGGTAATGCTAATGCAATTCATACACTTAACCGTTACAGGGACATCTTTATGGGACATTATCTAAATATGTCAACTCCCCCCCTTTTTTTTTCTTCCAATTTACAGATTCAAGATGTGCAATCTCCTAGGAGTGTATCCTATTCTTCTGGTGATAAATCCCTGTATTGATTTCTTACTCCGTACTTTAGAAATGTACTAGTATTGTATCCTTAACTGATGCAGATATTTGAACCTGACAATTCTGCTGTTGTTCAAGATCAGAAAGATACACACTCCTTTGGCATTTCAAGAAGCTGGTTGAATATGTAAGTTGTACATTATGCATTTCAAGGAGCTATTCATGCACTGGTTCATGTTCAGTGCTCACTAAAACTTCCACTTGTACAATACATCTAATTAGAAGAACTTCCATCTAGCATGTTTACTTTAACACATCTAATTAGAAGAACATCATGTTTAACTCATCTAATTAGAAGAACTTCCATCTAGCTACTTTACTTGCACATAGGATTTCCCTTACTGGTGCTGCTGTTTGTGTATATTATAGGCAACAGAAGCCAGACAACATACCTGGCACCAAGGTTCAGAGCTTAAACTCCTCCCCTGCACCCTCCCCAGCTCCCACTACCTACTATCCTTTCAGTGAGACGCAGACAGAATCTCAGGTCAGTGTATCCTACAACTAACATGTCCTATAATTACCTAACAGCGACGGTCAACTCATGTAAGCTCCGGTTTTTGTGCAGGTTGTTGGATATGAGGAAGATCTGACAGGCAGACAAAAGATCATTGATAGGGTTCGCTCTCAAAGCATTAACATAACTCCATCGACCGAGATTCCTTGAGTTTGTCAGAAGATGAGAAGTACCCACATCTCGCTTGCGTTGCAACCAGATCTGCCCCTCAATTTGTGAGGGGGGAGGTCTTGTTTCGGCCCTGTTGGCATCAGCATAAGCAGCATGGATGTAGTTGTGAATATGGAGGCCTATTCTCAACATGAGGTTCTATGTGCAGCGTAAGTGAAGAAAAATTCTCATGGCATGACATTTGGCGAAGTGTGCTTGTACCATGATTTGGTATGAGTAAAGAGTAACTTACCCTTTGTAGATTGGACGTGGGACAGGGACTCTGAAATGTTTGCTGCGCTGTGATCCTGTATATTAACAAGCGAGGGACTCTGAAATGTTTGCTGCGCTGTGATCCTGTATATTAACAAGCGAGGGATGTAGCGAGGACCGGCAAAGCAGGCCCTAGTTGTTCAGTATTGTGGAGCATGTGAGAAAGCCCTACAAATGTAGCGTCTGATTTTAGATGCTTGTGTATGTAACCTTTTTTTTTGTAGACAATTGTTTTCAATTGGAAAAAGTCCAAATTACTCCCCTCAACTATGGCTTATGTCCACATTACCCCTTAAAGTATAAAACAGTTTACTTAACCCCCTGAGTTCTCAAAACCAGCTCGTTTTTCACCTTTAGCGCCTAACTAAAACTGGTTTTGGCGACGTGGACAGTGCGTTTGCTTGTTTGGATGACCCAGATAGCCACGTCATTAATCGTTGTCCACGTGTGCTCTGGTTACCTCCTCCCTCGGCCTCTCCGGCTCTCCCTGTCTGGCCGCCGCCTGCCACCACTACATCCTGCTCTCTATTCACCCATATTCAGGGGGTGTTTAGTTTATGAAATTTTGCAAAATGGGGATGCATTGGGCCGCGTGCACAGAGAGAAAAAGTGCATTGGGCCGCATGCATTATGTAAAATTTTGGAAAATGAGGGTGAACTAAACACCCCCCTCAGTCGCACCGCCACTTCCCTACTCTGCTCCGCAGCCGGAGAGGACGCTCGGCTCCTTCTCCCTGCTATCAAACATGAGCTCCAACCATCCACCAGGAGCAAAGCAACACCCAGCGATACTCCATCTCCCTCTTCCGATTCCCTCCCACGACCACGAGCAAGTAATCCATGGAGACCATGGACACCAGCACTTCTACTCCTCTCCAGTCTCCACCACACGGCTTCTCTCTGCTCTCCCTCGAAGCAATCTACAGCTGCAGCTCCAAGACAAGCCGGAGAGAGGGGGAGGGGGGG
This sequence comes from Alloteropsis semialata, assembly GCA_004135705.1. NCBI lineage: Eukaryota > Viridiplantae > Streptophyta > Magnoliopsida > Poales > Poaceae > Alloteropsis > Alloteropsis semialata. Next base: position 14,973,382 of record CM014277.1, read on the forward strand.
AGGGGGGGTCGGTGCGGGGTGGACCCACAGGAGCAAGAGAGAGACCCAGCAGCGTATGCAATCAATGATTGATAATGTGGTCACACCTGTCATCAAAACAAGCAAATCAGTTGTCCACGTGGACAAAACAAATTTGAGTTGGATGCCAAAGGTGAAAATTGAGCTGGTTTTAGAAACTCAAGGGGTTAAATAAACCATTTTATAGTTTAGGGGGTTATGTGGACTTCGTTCATACTTGAGGGAAGTAATTTGGACTTTTTCCTTTTCAATTTTCCTGTTTATTCTGGGCAGGTCAGTACGTAGGTGCTGTGATGGACTCTTACTGTGCTGTGATGGACTCTCTCTTTGAATCCTGGATTTCCTAGATCAGGGTCAATTGGTTCGTATATTTTTAAATTTGGGAGAACAGATTTTCCTCACAAATTAAATTCATATTTTCTTCATGCCAACAACAGCACGATTCCATGGTTGATAAGGGTACCTAGACACGATCACTTCATAATCCAGCGGCACATACGACACGCCACTATTGCTTGATCAGTCAGCACCTTACCTTCCCGTAGCTGCCATCCCCGATGTCGTTCGCCTCCGAGAAGTTGCCGGTGATCTTCATCAGCTCAACAACGAATGTGAACATGCGTGTCCTGTGTAGTTGGGGGACACTGCCGCTGGTGCTCTTCATTGCCCAGAAAACTGCAGGTGGCGTTGTGCATTGTGCTACAAAGCCTGGATCACCGATGACTATGCAGACTTGCAGAGCAGACAGCAGAGGGGTGGTGACAGAAAATAAGAGCGAGCTGGCTAAGTCTGTCCGATAGCCTCCTGCCTGCAATTGTCAGTCAGCTGTGTCAATTAAACTAGATATATCACTTTCTTTATATGAAGCTATTATTAACTTGATCAGCGATTATCTTGGCAAGTGAGCCTATTGTTGTAATTTGTAAACTTGTCTGGAAATCACTCAAACTGTCTGAAGTGCATGAAGGCGGAAGATAGTTTGTGGTAGCTGTCTGCTAATGCTCAGATTTTCAAGGCACCTGTATAAACTTAGTGGAACATCAGAAGGAAGTGCTGGATTCCGTGAAGATTAGGACAAAAAGGACAACGGTGCAAAGTACAGAGTTATGCCAAGGTGGTGAGTGAGGCCGGCACATCAGATGTGTAATTGAGGCCCTGTTTGTTTACCACCTAGATTATATAATCTAACTTATGAGTCAAGGACACTATGGTAAAAAACCATCATGGATCATCAAATAATCTCAAATAAGCTACCCATATGCAGCTTATTTGAGATTATTTGGTGACCTTTTACCATAGTGCCCTTGACTCATAAGCTAGATTATATAATTTAGGTGGTAAACAAACACCCCCTGAAGCTATTATTAATCATGTCCCTGTAAAAAGGTTGCAAAACTGCAAAAGATTCAGAAGGTGGATACTCAATGCCTTAATTTCAGAATGTAACAGTACAAAGTCGTACTTACACGAAGCTGAGTGAATTCATTCCTGTTAGATCTGGTAGTGGTGCAGTCAGCTGGTTGTTTGCTATTGCTAGATGCAAAAGGCAATTAGAGTGCCCATAAGCTTCAAAATGATTTAATTGATTCTGACCAAAGGAATATATATACACTCATATTTTTTTTCACCTCAACCATCAACCGTGATTATGTAGATGAAGTACTTACAGAACTTCTACTCCAGTGACAAGGCCTAAAGTAAGGGGAAAGGTGCCTGAGAAGTTGTCCAGAAGTCTGAAACTCTGAATACATGAAAGTTTGGAAAGAACATAACCATCATTTAGAGTCAAGTGCAAATTATTCAGGCTAGTCTTACAGATGTAGCAGATTCATATTTGAGTTGAAAATCTGGACTGGTATGGTGCTTGAGAGCTGATTTCCCCTAAATTGGTCATGTTTGTTTTCCACCTAGATTATATAATCTAGCTTATAAACCAATGACATTATGGTAAAAAGATACCATGGATCACCCAAGTAATCTGAAATAAGCTCCTTATGTGTTCTATGATGGTTTCTTACCATATTACCCTTAGTTTACAGGGAACATATCACTACGTGAAAACCTCAAATAGGTAACATAGGATTGGTAACGGACCTATGTGACCCGTTACCATAAATCTTATAGGTAACGGGCTTTATTGATGTCTGTTACCAATTAGGCCTCCCACAGTCCAACCTCGATAACAATAATGCCCGTTACCAATAACAACGTATTGGTAACGGGCGCCAACACAGCCCGCTACCAATGTCAATGTCAAGTAGTAAAGGACATTAACGACGCCCGTTACTTGATCCCGGACCCGAAAAAATTATATTATCAAAATCGATTAAGTTCGCTCGCGTCCGTTCACGGCCTCCCGGCCACCCTTATCCTCTCGCTCCCATCCCCGCCCGTCTCCCTCCTGCTCGCCCTCTCCCTCGCACCCGAAACCCTAGCCGCCGCCGCCGTCGCCGATAACTCCCCTTCCCTCCACTCCTCCACCAAATCCGGCCATGTCAGGCGTGCATCTGGTTGCGCCCTCCTCTTCGTTGCTCGACCCGGCGGTGAGCGTGAGCTGCGGGGAGTCGGCCCAGCCCCGCCTCTGCGGGTCACGGTCTCCGACACCCACGGCGGGCCTTCAGCTTGCCGCCGGCTGCTCGGGCCCCCACCCGAGGTCTAGCAGCGGAGAGCGACCCCCGGGGGCGCGCGTCGGCCCAGGATCCGGCGAGCGCCACTCGCGGGGGCATGCGGCAGGGAGCAGCACGCGGGGGCGCGCAGCGGCCTCGAATCCGGCGAGCACCACTCGCGCGCGATGCGTGGCCGGCCGGCAGCCATGCCACCCTCCGCGGGATCCAACACCATGGTAAGCTCCCTCGGCTCTCAACGATACCCTCGAGCAGTAATCGCATCCAGTCCCGTCAGATCCAAAGCGTTCTTCTTCCTTGTGTTGCAGGCGCTCTACCTCACTGCAGCCGCACGGTCTCCGGGTCCCCCGCCGCGTGCCTCCCCAGAGGTGGCTACCTGTACTCATGTTCATGGTATTTATTTTTGGAATTAGGACCATTTGTGCTGTGAGTCTCGGCTGCTTGATTTGCGTAGCACTGCAAGATGCTTTATTTGGATTTGGGAGGTCGTGGAGTTACAGTCTACTGCATTCTGCTGCTTTGCTGAAAACATCCTATCGGGATTTCATAATAATTTTCTCTGCACTGCTTGGTTGCTGATGAAAGATGTGCTTGGTTCTAGAATAATTTGTAGGTCAACTGTGGTTAGAGTTGTTTTGGCATTAACATTGGATGTCAGTTTAAACACTTGATTTGGGTCTAGACTCTAGAGACACTGATACTCCCTCAGAATTATACATGGTTACTTTTTAGCAGATCGATTTTAGTCTTGGTTTTTTCCCTAGAAAATCATTTTGGTTTCCAATCGACTCGGATAGATATGTAAGCTATAAAGAACTTTAACTCCCTGAGTTATTAGCGATGATAGTTCATGGTTATGAAATGATGTAGCCAATAGTATGGCTACAAAATCCTTAGCTAACAGTATGGCTTGCGCCTCAGGTACAGCTTTTAATCTCCTTTAAGAAAAAATTATCCTCACTTGTTGACTGGTTTAATATTTCGTTCCTAGAGGCTCAATGTTTTGTCGGAAACATACTATGCAATTATGAATCATACAATTTGTTGTATGCAGGATTACCATAGGTTTCATGTACCAGTGTCAGGAACTGTGGAGAAATTTGTGGAAATTCCTGGGTGCCTGTACACAGTATAGAGTACTTATATTTGCATGGTTTCATGTGTTGGAAGAGATCTGCCTGTGTTCTGTTCACTTTTTACCATTTCTCAGCATCTGACTGATGTAGGATCTTTTCATTTGATAGGTCAATCCCATCGCCGTTAATAGCAAGCCTTGCAATGTATTCACGGAAAATAAAAGAGTTATCTCAATAATATCAACTTCCGAGTTTGGAAAGGTTTGCATTTCTGTTCTTTTCCTTGTACATTACCAGGCATCGATCTGCCACTACAGCTACTATCAGAATGTTGGATTAATTTTACTCATTCAGTTATCAGCTGTGAAAAAAATAGCAGAAAAGGATGTTCATTGGCCGTATTACGTTATAGTTTGCGATATGTCTGTAGAATTGTTATCAGGATCTTTCTGTACATTTATGTTTGTAGCATCAAGAAAGTATATTGCTTGATTCACTTGTTCACCATAGCATTGAGATGACCTCAGAACAACTGTTTGTGACTCATCATGCAATGCTTATTTCGATGCCATGTTCACCATAATTCATGCTACATGGCACTAATTCATGCTGCTACATGGCACTAATTCATGCTGTGTTATGTTTTCAGGTTCAGTTTGGTTTTCTTTAGAGATGAAGGCATTGAGTGATGATTGTGAACGCTTCATAAGCTTCCCACCTGGACACCTGTACTCCAGCAAAACAGGTTGGCTTTTGCAGCTGATAGTCCCGTGCCATCCATAATACCAGAATACAGTTTTAGCCCTGAAGGAAAAAATCAATCTAAGCTACTATTTTCTTTTGTTTTGCCTTGCCTTTTGTTCTGATGTGTCCTGATGTAGTCACTGATGGTTCAGTGCCTTGCTTTCTGCATTAAAACTTTAGATAGGTGACATGTTCAAAGTCATGCTGGTTGGTTCTATTTTGTTCTGCTTACTAATATATTTTATCATTTGAAGTTTTGTTTCCACTAAGAACAAGCTAGATCATGGTTGCAGATCTGAACAATGATTAAATACCTCTTTGCCTTGCCTTTTGTTCTGATGTGTCCTGAGTAGTCACTTTGTCTTTGTCATATATGTACGGATTTTGGTAGACAGATTTTTGTGAATTAGCGTTTGATGCAAGATTTTGGTTGCAGGATGTATTTGATTGCTAGATTGAGCCACTGTTAGCTGCCAATGCAATACAGTATTGGGCAATTGTGCACTGAAGGTTTTCGATGGAAACGAGTTAAGTTGCAGTGATCTTGTTATATTCATCCTTTGTACTACACTCAATTTTCCAAGCACCTAATATGGTTCAGACCTAATTAGAAGAGAACTCACTTTGTTGTGCTGCTCTAAAGCTTATTTCATATAGTTTCAAGTCTCCACTACTAACATTTGAGCTAGGCACATTTCTGTGATCTGATCTGAATTTTGGTAGTACCATAATGTGACTGTAAAGTCAGTCCTCGTTTTGGTCTAATTCAAGTACACTGCTAACATTTTTTCCTTTGTTTTCATTGTCACAACAGAGATTCAGACTATGGTACAGGACACAGTAAGAGATTATATGCTTTAGATAGTTAGACATTATTGCTCAATGTGAACTTGAATCTGCCTATGTATCCATGTTGTATATGGACACCTTTGAATTGAGTATACTGTGCATGTAAAATAAAAAAAATACTATTTGCAATTTCTTTTTTTTGTTTTTTAATTCCACATCGGTAACGGGCATAGACTGATGCCCGTTACCAATAATAGGTTATTGGTAACGGGCATCAGTATATGCCCGTTACCAATGACTCGTTATTGGTAACTGGCAAATGCCCGTTACCTTTAACCGATTATTAGTAACCCAAAAAGGGTAACGGGTGCTATGCCCGTTACCAATGTCGATCTATGCCCGTTACCTATCTGCTGTTCTCACGTAGTGTATTAGGTGCAAACCAACCCCTCCGTGCAAACCAACTGGAAGGGGGGATTTGCAAACGTTTAGATTAGGGGCGGGTGGTTAAGTGTAAAATTACTCAACCCCCACTTTTGCAAATCCTTCCTCCCACTCTCTCCTCCCAGTTGGTTTGCACGGAGGGGTTGGTTTGCACCTGATATGTTCCCTAGTTTATAATCTAGATTATATAATCTATATGGGGGAAACAAACCCGCTGCCCAAAATGGTGTGCGCTCATATTCAATCTACCACGGTGGTGAAGATGAAATCTTTAGACATCAAGAAAGTCAATTTGAGGAATGTTCTTAGAAGTGCAACGTATTTGTCAGATTATCCAATCCAGGATTTGTCCCGTCCGATAGGAAAGTCCTCCGGTGAGCCTATTGTTACTTGTCAACCAGATCAATCCAGTATAGCTTAGATAGGTTGCCTAGTGATGCCGGGATGTGACCAGCAAAACTGTTGGAGTTCAAGGATATGCACATAGAGTACAGTGAAAAAGATTCCATTTCTTGCACCGTGGAATTGGACAATTAACAGAAACTAAGCACTGTTTCTTGCACCGTGCATAAATATCACAAGAAGTGATGACCAGCTGAAATATCTCTAGACAAACACAAAACAGAGCTAAAGGAGTTCTTTCCGAAAAAAAATTATAATGGTGGTGGTGCTGGTGGTGATTTCATTATTTGCCATTTAGTTGGAAAAATCTCCTGCACAGTAGTATGTCTCCCTAGAAAAGGTGTCCATCCTGAACTATTGAGATAATTGTGTTGTTATTATTTCATCTTTATCGTAGATCGGCATATAGGCTTTCAACTTTTATAATTTTTATTTGAAATGAAAAATTCAGGTTCCCGAATTGTAAATTATCAATTCAAATACTAGAAATCAAGTGTATCAAATATAATATTTTGAATTTCTAAGTATATTATTTAAATAGTATTCCATCATAAATAGTATCCCAGTGATAGTGGCGGGAGCTTTTCTAATTTTGTCTTTTTAAAAGGAAAGAGGGAGAAGATGCCCCAGATCCCCAATCATCTTTCAATCGGCCCATGTTGGCTGGGTGTGTTTGTGCCGTAGAGAAAGTTTTTTTTTTAATTTATCTCTGTTTCTATCAAGTCTGAACTCTGAACTTGACCTTCAGGTAAATTTTTTAACTAATTTCTTGAGTACAATTCGATGTAGCATCCAAACAGAGGGCTCTAAACCTCATCAAGAGGACAAACAACGAAACTCATCAACCCTGCAAATTGTTTTTTTTCAAAGGGCTTAACTTATGAACGTACATATTTTGCTATATATACATCCAACCCATTATGTAACTCTTTCCCAACCTTGATAGTGTGGCGATCTAAACATATGCTGATCAGATACATATCTATCCAGCAATCAATCAATCTAGTGAACAAGCTAAAGTATATGATGAACAAGCAAGAAAAGAGGGATATTTATAGCCTTGAAGATAAATGTCCGGTACTAGTTACGGATTGGATTAGTCCACATCTAGCATGGCAATGTAAACATATATACTGAGTACGCATAAATATACACATGCAATCTAGTGAACAAAGACTGTTATGAACAAGAAAAAGGGAGAATATATAGTATTGCAGATAAAGTCTGATGCTAATAATTATATTATGCAACAACAGTACATGTAGACGTACTGAGTGCCCATGGGTCTAATCCAAGAGCAAGCCCGCCACAATGATAAAGACATCCGCCATAGGTACGGCCACAACAATCACTACAAACTTGCAAAACCATGTGTCTTCGTCAATGCTGCTGGTCACATATCTTCTCATGGAATCGTATAAGTACAACCAGAGCAAGAGCAACACTGCCTGCAGCAAGGAAAAAATCTCTCCAGTTAGCTCTATGGCAATATTGGTGAAAAAATCAGCGCAGGAAAAAACTTCAATAAGAAAAATCACAAGAGACTAGAGAATTAGTGCTATAGGATTATATCACTGGTCGTTGCAGTTGCAGTTTTATTTTTTAATTATTTAAATCAAGCTGGCTGAGAAACACATCGACATGGTTCTCCACTTTTTTCATCACTACTCTTGATTAGCATATCTGTAAAGTATAGCAAACTTATAATACTAGAAACTATTTTTTTGGAGACAAAAAACTAGCATTGTAGTCAAATGTTCAATCTCAGTATATATGTATAAAGAGATATCGTACGTTGTCAATACTGGATACAAATAAAATATACTCATAATCATATTCAATCAAATGTGTAATCTGAATATATATATGTAAAAAGTGATATACGCCGAATACAAATAGTTTTCTGCATGCATGAAAGTCTCGCTTATAAGAGTATAATCATAAGATTAGCCGTGCATATAGTAAATCCAGCTGGGGCTGCGCACAAAAAGCAAAAGATTAAACAAAAAGACCGTGCTACACATATTGCGATCTGCCATACAAGCCCATACACCAGCATACAGAATCGATCGACCAGGCCCGGCCCAGCATACAGCGCTGCACGTTGCACGGGCGATGCATTGATTCTGACAGGCTCTGATCTAGGGTTGGAGAGGCTTGGAGCATGTCATGTCAGCATGGGTGCGTGCGCACGTACCCGGCAGAGAAACTTGGCGATCCTTTCGCCGATTCTCTTCTGGAGCTGCTCGAAGGCCTCCTTGTCGGGCCTCGCCGGCGCCTCCTTGCCGTGCGCCTCGCCGGCGCCGCGACCGCCGCCGCCGCACGACTGGCAACTCGGCATCGTCGAGACGGCGTCGCGTGTCGTGCGCGGCGTAGAGGCTTTTGGGGTGTTTTTTTTTTAAAGATTGGAGACGGGCTTTGTTTTTTTTATATAAAGAAGGACTTGTAGCCTAACAAGTCGGCCCGGGGGTTGAGGGTGGGCCCTTGTCTTCCGCTTCAGCCCAGTACAAACACAACGATACATGGGCCACCTGGTTTTCGGCCTCCGACGCGCATGCAAAACGGCACACGCAGGGAGACCCGAGAAAAATGAACACGCCTCATTTTGGGCCGGGCTTGGGGCTGGTTCTTGTGCCCCAAAAAATTATACCTTGCCCGAGATATTGAAAAGAAAAACTCTTATTTACCTCCCTCGAGTATAGGCCTGGTTCATTTCCTCCCACGACTCAGAAATCGTCCGTTCTACCTCCTCAGGCTTCTAAAACCGGACACATGCAGCCAGTTCGCTTGGCTTATCAGCCACCAGCCAGCAGTACTTCAGTCTCACAACAAATCAGCCACCAGCCAGCAGCAGTACTTCAGTCTCACAACAAATCAGCACCAGCCACCAGCCAACCGAACAGGCTCATGACCTCCTCCCTCTCATTCCACCTGGTTTTGTACGACGTGGCTATGATACGGCGACAGTTTACAACTGATGTGGCACATCACCGATTAGAGTTGCAAACTATTTCGTGTGCCCCAACTGTCACGCCTTGTCTTTCTTCTACCCCTCTCCAATCTCGCTGGAGCAGTGGCCGGACGCCGCCGTCTCCTCGCTCTTCCCGCTCGACCTCGCCTCCCACCACCAAGAATGTCCTCTCCCTCATCGACAACGACCACCTCCCGTGCTCCTCGTGCAAGAAGGGATACATCCCCGTAGCCATGGTCTGGAGGAGCCGAGGTAGAGCCGCCCCGGCCCAGGTCGAAGCGCCGTGCCATCTCGTTCCTCACCCGCACAAGGCAACCGACAGATCACCAATCAGTCCACGGGCCATGGTCTAGGATTAATTGAGAAGGATGGAGAGCGGGAGGGACGGGGATTAAAGCTGGTTAGCATCATCTCACGGGGGCTACTCCTCGGATGACCAAGGGCGGAGAGCTACTGCTGTCACCGCCGCCGCCGTTGGTCGCCGGACACGGCAACGATGATGCCACAGGGACGGGCTCCCCTGTCGCCGTAGAGGCCGGCCGGAGTGGGGGCAGGCAGCCAGGCACAAACAAGTTCCTGAATCGAAGGGTGGGACACAACTAGGCTATGAATCCGGCTCCAGTCGAGCTCACGACCGCCGTTTCCATGGATGATGACTGCCCTCGGTCATTTTATTATTATAAGTATTTTTGTTTGACTTAATTGACTCTCCCTTCTATTTGTGTTTGTAGTATATCTTTTGTAGTTATTCTAGTGATTTCAAATTATTCATGTGTTTCAATTTCTATTGCAATTTTTATATATGAGAGCCCCAACGCTCGGCAGGACGTCGAGATGTCCACGATATCAAAATTGATGTCCTTCGTCCGATCCTGATCGTGTGACTCTCGACCTTTCAAAGCGTTTTTGCACGGATGCAAGATGTGGCATTTAAAAATCCGTCAGAAGTTTCTCGTGCTCTCTGCTGTCTAGTGAAGTTTCTCCTATGGCTTCTGTTCTGCCCGTGAATGTGGCCCTTGGTTGATAGGGGAAGTGGATAAGACAGTTTCATCCTCTTCCCCATTCCTTTCACTTTCATGGTGCCCCATGTAATCTCTCGCTCTTCTTTTCCTCTCCCGTCACTTCTTCTCTGTTTTTGCTTTTCCTTGCACTTCCGGATAGTGTCCTCACATTATCTATTGCTCTTCCTTCCTTCTTCCATTGGTTTCTGTTTCTTTGTTTCCCTTTTCTCTTCTTCCGATTTGGATTTGGCTGTGGTCCCTGTCCAACTCGCCATGGGTTCAGATTTTTGTACTTTAGTTTCTTTCTGCTCCCATATGTTTTTCAAATGTCGTTGATGCTGCTTCTTCGGGAAAAATATCGAGCTCTCTTACAGTATTCCATATTATCAACGAGTGGTATATAGTATAAACCGCCATGAGCAAGAGGTAATTTAGTAATTTCACTTGGATAAAAAATTAAACTAAAGATTGGGGATGTAAAAAAATATATCAAGGATCAAAGTATTTTTTTAAAATATAAATATTTCAATTATGTCATTAATTTTTCCACAAAATGCTTACATACTACCATACTACTCACTGTGTACTACAGTTAAAGTCTTCAGTAGTATACAATTAATCTCAACCATAAGTAGTATATAATTAATCTTAACCATATGATTTTTTTATCCTAATACTTTTTAAACAATAGTATAGAGTACTAATATAACTCAAAATATCTGGTGCCCCGCTACCGGCGCCCACTCGCGTGCTCCATTGCCGCCGCTGACCCATCCACCCTACCGCTCCCCTGCGCCACCGTGGGTCGCCACCTCCCTCGAGTTCCTACGCCTCCGTGAGCTCCGCCCCTGCCCTGGGCGTCACGCAGGAATGGCGAGCTCTGCTGACAGCCCCTGGTGCCGCGCTGGCCCAGCGACCTCTGCCCCCTACGGCCCTACCGCGGGCGACGCGTAGAACCAGCGACCTCCTACCCCGAGATGGATAGGCCGTTCGTCTGTAGGTACTACATGGGTAGAACCAATAATTTTTCCATACTCGGAAGTTCGGAGTGTGGATGTTGTCTCCAGCCCAAGCGTTAGGAACCAAAGCCCAATCCCCTCTCGCTATTCCCAACAGATGATGACGAGGTCTCAATTAAACCTGACAGCTGGAACGGTCTGGCTCACCTATTGATTCGATTGTCTAGTTAACTAGGTTCGTACCCGTGCGTTGCTACGGAAAGAAAACAAAAATTGAGAAGACGATAAAATTATCAAGAAAAAATATATGTTCTAAGATCACCAAATAGAAGTGACAAGACCTGCGTGGACACTTTGTAATGGTTATATATACTCCTAAAAGGATAGAAAAGTGTACGCTCTTGCAACAAAACTACAATACTCATTACACGTTTGCGTTTCTTTAGTACTGCACCACATTGACGTGTCTTACTGCACCACATATACATGTATCATAAAGTGTATGCTCGTAGCAACAACGTGAATTATATGCCTTGATGCAGGATTAAGATCCTCTACCCATTATAATACAATTTTCAGTGAGAAACCACGCCTGCTTAGGTTTTACTGAGAACTTACCGACAATGATGAACGGAATGTCGGCATGGACTTCAATAGTGTAATCCTGAAGGTCTACACTCTAGTAGTGTACATAGTTTGAACTAAAAGGGGACCAGAAATGGATATTTCCATCATAATCCCAATACTAAAAGCACTAACAAGTGGTGCTTTAGAACAAACTCTTCATCTATACTCAGGTGTGCCTATCTTAACTGACAAAAATATGTCCCCTTAAACACCAATATTTGATGTCTTCTCATTACCTTGATGTCTTCTCATTACCGGTCAAACGACTGAATATGCTCGATGGTCTCAAATTGGCTCAAATTCGTGTCTTCCCTTCAGGATCGTCTTTGTACAATTGAGGGCAGCATGCTCACATTCTGCTCTCTTGCCGGCATCCTTAATTGAGTCGAGATCCTCAACACGGGCAATTCCGACTATTCTCCTGCATATTTTGGCATAAACAAATATTTTGGCATCTATAAGCCATGTAGTATACAACCATGAACTGATGTAGAGCCCATTCCTTAGTAATGGATGGCTTTGCTCGTGATCTGTAGAGGTATTGTCAGTGCAGTCGATCAGTTTCTCCTCACAAAACAACTGGGAAAAGCAAGGTACCAATTGAAACGTGAGTACAATCTGCAAGCAGGAGAACAAACCATAAATTTTCTGAATTTTGTGAACACTAAACTGATTAAACAAATACATGTTCGACACTTGTATCTACAGTTATTATACAAATGACGTACTAAAAACGCTTAGTACATTCTTTTAAACAAAACATGCATGTTTAAAATATGAGAGCACCACAAAACTGAATGTATTTTTCATTTGGTTATGATAATTATTTGAAGAGAAAATCCTTCTCTGAACTTAGTTTCCCAAGAGCCATTGCATTACTGCACTTTTAGTAATATACTGTGTACTTCATTCAGAGTTTTAGACAAGGAGCATCAGATCAGATGGAGTTGTCTGGCCTTGAGCTTAGCTTAGCTTCTATGAAAGTGGAAATGTTGCTGGCAGTAGCAGATGTGAAGTTTTGGAATGTGAGCTACGTTCCTCTAATGAGAATTTGGAGCATATTCTGACAGAATTGGCGAAGTGTAGGCCTTTATTAGAATCAAAGAGACTTTGGAGTTAACTACGAATTTTGCCTCTCAAAAGAAGCAAAAATGAAACTTTTTTTGAAGCAAAAATGAAACTTGAAGAAGACCATGTGGATCTATGTGATGAAAAGGGTAGGCTTTCTTCAGCACCTTTCATATGCCAAACATAAGTAGCTTGAGTCACATGTCAAAGATACGAAAACACTTTGGACAACTTACTGAGCAGCCAAGGAAGAAAGTTTCGTTGCCCTGAGTTCGTAACCGCACGATGACCACGTGAGGCCGATCGGAACCAGTGGCCGAACAGACGCCTTCGCTGTCTACGATCGCCAGGAGCCCAGGACTGCCGACAAACCAAAGGGATCAAGGACCGCGCAGGCTGCCTCCACGGTGACGGATCGGAGACTCTTGCACTGAAAACCTGCAAGCAAGATCAATGGCTTTGAACTATTTATAACATATAAAAACTCTGAACTATTCAAAACATATTGAACTCTGATCTATAGCTACAGACCAACAGTCTAAACCTAGGCGTCTTGTCCATGTTCATGCCATTTTCATGTTGAGATAGGCGTCGAACATAGGAGTCAGCAAGATCATCACAACATCTCCTCCACTACCAGATTTTCCATTGGCCCTAAGCCCTGAAGATTATGAGCTTCCCCAATCAGATCCGTTGTGGAAGGGAGCTAACCATGGATAAAGTTCATTGCCAACCTCAGGCCTGTAAGAAAGCTTCTTCTGAAAAGAACAGAAATCAAGGCCTGCTGATAAAAACAACAAAAATTCTGGTAGTAGCATTACGATGATTGCAGGCTTTGCCTCAAAAACAACAGAGCTGATTTTGCACAAAATATTCTGGTAGTAGCATTACAAAAATCCTGCTGAAAAGAAAAGAAATCAAGAACAGAAGTCTTGCATTACGATGATTGCAGGATTTGCCTAAAAAACAACAGAGCTGCTTTTGCCCTAGGTTACAACAATCTGAATGGAAAAATAATGCAAAAATAGTTGAGATTGTTCACGAGTAATACTTTAAATTCAGCAAGAGAACACTGACCGTTCATTGTGCAAACATATGCAGCTTGGAGGAGGTGTTGTGATGAATCTCCTAGTGCTCATGTTAATAATCATCAGTCAGCTTCAGAAGTCAATAACGGGTACTATCAGCAGAGGCAGAGCTTAAAGCAAATCCAATCTGATGGTAGACAAGAACAGGTGCACCTAGCAAATGGAATTTGGGCACATCAGAAATCTGAACAGCTAAGAAATAATTTGCAGTCAACTGCTGCACATGCTGCACCAACTGGTGCAACTGGATTTTGGATGTCACAACAAAATGCATCTGATCACAACAACAACATGAACTGAGTCCAGCGACAACCAAAATGACTGGATAGCCAACAATGTGATTGGACAAGACAGGAGCAGTATCCAAAATGTCTTTAATAACAGTGAGAACTCTTGGAAATCAGGTGGACATAATGCAAATTCAGTTCAGAGACTTGAGCAGAGGCAGTCTGATATAAGTACTGCACAAAAACCAAATGAAAGTTCAGATGGAAAAAACGAGCAATCTGTCTAAGGAAGCTAGGGATCCTAACAACACACCCAATAGTAAACTAGCAGACACGCCACACGAGACGGGATGGCGACTCTCCTCTCTGGTGAGGGCGATGGCGATGGCGAACGCCTCCCCAGCTATGCCGCCTCCTAATCTCACATGGCGCGTCCCTCCCCTTCAGGCATGGATTCCTCGTGCCTCGATTTCTCTCCGGTTATTCGATTCAGTGATCAGGTACGATCCTCTCTTGGAGTTTCAGTCACCTCCTCCTCGCCGGACGATGCATCCAGTTTTTGGTTGATCGCGGCCTTTAGCCGTTCTAGACTGCGGCTCAATGATTCTTCAGTTGGCCTCATCTTGCAATCGATCCTTGGTGGATCGGCATCTCTCTTCTCGGTGGTGGAAATTGGTAATCGGATTTACATGTTTTCGTTGGCCAGATCAGTGGGTCTTGCAGTTTATTCGTTGGGTTCTTTTGCTTGTCCGATCTTCAGAGTTTTCTTTCATCTGTGGAATGAAAATGGTCTTCTGGCTGCGAATGAGTCTCACCTCAAAGATCAAGGTCCTCAATTCCATTGGACCCCTGTTAAGTCTCGGAAAAAGTCCTATGCGGATGTTGCACGATCGAGTTCTCAAGCAAACTCGAATCAAGCTGCAGTGCCAGTGAAAGGAGTTTTCAACAGGCTACAGAGAGATATCAATCCCCAGCATCCTAATCAGAAGAGTAACCACAATGTTTTTGCCAGAATCAATCTCTCAGCTGTACCGGACTCAGCTTTTCGTGTCCCTTCTCGTTTGGAAAGTTCACAAGGCGAAGAACACGGGTGCCGTTGAAGCAAATCAGGCAGCCCTTGATTTGGGCCTTCACTTGGGGCGGTCTTCGAATTTAAATTTGAAATCTGGAGATGGGCCTCTAACGGGTGCTAATTGTGTGCCCCTTGGAAAGCAACGTCAGAGAAGCAACCAAGGCCGGACCGCCTGCACAAGGTGCATGTCCAATTTTCATTCACGGGCTGACTGCCGTAAATGGCCCAGATGTTCGATGTGTTTCCGACTGGGACATTTTGCCTCCCTGTGCCGCTTCCCACCTCGATTTCTGGGCCTTCCCAAGACAGGAGTGCTACCTTCCTTCCCCTGCCTTAATGGCTGGCAGAACACCGACCTCTCTCGCTGGTTTACCAAGCCATAGCCTCTGACCATGGACCCAAGCAGCAGTGGACCACCCATCTTTGAGAGTTTTACGCGTATGGCTAAAATGCTCTTTGGTACACCTCATGTTGGCCCTTCACATTCAGTTGCTTGGAAGGTTTCTACTCCTTCCTTTCCCAGTTCGCCTGCTCTGTCCCCTCCACCGCCGGCGGGCATCTGGAGGCATCTGCCGTGAACATTGACAGAGGCGGCCGATCAGGTTCCCTCCTTTGGTTCCTTCTCCGAATTTGCTTATGAAGTTCTTGGTGTGCCTCATTGCCAACCGATTGTCATAGTTCCCTGGGTTCGGAGAAGGCGGAGAAAACCCCAATTGCTACAGTAGCAAGCGCGGCGGTGCCCTTCCCTGCCTCGGCGCCAATGGCGTATCGCTTTGTCGATCCTGAGCCATTCATGCCAGAGGGTTTCGAGAGGGTTATAGTGGAAGGCTGGCGGCCGATGCACCGAGTGATGATGGGCTGCCCTCACTGCCTCAACACTGATGTTGCTATTGCCACCATCGAGCCGCTGCCTGGGCATCAGGTATCGTTTCAGGGCATTCGCAACTTGCTAGATGACTTTCTCCGCGATGATGTGCGTGTGGCCTTTCGATCAATCCAGCCTTGTCCTTTTGGGCAAGTATATGTCCGATTTAGCTACAGGCATGATAGGGATAGGCTAATCCAAACTAGTCCTCATCTGTTTGGCAATGTGCAAGTCTCTTTTGTGGAACATAACAGGGGTTGGAATAATCGGGCCCTCACCATGAATCATGAAGTTTGGTTAATGATGATTGGTTTTAACATAGACTATTGGTCGCAAAAGCATATAAAAAAGCCCTTGATGACTTTGGTGAGCTTCTGACCTAGGAGGAAGATCCTAGACCTGGCAAGAGTTACTAATCTAGAAGAGATTCCCTGGTTCATGGTTTGCTCGGATGGTGAGGGTTTCAATGGTGAATCTTGGTCGGTTCAATGTGAAATCCTGCAATCAAAGATGCTAGGTGGACAGCCCCCAGATGAGGATCAGCCCCCCAATGGGCCTGAAGATGTCAATCCTCACCTATATGACTTCTTTGGTTTTGGACAACCTGGACAAGGTCCTAGTTTTCATGAGCAGCAAGAGCCAGATGCTGGGCAAGATGCAGCTAGTTGGGGGCTTTGGCCTGATGGGCCTAATGTAGGCCAACACCAGCATGGGGGCAATATGGAAGCATTCGTTGGGCCCTTGCCTTTGAATGTCCAACAACAACAGTAGCAACAAAATCCCCAGCCAGATGAACCTGTCATAGCTCCTAATGACAATATCCAGCCCCAAATGCAGGGAGGCCTATATTTGAACCAAGCTCTAGAGGATGATTGGGGAGATGTGGTGGACAACAACATTCCAGCTGGTGCAGCTGATGTTATTCCGGGAGATGGGCAGGCACAACAATTCCACAGGATGATATCATTGATGTAGGTGAGCTCTCTGACACCTCTATGGAAAATGAACAGGTGGAGGCACCCATGATGGAACCTGAACCTGTCAATGTGGAGATTTTCATCCCAGTAGAAGAGGATGGGGCACCTCTTCAGATTATGCCTGAAGAAATTCAGGAAGAGAACTACTGGGTGCTGACCTGTTTCAATAGATTGATAATAGCAGTGAGGAATCCTGGCATCATGGCGATAGCAGCATGCAACTTGGTTTTTGTCCAGCTTCTTGAGCCTGAGCAGGACCCAGTTTTCTCCACTTTCATTGGTCCTCAAGTGTACAATGAGCCCAAACTACTAGCAGACATTCTCAGACTTTGGGCAAAGTTCTTCAATGCTAGAAATGAAGCTGGGGCCAGACCTGCAGTCCCCATCCCCTTTGGATGGTCCACCTTTTTTACATCCATGCTTATGAATCAAGGTAACTTTAACTGGGCCAAAGATTTTCTAGAGTCCCCTGCTTGGGACCTTTTCAGATCAGAGAAAGAACAGTCCTTGCATTTTATGATCCCCAACAAATTTTCTGGACCTGTGCACCTTTTCTCCTCTTTTCAGAAGACACAGGACACAGAGCATGACTGTGTCACGCCCTCTACCCAGACACAGTGCACACCTTTGCATCTTGATATGCCAGGGTCCAAAGAAGACTCATAGCCTCAAGATATCTCACCCTCAACAGGTCCATGGTCAAAATCTTTGCTTTTAAGAGCAGGAAAGTTACACATGTCAGAGGCAGACACAACCTTGAGGAGGATTCTAAGGCAAAAAAACCTCAACAAGGGCTTCAAACAGAGTGCTTGCAAGAATCATAACTGTATTGCTTGCAAGGTAACACCTCCAACCATTTCACCTTCCATAATCAAGAATCTGGGAGAAACTTTTTGCAAACTAGATCTACAGAAGCTCACTGATGAAGCTCTTCACTTAAAGAAGAAGGTGACAGCCCCTGGGGGGAAGAAACCTGTTCAATCCAAGAAATCAAAGCCTGATGAAGACCATGATAAGAAGACCCCAAAGAAAAAAGCCAAGAAGTGATGATGTTCCTAGACTGCTTCCATTTTGGGTGGACAAATGGAATAGTCATTTGAACTTCTTTTGTCTATTTCTCTTGGTCGGTAATAATTCTGGCTTGTGTGCTATGCTGAAACCTGACAGTTCTTTTGGTTTGTTTAACTCAATTAGCTAGATGCTTTGGCTTTCAAGTATACATGATAACCATGTTATACTAGTGCTGGTTATATCCCTTATGTCCCATGAATCATACGCATGCAAATAGAGAATGGAAAGTGCTATGCTGGAACATCAGGGGGATTAATTCTAGTACCAAATGGTATTCAGTTAGAGACAGAGTCATGGAAAGCGGCTGTGACATAATCTGCCTCCAAGAGACCAAAAGAGAGCATTTTGACTCCCATTTCATAAGAAATTTCTGTCCCCCAGCTTTTGACTGTTTTGAATTCTTGCCATCAGTAGGCAACTCGGGTGGCATTATCACTATTTGGAAGTCAAGTCTACTTTATGGTCATCTTGCTTTTTAGAATGAGTACTCTATTTCAATTGAACTGAGATCCAAACATAATAATGCTGATTAGCTTTTGACCAATGTCTATGGACCATGTACTGCTGAGGGGAAAAGAAATTTTGTTAGATGGCTCAAGCATATTCAGATGCCCCCTGATGTAGACTGGATTATTTTAGGTGATTTTAACCTTATGAGAGATCCTTCCAACAGGAACAAACCAGGGGGTGACCTTGCAGAGATGTTTTTGTTTAATGAAGCTATCAGTAAACTTGGCCTAACAGATATCCCCATTCAAGGCAGACAGTACACTTGGACCAATAAATAGCTCTCACCCCTACTAGAAAAGATTGATTGGGTGTTTACTTCCAGATCCTGGACTTTAACATTTCCAAATACAAAAGCTTGGCCCCTAGTAATGGAAACTTCAAATCATATCCCCTTTATTGTCAGCATTGGTTTGGATATCCCAAATGGGAGAATTTTTAGGTTTGAAAATTACTGGATGGAGCATGAACACTTTATGGAGGTCATTCAACATGGGTGGAATTTGCCCACAAACCAATCTGATGCAGCGAAGAATTTGACAGCCAAATTTAAGAACCTGACAAGGGTTCTCAAGGCATGGCAAGCCCACACCTATCCAGCCTAAAAGCAAATATCCACAATGTCAAGCTAGTTTTAACCCTTTTGGAAACTATTCAAGAACACCGAGATCTAAGCTTGCCAGAGTGGAACCTCAAAGCTCTTTTGGATGAGAAACTTGTTTCTCTTTTAAATCAGCAGAGAATTTACTGGAAGCAGGGAGGTACTATAAACTGGGTGAAATTTGGAGATGAGGGCACTCACTTCTTCCATGCTAATGCCACAATTAGGCACAGAAATAATTTTATTTCCTCATTGGAAGACTTAGTTGGCAATAGTGTTAGTACCCATAATGAGAAAGCATCGATCTTATGGGATGCTTTTAGAGCAAGACTTGGGGTTTCAGAGTTCAATGAAGGACAGTCTGATCTCGCCCATCTTCTAGTCCTTGCCCCAGACCTATCCATCTTGGAAATCCCTTTCACCCATGAGGAAATTGATGGTGTAGTCAGCAATCTGCCATATGATAAAGCCCCAGGGCCAGATGGGTTTAATACAGATTTTATTAAGAGATGTTAGCCAATCATCAAACAAGATTTTTATGTCCTGTGTGACGCATTCCAAGCTGGCCACCTATGCCTTCAAAGTTTGAATGGGTCTTATATTTTCCTCATACCCAAAACTGACACACCCTCAAAACCAGGTGACTTCAGACCAATCTCTCTCCTTAACACATCAATGAAGATTATTAAAAAACTATTAGCAAACAGATTGCAAGGTGAAATAACCAGTTTGATCCACAAAAATTAGTATGGTTTTATCAAAACGAGAACAATCCAAGATTGTCTTGCTTGGGCATTTGAATATCTATATCTTTGCCACCATTCTAAGAAGGAAATTGTAATTCTGAAACTAGATTTTGAAAAAGCCTTTGATACAATGGAACATGCTACAATGATACAAGTTATGAGACACAAGGGCTTTGGGAAAGTCTGGTTGAAATGGATGCACAACATTTTCACCTCTGGGACCTCTTCAGTGCTGCTAAATGGGGTACCTGGCAAGACCTTCCACTGCAAAAGGGTGTCAGGCAAGGAGATCCCCTTTCACCACTGCTATTTGTCCTGACAGCTGATCTACTTCAAACCTTGGTGAATGATGCAAGAAGAAGAGACATCTTTAAATTGCCGATCCCTCTTTAGTATAGTCAGGATTTTCCAATCCTTCAGTATGCAGATGATACCTTGATTATCATGGAAGGATGCCTTGAACAGCTTCTAGCACTCAAAGACATCCTAGGCACGTTTACTTCCTCTACTCGCCTCAAAGTCAATTATGCCAAATCCATGATGGTCCCCATCAACATCCCTGATGAAAAGTTAAACTCCTTATCTCAAACTTTTGGATGCAGTACAGGAAAAATGCCCTTCACCTATTTGGGCCTACCTCTTAACCTGAACAAGCCTAAGGTTGAGGACTTCTGGCCCATGGTCTCTAGGTGTGAAAGAAAGTTGGGCTCCATGGCATGTTTCCTAGGACAAGCTGGTAGATTACAGATTACCAATGCTGTCTTCACATCCCTTCCCATGTTTTATATGTGTACTTTTCGCCGTCATAAAACCGTGATCAAACAAGTTGATAAATTCAGAAAGCATTGCTTATGGAGAGGTTCTGACATCAATGCAAAAGCACCATCTAAGGCTGTCTGGGAAATTGTCTGTTTGCCTAAAGTGGAAGGAGGGTTAGGTGTGATCAAATTGCAGACACAGAATGAGGCCCTTTTGCTGAAAAACCTACATAAATTCTTCAACAGAGTAGATGTCCCCTGGGTCCACCTTATATGGGAGAAACATTATGGCAATGGCAAGCTTCCAAACCATACTAAAAAGGGCTCCTTCTGGTGGAGAGATACTCTGAAGCTTCTAGATTCTTACAAAGGTGTTGCTTGGGTCAACATCCAAGATGGGAGAAGCTGTCTTCTCTGGCAAGACCTGTGGGTAGGACAAGTCCCTCTTCAGGCTTTCCCAGAACTATTCTCATTTGCTAAGCGCAAGTTCATCACCTTACAACAAACCCTGCAAGTCTCATCAATCGATGAACTCTTCCATCTGCCATTGTATCAGGAAGCTTTTGAGCAGCTGCAGCTTCTCCTGCAGAGTCTGGATGCTCTGGCATTAACAAAAGAATTTAACGAATGGGCATATATATGGGGAAAAAATGTCTTCTCCTCAGCTAAAATATACAAATGCCTGCTGGGATCGTTGAATGCTCATCCAATCTTCAGAAAGATTTGGAAAACTTCTTGCCAACAGAAGCACAAGGTTTTTTTTTTCTGGCTCCTCCTAGGAGATCGGTTGAACACCAGGGATCTTCTTAGACGTAAACGTATGATGCTACCTTCCTATGAATGTGTTCTATGCCACAACCCCCCTGAGGAGTCGCTAGTTCATCTCTTCCTTCACTGCAGCTTCGCCCAAGCCTGTTGGGCCTTGTTAAACCTGGAAGTGGACATCGTGTTATCCCCCTATGAGCAACTGGAAGACTTCATCCAACAATTAGGGACCGCATTTGCAGTGGATATAATCATCATCATGTGCTGGTGCATTTGGATGGCGCGAAATGATATCATATTCAGGGATATTCAAGCCAGCTTACACACAAGTAAATCGCTTTTCAAGACAGAGTTCGCATGGGTTATTCTCAGGCGAATGAGAAACTCTCACCTTCCATGTCATCATGGCTAGAAGATTTTGTGTAATTAGGCTTATCTTTTTCGTTTCTTTCTTTGTTTCCTGATTGTAACTCTTGGGACGCTTTGCTTTTTGCTTCTTAATATATAACTAGTAGGGGGCTAACCCTTCCTGATTCATCAAAAACAAAGAAGCATCCAACTCAGGATGGATCGGAGCTCACTTTACGACAGTGGAGTCCAGTAGTGGTGGGCTCAGAAACTATGCCACAGTCAAAGTACCAACCTGGACGGGATGCACTAGCCTCAAACCGGCGTTGGAGGTGCACAGCCCATAGGGCGCATGTGGCCGTGCAGCCCTCGACGGGATGCACTGGTGGCGGCAGGTGCTTGCACCAGCGCCGGCAACTTGCGAAGGACGATGCCATGGGAAGGGCCAAGGACGCACCAAAAAAGATGAACTGGAGGAGTCATAGGTGCGAGAGAACGACGGCGAGGCGTACCGGAGAGATGTGACAGCACCACCAGCGGGATCCACCTCCGGCCGCCGTAAACCTAGCCTCGGGCCCTTCGGGGAAGAGGCTCGTGCTGCCGGCGAGCACTGTCCATGGAGAATGGAAAAAGGAGGAGGAAGCGACAGGCGGCGGAGGAGCAAGTTGTGGTCAGGGGTTGAAGGATATGACGGGGCGTGGAGGAAATGACTGATCTTGGAGGTGGCTGCGGGGGTGGAGGCCTGGAGCGGATCTGAGAGGGCGGCGGCGCGTCCGCGCGTGGAGGACGCATCGTGGATCGGGGGAGAAGCGACGGATTGGGCGCGCAAGCGAGGAACGGACGCACAGATGCAGCGACGGACGGGGGATCCGCGGCGTGCGATCTCTGCGAGCGACGGGCGAAGGGGAGGGGGACGCGGGTGGGGGTGATGAAAACCTACGATGGGAGACGCGGGCGGGTGTGACGAAAACATACGAAACCACGGGAAAAGGGAAGGAGTACAGATTGTTGTGTATATTAGAAGGAGTAATGTTGGCATCATCCTCTTTCTCTTGAAGTGGAGTCTCTCTCGATTCAAGCTCATCTTCTTCTTCCAAGTACTGCTTCAAATTTAAAATGCTAAAGGTGGTACTAATCCGATCCAAACTCGGGAGGCAACTCAAGTTTACATGCACTGCAATTTATTTTCCCAATAATTTTAAATGGACCCCATCAGCTCCAGGCATCAACCTAGGCTTATGAAAGCTCTGAAAATTTATCTTTTTCTCAAGTGTAACCACATTAAATCCGGGTTTAAGCTTAAGTGCCTTTCTACCATTACTATCAACCATTTTATACTTTTCATTCATATTTTCTTATTTGTTACTTGCATTTTTAGAATAAATTCAGCACGCTCTATAGTATTATGTATGAGTTCTCTCAGTAGTAGGCAAAGGCAAAAGATCAATGTGAGCACAATTAAATCCATACACTTTTCTAGGACTTACCTTGCTACAAAAAATATGACCATCCATGACGTTTTCGATGTGACGCACATCTATGACAAAAATTTGTGATCCGTCATGGATCACTGGTGAGGGATGTCCCAAGGCACAAATTTATGACAAAAGCTGAAAAAATTCTCACCGATTGTTAGCTCATTTTGTCAAGGAACAATACCACTCATTTGTGACATTCTGTTTTAGAACTATGAAGCCCTTTCGTTATTGAACCATTTATCATCACCGATGATTGCATTTTTGTCACAATTACTATTGGCACAGGTTACAGGTCCACATGTAAGGGTTCAAAGTGTCTATGTGGAGGCCATGTGTAACGGTGGTTCCCACCTTTCGAGGTGTGAAAGCCATGGGTCCTGCAAACATTTAATTTTTTTTGTCAGCCCAGTCTCTAATTTTTTTTGTCTCACACCACGTCATGTTGGTGTTGTAGGCAGGGGCGAAGCCAGAATAATTTTCCTCCGGGGTCAGGCAAAACTTGCAATACTAACTTGGTAATATAATTCCTTACATAATATCGATAGTTGAAAAACCTACAAAGAACATATTGAGGCAATACATAATAAACTATCACAATAGTAGATACCACCTATAGTTTATTCCTACGGCTCCGGTCCTCCATCTTGTTAAATCGAACTATTACATTATCAAGTGGAATTGTGGCTAGAAATGTTTGTTCCACACAAAAAAATATGATCATTCATAAATTCATTACCGAGATGATTTGATTGTACCATGTTCACAATTTTTATGGCTGAAAAGCATCTTTCCGTTGGCGCAATTGCAATAGGAAGAACTAGCACCAGCTTGAGAAGCCAATAGACCAAAGAAAAAGCAAGATACTTTTTGTAGACACCATTATTCTTGCAATCTCAGAGATATTTGTACTTTTTTATGTATCATATTGTTGGAACGAGGAACAGAAATATCAAAGAAAACACATTTTGAATTGCAAGCAAGAAATATTCCCTTTGCTTCTATTGCCACGTAACTCAAACAAAATTAAAAAGAAATAGGTTAGATCTCAAAGAACCTGAATAGAAACCCTAAGACATCTACATCTCTGCAGTAATTTGTACACCAAAGTGATAATAAAGGAATTAGGACATCATGTTGTTAATTGAGTGGTTAGCCATTGAATCTCGGCCCTCGCCATTCCACCAAGATGTGTGAGCCATGAGCGTAGGGCGAGTCGGCCCAAGAGAAAAGCCCGAGAGAAAAGGAAGACTCGACGCCGATTGATTTGTCCTATGCAGGTTGCTCCCTATATACTGTTGGCCCCCTAGTGTGCCTCCAAGGCCAAGTTGTGTGCATTTGTGTGTATGTGCAAGGGCACACATTCGAACTTGGGGCGTGGAGGAAGAAAGAAATAGCTCAATCACTATGCTAAGTGTCTGTTTGTGAACACTTATGAGAACATTACCATGTTGGATGAATCGTCATTGTCCCCTACATAAAGTTTCAAGTCATCATCAACTTAGAATTCACGCTCGTCTAGGATCGGTCGACATCCCTACACCAAAATGACGATTTCTTCTTCATATGAAATCCAAATGAGGCATTCTTTGATGTACTAGAAAGCTAATAATAATGAACACTTTCTTTGGTTCCGGCCCCAGCTCTAATATCCACGTGGGTCATTTTCGATTGTCGAAACAAGGTACAATGTCACCATTTTGGGCCATCTGTGCCTTTGTATTGCATCAGGCCTTAAGCTCAAGTAGTGGGAACCCCAACCTTGGCTCACCCCTTTTTGTCACATAGCCACATTAGGATTTTTGTTTAGTTCTTGTTTTTCGTCGAGAAACAGATATTGTTCATTGTTCTTATCAACTGTGGCAATTAGTCCTTTTGTGCTGAGAGCTCAAACTTTTATTAATTCACATTCACTTCATATTCATCTACAATTTTAGATTGCGTTGTTCATACTCCAGCTTGTGTTCTTCTATTCACTTGCATGAAAGCCTTCTTCATGAGGTTAACAGAGTTGTGCTTGGTTGATAACCAATGAAGTAGTAGTGTAGTGGTTGCAGGGTTCGAATCGTGCCTAGTGAGAAGCCTAGATTCTCAATGTCACATGCCCCACTAATCGAATTTATCATACCTTTTGGAAAACTGAGCCATTGCCTTATCAAACACATTAGATTGTTTGACTTTTTATTAAGGTCCAAACTTGGTCCCACTTGACTATATGTCAGCCATGTGTAAATTGTGGGTCCCTCAAGTAAATTGAAGGTAGAAAGATGGCCAGTGCATGGCTTCAAACTCGCGGTGTGAAGTAGCATATGAACTACTCTACCGCTATGCTGTAAGAAAATTGGTGTCTATGTCTTGTTATATGGTATTTTTAGAAGGTTCCTGTTGTATATAAAACAAGTTTTAACTCTACATTGAATTGTGACACCCGGCCTAAATTGGATATGGCCCAGTAGTGGCCCATGAGTGCAGGTGCACGTGGTTAGTACAGCATTGCTAGTTGAGCAAGGGTGGAACTAGCTTATAAGCCTTTGTCTTCTAGTCATAGCACCTTCCGGTTAACCCTTTTCCACGAAGCGAGAACGAAAGTGTAAGAAGGGTACTATGTGTAAGCGGGCGAGACCCTACAGAAGGGCGGCGCTGTGCGGTGTGTTACAAGTGGTATCAGAGCCGACCCTCGCGGTTTCGCATACGGGTTAGTGTGCAGGCATATGGCCTATGACACATGTGGGCCTGAGATGGGACACACGTCATGGCATATGGCGTCGACACTGGACGTACATTCGTGCGCTAAGATAGGGTGGTTTGGGATATATACCCAAGTGTGGGTGAGTTGGACCGACGAGGATGTCGGGTCCTTTGAGGGAGGGGAGGGGGCGTATGTGACATTCGGCCCAATTTGGATATGGCCTATTAGTGGCCCATGAGTGCAGATGCATGTGTTTAGATCCACATTGCTAGTTGAGCAAGGGTGGAACAAGCTTATAAGCATTTGTACTCTAGCCATAGCACCTTCCCGTGAACCCTTTTACACGAAGCGAGGACGAAAGTGTAAGAAGGGTGCTATATGTAAGCGGGCGAGCCCCTACAGAAGGGCTGCATAGTGCAATGTTGGAGGGCAGGATGTTACATGAATGGAATCATTTCAGTATGCATCAATAAAAGTTGGAAACAAACACAAATTTTACTCCAATAAGGATGCACACAACATCACCATCACCATAATCATAAGCCAAGTTCATCATGTTCCTTCCAGTCTACCATAAACATTATCCAGTTCATAATACGCTACCATAACTATTGCTAATTACAAACGAGGGCCACTTATTACAGATGGCACTTTAAAGTTTCATCAATAGCATAGAACCTACCAGGCCACAAGTGCATAATAACTACTATTAGTTACAAAAGACAGACAATTCGAAAGTAGATGCATCATTGGCAACTTGGCAAGAACAAAACTGAACATGAAAGGAACAAGAACATCCATCAGAACCATTGCCTCAGCCAAATTCTCTTCCTCCACTAAACATCCAATTTTGCCATTCACGGTGTAGCACACAATTCTTGCCACTGCCTTGACCCTATGAACCTCTTCTTCCATCACCTATATTGCTGCTTCCTTGTCGTTAATGGCCATATTCTTTTTCCTCTTAGCCTCCTGTTCATGTTTGTTGTGGTTGCGAGCGTCATCCCATAAACTAAGAAGAGTCTCATACATAGTATCTAGTGATGTGAACTAGGGTTCCCGATCTTCCAAAAGGTTCTGGTAACTCTTGATTTGGTGGAAACTTGACACACGTCGATCCGGCTTCCGAACAACACGTCCTGAACCCTGCAATCGCAACACCACGTCTCCTCAGGTTATTGACCAGCGGTCGACCTCGCCAAGAAGGCTAATCCTTGCCTGCAAATCGAAGAACACAAGCAAGAATAAGAAAGAAAGCAACCAAATTGCAGATGTATAATTAAACTCACGAAGTTGGGGTCTCACAAATCGATGAACGGCGAAACTGTTCTTGACAGAATAATCTAAGCAAAACCCAAACCCTAACTTGGGCGGCAGCTACTGAAATATAGAGGTTAGGGTCGTGGGAGACCCCCTGGACGCGCCCCTAATGGGCTCTCACACGATACACAGCCCAAAGGCCAAAATACGGCGATGCAGCACCATAACAGATTCTAAATGTCCAATTGTTTCGACTATTTCTGTTGACTCCAAAGGAATTTGGATGTGGGACTAGTTCCATTAGAAGCTCTATCAAATTATCTTTCCATCCATATATATAACGCCAAAATTGGACTCCATATGTGGCCTGGGCGTCCAATCTAAGACAGACTGCTCCTGGACTCCGAGATGGACCCGAAGTCGAGTTGTATTGGGCCTCCATGTATCTTGGTCGACCCTTGCTGGTCATGCACACCTCCAAACTCCTCTCCATGCATCCTCTAATCCTTTCCTTGGTTCCTAATCACAATATAATCATTAGGTAGCAATCGATTCTCAAAATCATAAAAGAAAGTGCTTAGGAACGAGCTCACCTCTAGATTCAATTGTCGCGCGCGAGCTCTAGTGATTGGACTTTGAATATCCAGGGAGGAGTGTTGTGTGCATCCGAAGGAATGATGTCCTCATCATCTAGCCAATCATCATCCACCCACTCAATGAATTTGCATTGTTCCTTCTCATCCTACATTGTGAAAAGAGTGGCAAATCATAATTCTGGCCATGTGGATAATAGGAATAAGGAAAGATTACTAACATGCAAAGGGCATCCTACAAAGTGTTGGCCCTTGTTCTTGCCACCCCTATAGATCTTCTTCCTTGGAACCATGCCATGTTGGCAGACCAACATGGAATTGGTGTCAAAGCCACAAAAGGCCAAGTCATTATCGATCGCCATTTGGGGGGGGTATTTTGATTGAGTCTACATAAAAAACAATTGTAGGAAAATGGGTCACTACCATTAGCTATTGAAATTAGAGGTATGGTTAGGGAATAATTCAATGGGGGTTCGATGTGAATACATGTCTGTGTTTTTGTTACTGCTAGGGGACCTCCAGCATAGAGAGTGCATGTAAAGAACTGGGCTCCTCCTTCGAGCTCATGTATCCACTTCTGGTATAGACATGGGACGAACACCAAAATTTTGTGAAGTTCCAAAGAACGAGAATCAGACCAAGGGTTGCCGAGTGCCGCACAACGAGATCCACACGCTGCATGGCCCCGGCTCACCGGAGCTCTGATCCTACAGGGACTTGACCAAAGATCCATGATGCATGCCATGATGTACTTGATGAGGATAATTTTTGTGGTCACCTCGGATCAAAAGGACTCGGCTATGTAACTCTTTATTCTTAAGCATTGAGGAGTTCATCGATTTATGCGATGTTTGATTATCTTGATAGTTGACTTTTCAATAGTGCGTTTGCATGGTTTATTTATCTTTAGTGGATAGGTTTGCCATGCTAACCCTTTATATAGCAATCCTGCATGGATTATGATATGCCATCTTTGGTTCAAATGCACCATTGAGCCCTCACAAAAGTGTATCAGTCTGACAAAGTAATACAAGTGGTGCTAAATATGTCTGTTCATGAAAACAAAAATGAATTAACAAAATATAAAATAGTACATATGGAACTCTTGCCCACATTGGAGAGAACATATATTTGATTAATTTTGACCTTTTACGAAGTATATTAATACATGCTCACAAAACATTTGTTCTTATCTGTCTTCATCTTCTATATTGATGCTTAAGGAGAGGTAGACTTTAAACGACATTATCACAAAAAGGTTACTAGAGAGCAAAGTATGATTTGAAAGACTAATATGATGTGGACTGATATGTTTTTCTGGAGCACAATGCTACAAATATTTTCAATCTAAATTGCCTTGGTTTCCATGTTACTTGACATTATTGAGTAATCCTTTAACGATTCCATTTATTGTGGCTGAATTATTTCTTATCATGAATGCTTCCTTTCATTCTAATTTCAAAAATTTCTACTTATTGTACATAATATGACATGATAATCTCAACAAATAGAGAATTGAGAACATTTTTTGCTCTTTTTATTGCCTCGTGCTATTTGGATTTTATATAGTACCATGCCATTCATACGCACTACTTCGCTATTCAATGTGTAGTGGTCATGCAATTGCATGATGTGAATAGATTTGTTGCACTTTCATAATGTGAGGACTAGTGTTAAAGACAAACTTTTGGTAGGTATTACAAAACCAATTAATTTCTATAATTGCTTATGTAATTCAAAACAAATTATTTTTTGTATTATATGCAATAGATTGAGGGAGAACATGTAATAGCATGTGAATTGTGCTACGGCCACATCCAATGCCATATTTTCTTTTGTACCCATTTAACAATACTTGAACAATAAGTATTTGTTTACAAAGAGTAAGAGAATTTATTAGAGAACTTTTACAATGGTTGTTGGTTCCTCCTGGTTCCTACCGGTTCCTCCCCTAAATAATTAATTTAATTAATTTCAGGTGCGGAAGGGTACTAAGGTAATTTCGTCCTACACCCCGACCCCCCAAACCCCACGCCCCCGGCCACAGGCCCCCCCAAACCGCACGGCCTGGCCTATCCGCCCGCGGAAGCGCGCTGCCTCGCCCCCTCCGGATCGCCGCGAAGTCGTCCCCGCCGCCGCACCCCTACTCCGCCGCCGCCGCCGCCGCACCCCTACTCCGCCGCCGCCAAAGGCCGTCGCCCAACTCCGCGCGCTCGGTAGGGTTTGAACGCCGCGTACGTTGCCGCCTGCGCCTGCTTCGTTCCTCGCCAGCTGCACCGTGTTCGGTCATCTAGCCACAGGTACTTGGACGCCGCCTCCTCTTGTTGTGTGCCTTGTTTCATGATCAGATGGTAACTTGCTCAAGATAGTATTCGATGGTTGCAGCGAAATGTTTTGTTTGTAGTCTGGGTTCTCAAGTGACAGAAATGGTTTGAATTTGTTATGTGGATATTTAATTTGTTAAATGTTGTTGATGGATGCAGGAGGAAATGGCGGATCTAGAGTCTTTGCTGGAGTACAATGAAATTGTTAGCAAGATGTTTGCTAATGAAGATGAAGGATTTCAGTTTTATAACGCATACGCTCTTGATAAAGGGTTTAGTGTGAGGAAAAGCTATGTTGAGTGGAACAGTGGCCACACTGAGATCACCCTTCGGAGGTATGTTTGCAGTCGTCAAGGCTACCGTGAAGAGAGGTACATGAAGAAGGAGAATAAGCAGCGGAGGCCACCGGATATAACTCGTGTTGGATGCCCTGCAAAATTGGTGATTACACTAGATCAGAACACCGGGCAGTGGTATGTGAAGGATTTCATCGATGAACACAACCATCCGCTGGCTCCAGCTGACCTTTGTTGTCTGCTGCGTTCACATCGAAAAATCAGCGATGAGCAGAAAGCTGAAATTCTCGAGTTGGGGATATCTGGGATCCGCAAACACCAGATATTTGAAGTTATGGAAATGCAGTACGGTGGGTATGACAAGCTTGGCCATACATCAAGGGACATGTATAATTTCTGCCATCTCCATAAGCAGGACATAATTGCTGGTGGTGATGCTCAAACAGTCATTAGTCACATGAAGGAACGTCAAAATAGAGATTCTGATTTCTTTTCAAGTGCATGACTGATGACAAAGGACACCTACAGGGGCTGTTCTGGTGTGATACTCAATGTCTGCTTGATTATGCAGCATTTGGTGACGTCATTGTATTTGATAGCACCTACAAAACAAATCGGTACAACCTGCCTCTTGTGCCTTTTGTTGGGGTGAATCACCATTACCGCACAGTAATTTTCGGATGTGGAATTATTGCTCATGAGAATATTGAGTCATATGTGTGGCTGCTGAAAACATTTACTGAAGCTAATGTTCAGAAGCATCCTGTTTCCGTCATCACTGATGGAGACCTCTCTATGCAGAGAGCAATCAGTGTGGTGTGGCCAAATTCACCGCATAGGCTTTGCGGATGGCATATTGAGCAGAACCTCGTGCGCAATGTTCACGACGGTACAGTGAAGGATGACTTCAGGATTTTTATGTATGACCGTTGCTCCATACAAGAGATTGAGAGGAAATGGCAGGTATTCCTGGCTAAGCATGAGGTCAGAGAGGGCTCGTGGCTTTATCAGATGTATGAGATGAGGGAAACCTGGTGTGCTGCGTATCATGCCGGTAATTGCTATTTAGGATTGAGGAGCAACCAATGGAGTGAGAGCTTGAACTCTAGGCTTCAGATGAAACTGGATGGTAAAATGACCCTGTTAGAGATGGTACAGCACTATGAGAGCTGCCTTACAAAGGTGCGCAGAATGGAGGCGGATGACGACGCTAAAGCACTCCAATCTGAGCCATTCACAGAACCAGATGCTTCAATTCTTGAGATAAATGCGAAGAAAAGGTTCACACCAAAGGTTTTTAAGGCGGTCCAGTTCAGCATAGAAGCATCCAAGAAGTGTTCTCTGATTGAGATTCTAGATGGCGATGACACATCTGAGTATATTGTTGGAAGGAACGATAGAGACATCATGTACTATGTGAAATGTGAATTCAGTGAAGAGGCCAATCTGAAGGGAATTTCTTGTTCTTGTCGTAAGCTGCAATCCCTTGGAACCCCCTGCTCACACATCTTCTTTGTATTGGGCCTTCGGGACGAGAGCATGCTTCCAGACTGCTGTGTTTTGGAAAGGTGGACAATGGCGGCGAAGCGTGCATTTCCGCCGATAAGGAAGAGCACCATGTATGACTATTCCCCTACCCTACTGAGGTACCGTGAGCTACGCAATCTCAGTTGCGCTGCAGCCTTCATTGCATCTCGTTCAACTGAAGGATACGAGCGGTTGAAACGTGTCCTTGAACACGAAGCTGCTGTGATCGTGCCAAATGCAGGAGCGAACGAAGGCAAGATTTATGGACCGGTGCTGCCGCAAGCGCCAGAGGTTGATTGTGAAGAGTTCGTAGATGTCCTGGATCCCATGCATGTGCCTGGCAGAGGGGCCCCTAAGAAAAAGTTCAGGACAAGTTCAGATAAGACTAGATCTAAGACGAAATGTTCCCTGTGTAAGGGCCTGGGTCACAATCGGCGAACATGCCACTTGAGACCAGAGGTAGTTCTCAGTAATGTTCATCAAAGCTGTCAACTGGCCATGTGTGAGGCATGTGTAGTTATGACTAATGTTAATCTTCATTTGTAGGAAACAAAGCTCCCTGAAGATATGCTAGATTTATGATTTACCAAGGATCTGATTGCAGCTACAGAATGTTTATAGGTAAGGTGCAAATTTACATATTCTTTCGCTGGCAAACTCCTCATTACGATGACTAAATTATTCTTTCTTTTCCTTCTTTTACAGAACTTGGTCTATTAGCATGATCCATCTTCTTCATGCGCTAGCTCGTTTCATTGTTCTTATCCCATTTTGTTAGCACAGTCAGTAGACTTAGTTATGGGTGTATCTCGATTCTCGAGACACCTTCCTTGGTAGAATTGTAACCCTAAGTATTACCCTGATATGAAGCGCCGGTATGCGTTTCTGAATACATTTTTGTCTCCCCAAAACTTCTTGAATTCTCTGTGTGCAATTTGTTGCAGTGGAATGTGCGGCAACATCACGTCTTACTGCACTCACAGGTCCAACCGGTGAGAGCACCGTACAGCATCACCGCAGCGTTTTCCTGTACTTCAAAACTTTTGAAACTGGTTAGTGTATCAAGATCTTGGTAGTCACCGAACAATATTTCAAGGTTGACTGTTTGAACGTCTTGACATTCACCGGACAATAATTCAACGTCTTGACATTTACCGGACAATATTTCAACGTCTTGACCTTCACCGGACTAATTTAAGGTAATTAGTCACCGGACAATTGTTGTGAAGGAATTTGAACCAAGGAATTGAACTGAGAACTCACCACTCACCGGACGTTTTGCGAAAGAATTTAAGTAACGAACTAGGACTTGAAATTTGGACGTGTTCCTCTTTTACTGCTCTCACCCATCGGATCCGTGGACTCACAGGACATTTTCTGATGGACTCGGCAGATATCTTGATGGAACTGTTCTTTTCGTGCATCTATTGACCGGTGTTCACAGTTCTTGACACCGGTCCATATTTCAGAAAACTGTGATCTGCATATGCCCTTCCTACTCTGCATTTGCCCATCCGGCCCATCTGCCTCGCGGCCTGCTTCCGTTGCTCTCACGACTCAGACCGTTGCTATCACCGGACATGTTTTCATGTGCTCGACAGATTTCCTGATGGTCTGCGCTCACCAATTGGACCGCTGAACACCGTTCAGTATACCGGTCATTATTTCAGGATGAGCCCCACTGCATGGCCTATTGGACCAGTCGGACCGGTGCCAATCAAACGAGAAGCCTTTTCTTTTGCGTGGCAGCACCCGTCGCACCGGTGCTCTCTGCAAAAGTTACCATGCTGGCTCCATCGATCCGGTCCCAATCAACGGTCTGAGGAATTGAACTGAGAACTCACCACCGGGCGTTTTTGCGAAAGAATTTGAGTAATGAATTAGGACTTGAAATTTGGACGTGTTCCTCTTTTACTGCTCTCACCCGTCGGACCCGTGGACTCACAGGACATTTTCTGATGGACTCGGCAGATATCTTGATGGAACTGTTCTTTTCGTGCATCTATTGACCGGTGTTCACAGTTCTTGACACCGGTCCATATTTCAGAAAACTGCGATCTGCATATGCCCTTCCTACTTTGCATTTTGCCCATCCGGCCTATCTGCCTCGCGGCATGCTTCCGTTGCTCTCACCACTCAGACCGTGGCTATCACCGGACATGTTTTCATGTGCTCAACAGATTTCCTGATTGTATGCGCTCACCACCATCCCCACCGCCTGGCCTACCTGCCTCCCCCGGCCGGCCCCTTCTATAGCCGCCGGAGTTTGAGAAGAAGATGATGGTGACCGGCCGGCCCCTTCGCCCTCGCCGCCCCTTCGCCCTCGCCGCCGGGCCGCACCGCCCACCTCCCACCCGCTTGCTTTCTTCTTCCTCGAAACCCAGCTCGCCCGCTCTCATCTCTGTTTCTTTTGCAGGAGGTTGAAGAAGAGGGACGGGTGGACGAGGTGATGCCACGTCGCCCGTTCGCTGCTGCTGCTAACACTTCCAGTGCCTCCTTGGATAGCTTCTTCTTCTTTCTAGGCTCATCTGCAACACCCTTGCCATTGTCCTTCGCCGGTCTGCGAGGTGGCTCGCTGCCTTCACCCTCATCGTCACGTCTGGCAGTCTGCTTGACACTAGCCATCACTGACCACAGAAGCAACAAATGCAGCAGTGGCAATCACCTTCAGAGGCTTGGCCTCAATCCCCAACTGTCAAATGACTGCCTCTGACTCCAACACAGCAAGCAACCAACCAACTGAACAAACCACACACTGCAAGATAGGATATAGGGCGATGAAATAATTTGTAAGCATAATTCTAGAGCTAAGCAACCTATCTGAACAGCAACAAAAAGGTTAGACAGAGGGGAGCATAAATACCTCGAACAGTGAAGGTGAAGCCCGGAAACTCCGAGTGACGCGAGAAATTTGGCGTGACGATCGCCGAACCCCTGACGTTGTAAACAGGATTATCTTACTGGTATAGAAAAAAAGTAAAAATTATAACTGGAAACTTTTATGCATGAAATCGGGCACTAGCTTTATCGCAACAAACATTGTTGAATTTCTAGAACCATTAATAGAAAAAAAAGATAGCTTCTGAGACCAAAATGTAGCCAGAAAGGGGAATCCTCACTCACAAGCCGTCCGTCAGGAGGCGAATCACGCCGGCGAAGGAGAAGGACGGGGACGCGAGGGAGCGAACGGGTCTCGGAGCCGGCGCGAGTACGCGCCAAGAAGCGACCAATGGCGGCGGCGGCAACCTGGGGCGGCGGCGGCGACCTAGGGTTTGGAGCGCCGGCGGCGCTCTAGGGTTTGGAGCGGCGGCGGCGCTGCGCGGGACAGATGAGGCCGCGGCGCTCCGCGAAGGCGACGCGCGGCCGTGATGGTGATGGCAAGAGGAGGCGGCGGCGGCGGCGGGAGAGAGACAAGGGCGTGCGAGGGCAAATGAGGGATATACAGGGTAACCGGGCCCCACGCGAACGGTTAGGTCTTACGGTTCATGGTCTGGCTGGCGGTTCGAAATGGACGACTGAGATGCGCCGCAAGTCTGCCCCTCTCCCTCCGATCCGACGTGTCACGAGCGCCTCTCGAGTCTGCGGCGACCGGGGTCTGCGCCCATCTTTGCCGCGTGCACTCCGTAACGCTTCGGTGGTGGCGCACTTCACAAGTACGCCTGCTCGCCTAGGGTTAACCGTTCGGTTTACCTTGTCGGTAAATCCCCAATTCCAGCAACAGCTGCCACTCCGCCGCTACTGCCCCCAATTCCACAAATCTGAATCCCTCGAGCCTCCAATCCTCAATCCGTGGCCGTAGCGCCCGAGATTGAAGCTCGAATCACTAGTCCACCAAGAATGTCGCCGAATTGGGGTACCAGTGCGAGGAAGAAGACGACTAAGAAAAGGAAGCTTGCTCCCTTCGGAGACCCGCAGTACAAGACGATTCCAGCACAAGAGGCCGTGTGGAAACCACACTACGATTCAACTCCAGCACAAGCGATCGTGTGGAAACCATCTTCCGTCAAGAATGAAGACCTGGAGAAGCTTGTGAAGGATGGCTTACTGCAGCCAAAAGCAGTCGCAGGCTGGAGGGCGGACCCAGGCATGCCCTGGCCCTTCAATGAGATCCACGAGATCGTGGTGTTCACTTCCTTCTATGAGCGCGGATTCGCCACGCCGGCTCACGATTTCCTCCGCGGCCTTCTCTTCTTCTACGGGTTAGAATTGATCCATCTCGACCCAAATTCCATTCTTCAGGTCTCCCTCTACATCCATTTTTGTGAAGCTTTTGTGGGGATCGATCCCCATTTCCACTTGTGGCGCCATCTCTTCCATGTCAAGCCAGACCCGACTACCGTTGTCGGAGGTGCGACCTTCCAGCTGCGCCAAGGGCGCGAGGCGGACTACTTCGAGTTCAGCTTGAAGGATTCGAAGAAGGGGTGGCAACCCGAGTGGTTCTACGTCGAGAATCAGCCGCCTCAGCTCGTTCCGCACACCGGCCATCTGCCCAAGCATAACGCCAACTGGAACAGCGCCCCTTTCGGTGACGAAGGCCACCAGCTCCCTGAGCTCCTCGGGGTGATAACGTTGGCCAAGCAGAAAGGCCTGACGGCAGAGTCGGTGGCGCTGAACTTCATCCGCCGTCGCGTGCAACCCAGTCAGAACAGGGTGCACGCTGGCTACCAGTACTTGGGTCCTGAAGACCCAACGAGAATGTGCAAGGCTGAACTCGGGGTGACCGAGTGCCTTGCCCGCCTGCAGAGGATTTTCCATAATCTTCAAGCGTTGCCAAAGGCGTTCTTGGGTTGGTACATGTACAGTCCTCCACCCGATGTAAGTAAAAACTACTCGGCAATGCATTGCTTGTATTATCATTGATGATTCAGCACTTTCTCATATCTTACAGCATTCATGTTCGAACTTGACTGAATCCTGTATACGAAAATTTATGCAGAATCGTTGTCATGTGTACTCGTGCAAACCTCCGTTGCCCGAGTACCTAACTGCCGAGCACCTGAAGCAGCGTACCAAGAACTCGGACTTGGTCCCACCTGGCGCGCGTGAGGCGGTACTGGAGATGAGGAAGAACAAGGTGACGTACCCGTTTTCTCCCCAAGGTGAAGAATGGGATGACAACTTCAGGGCCCGTCATCCTGGAGATAAGGGCCAAGGTGGCTCTGGCATCAAACCCTCTGCATCCGAAGAGCCGGGCGAGCCAGAGTCGCCACCTCTTACGAAGAAGGCCCGTTCCGCGCGCAGGACGATCCCCTCCAGGAACCTGCCGCACTTCGAGATTCCTGCCACCACACGGACTCACTGTGTGGCTGACAAGATACCAAAGGTTGAGGAAGGTGCCGCGGATACCTCTGTGGCGCCGCCGCCAGAGGTACCGATATCGGCGACCGTGTCTCCGCCAAGGCCGTCTCCTGAGGCCAAGGTATTTGTGCCGCTCAACAAGCCGAATGTTTCCAACATCGTCTACAGTTCACGGAAAAACAAGGCCCCTGTGGTGCCGCCAAGTCCCTCGACGGAACCGGCTGTATGTCCTACAAGGGCGTTGGCTTCTGGCGAGGAGGCTCGAGGTGCCCCCGCACCGTCTTTTCCAAGTTCTCCAGCCCTCGAGAACGTCAACCCTGCCCGCGAGGAGCCAGCTCCTTCTCCAGCTCCGAGCACGACTCCGGCTGCCGCGTGGCCTCAATCGGCCGGAAGCATTCGTCGCGCCGCGGCCCGCGCGGAGGACTCTAATATCACCGGGTTGGTGATCGAGGAAATCCCCCGCCCCAAGGTTGCTGCTCTGCCGCGGCCCTTTCAAATTGGGTGCGCACCTGCCGGAGCTGGATGGGACGACGATCGGAGGTTCGTATTCAACTCCGAGACTGATGACAAAGAATTGGAGAAGATGAAGGAGCTGTACGCACGATTTAATGATATGCAGGCACTAGTTGCGGAGTGCAATGAGGTAAGTTTCTCTTGTAGATTTATCCTTTGTGAGGAAGAAATATCCCATCTTGATTGTTCTATCGTCAAAAACAGAGTGTCCTCCGGCGCTCGATCCAGAAGAGCGAGATTCTACGCCGAACAACCACCACCGTCGCCAGGGCCGAAGAAGCTGAAGCAAAGCTAGCGCAGGAGCAAGCAGCCTGGGACGTGGAGCGCGCTCGCACCAAGAAGGAACTGGACGAGTGCTATAAGAAGATTGACTGTATCCAAAATGAAAAGGAGGAACTAGTGATCAAGAATGGGGAGCTTCATGCGGATATCAGAGGTGAGCCCTTTGATTGATGCTCCGAGGTCTCGATCAAATTTTGCCCTATTGCTACGCTTGAATTCTTGTCCCTGCTGTCTTTGCCAGAGCGAGACAAAAAGCTTGGAGCTTTTGAGGCAGAGGTGACTGACTGTCTGAAGCGTGAGGAGGAAATCAGCCATCAGCTGGAGACACAGAAGAAGATGCGCGAAGAAGGGGATCAGCAATTGGTGAAGGCCAGGAGCACCCTGAGCAACAAGCAGCAGGAATTTGAAGCGCTGCAGAAGGAATTTGAAGAGCTGCAGAACACCCTGCGCAACAAGCAGCAGCAATTTGAAGCGCTGCAGAAGGAGATCAAGGATCTGTCAGCCGCCGCTCTCCCGATCGTCAACATGATTGCGCCCATCCAACCAGGAACTGCACCGCCTTCTTTGCTAGACCGCCTTCGTCAAGCTCCGTTTGTGCTGCGGCCGTACTGTCGAACCCTGCTCACGATCTGCGCGAAGCATGTCCTTGCGCTGGTGAAGTCGTGGTGGCCTGACCAGGATATTAGCCGATTAAGGGGCATCAACCCGGCCGTCCCTCCCCAAAGGTTTAGGGAGCTGTCGAATGAGGTCGAGGGTACCGCCAACCAGATTGTGGCACACATACGGGTTTAGGCTGTTTATCTGTTGTAAGATATGTAGCATGCGGGAAGAAGTCAATGAAGCCTGTGGGAAGAACTTGATGAAGCGGTTTCCTTGCACTCCAGAATGATCATACGGTGAGGGTGTATGGTGTCACAACAGGTCTAACCGGTGAATGCAGTAAACTTGGAATGTTATCATGCACACCAGAAAGATCATCCGGTGAGGATGTACGGCCACCACAGGTGTAACCGGTGAGTGCAGTAAACTTGGAATGTTACCTTGCACACCAGAAAGATCATCCGGTGAGGATGCATGCTTACCCCACAGGTGTAACCGGTGAGTGCAGTAAACTTGGAACACGTCTCTTTTTGAGTTGCAATTCTAAACAGCTTTGAGTTCCGGCAAGAAATCATCATCGTATTCTAAAAGATCTGCGTCAATTCAGCCTGTAGATATCAACTCGCCATTCACTATTGGAAAATCAAACAAAAAGAAACGTCAGCAGACATCTAAAATTATTACTTCCAAGAGCTACGCTTGTGTGGCCCAGGCAAGCTGACCCTTTTGTCTGCGTCTCGAGCTGGTACCTTAAGTCGTTTAGCAATAGATGCAGTGCTGAATTCTTCAATGACAGTTGATTTGGGAGTACTTTGAGTAGATGGAACTTTCTTTGGCCGTCCTCGTTTCCTTTTCTCAGATCCTGTTTGTGCTGGCGTTATGGCCGCAGTGGTTGAAGGAGCCTCGGTGGTTGAAAGAGATGCTTTCCTTGGCCGTCCTCTTGGCCTTTTCGCAGTTCCTCCTGTCGCGCTGGCCACAGTGGTTCCACAAGTTTGTTTCGTGCTCACCGCAGGCGTTGATGGTGTTCCAGTACCATGCTCCAATATCTGTACCTCGTTGTCATCTTCAGCATGTTTGTCCGGGCGTCGTTCTTCCGGATACTTCTTAAAGTATTCTTCCTCCTAAGTATCAACCCAAATGGTACATCATGTACCCCAGTTATTTTTACAGCCTGGAATAAAGTTGGTCAAACTTAAAGATTTTTAATATGCAGTAAATGTACAGACCGTCATAGGCTCTTTGTATGAGTCCAAGCGTAAGATGTTGCGATCAGAATGGAGCAGCCTCGTGCATATTTTCCAGCTAAACATTCTTACCTGTGCCTGCAAGACAAAGTAGTGCACATAATATAGCAATTATTGTTTCAGCCTGCAGCAATTTGGAATTGGAAGAATTCTAAGACTCACATTTGTGAAATCATGGGCCATTTTTCTCCATCCCATGCCATTAAATACTTCAAGATGAATACCCCACATGAAGATCTGCAACGGAACGTAAATGTAAGTAAGCGAAGTACAAAGTTAATATAGAACCAAAAAGGAGTACCCGTCTGTTTGTCTCGGTATATCAAGGCAGGGAACTGTTTTCCAAGTCTGCAAGTTAATCGGTGTTCCCATAGAGTCAAACATGTTTGTATGCCTTGCACCTAGGGATGTTGAGATACATGTTAACTTTGATCGAGCGAAAGTTGAATAGGTGGTACGTGTTACGCTATGGTCTGTGCTTACAAATTTCTTTTCTTTGTCTTCATCTCGCGTGTGGGGTAGAGAGTTTAGGATTTGTACCTCTGACCTTTTAAAATTCAGCACCATGAGAGCCCAGTGGTTCCCGTTCAAATACAATGGCACAAAAACCTGTTACAAAAGGTTGAAAAAGTATTGAATGGAATGCCCTACGTAACCAATTTTTTTTTAAAAAAAAAACTATATTGAGTAAACAAATAAAGATAACATCCTGGGTGCAAATGTCAAGTGAAATCCTAAACAGCTGCAGCTCAAACGCAACATGAACACTCTGAATTTGAGGAATCACTACTGTCGGGGATAGAATCCCCAGTGTCCGCAAGGAAGGAAGAAGGCAGACTCCTATTAGAATTCCCCTGTAATCCTACTAGGACTCATACTGTATAATCCTACTAGGACTCCTACCTTGTAGCCGACTAGGAACCCGCCCCCTGGACTATATAAAGGAGGGCCGGGGTACCTAGACGGGCATCGAAAAACAACCCAGTGCAGGGCGCAATACTATACACCCCATACAGGACGTAGGCTGTAGGGCACGCTGCCTTGGCGGCCTAAACCTGTCTAAATCGTGTCTTGTGTCCCGTGTTTACCTTCATGCTTCAGGTCTGGCGATCCCCCACCGCACAAATCACTACCTTGGGGACCCCCATAGTAGGCTAATCGGTATAAAAAACCGACAACTACCATGCTAAGAACAAGCATAACCAATTAAGTCAACGACGGCATGCAGAAACTGAGGATCAAAACTAACTGTTACTGTTCCTGCACATTGAAGTTCAAAAGAAAATAAGTATTACGTACCATATGCCTTCCGATACATTTTTCAGCAATTCGTGTCCTAATGCTCCTGCATGCGTCAGTACCCAGTTTATCTTGAACCAGATAATTGGCTTCATAAGTTGTTACGAATGATTCTGGATCATTCTCCAAAATGGCAGCATAAGCATTTATGACCTGCAAAGGGTTGATTTAGTACATATGTGTTTGCATGTTTGTATTGTCAACATGGATCTGACATGATAGTACCTCATCGGCAATATATTTGTTCATCACATTATTGACAAGCCATTTTGCTTGAACAGGCTGGCCACCTATTCGTACCACATAAGCGTCTTCGTAACTCAAGGTTACGAATAATGCAGCCTCAGAGTCAGCACCATTCAATTCGTAATCAGTGTCGATAATAGTCTTCCTTGGTTGTATATGTGAAGAGGGGTCGCCAAGCTGCTCTGTAGAGGGGCCCCTCTGCTTCTGAAAGTTCATTTCCCGCATTCCGTTTGTTGCAGTGGTTGCTTCAGCATCAATTCTCTCGAATGTCTTATTGAAAAGTGATGGGATTTTTTATATTGGCTGCTGGACCGGTATGTGTGGTGGTACCTAAAATTGGTATTACTTGTGCTGTAGAGATCAACTGGTTCACTAGGAATAACTCTTGTTTATTAGGAGTATGTAATGGGCCATCTAATCCTGACTGCCGGAGCAATACCTGACCATGTGAAGATGTAGGCATAGATGTCTGCCCAACATGTGCAGGTGGAGGCATAGATTGCTGAACATGTGGAGGTGTAGGTGTACATGGCTGAACCGTACTTTGCAGCATCCGCAGGATTTCCTGTTGTACCTGTCGCAATTCCTGTTTTCGGACAAATTTTGTTAGAGACTGAAGGATGTACAGGTAGCTACAATCAGTACTCTCACGCTTGTTACCTTCATATCCATTTGCATTTCTGCAGTAACATCTTCTATCTTTCTCACCCTGACCTCCATTCTTCTATCCTTCCTAAGTTTAGCTAACTCCTCCTTTTGTGCTAGTATTTTCCTATCAAATTTCTGTTCTATGTCCAAAACTCTTCGCTCCATTACTAGACCAATGTCCGTTTTGGTATCTTTTGCCCAGTCTTCGAAGAGATAATTCTACATAAATAGGAAATAATGAATTAGGCACACAAACTAGGTTGGGCACATAAATAGATGCCTACTTACTTGTTGATCGTGTAGACCATGCTCACGTACTGGCTTAGGTTTAGGTTCATGATCACGTTGCTTGCGTTGTGGTATGCTTGCTGTCTCTGTTGTTTTATGTTTAGGCTGCGTGGTCCCCAAAAAAACAGTGCGCTTGATAAGCTGCAAACAATGGTTAAGACAGTTAGATTGTACATGTAACAACAGGCACATGTTGATGTAATCTTTGGAGACTTACAGTTCCTCCATGTACACCTTCTTGATTGAAAGCTTTCCATCAACGGGTAGCATTGTCGTCATTCCACCTCGCCATCAGTGGTGGTTGGAGCGCCTTGTAATTGACCCCAAACACGCTGGCCGCAATGACGCGCTCCCAGTACCAAAACTATGATCAACATGCAATAAATACATAAGATGGAAAATAAACATTGTACATAGGTGTTGGCTGTAGCATATAGAACTGACCTGTAGCAGAGTCAAATTGCCCTGTAAGGAGCCACGACGATCAGGTTTAGCTATTACATAGTTATGACATGAGGTTATTAAATAGTCAAGAGTGAATTATCCCCAATTGAATTTCAGAATTTCGGATATTTCTCTAACGAGGGCCAGATAACTGGAATGAACATAGCCTTTGTTGTTGGTGCTAGAATAACACCAATTGTGAACAAGACAAAGGCTCTTTTGAAGTCATCATCTGGAGGGCAAGGAAGAACAATAATGTCTCTCAGCTTGTTTATCGACAGTTTGCCTTTTGCATCAGCATACCTGACAAACAATTGCTGGTCCACAAAGGGGCCCTTTTTTTGGTTCACTTTTGTGCCTCTGTGTGAGACAACATTCAAGCCCTCAATTGCAAGTCCCATTATTTCCTTGACATCCAGTGGGTCAATCTGAATATGCTCATCACATATTAAGAAGCTTTGGCTGTTCTGATGGAATGATTTTACAATCTCCACTAACATTTGTCTTCTGAGACACGTCGCTGGCATTTGAAGCAGCACCCCAAATCCCAGAGCCGTAACAACATCCTTTTTTTGGACGATAACAGTTCTACGGCGTTTGCAAACTTCATAGTTGAGTTTGTTAAATGCATAGGAGATTCCTGCATCAACCAGTTGAACGATGATAGGCTGCCAAAATGTACAACCCACTTACAAAATAACTGACACTATATATGGAGATTACCTGATTTGGAGTACTTGGTTC
This sequence comes from Alloteropsis semialata, assembly GCA_004135705.1. Lineage (NCBI taxonomy): Eukaryota > Viridiplantae > Streptophyta > Magnoliopsida > Poales > Poaceae > Alloteropsis > Alloteropsis semialata. The sequence continues at coordinate 15,016,900 of CM014277.1, forward strand.
CCGTTTTGAAGTAGAAGCCATGGTGTTGTTCTCTGCATCGAATTGTGTGAATAAGAGCACAGCAGGATCGGATTGAAGGAACCCGGCGGTTAACAGTGTTCAAAATGATGTTTTATGTACCACAATGCATACTTAGAAGTGGGCCCGGATCCTTCGGCTCTTCCTGATCCTCCTTGCCGATTCCTGGAAAAGAAATCATAGACTGGTCTCCAACTTTTGTTGTATCCGTTGGGGTCGAAGAATTAACAGGACCAACTCTTTGTCCTTCCGTTTCCATGAGTGTGTGAATTCTAGTGTGGTCGCCGGCGGCAAAGGAGCGTACCTACGGATTCAAATTGCAAAGCAGGTCTCGGTGCCGCGGGTGTCGCAGTGGGTGGGGTCGATGTCTGGCCGGAAAACGAGGAAGATCTCCGACGGTTTTCCGGGCGGCGCCAACTTGCCGTGGAGGACCTGCTCCGGCGGGTGGCGGCTCGAGGCGATGGATGGGGATGGTTGTGTGGAGTTCGGCGAGCCCCGAGGGAATCGAAGGACGGTGTGAGGTCGGGGAGAAATTTGGCAAGTGGGCGGCGGTTTTGCACTCGATGGGCGGCTGCTGCAGAGGAAGGGCGCGCGGCGTCTGCGGCGGAAGAGGGGCGGCGTCGTTGTCGTACTTAGATGGTTCAAGGAAACTGAAAAAATGGAAGAGTAATCTTCGGGTTACCACGATCTCCATAACGGATACGGGAATTTCCAAAGGAAATTTAGATGGAAAGATCAGCCTTGTGGGCCAGGAGCACCGGCAAGTGTGAGAGACTCGTTTTTTTGTGAGAAACAGCGCGCCTTGGACACCGCCGCATTTGGTGCACGTTAGGCAAGGCAATGCAAGCAGATTCATTCCTCGCGCCGCCGCCGCCGCCGCTAAACACGCACGCATATATTATCACCGGACGATAACCTCGATATGCTACGCATACGCTGCTACGCATCAACATTCCAACCCACCGGAGGCACCGCTGAACACGGTTCTTGTGCACCGGAATAACATTCCATCGGATGCGGCTAGCGGGTGACGCAGGTGTTAGGGTCAGAACACGCTTGGACTTGCAAAATGGAGTTAAAAAAAACAAAGATAAAAAGTAGTATTCGTAACGTGCTTTGTAACGCCCGTTACTAGAGCATGTAACACTGACATGTGGAGCCGGAGCCCACACGCCGTGCGACCCCTCAAATACGCCTCCACCTCACTGCCAAATACCTAATCCGCCTCTCTCAGCATCGCCGCCTCCGAAATCCCTAATCCGCCTCCTCCGTCGCCGCCGCATCGCCTGATCCGTCGCCGCCGCAGTCTGTGTGGCCTCCGCCATGGCGCGTGTCAGGTACAAGTACAGCCGGTGCGGCCAGCCCAAGGCTGGCCACGTCTGCGCTGCCTCCCCCGCCGCGCTTCTGTCCCCGTCCCCATCGCCGTCGCCCTCCACCTCGCGCGATGCCTCCGTCCGTGTGGCCTCCCCCATGGATGAGGCAAGTTCTCTTCCCCTGGATCTACCTAGATAGAGCATGCAAGCCGGTTTCTGTGGAGGATAGGTTATTTGGAATTACTTGTGGTAGTGTATTGGTGTTCTTGATCTTGTATTATGAGTGGCTAGACTAGCATGCAGGTATTGTCAGAATTGCTATAATATAGATATGCTATTCTATATTATTTCCCTGTCCAGTGGCTATACTAGTGGTAGTGTATTTATTGTTTTTCCATAATCTGGTGTAGATTAAGCAATGCTTTGTACATGCTACTCCTATGTTTCCATGACTGCTTGCAACCTTTTCCTTTGTCGTTAATTTCTTGTAGTGCTTAATCTATCTTATTGGTGTTTCCTGTTTTAGAATGAGTATGTGCCACGAGAGGAGTTTGAGGAAGCATGGGGGGAGCTGCATGAAAGTTATGTAGCCCTCTTTGCAAATGTGTTTGATCTTTAGCGAAGGGCTAACAAGGAGAAGAAGGAGAAGGCCATTGAAGATGCCAAGATGGCCAAGAAATTCAAGCTACTAGAGAATAAACTGGAAGAAGCGAAGGAGAGGATAAGTGCTCTCGAAGAGGCACTGAAGAAGCAAGGCTGACAGACAAGAAGCATGTGTGGTCTTTTGCTGCTTTTGACTGGGATGGAAGATTGCAAATATATATATAATCTGTGATGTAATGTGGTCATGAACCTAGCTCCGGCTTTTGCTGTCATGAACCAGCATCTGAATCTGTCAGTGTTATGTGTTTTTGTGTAATTCTGCTGCTGAAGATTTAATTCTGTTAGCTTATCTGCTGCTTACAATCTGGCTCATCTGTTATCTGGCACTTGTGTTATTGTTTAATTCTGCTGCTCTTGTTTAGTTCTGTAACGGTAATGGACACTGACACGCGGGCGTTTGGGAAGCCCCGCCGACAGCAGCCAGAGCCGATGTGCCCTGTTACCAATCTGAGGTTTTCATGTAGAGTATTATACAGGGTATAATGTTGTTTTTTTTTGAACCGGGGAAACCCCATTTCCATTACCACGCAACGGAAATATGCAGTTTGATACAACAGATCGTCAGACTGAGAACGAGAAAACTACTGAAAAAGTACTGAAAACCACTAGATGAAGAAACAAAAGCTCCCAGACCAGACGCCGGTCAGGGACCAACCAATCTCCTAAAACGTTCAGCCAACTTCCCTAAACATCAATACAACATAATGTTTTTACAGGGCATAATGTTTGCCGGTAGTCACGGAGCGCTGCTACAGAAATTACGGGGCGTTGTACTCCACCTCTGTGATGTCGATGGCATCCGTGACAGCCGTAGCGGCGGCGGCGAACTCCTCGGCGACGAGGCGCTCCACTTCCAAGTGATCGAAGCCTTCGGGGAAGCCTGGCTCCAGGCCGCGCAGATCACGGCCGCATAGCTGCGCCGCCGCCAGCGCCGCGCCAGCGCCCTGGGTAACACCATAACGGACCTGGCTGTGTACACGCGCCGGGAGGGCGTTGAGGCGCTCTTCAAGGAGGACGCCCCTGGGGTTGACGGCCTGGACCGCGGCGACCGCAGATTTGGTCAGCGCGTCATGGCGGCTCTGCAGTTCGGCGTTTTGGCGTCGGAGCTCCGCCGCCAGGAGGTTGGCTGCCTCCAGGCGCTGCTCGATGTCTACAACGGGGAAACAAAACACGGAAAATTGATTAAAATGCAGCGAACCTGGATGGTGTAAAGGATCAAGTAGAGCTGTAGAAGTACCTGTCAGCCTACCAAGGGATTCGTCGGCGTAGCGACGGGCAGCGGCGGTTTCCGTCTCGGACGCCGCAAGAGCTGCCTGGAGCGCTTCCAGGCAGTTTTTCAGACACCCAACCTCACACGAACTGGACGCCTGGCCTCGTGCGGTGGCGGAGTGCTCGGCGACATCAGCGGTGCCGCGCACAGGCGGCCCGGCCATAGATATTGCCCTGCGGGGAAAAAACGGAAAGTCAGTGGCGAAGCAAGGCGGCCGCAATGGCGTCAGGTGGTTGGGGTGATACCCTTGGCGGATGAGTGCGGCGCGGAGACGCGGCGGTGGCGGTGCGGGCGGCTCCGGTGTTGCCTCCCTCGCCTGGCCTTTTGCGGTGGCGGCCGCGGAGTGCTCGGCGACATCAGCGGGGCCGCGCACAGGCGGCCCGGCCATAGATATTGCCCTGCGGAAACAACGGAAAGTCAGTGGCGAATCGAGGCGGCCGCAATGGCTTCAGGTGGCTGGGGTGATACCCTTGGCGGATGAGTGCGGCGCGGAGACGCGGCGGTGGCGGTGCGGGCGACTCCGGTCCGGTGCTTGCCTCCCTCGCCCTCTTGCTACCCGCCATTGCCGATCTGAGAGAGCGCCGGTTTGTGGAGTGCTGCAAATTGATTGTGGATGAAGAGGGGGCGTCGCCTCGTCGCAGTTGGGAGAGCCCGGGCGGCCACGTGTTTATCTAGGCGGTTGCATTTTTCGAGGAGAGAACCGCCACTGATATTATGGACGATAACCTCGATATGCTACGCATGAACATTCCAACCCACCGGAGGCACCGCTGAACACGGTTCTTGTGCACCGGAATAATATTATTATGGACTCGGGGAGCGATCTCTTTAACTCCTCTCACCACCTTCCAGCGGGGCCCACCGCCAGCATATCCGCCCACGCGCAGCGCCACACCGCGCGGCGTCCCCGCATACACGCAACGCGCTTCATCGCCGACTTTCCATGAACCATCTACGTACGAAACACGACTATAGAAAGAATTAATAAGGATGCCATGTACGCATTTTATTGAAGTGGCAGGAGGAGAAGGAAATGGTTTCTCATGCAAGAGGAGAAGGAAATGGTCTACACAACAACCAAGATAGGAGGGAGAAGAGGGGATATAGGTAGGATGATGATTTATCTTGGAAAAAGTATATGCATCGGGTGAGTTCTTTCTCTAGTAGTGTCAATGTGACATGGTAGTGTCTTGGGTGGGGAATAGCCTTAGATGGGACACGATCAGTAACATGACCTGATCCTAGAGGCTAGTGTGGTACACACATGCGTATTCTAGCACTAGGTGTCTCATAGAGATCAAAGCAGTTGAAAGAATTTGAGTTGGAACTCGAAGCAGTTCTTTTTTATGACAGAACTCAATGGAGTTCAAAATTCCATATTAGTAGCACTCACCGGATAGGCCGATGACATCACCGGGCATCAACATTCCAATTCACCCGTCCGACCGCTGAACACGTTTCTTGCACACCGGTTAAATTACTATGGACTCGGGAGCGATCTGGATGCTCCTCTCACCACCTTCCAGCGGGCCCCACCGCCATCTTCTTACTACCGACAAAATCGAGAGGGCAAATCCGCCCTTAGAGCATCTCCAACGGTTCCCCTTTCCCTTTATTTTGTCAATAGGGAATCCCCTTTCACAATTCAAGAATATTGGAGAGAGGAGCTTCAGCAGATCCCTTTTCCTTTTCTCCTTTCTATTTTTTCTACCATGCGGGCCCCACGTGTCAGTGAGATTTTTACCTTCTTCCTCCTCTCTCCTTCGGTGCTCTGTCTCTTATCTTTCTTGCGGTGGAGACAGCGACAGACGCGGCCTGCCTGCGCCCGGCCGAGGCGGCGGCGCCCGGCACGATGCGGCCTGCCCGCCTTGCCGGGGCGGCGGTCGCTGGCGCGACGCGGCCTTGCTCGCGCCCTCGGTCAGGCGTGGCGGCCGGCGTACATAGCCTGCTCGTGCCCCGCGGTCAGTGGTGGCGGCCGGCGCTGCCAGTCGCGCCTGCGGCCGGGGCGGCGGTGCCAGCGCGGCCTGCTTGCACCCGTAGCTGGGGGCAGCGGTGACCCATCCCGTGCATGAACAGCATCCCGTGCATGAACGGCATGGGCTGCCCGCCCATGGCGTAGCCGTAGCCCAGGTACACGTCCTCGCGGGCCTTGCCCCGGAGCTCCTCGGCCAGCGCCGCCACCCGCAGGTACGTGTCGTCGTCGGTCTTCATCACGTAGTCGTAGGGGTCGGCCGCGAAGAGGCGCGGCGCCGACGAGAGGCACGCGTACGTCTTGCCGTCGTTCATGTTCTCGGCGCAGTCCAGCACGATGATGTCGCCGTGTCGCTTGATCTCCAGCGCCAGCAGCGCCGCGTCCACGGGGTCCGTCACGTTGCAGAACACGAAGCGCACGTCTACGCGCGCCCGCGCCGCCGGCGGCTGCAGCGCGTAGGCCATCCGCACGATGTCGCGGCGCTCCCGCCGGCCCGGCATGGTCAGCACGCCCACGAGCAGGCTGAAGTCGGCCTCCGGCTGCGTCGCTGGCTCCGGCACCGGCGCCGTCGCCGCCTCGGCCGGCGGCGCAACGGCCGCGACGTCGACGAAGCCGGCGCGGCGGGCGCAGAGGGCGCCGAGGCCGTCGGGGCCGGCGCGGGACGCAGGGCGGAGCGACGGGAGCACGAAGACGACGAGGAGGATCGCGAGCGGGGCGAGGAGGAGGTAGGAGGTGGGCGTGGGCGGCTTCATCACGGCCGTGGCCGGGGATGACCGGCAGCAGCGCAGGTGGTGGGGGCAGGGGAGCTGGCCGAGGATGCTCCTCTCACCACCTAGGCCTGGATGCTCCTCTCACCACCTTCCAGCGGGCCCCACCGCCATCTTCTTACTCCCGACAAAATCGAGAGGGCAAATCCGCCCTTAGCCCTGTCGCTCGACCCCGCGCCAGGCCGCTCGTTCGGGTACCCCGGCCCCACGCGCAGCGCCACGCCCCGCCGCGCAGCGTTCACGCATCCCCGGCTCCCCGCTCCCCGCTCCCCACAACGCCCTCCATCGCCGTAAGCCGCCAATCGCGCCCGGATTATGGGCGAAATCCCAGCCTGCGCCGCCGCAGAGTCGTTGGTAGCGTTAGGTCGCCCTAGGTCGATACACTGCGCCTATTAAATCCTCCCCCCGCCGCCATTCCTTCCTTCCTGACGCCTTCGCCTTGCCTCGGTAAGCCACCGCAGACATCTCTCTCTCTATTTTGGCCGCCGCCGCCGATCCTCGGGACCTAATCGCCTTGGTATGCAGGAGCACTTCGCTCGCCGCGTTCGCCTCCGGCCCGTCGTCGCGCTGCATTCACCGTCACCTCGCGCCGCCGATCGCCGTCCGCTCGCCCGACGTCGCTCCCCCGCTCGTGGTTCTTCGCCGAAGCCCGTGGTGAGCCCCGTCGTTCCCATCTTTGCTGTTCGCCCAGCCGCGTCGCAGCCCGTCCTCGCCACGCCATCGCCGCTCCATGCTGTTCGTCGTTTCGCGCTACCTTGCCCTAGAGCCGCGCGCGTGCTGTTCATATTCGAACAAGCATTTACTAGTATTTAAACAATGCAAGCAAATTGTCTGGCAATGCCTGCGGTACTGTGTTTTGCTATTGTTTGGTGCACTTATGGTAGTATATCCCTATTATTGCATGTGTCACTAGTTATCATGGATCAAGTTCGGAAGTCCCTGAACGAGGTCGAGGAGATGATGAGCACTTTCAAGCAGAAGCGGGAGGACTTATCTATAGACATAAAGCTTGCACGTGGGAAAACCGGAATTAGCAGGAGTCAAGATCGCCAGAACGTTGACCGGTACATTATGCGTGAGCGTGATCGGTTGGACAAAGAGACCGACAAGGTGTTTGTTGCCTTGAGCAAAAGGTTGGAGCAAACTCTCGCAGCCACTGTGATCAAAGAATTAAGTAGTGTGCGTTCCCATATCCGGGACATGATAGCGAAGGAACGCTCTCTCTCTAGTTGCGCCTATTCAGATATCACTGAAAAAATGATGCGCACATAACGTACGGCCAAGAAACAATGGGCTCCATTCTTGAGCAGCTTGACGCACAGTTCGAAAAGTGGATGTATGAGCACTCAAAGCTGAAGTCCCTGATGGAGCCCTGGATCGAACAAGAGGAGCTTCGCAGCAAGCGCAAGGAGGTAACTACTGTACTCTATTAAATTGCACTCGTTATATTTTGCAAGATTAAAGACAACCATGTGAACGCATCATTTGCAAGATTAAAGACAACCATGTGAACGCATCGTTTGCAAGATTAAAGACAACCATGTGAACGCATCGAATGTTTGCAATTTTAGGTACAAGAGATCTGTATGTCATGGGCCAACTTCTACGTATTAATTGACACCGAGTGTACCCCGGTAAATGAAATATTTTCGTTTTTTATATGAAAGATCGTATTGTGCTCAAATGATCCTTAGTTGTCTAATCCATAATACATCCAGGATGTGGTCATGAGATTTAAGGTTCACAAGGTGAAGGAACTCTATTCTGATCTACAGATGTACGGCGACAGTCGAGATGAACTCAGTCAGTTTACAATTGGCGCGCCAGCAACTAGTATTGAGCATGCCGAATTGGTGCGGGCTTTGAACAATCATGGGTACACACAAGACGCACGGTTGTACTACCTCAGTCCTGTTCCTGGGAGTGAGCTATCAACTGGGTTACTTAGGATTGATGGACCAAAAGACGTGATGCAAATGGTGAGTGCGCATGCTGAGCAGATGACTAAGATTTGTCATCTGTACTTAGTCAACGGTTCGCACGGTGGAAGGGATCCTGATCCACTTACTCCATATATGAATGAGGACGCTTGATGAACTGTCGTAGTCTTCTATCTACCCTGGCGCGCGGGAGCTTTTGGTTTTTAGTTTATCTTTGTTAGGGATGTTATGTTTATCCAGGTGTCCCAGATTGTGTGAACTGGTTAGTTGGTCACTGCTTGCGTTGCGGCCTGATGCAGGCTGTACTATGGTCCGTTAAATCTTGTCGGTTCTACCTTTCTATTTACGTTGCAAGTTTCACTCTGTGTGTGCTATATTAAAGTCTGGTTAAGGTTGTGGACTATATATTCTTCACAAGTTTTAGCAGTTTCATACATTGATAGTGAAGTGATGCTTTTAGTTTGTAACTAAGAGTCTGGCACATTACATTCTACTATGTGAAGAGCACATCTTTTCCCACCTTCACACCCTCTGATTTTGTTGTATGTACATAAAGCACATAAATAACAGAAAGCATATAACAAACACGATCGCTCACCACGTGGGGCGGATCAGTACGAGCGACTTTCACTGCGCTCCTGCTTCACATCCAGCGCATTGCCTTGGCCACATCACAATGGCGTCGCCGCCTCCTGGCCTCGTGGCCGCTGCCCGTGGCGATGGCCATGACGTGGTTCTTCACGTCCTCCATTGTCCACTTCCTCCACGCGCGATTGGGACAGACGGGGCAGCCGTAAAAACCACTCCGTTTGATGACGCGCGAATGGGTGAGGGCGCCTTCCTCGTCGGTGTCGTCTTCCTCGTCGGTGGAGATGGAGCCCGACGTCTGCGAGTACGGCGGCGAGGGGGACCGCGCAGGCGCGGCCAGACACGGTGGCGCTGGAGGTGGATGCGCCTCATACGGACCCGGTGCCGCAGCCGGAGCAGGGGGCGGGGAATAGAACTGCGCGTGGAAGGACTGCGGATAGAAGACCGCGTGGAAGGACGGCGGCGGAGGCGTCGGCGACCGTTCAGCCCTGGAGGTTGACGGAGGCGCTGCCGGATCCAGAGCAGCAGCCGTAGCCGGAGAGGACGCCGGAGGAGACGGCGGATAGAAGCGCTCGTGGAAGGACGCCGGAGGAGACGGCGGATAGAAGCGCTCGTGGAAGGACGCCGGAGGAGACGGCGATCGCCGAGCCCGGTACAGGCGGTTGCGGTTGCGGAGCGGGAGCGAGAGCGCGGGCCAGCCATCGGGTCGCACTACGGCTTTGCCTGCGAGAGAGGCTTTCGAGTGTGAGGGCTGGCGGAGTTGTATTCGATCGGTGGAGTGGAGCCCTATAAATGGCGAGCGACGCGGGAAACGGCCTTCGGGAATCCCAAAGGACGCGTCGGGAACTGAACCGGCACCGCGCACGTTCCCACACCCTCCCCGTTCATGGGGATCCCAACCGACGCTGCAGGAAACATACCGTCAACGCGGCCACCCCCGGCCCCGGGCCTTAATCCCAACCGACGCTTTTCAAGTTTACTACACTCACCTATATAACCGTTGGCTACAAATTGCAACATCACCGGATGAAATTTCTTGAGCTAAAGCCCTTTGTTTCCACGTACCGTTTGTACCGTTGGCACCGCGGGCCATCATGTTGTAAAGGTCTCAATAACTTGTGATGTTTTGTGATCCATCTGGCAATGTGATGCGATCGATCTATTGCACATGTCATTTGTGTTTGCTTATCTCAATTCAATCCTGCTGCAAGCTTTAATATCCCCAAGACTTCCCCTTCGGAGATGTTCATAGGGGTAGGGTTTGCGTGCGTGCGTTCATATGGGTGAGTGTGCGTGTGCTGTGACTGTCTGCGTTGTACCGTGTGTCTCGCAAAAAAACAATATCCCCAAGACTAGAGTTAGCCTAGAGGTTTAGTGTGGCGCAAGTTTGAGAAAGAATCAGAGTACAAACTCGAACTTGAATTTGACGATTCCCTCTTTCACTGCAGTCACGGTTCAGACCGGTGCATACACCGGACGTTTTCTCTCGACACATAACCGTTGGCTACACAATATAGCATCATCACCGGACGAATTCTTGAGCTAAAGTCCTTTGTTTCCACGTATCGTTACACAGTACAGCATCATCACCGGACGAATTTCTTGGGCTAAAGGTTTGTTTCCACGTACCGTTTGGACCGTTGGCACCGTTTGGACCGTTGGTGATTTTACCCTTAAGAAGTTTTTTAGGATTTGTTAAGAGTCAATAAATGTCAGTCCTTTCAATGTAGTGATGTCGGCTTTTCAGCCAAACGATACTAAAGTGTCTATATTCCATTGTCATCAAGCTTGGAATTCGGATACCGTCGGATTTATTGACCGGCAATCCACCCGGGGTACCCAGATGGTTGATTTGTAGTGACACATCCTGATGGGGCATAAGGAGGGCGACGCAAGGGGCCCTCCATATGGAGTAGTCCCCGAGCATTGGGCCGATTAGAATAATCGGGCTAATGGTCAAAAGAAAAGAATCTCCAAGCTTCGGGGCAGACAGGCCGCCCAAACGATAATACTGCCACGAGTGTCTGGACACACCGCGCCAAGAACAGTTCCCACGTGAACGCACAGAGCATTCCCATGGTCAAGTGATGCCGAAGACGATAAGGGCGGACTGAGCGCCTCGAAAGAAGGAGCTGCTACGCGGCGCAGAGCTCACGCGTCAGACAGTGCAGCCGGAGTCACATGTGAGACATCCAGCTCGGAGCTATAAATACACGCCAGCAAAAGAGGAGCGTATCTACCACAATGTCGAATATGGTGGGGACTTGTTGTTGGGTTCATCCTCCGGGGAGGAATCATGAGGTCTTGCGAGCTTGGTGCTAGGAGAGTGCTTGCGAAGATCTTGAGGTGTTAGTGAGCATCTGCGTGCTGCCCCGTTGACTCCCAGCATAGCCCCGGGCCAAGGGCCTCATAGGGTGAAATGCTTTGTAGAGCCAAGGGATGCCCGGAGGCATTCGCTCCTTGCCCTCAAGTGGGGTGACCCGCCGTCGGTCGCCATGGTGCTACAAGAGGGCTTGCGATGAGCTCATGTGGACCAAGCTTGCTGTGTATGCGCCAATCCACGCCACGACGAGTGCCCCAAGCCGTCATCTTGACGGATAATGCTTTTTGCCCATGTAACCGGCTCTTGACCGGCTCTTCTTGTAATAGTATAGTTTCCCGGTGAATCTTTCTTCATATCTTGGCTTGCAAATGTATGTTCTGTTATCCTTGGCCCAAGGACCAACTTGGCAGCGTAGGTTCACAGATTAGGTCTGTGGTTGAGACCTTTGATTTTTTCTTGCCTGCCGCGGACTTGCTTTCTGAAGGTTTGTTGGATGCTGGTTTCCGAACCATCTTGCCAGATGAGATCTTGGGAATGATTCTCGGTCGCGGCGGGAGTGGATTGGGGGCTTGCGCGGGCGCGGAATAATTTGAGGATTTCAGATGTGAAAGCGACGGCGGCGTGGAGAGGAATACGAACGGTTCACCCTCTGTCTTTTAAGATTGAAGTGGTAACCCTAAGCGTATTTCCTAAAACCCGTTTTCACTGAAAGCGCCAACACTTGTGTATTCGCGGTTTATTACCAGATGCGCATTTGTGCGGCAATTTCCTAACAAGCTAAGTATTTCCCGATGTATTTTCATACTCGTGGATGCAGCCGAAAGCCGCGCACCATCAGACAAACGATGATGAGCTAAAATTCAATTGCTGAAAAAATTCTCACGCTGACAAGCAGGACAAGTCCAAACTCTGTCCCAAGCTCCAAGAATCATGGAGAAGAGGACAAAAGGTACATAAGTGAAAAAAAACTTGGAAGGCAGATGGATGATGGGATATTTCCTAGAGTCATTTAGGACCTAGATGTAAAAAGCAACAGCTTCCATGTTGTAAAGTTCACAAGAACTTGTACCGTCAGTGACATCCAATGAAATGTGCTTCAACCTCCTTAAGACATAGCATGAGCAAGGTTTAGTGTGGCGCCAACTTGTGAAAGAATTTGAGTTCGAACCCAGAGGACTTGAATTTGGACGTGTGCCTCTTTTACTGCACTCACCGGTCGGAACCCTGGAGTCACGGGACGTTTACTAAAGAACTCGGCAGATAATCTTGATGGAACAGTTCTTTTCGTACACTATTTCTACCGGTGTTCATCGTTCTTCATCACCGGTTCAAATTTAAGGAATCTACGAGCCTACCGATTCAAAATTGCCACTCCAACTCTTTGTGGGCTGGGCCCGGCGCCCGCCCCCATCCGGCCCATCGGCCTCGCGGCCTGCTTCCGTTGCTTCAGGTGTTCCTCTTTTATTGCACTCACAGTCAGACCATTGCTATCACCGGACATGTTTTCATGTACTCGGCAGATTTCCTGATGGTTTCCTCTCACCATTTGGATCTGATCCCCGTTCTATATTACCGGTCAATATTTCAGGATGAGCCCACGCCAGTTGGGCTGTACGTGTATATGGCCCACACATCTTGCCGCGTGGCGTGGATTCACCAGTCGGACCGGTGCCACCTCCAAAGTTGTCCGGTGATTTTGGTGTTCAGCTATGCCTATATATGTTGTCCTGCCTCCTGCGTACTAAAGTTCATTTGAAAAGATGAATCAACTATTTTTGCATTTGGATGAACCGAACTTTGTAGCTTGACTTGAGTACCTCAAAACACTTAGAGCTACACAAAACTCAACACCTACAGTTACACAACTAACACTTGAGATCGGGACATTCCAAACACAACACCTACTGTTACAGCAACTAACACTCGATCTCCTGATGTAATAAGCAACAAACTTAAATAAATTTATAGCCATCCTCGATTTCCAGACGCTTCGCGATCTCGTAGGACAGGTACGCGTCTACGGCGGCGTAGTTCACCTGCGAAGGTGACAAATACCACGCGTGCCAGTTATTGTGGTCGGCGCCCGCCGGCTTGTGAAGACGAGGCAGGTGCAGTACCGCTTTTCCGAGATCCTCGAGCGACCTGCGCGTTACTCCGTACTTGGGAGATCATCCCACGAGGGCCACGACGAACTGGGCGTTGAAGCTTGCGGCTCATCCCAGACCGTCGTGTGCGTGATCTCCGGCGCCGGCGTCCAATCCTTGTCGCCGCAATCTCCTTGGACGTCCTCCAGGCGGTTGCCGGAGCGGGAGCGGGAGCGGGAGCGAGAGCGAGAGCGGGAGCGAGCCATCGGGTCACACTACGGCTTTGCATGCGAGACAGAGGCTTTCGTACGTGAGGGCTGGCGGAGTTGTATTCCATGGGTGGAAGAGAGCCCTAAATGGCGAGCGACATGGGAACGGCCCTCGGGAATCCCAAACGATGATGGACGGCGCCGTGGATTCTCTGACATGCTGCACCCGAGGGCGAGGCGCCGTCTGCCACCTTGCGCCCCAGTCCCATCGGCTCTCTGCCGTTCTCGCGTGCTCTCGGGCTTCCGGATGGTCCGTGCGTCTGGTGTTTGCCACCTAGCACATCGAACAGCTCCCCGGCGGGCGTCTGGCCACCTGGCGGTCATCCGCTCACCCCGCGGTGGGCCGCGTGCACCGGCCTCCTGCCCCTCCCGCCCGGGGACGGGTTCTTCCCCACTCTCTCCCCCGCTCCACCTTAGTCTCCTTCCACCGCAAGCCCCCCTCACCCCGCCCAAAAAACCCCAGGCCACCGCTCCTTTGCTTCCGTCGCCGCCTCGCCCCTTCACCCATCGCCACCACCAAAACCCTCGCCGCCCCACACCCCCCTCGTCCTCCGCATCCGCTTGCCTCCTCGATGCCGGGCCTCCCCATGCCCTCCGCCTCGGCTGCTTCTTCGACCTCCTCTGGGGGCTCCGCGCTGCCAGCCTCCCCCGCTCGGCTGCCTCCTCCGTCCCGCCGCCTCCCGGTCCCCTGGTTCCGCCGGACCTGGAGGAAGGCGATATTCCCCCTGCGGTTTCCCCTGAGCACGTTCCTGTCATGGAGGTGGACGCGGAGGATGTGGATGAGGACATCGCCGACGCCGACGACATTGCTCCACAGCGGCCGGATTCCGCCGATGTGTTCATGCCGCCGGTGCGCATGAGCCGTTTCGCCAACCTGGCGTTCGCCATCGTCGATCCTCCTGCTGCGGCGCCCGGTCGCGCCGTCTGTGAGGCCCTGCTTGCCCTGGGCGGCAACCCCAGGGTAATCCTCACCCCCTCCTCATCTGGCGCTGCCCTCCTCATGTTCGAAAACAATGCGGCGCGCGAGCTTGCCATGCAGCAAGCGCCGTTCCTCGGCCAGGAGCATGTGGTCACTCTGGAGCGCCATGATGAGACGCCCCACCGCTTCAACTTCGAGCACGAGGCCTTCGTCGCGGTCGCCATCAAGAACTTCCCCCTTGAGCACTGGAACCGCGAGCGCATCTTCTACTCCGCCGGCCCCTACGCCAATCCCCACCTCATCGACCCCGTCTGCATCCACGGGACGGACTACTCCGCCGTTCTCCTGATGGTCAAGGCAGAGGGGCTCGAGGACGTCCCGCTCGAGGAGTTCATCAAGAATCACAGCGGCCTCGGCACGTTCGCGCCAATTGACATCGTCGATGTCATCGACCTCGACGACACGGACTCCGACGACGACGACGACGGCCCGCCGCCCCTCGACCCCTTCCCCGTGCCCCCTGTGCCTGCCCCTGGTGCCCCGGGACATGCTGCCCCGGGGGGCGGGGACGTCCAGGAGCACGTCGCGCTACCGCCTCCGCCTCTCCATGACGGGCCGGGCCCGGGTGCTCCTGCGCTTGCTATGGCCCTCGGCGATCGCTCATGGTCACTCTTCGACCTCAAGCCCACTCCGTGCGGCAAGAAGCAGGGACGCCGCATCCTGCCTGAGGTTCGCGCCAAGCCCCTTCTGCTTAAGCTGATGTGGTCCAGATTTCCCTCTGCCAACGCTCCTTCTTTGAGATCCGCTCCAAGGCGCCCGACGGGTCCGTGGGCTTCTTCAAGATTCCGCTGCAGCCTTACCGCCCCGACGCCCGTGGCGACCAAGGCATGCTGGTGGTCAACTTGTGCACGGCGTCTGTGGGCTTCCTCCACCAAGTGTGCGAGGTTGGTGCTGCCCGGAACCTGGCCTTCTCCTCCGATGTCATCTCCATTGGGCCGGGTCCTGGGCTGCAGTCCAACCTTTTGCTCAAGGACGCGGAACGCCTCTGCTCCGGTCGTGCTCGGCCCCCTCTCCGTGCTGCCTCGCCCACCGCCAATTCTTCTCCAACTGCTACGCCGGAGCGCGCCCTGGGCGGGCCGGTCGCCGCCGCGGAGGTTGTTCCGGACCCGGACCCGGCTCCTGGGACCTTCTCCGGGCCGGCTCTGCTGGCCTCGGCTCCGGAGCGCGCCCTGGGTCTGCAGGTCGTCACCGCCGTCGTTGTTCCGGACCCTGCCCCGGCTCCGGCGGCCTTCATCGGCCCGGCACTGCCCCCCTCGCCCGACTTCGACAGCCTCGACCTCGACATCGGGCCCTGCAACCTGTCCGAGCGGCCCACCTCTGCTCGCTGGCAGGCGGCTCACCTCGTCACGGAGGTCTCCATCCCCCTGCCGCCCAGCGATCTCGGTGCTACTGTCGAGCTCCTCCCAGAACCGCAGCTGCCGGTGCTGCCGCCTCACCCTCGCCAGGCTCCACCCAACGACGACGACGAGCTGGGTGATGGGATTGATCTGCGCTGCAACGAGAACATCTCCACCGCCCTACTCCCAGCTGATGACCGCCGTCGCGGTGAGCGTCTCCGAGCCAAGGAGCCCCCAATCCGCGAGACTGTCACTGCAGCAGCTGTTCGGATCAAGAAGCGCAAGGTCGAGGCGGTCCTGCGGTCCTCCTCCACCTCCAACTCCTCGGACTCCTCCACCGACGACGAACATGAGACCGAGGACGACGCACCTGCTACTGCGACATGTGCCCCGCCACCATGCCCACCAACTGATCACCCTGCTTGGCGCGTTGAAGACCTCCAGCTACTCGGCCGTTCCTGCAACGTGCCACAAGATCAGCTCCGCACCATCGGCGGGCTCGCACCGCCCCGCGTGGACATCTTCGACTAGATGTCGCAGCTTCTTCGACCTCGGGTCCTCAACCTCTTTTGCTGGGACGCTCTTAGCTCCCGAACCTGTCATGTAATCGGCTCTAGTGTCGTCAAACCTTACCCAGCTGCTGTCTGGGCTCGCCGAACCTTTAAGACTTGTATGAACCTTCAGAGGTGCCTCTGCTATGGCAGACTCCTCTCGGTGTCAATGCATGCTTTGGGGGGGGGGCTTGTTTCCTCGGTATGTATTATTGTGTGCCTGTCTCCATTCCTGTGTTCTGGGTCCTTCTCTTGCCAAGATGGTGTAATGGTTCTCCCATGGCTAACAGGCCATTGTCCATCCTGTCTTGGAATGTCCGGGGCCTGGGCGATCAAGACAAATGCACCAACGTTCGACTTGCGTTCCCCGACCCCGCCCCAGCTGTTACCTGCCTCCAAGAAACTAAGCTCCAGTTCATCGACCGCTTCAAAGCTGCTGCCATACTCCCCCGCCCTTGCTCCTCCACCTTCTCCTTTCTCCCTTCTGTTGGTGCCTCCGGTGGACTCCTCACTGCTGGAATCCATCCCTCCTTCATGGAGAAGAGGACAAAAGGTACATAAGTGAAAAAAAACTTGGAAGGCAGATGGATGATGGGATATTTCCTAGAGTCATTTAGGACCTAGATGTAAAAAGCAACAGCTTCCATGTTGTAAAGTTCACAAGAACTTGTACCGTCAGTGACATCCAGTGAAATGTGCTTCAACCTCCTTAAGACAGCGCATGAGGCATGAGCAAGGTTTAGTGTGGCGCCAACTTGTGAAAGAATTTGAGTTCGAACCCAGAGGACTTGAATTTGGACGTGTGCATCTTTTACGGCACTCACCGGTCGGAACCCTGGAGTCACGGGATGTTTACTAGAGAACTCGGCAGATAATCCTGATGGAATAGTTCTTTTCGTACACCATTTCGATCGGTGTTCATCGTTCTTCATCACCGGTTCAAATTTCAGGAATCTACGAGCCTGCCGATTCAAAATTGTCACTCCAACTCTTTGTGGGCTGGGCCCGGCGCCCGCCCCCATCCGGCCCATCTTGCCGCGTGGCGTGGCATCACCAGTCGGACCGGTGCCACCTCCAACGTTGTCCGGTGATTTTGGTGTTCAGCTATGCCTATATATTGCTGTCCTGCCTCCTGCGTACCTAAGTTCATTTGAAAAGATGAATCAACTATTTTTTCATTTGGATGAACCGAACTTTGTAGCTTGACTTGAGTACCTCAAAAAGTTACACAAAACTCAACACCTACAGTTACACAACTAACACTTGAGATCTGGACATTCCAAACACAACACCTACTGTTACAGCAACTAACACTCGATCTCCTGATGTAATAAGCAACAAACTTAAATAAATTTATAGCCTTCCTCGATTTGCAGACGCTTCGCGATCTCGTAGGACAGGTACGCGTCTACGGCGGCGTAGTTCACCTGCGAAGGTGACAAATACCACGCGTGCCAGTTATTGTGGTCGGCGCCCGCCGGCTTGTGAAGATGAGGCAGGTGCAGTACCGCTTTTCCGAGATCCTCGAGCGACCTGCGCGTTACTCCGTACTTGGGATGGGGGGTTCCACCGAGACCCTTGTATTTTGAGGCAGCTTGGGGGACTGCCAATTGGAGGTCAATCGGATTGGTTATTGTGATGCCGAAATCCTCCCGCAGCCGCTTCACGTCGTTGTCGATGTGTGCACCAGTGAAGATGTGGTCCTCCTCTGTCAGGAACCTCTTCAAGACTTCGGGGAGGTCTCCGGCGGCGGCATAGAGGACCTGGAAGACGAGGACATGAGTTTCGACGCACAACTACAAGAGGGCCGTCGTGAAGGCGCTGCCATCGAGCTTTTTCCACTCGGTGTCCAATCCAACGATCATGCCGCGTCTTGGTGGCGTACCTCGGATTTCTTCGAGAAATTTCGCCGCCACCGCCGCGTCACATGTTGTCGTCGTGCTGAGGGTCCTCCCCTCGAAATAAACCAATTCCTGCCTAGTAGGAGTCGGACCGGTCGGCGGGGCGCGCTTCTCCGGAGATCGGACGCGCGCGAGATCATCCCACGAGGGCCACGACGAACTGGGCGTTGAAGCTTGCGGCTCATCCCAGACCGTCGTGTGCGTGATCTCCGGCGCCGGCGTCCAATCCTTGTCGCCGCAATCTCCTTGGGCGTCCTCCAGGCGGTTGCCGGAGCGGGAGCGGGAGCGGGAGCGAGCCATCGGGTCACACTACGGCTTTGCCTGCGAGAGAGAGGCTTTCGTACGTGAGGGCTGGCGGAGTTGTATTCCATGGGTGGGAGGAGAGCCCTATAAATGGCGAGCGACACGGGAACGGCCCTCGGGAATCCCAAAGGACGCGTCGGTTACTGCACCCGAGGGCGAGGCGCCGTCTTGCCACATTGTGCGCCCGTCCCATCGGCTTCTCTGCCGTTTGCGCGTGCTCTCGGGCTTCCGGATGGTCCGTGCGTCTGGTGCTTGCCACCTAGCACATCGGACGGCTCCCCGGCGGGCGTCTGGCCACCTGGCGGAGTGCCGGTCATCCGCTCCCCCCGCGGCGTGCCACGGGCACCGGCCTCCTCCCCCTCACAGTCCTGAATCACCGGTCAGTATTTCAGGTAACTGCGAGCCTACCCCTCCTACTCTATGTGGGCTTGGCCCAGCGCCCGCTGCCATCCGGCCCATCTGATCTGCCTCGCGGCCTTTTTCGGTTGCTTCACGTGTTTCTCTTTTTACTGCACTCACACATCAGACCGTTGCTATCACCGGACATGTCCTCTAACGAATTGAACCGGTGCTCATTATTCCATATTACTGGTTAGTATTTTAGGATGAGCCCCACATCGAGGGACGCAGCACCGGTCGGGCCGATGCTCCCGTCAAAGGTGTCCGGTGAATGCTGTCCAGCTTTTGTTGCACTAAAGTTCATTTGAAAAAGAATCTTTTTGCATTTGGATGAACCGGACTTTGTACCTTGAATTGACTACCTCAAAACACTTAAGAGTTCCTCCGTCTCTAATTGTGAGTCAACTTGGCGTTTCACACCCATTTTGCCATTGCAAGTTCATGCCATTCAGTCATTAGAACTGCAAACACATCTTTTGCCAATTGGTCATTGAAGATGAAATGTCAATGTGACACAGTAACAGCACAAAAAGACAGATGATAATTCCATTCAGTCGTTAGGCCGTCCCCAACCCAAGACACCACTCATAGTTTCTATAAGCTCCACATCATCAAGAAACTAGTGCTAGACACTACCTCTCCAATGCAAACACTACCCTTTCATATCCAAATTTAATATCACTCCTCTCTCATTGTGTCTTGGATATCGTGTAGAAACCATGTCTCATGCAAGACCCAGTTTCCTTCTCTTCCTTCATTTAATCACTTGCCACATCACCTTTCATCCTAGGTGGCAGCTCATTTAATTCTATAGAAACCATCCTAGTCATTGGGTTGGGGATGGCCTGACTTACAAGTTACAACTGACCCTTGCCACATCATTGTCACTAACAATACGAACTCAACACCGGTGCTCACAGTCCTTAATCACCGGTCAGAATTTCAGGTAACTGCGAGCCTACCGATTCAAATAGTGCCCCTCCTACTCTACGTGGGCTTGGCCCAGCGTCCTCTGCCATCCGGCCCATCTGATCTGCCTCGCGGCCTTTTTCGGTTGCTTCACGTGTTTCTCTTTTTACTGCACTCACACATCAGACAGTTGCTATCACCGGACATGTCCGCTAACAAATTGAACCGGTGCTCATTGTTCCATATTACCGGTTAGTATTTTAGGATGAGCCCCACATCGAGGGACGCAGCACCGGTCGGGCCGATGCTCCCGTCAAAGGTGTCCGGTGAATGCTGTCCAGCTTTTGTTGCACTAAAGTTCATTTGAAAAAGAATCTTTTTGCATTTGGATGAACCGGACTTTGTACCTTGAATTGACTACCTCAAAACACTTAAGAGTTCCTCCGTCTCTAATTGTGAGTCAACTTGGCGTTTCACACCCATTTTGCCATTGCAAGTTCATGCCATTCAGTCATTAGAACTGCAAACACATCTTTTGCCAATTGGTCATTGAAGATGTAATGTCAATGTGACACAGTAACAGCACAAAAAGACAGATGATAATTCCATTCAGTCGTTAGTGTGGACTTACAAGTTACAATTGACCCTTGCCACATCATTGTCACTAACAATACGAACTCAACACCGGTGCTCACAGTCCTTAATCACCGGTCAGAATTTCAGGTAACTGCGAGCCTACCGATTCAAATATTGCCCCTCCTACTCTACGTGGGCTTGGCCCAGCGCCCGCTGCCATCCGGCCCATCTGATATGCCTCGCGGCCTTTTTCGGTTGCTTCACGTGTTTCTCTTTTTATTGCACTCACACGTCAGACCGTTGCTATCACCGGACATGTCCTCTCTCACGAATTGGACCGGTGCTCATTGTTCCATATTACCGGTTAGTATTTTAGGATCAACCTCGCATCGTGGGATGCAGCACCGGTCGGGCCGATGCTCCCGTCAAAGGTGTCCGGTGAATGCCGTCCAGCTTTTGTTGCACTAAAGTTCATTTGAAAAAGAATGAATCAACTTTTTTGCATTTGGATGAACCGGACTTTGTACCTTGAATTGACTACCTCAAAACACTTAGAGTTCCTCCGTCTCTAATTGTGAGTCAACTTGGCTTTTCACACCCATTTTGCCATTACAAGTTCATGCCATTCAGTCATTAGAACTGCAAACACATCTTTTGCCATTCGGTCATTGAAAAATGTAATGTCAACGTCACACAGTAACAGCACAAAAAGACAGATGGTAATTCCATTCAGTCGTTAGTACGGACTTACAATTGACTCTTGCCACATCATTGTCACTAACAATACGCACTCAACACCTACAGTTACAACTACTAGAACTGCAGATCTTGTCTTTTCGTTCACCGGACGTTGGGGACCAGCCGGCGACTTAATCCCGTTCGTTTCACCGGTCCCTCCCGTGGTATCGGACTAAAGACTCGAAAGGACGGCTTCACCTCCAGAGATGCATTCACTTAGTCCACACCTGGAACAGAAATTGCAGGCCATTTTCGTGAGCTCCAACAGAAATTGTGGGCAACGTGTCTTGAGCTATTAGCATGACACCATCAATTCTGTTAATGCAACTATAACCACAGCAGCAGATGCAAAGTAAAAGAAGCATCAGTAAGAAGGGTCAGTCAAAGTTCTTTACTTATAGTTCCCTGTAACATTTCTTGATGAAAGTAGTTGCAAAGAAAATGACCATGTCGTCCCAACCATTGTAAAAGAACTCAGTTGTACACAAGCATAAGTGCACAAATCAGTCAACTTAGTCTTCAGAAGTAGCTTATGATTATCCAATTTAAAAGAGCTAATCAAAAGGGTCATCAGATGAAACCATCAACTACGGCCGATTGCAAACAACATACCAGATAAAGCAATGACTCAACGAATTAATTTCATTGCAAGAACATACCGGCGTCTCATTCGTTGAATCCTGATGACTGGAGCTGCCGCTCCGCCGTCCGTCCTTCCACTGCCAGGCAGTGGCGGAACATGGAGCTAAATCAAGGGGGGCCAGTTGAGCTATGACTGCATGCCGCACACGGTGAAATCATGTAAACAATCCAGATGTCAGCAGGCACTGATGCAGACTTGCAATGGGCAGCGCGCGGAGGAAGCAGGGGCCGGTGCCCAGTTTTGCCTCTAGTACGGTCCGCCACTGCTGCCAGGGACGTCGTGCGCGTCGGCGCCACTGGAAGCGTCACCGCTGGCCACGGCGCTGGCCAACGAGGAACTGGATGTCGTCCATTTCTCCGTCGAAGCTGCCGTCGCGAGTCGCCTGGGCCGTCCTATCTCCGCCGTATCAACATCGCCGCCACCTAGATCACGGAGACACGGATCGCCGCTGGGCGCCTGAACCGCCGCTTCTCCGCTAGAGATCAACATCGCCGCCACCTAGGGTTCCTGGATCACGGATCGCGGCGCCTAGGGTTCATCCAAATCGGCACCTAGGGTTCCACTGGATCACGAACCGTGGGCCTAGGTTCATCCAAATCTAAGAAGGTCTAACTCCTATAAGGCTCAAACTATACTTGATCAGCAATTCAATTCAAAACTATAGTACTCTAAACGTTATCCCCACAATTATCAATTTACTATTGTACCCTTGATCAAATAAAAAAAATCGGAAAGACATTTTTCCCACCTCAACTTCCCCGGTGCGGGTCCCACCAATTGAGTATGCACCCGGTGCATATGGCCCACCATTTTGGTATGCACTGGTTCCTCTCATTTTGGTTCCTCCTGGTTCCTACACCTTCTTATCCGTCGGATCGTGCGACGTGAGCCCTTGAATTTTTCCACAACCATTCTAAAAAAGTTGAATTTATTATATCATAAGTCATGACAGTTCAATGTAATATTCAAGTGTAACCTTTTCTCAAGCAATGGTATCAATGTTCGTTTTTATTTATAATAGTGCCTACAACCGAGAAAACCTATTTTATTTGCAATCATATGACCATTAGATTTTTGACAATTAGCAATAGACAAATATCAAACAAAATATCTTGAAAATTAACAATATTAGAAAAAATATTTGAACTTAGGGAAAAGAATGTGGTTTCATGTGCAACTGATTCGGTATTCTTCTTGGAACAAAGTATTGAAGCAGATGCTGACAAACAATGACGCACACCCACCTTATGAATTCTAGAAGTCTCATTGTCAACGTGCATGTTGCATACTGCTGCTAGAATAATAAGCCAAGAATGTGAGAACCAATGCTAGAGTGTAATGTTAGATTAAACCCGCCATTGTGCGTTCCGTAGTGTGTGCGTGTGTCTCGGATGCGTGTTCGAGTCCATAGGCTAGGCGTGTGATCGTGAGAGTGTGTCTCGGGCACAGCTGCGCCGTGCGCGCCAGGCGAGGCGGCATCGCGTCTAGAGCACGACGCGTTCAGCGTCGGGGATCGCGAGGGGGAGGCGAGCTCCACTACACGCGTGTTTAGGGGTCAAGGTGGAGTGGTGTGGCGTGCGTGGCGCGGGTCCAGCGGAGGCCGCCGCCGCGATCGCGTGAGCAGCGGCTCACGTTCGCGGCTGAGTGCGTTCTGCGCGGATCGGGTGCGAGTGGCCGTTGTGAAGGGGGAGCTCCCCAGCCTACAAGAAGCCACCTGTGCTCACCCTTGTAAGGTGTCGCGTTCGTTTTAGTGCCAAGGTACGGGAGCAATCGGCTCCGCGGTGTTCGTCGCCATCGAGATCACTGTTCTTCTTCTTCCTCTGTTTTTCTGGCGAGCGCGAGTGTGAGCAAGCAATTCGCCTGATCCCCGATCCGATTCTAACATGTAATACCATGACCCATTAGTGTTCTATGCTGTTGTGGCCCATTTGTTCTAGCATGGTGGAATTAGTGCTTCCTTGATAGTATAGAAGGTTGAGGCTAGCATATAATCATTGTCTCTCCAAACATAGGATCAACAAGGTTAAATCTTTTACATGAAACGTGGACGGATGTGTAAGAGATGTGTTGTGCATATGTTGTCTCGTTCCATTAGAAGATTTCGGACACAACTGCATTGAGTCTAAAAACTCAAAGCAAGGTCCCTTTTTGCCTCAAGAACCTAACCAACTGAGCTACGTAATATCTATTCATTTTAGTCAACTCAAACCAAGATAGTTAGGTTTTATATTTTTTAGAAATTTAGCGAAAATTTAAATTGAGATACTGGGGAGATAGTTATATAGTCACCAATAAACATAGAGCATAATTATGATCATTCTTTATAGTCTCGTAGATTCCCTTTCGTCACAAATTAAAAAATTTGATGTGTTGGACAAGGTTTGATATGAGGCTTTATACTTTTACTGGCATAGATGCACGTATGATACGCACCTAACTAAAAACAGTTAAGTAACAAACAATTAATATTGATATATAAACTCAACGACCAACAACTTTCGAGGACAAAACAAAAATTGCAATACCATGATTTTTGTCCTTATTTTGGACAAAAGAATTACATATATGATCATAGCCAAGAACTAATAGAAAATGTGACAATACTTTGAAAACTGAAACTAACAAAACAAAGAAGCAAGAAGATAGCAGAGTTCCTCTGCATCACTGTCAGATTAACGAAAGGGTGAAAGGCTTTGGATTAATGATCACTACTTGTAGAAGTGTTTGGTCATGTAAAAATGTCCATGTAGAAGGTAAAAGTGGGTAGCTCATTCACCCTGATACTGTAGTTCAAAAAGATAAATTTATTATTTACCGAGCCACTACTACAGAAAACATTTTTAGGGGCGGGTTAGCGGACGTTTCTAGGTGCGGCGCCGAAATCCGCCCCTGCTATTGGCTGCTAAAAATGGCCATTTGCAGGGGCGGGTTAGTAGCCCGCCCCAGCAAACGAGTTTCTAGGGGCGGGTCCGCCATTTCTAGGGGCGGGTTAGTAGCCCGCCCCTAGAAATGCTACGCCATTTGCAAAGTTCGTTTTTGCTGACCAGAAATAATCGAAAAAATAGCAAAAAAATTATTTTAATGTGGGAAGGCCTCCAACCGCCATTTTTCGCGTAAAATTCGGGCACTCCGCGGCTAGTGGGATTCGAACTCACGACATCTCCCTCGCGCTTAATCTCCTCTACCACTGCACCAGACTCTCACCTATGCTAGGATTATGTTTTGACTCCTCCCGTACTATACTAAACCGAGTGTAAATTGCTTGTTTGAGACCCTAAACGAATTCAAATTAAAAAGTTCTCAACTACAAAGTTTCATAACTTTTTGAAATCTACATTTTTCATTTTGGTGATTTCTACATCCGAGGTCGTTTACGGAATTTGAATTTCAAATTTGAGACAAATGAAACTTAGTTTTCGTTGACAAGATGATTTCAAATAAAAAGTTGTCAACTACAAAGTTTCATAACTCATTGTGATCTACATCTTTCATTTTAACTGTTTCTCCATCCGAGGTCTTTTGAAAAATCTCAAATTTCAAATTTGACAACTACAAACATACTTTCCAGGGACGGGTCATAGCATGGGCCGCCCCTAGAAATGCATTTTTAGGGGCGGTTCATGGCATGGGGCGCCTCTGGAAAGGGCAGCATTTGTAGGGGCCGCTCATGCCATGACCCGCCCCTAGAAATGCATCTATAGGGACGGCCCTTAGCTACAGTAGCACGCGCGAATTTGTAGGGGTACATCGTCTTTTAGTCTGCCCCCTAAAAAAACCTGACTCTTACAAATATTTTCTGTAGTAGTGAGCGTCTGAGCCTTATCCATATAGCTCAGGATTAAGATATTTCTGCCGTGTCTCATGTTTTGGAGAGAAGCAACACTAGACTCTTCACGTATGAATTGGATCTGCCATTTCTTGTCAAATTACTCAAAATTTATCACTGTAAAATAGGATTGAATCTCTTGTGCATCTGAAACAAGAAAAAAAAAATAATCAGCCCAAGCGCCTGCTTCTTCGTCGACGCGGACCGACTATCTCACCAATCACCACTATCTCCGGTGTCAGAGGTTCGGAGGAGATTAGCCATGTGCGAATCTTGGAAGGACACATGCAAAGCCACAACGGCTCCGGCCTCCTCCCCCGCTGCGGCGAGGCTTCTCTGCCTCTGAGTCAGATGATGTTGAGAGTCACTGAAGTGCGGGCCCAACTGTAGTGAGACCCGTATGTCAGTGACTCAACTTCACCTGACTTAGAGGAATGTCGCAGGGGCTTGCGCCGGTTATATCCTGTGGGAATGATAGAATGTGGTGTTCACCTCATTAAATTTCTCCTCATCTCTACTCCTAGATAAGAACCAAAGTCTCGGTTTTCTTTCGCCTCCGCGTCCCCTGACGATTTTCGTCGCTCCGCACGCGCGTCCTCCCCCCACCCCCTTCGTACGCCGCCCGCGGATCGCGCCCCCACCCCCTTCCTTCCTTCGCACGCCCGACGCCCTCGACCTCGCGTGATCCGCTGCCGTCCCTCCCTCGCACGCCTCACGCCCTCGGTCTCGCGTGATCGGCCGCCGCCGCCCTCACTCGCACGACCGACGCCCTCGCCTTCGCGTAATCGCCCCGTCGCACACTGTTCTCCTCGAGCGCAGCGCTTCGCCGGTTCCCATCTCCGCCCGTCTATGCCGCACCTGTTAGAACACGGCCCCGAACACGTGCTCCCGCTGCCCGATCGCCCCCTCACCCTCTCAAGCGCTCGCACTCGCCGGAATTCCGAGGAAGACGATGAACAGTGTTTTTCCGGCGGGAAACGCCGCGGAGCCGAATTGCTCCTGTATCTTGGCTATTCAACGCGCAGGAATGACAATCGGGGGTACAGGGCTTCTTGTAGGCCGGGGAACACCACTCCTCGACGGCCCATTCGCCACGATCGCCGCGGAACGCGCTCAGCCATGTGGCCACGAGCCGCTGCTCGCGTCGCGCCATGGCGGCAGCTCCCGCGGGATCCTCGGCACGCACACCACCCGCCCGAGCCTTATCCCCTACGGTTCAGCAGCGCGGAACCACCTCACGCACGTGCCCAAACCACCTACGACGCGCCGAAGCTCCACACCGACATCACCGGTGCACACACGCGCGGGAACACGCGTGAACTCGGCTCGACACGCACACACGCTCACGCACACAGACGCGCGATCATGCTACTGAACACGCCATGCCGAGTTTATCCTAACAAACTCCCCCTAAAATCGGCATGGCGACCTTCACGATCTTCACAGGAGCGCCGCCTCCTCCTCGACGTCGGCGAGCAGCGCCCTGTCACCCTTCCTCTTGGTGCAGTCCCTCGCCATGTGTCCCCGGCGTCCGCATTCGAAGCACCGTCCTCGGTAGCGGCTCCTCCGCTCTGAGCTGGTGCTCGACCTCCCGTCGTCGTCGTCCTCACGATCGTCACCATGGCCGCCGCCGCGCCTCGCACCACCGCTGCCGAGCGCCTGCTCCTTGCCGCGCTGACGCCGCTTGGCTTCCCACTGGGCCTCGGTGAGCAACAGCTGCTCAGGGCCCCCCGCATTGGCCACCGGCCGATCCTCGGCATCCGCCTCCTCCGCGATCTGCAGCCGGCCGACGAGCTCGTCCAGCGTCATCGCGTCGAGGTCCGCCAGCATCTCGATCGCCACCGCCACTTGCTTGAGCCGCTTGGGGACGACACGCAGAACCTTCTTGACCACCCGTGGCGCCGCCAGCTCCTCGCCGAGATCACCTAGCCGCGCCGTCAGTCGGTTGACGCGCACGGCGAAATCGGCCACCAGCTCGCCGTCGTTGAAGCAGAGGTTCTCGAAGTCCTTCATCAAGCGCTGCACGTGCGAGGCCTTCACCCGATCGTCGCCGCCCCGCATGCTCTTCACGGAGTCCCAGGCCTCCTTCGCCGTCTTCTTCACGGCGAGCCCGGCCTTCATCTCCGATGGAACGCCGCGGAGGATCGCCGCCAACGCCCGGCGATCCCTTCCCCGATCCTTGCTCGGCGCCTCCACCGCGTCCCACAGCTCCAGCGCCTCCAGCGACACTTGCATGACCAAGGACCACTCATGGTAGTTGCCCTTGGTCAGCAGTGGCAGCTCCACCGCGCCGGAGCTGGGAACGACGGCGCCCGCCGCGCTCGAGCTCGCGCCATCGGGCTTCTCCCCGCTCGGTGACTCCCCGATCTTCGCCATCACCTAGCTCTGATACCATTGTTAGAACACGGCCCCGAACACGTGCTCCCGCTGCCCGATCGCCCCCTCACCCTCTCAAGCGCTCGCACTCGCCGGAATTCCGAGGAAGACGATGAACAGTGTTTTTCCGGCGGGAAACGCCGCGGAGCCGAATTGCTCCTGTATCTTGGCTATTCAACGCGCAGGAATGACAATCGGGGGTACAGGGCTTCTTGTAGGCCGGGGAACACCACTCCTCGACGGCCCATTCGCCACGATCGCCACGGAACGCGCTCAGCCATGTGGCCACGAGCCGCTGCTCGCGTCGCGCCATGGCGGCAGCTCCCGCGGGATCCTCGGCACGCACACCACCCGCCCGAGCCTTATCCCCTACGGTTCAGCAGCGCGGAACCACCTCACGCACGTGCCCAAACCACCTACGACGCGCCGAAGCTCCACACCGACATCACCGGCGCACACACGCGCGGGAACACGGCGTGAACTCGGCTCGACACGCACACACGCTCGCGCACACAGACGCGCGATCACCTAGCCTAAGACCCCGATCACGCACGCCAAACGCACACACATGCTACTGAACACGCCATGCCGAGTTTATCCTAACAGCACCTCCCTCGGCCAACCCAGACGCCTCACCTGCTGCCGCCCTCCTTGACCGATGCACCCTCCTGGCAGCAGCTGCCCGCCTATGGTTGTTGAGGCCGGCGGATCTTGTTGTGCTCCGTACGTGCGTTCGTCTCCACGGCCTCCCCATCCCCAACGTCGCAACCGGCGACGGCGGCCGGGGCGCCGAAGCACTGCTTCCGTCGCGGTGTCGACAGCTACCGATACTGCGAGGGGGTGTGGGTGGAGGATGCGATGGCGACGGCGGCGCGATGCCCCTTATTCCTCTACAGCAAGTGACACTCCCCTATCTCCCGTCCGGCGGCGGCGACAGCACGAATCCAAGGTGAGTCCATTCATCTGTGTATTCATCTGGTTCCCTACGCACTCCGCCCACACCCTCTCCTGATCCATTCAGCTATCTCAACTTCGCACATATCCACGGTGACGCGGCCAGGCAGGAAACAGGGTCATCCAGGCGTGGAGTGAGGTAGATTCACCGGATTCATCAAGGTCACCATAGGATCCATGGAGACAGGTGGAGACCGATCGAGGCCAAGCTCGATTATGGTGGTGGCCAGGGAAGGGCCAGCCTCCCGCGGATCCGTACCACCTCCACCAGCAGAACCTGATTCTTGCCTCAAGCCCAAACCCCACCCTCCTCTCCAGTCTCCTCGAGGTTCTTCTTCCTTCACTGCTGGCCGGATGCTTCTGGGATTCAACTCCATTAGTGTGGCATGCTAAGAGTACGTGTGCAGCATTTTTCCCAAATACATATCATGTGCTACTAAGTAAATCAGAGCTTGTTTTTTCATTCAGCTATTGCATACAGGTAGATTACCTTCAATGGGTGCATGGATTCAATTGTGTGCATGTCCTATCCAATTCCTAGGTGCTCTAAACATGTTCGATGCAATGCTTCTTAAGAAAGACCAGAGGAATACTTTATACTCGCACAGAATAGCAGAGATTTTTCCTATTAACAAGTATAGATGCAGTGTCCCTTAATTTACTTCTATTGAACTCTTTCAACACTCACGAGAATATACAGGAGGTTCGATTTTCCCTTTGCATTTGGCTTCATAAATTTGTTGACTTTTTAGCACTTGTACTGACAGCCCCTTACCTTTTTTTTTTTCTGCAGATTGTTGAGAATTATTCCAACTCCAACATTGAAAACCACATTTTCAATGAGGTTCACAGCTTGTTTTTGCTATACTTCAACTTCATATATTTTAATTATGTAGCATTATTGACAAGCACAAACTCGTGCTAATTCTGATTGTGGTAGTTTAGGTCCCTTTCCGCCACACCTCAATTGATTTAATAGTTTTAAATTGCATACCGTGGAACTATTGCAGTTTTTGAAGTCCACTCTAGGTGTTAATGAGAATGCTTGTTACTTTCAGAGATTANTCCGCTGCCGTCCCTCCCTCGCACGCCTCACGCCCTCGGTCTCGCGTGATCGGCCGCCGCCGCCCTCACTCGCACGACCGACGCCCTCGCCTTCGCGTAATCGCCCCGTCGCACACTGTTCTCCTCGAGCGCAGCGCTTCGCCGGTTCCCATCACCTAGCTCTGATACCACTTGTTAGAACACGGCCCCGAACACGTGCTCCCGCTGCCCGATCGCCCCCTCACCCTCTCAAGCGCTCGCACTCGCCGGAATTCCGAGGAAGACGATGAACAGTGTTTTTCCGGCGGGAAACGCCGCGGAGCCGAATTGCTCCTGTATCTTGGCTATTCAACGCGCAGGAATGACAATCGGGGGTACAGGGCTTCTTGTAGGCCGGGGAACACCACTCCTCGACGGCCCATTCGCCACGATCGCCGCGGAACGCGCTCAGCCATGTGGCCACGAGCCGCTGCTCGCGTCGCGCCATGGCGGCAGCTCCCGCGGGATCCTCGGCACGCACACCACCCGCCCGAGCCTTATCCCCTACGGTTCAGCAGCGCGGAACCACCTCACGCACGTGCCCAAACCACCTACGACGCGCCGAAGCTCCACACCGACATCACCGGTGCACACACGCGCGGGAACACGACGTGAACTCGGCTCGACACGCACACACGCTCACGCACACAGACGCGCGATCATGCTACTGAACACGCCATGCCGAGTTTATCCTAACAAACTCCCCCTAAAATCGGCATGGCGACCTTCACGATCTTCACAGGAGCGCCGCCTCCTCCTCGACGTCGGCGAGCAGCGCCCTGTCACCCTTCCTCTTGGTGCAGTCCCTCGCCATGTGTCCCCGGCGTCCGCATTCGAAGCACCGTCCTCGGTAGCGGCTCCTCCGCTCTGAGCTGGTGCTCGACCTCCCGTCGTCGTCGTCCTCACGATCGTCACCATGGCCGCCGCCGCGCCTCGCACCACCGCTGCCGAGCGCCTGCTCCTTGCCGCGCTGACGCCGCTTGGCTTCCCACTGGGCCTCGGTGAGCAACAGCTGCTCAGGGCCCCCCGCATTGGCCACCGGCCGATCCTCGGCATCCGCCTCCTCCGCGATCTGCAGCCGGCCGACGAGCTCGTCCAGCGTCATCGCGTCGAGGTCCGCCAGCATCTCGATCGCCACCGCCACTTGCTTGAGCCGCTTGGGGACGACACGCAGAACCTTCTTGACCACCCGTGGCGCCGCCAGCTCCTCGCCGAGATCACCTAGCCGCGCCGTCAGTCGGTTGACGCGCACGGCGAAATCGGCCACCAGCTCGCCGTCGTTGAAGCAGAGGTTCTCGAAGTCCTTCATCAAGCGCTGCACGTGCGAGGCCTTCACCCGATCGTCGCCGCCCCGCATGCTCTTCACGGAGTCCCAGGCCTCCTTCGCCGTCTTCTTCACGGCGAGCCCGGCCTTCATCTCCGATGGAACGCCGCGGAGGATCGCCGCCAACGCCCGGCGATCCCTTCCCCGATCCTTGCTCGGCGCCTCCACCGCGTCCCATAGCTCCAGCACCTCCAGCGACACTTGCATGACTAAGGACCACTCATGGTAGTTTCCCTTGGTCAGCAGTGGCAGCTCCACCGCGCCGGAGCTGGGAACGACGGCGCCCGCCGCGCTCGAGCTCGCGCCATCGGGCTTCTCCCCGCTCGGTGACTCCCCGATCTTCGCCATCACCTAGCTCTGATACCACTTGTTAGAACACGGCCCCGAACACGTGCTCCCGCTGCCCGATCGCCCCCTCACCCTCTCAAGCGCTCGCACTCGCCGGAATTCCGAGGAAGACGATGAACAGTGTTTTTCCGGCGGGAAACGCCGCGGAGCCGAATTGCTCCTGTATCTTGGCTATTCAACGCGCAGGAATAACAATCGGGGGTACAGGGCTTCTTGTAGGCCGGGGAACACCACTCCTCGACGGCCCATTCGCCACGATCGCCACGGAACGCGCTCAGCCATGTGGCCACGAGCCGCTGCTCGCGTCGCGCCATGGCGGCAGCTCCCGCGGGATCCTCGGCACGCACACCACCCGCCCGAGCCTTATCCCCTACGGTTCAGCAGCGCGGAACCACCTCACGCACGTGCCCAAACCACCTACGACGCGCCGAAGCTCCACACCGACATCACCGGCGCACACACGCGCGGGAACACGGCGTGAACTCGGCTCGACACGCACACACGCTCGCGCACACAGACGCGCGATCACCTAGCCTAAGACCCCGATCACGCACGCCAAACGCACACACATGCTACTGAACACGCCATGCCGAGTTTATCCTAACAGCACCTCCCTCGGCCAACCCAGACGCCTCACCTGCTGCCGCCCTCCTTGACCGATGCACCCTCCTGGCAGCAGCTGCCCGCCTATGGTTGTTGAGGCCGGCGGATCTTGTTGTGCTCCGTACGTGCGTTCGTCTCCACGGCCTCCCCATCCCCAACGTCGCAACCGGCGACGGCGGCCGGGGCGCCGAAGCACTGCTTCCGTCGCGGTGTCGACAGCTACCGATACTGCGAGGGGGTGTGGGTGGAGGATGCGATGGCGACGGCGGCGCGATGCCCCTTATTCCTCTACAGCAAGTGACACTCCCCTATCTCCCGTCCGGCGGCGGCGACAGCACGAATCCAAGGTGAGTCCATTCATCTGTGTATTCATCTGGTTCCCTACGCACTCCGCCCACACCCTCTCCTGATCCATTCAGCTATCTCAACTTCGCACATATCCACGGTGACGCGGCCAGGCAGGAAACAGGGTCATCCAGGCGTGGAGTGAGGTAGATTCACCGGATTCATCAAGGTCACCATAGGATCCATGGAGACAGGTGGAGACCGATCGAGGCCAAGCTCGATTATGGTGGTGGCCAGGGAAGGGCCAGCCTCCCGCGGATCCGTACCACCTCCACCAGCAGAACCTGATTCTTGCCTCAAGCCCAAACCCCACCCTCCTCTCCAGTCTCCTCGAGGTTCTTCTTCCTTCACTGCTGGCCGGATGCTTCTGGGATTCAACTCCATTAGTGTGGCATGCTAAGAGTACGTGTGCAGCATTTTTCCCAAATACATATCATGTGCTACTAAGTAAATCAGAGCTTGTTTTTTCATTCAGCTATTGCATACAGGTAGATTACCTTCAATGGGTGCATGGATTCAATTGTGTGCATGTCCTATCCAATTCCTAGGTGCTCTAAACATGTTCGATGCAATGCTTCTTAAGAAAGACCAGAGGAATACTTTATACTCGCACAGAATAGCAGAGATTTTTCCTATTAACAAGTATAGATGCAGTGTCCCTTAATTTACTTCTATTGAACTCTTTCAACACTCACGAGAATATACAGGAGGTTCGATTTTCCCTTTGCATTTGGCTTCATAAATTTGTTGACTTTTTAGCACTTGTACTGACAGCCCCTTACCTTTTTTTTTTTCTGCAGATTGTTGAGAATTATTCCAACTCCAACATTGAAAACCACATTTTCAATGAGGTTCACAGCTTGTTTTTGCTATACTTCAACTTCATATATTTTAATTATGTAGCATTATTGACAAGCACAAACTCGTGCTAATTCTGATTGTGGTAGTTTAGGTCCCTTTCCGCCACACCTCAATTGATTTAATAGTTTTAAATTGCATACCGTGGAACTATTGCAGTTTTTGAAGTCCACTCTAGGTGTTAATGAGAATGCTTGTTACTTTCAGAGATTATGGTGCTGTACTTTCAGTTCAAGCATAACCAGGTTAGTATAGTTCTGACAGGTATTCAGTTTGTAGCTATGTATACCATGTGTGCTTTTAAAGCAATGCTTTTAACAGATGAGAGCTACAACTTTAAGAAAATGGGTCATGCAATGTAAATTTTGTACAGGTACTTCTTTGTTGTAGCTTTGGGTGACATTTTAGGTTGCTCATGCGATTTTGTACAGTTCACTTTTTTGGAATCTCAACTTCTGGAGCAGAGATGGAATCTCAACTTCTGGAGCCTGTTGCAGCTCCCCATGTGCATCCGGTGCATGTCCAAACCAAGCAATCAGCTCACCCTGCCGCATAGAAAGCTCCAGCGGAAAATGATGAGCTTGCTGCACTACAAGCTGAAATGACATTGTTCAGGTTAATGCTTGATCCATTTCTACCTCTTGGTATCCATTTGCTATTTCTTTAACCAGTAGTAAATCAGAACATGTGGAAAATCATTTTTTCAAGGAAAAAAGCTGCAGCTCTATGATAGATCATAGATGTGAATGTATTGGCTTGCTACTAAATTTGTGTCTTTCTACCTTTGTCAGTTGGAAGAAAGGATACAACAACCAGGGGAACTGGAAAATGGTTGATGTTCCTCTCAGATCAAAGCGTGGGCATTGGAATTATCACTGTCCTTGAACTGCAAAAGTAGCACAATTTGCATTGCTTAGGGAAGTCTCTCCTTGCATTGTGATATATTTGACTTCCTGATATATGATAGACTTTCATGATTGGTGTTTGGAGTTTGGACATGATAAGTGGTGCATAAACATCAGTTAGCATGCAGTAATTAGATACTAGATGTAATGGTCAGCATGCAGTAGTTAGATTTAGACACTAGCTATGACAGGCAGCATGCAAGTACTAGCAATTTTCAAGTTTGTTGGTATGTTTAGATTCATAGCAGGTTATCGCAGTTCTTTTGATGTCATCAGCTAAATGAAATCAATTTAGACAGGATATCAATGTAGAAGAAAGAGGTTTCACCCTGGTGATAAACATGCTATAGCTTTACAGTGATTCAAAACTATGCCATGAATATGCTTAGTCATTTATTTAGTAGGTTTCTTTTTTAAAAAAAATGTGCATATATGTTATTATTTGTATCATAATTTTTTTGCTTATCTCATTGGACATGGATAATTGAAATTTACACTGATCTGAATCAATGTGCTCTCCATTTACACAGGTTCAGCAGCAAGAGGTTCATCGGTGGTGTGCCATTTGGTTCTGATGTTCATGTTTAGTTCTTATGCTATTGTGGCAGTTGAGCTTTCATTTCCAAGGCAACGCCGCAAGTTCACAAAGTATCTCAAGGAGAAGCTTTCGACAAAAATTATTTTTATGTATCCTGTCATTATTTTGTATTCACTTAAATTATATAAATACCCGTCGATGTGCCCAGTCACTTTTATTTGGTAATCTCAATACATATGTTTTTGTGCTGAATTTTATCGCATTTATAATTGGTTTTTCACCCGTAGCAACGCACGTGCACGGACCTATTGTATTATATACAATTCGTTCATTTCATTTTGTTTTCTTTTGAATTATAAAATAGCCATGTATCCTTTTTATCTTTTCATGTATATTTGGTGCTCTCGGTAAACATGATAGTTTCCTTGATAAAATTTTATCGCTTCTAATTTTTTTGTATTTGTCCCGTAGCAACGCACGGGCACTAACCTAGTCTAAAATTAAATGCATTCTCCTCGTCTGCAGAGAAAACGAGATTATTAAATTCAGTGGCGTGGCCACAGGGGGTTGAGGCCAATCCCAGCGGGGTTTTCATAGAAATTTCATGCACATTAAATAGGGTAACACATCAGCATAGATGATGACATGATATGATAATAATGAAGAGAGAGAGAGGGAATGAGTTTTATCAGGATGAAACTGTGTATACACTGTTTCCAAGACTATGAAACCTGATGAAACTGCCATTGGGAGCTATAGAGTTTCATTCCATTCCTCTCCATCCAATCATGTGTGTCGCAATAAATGATTTGTCTTGCCTATGAAACCACAAAATGAAACTATCCATTGGGAGACCATATTTCATCTATCAATTCAAGCATAGTTAGATGACGTGGCATTCTTGGAAATAGTGAGATCAAACGCCCCACTGGAAATGGCCTTAGAGGACTCAACTTCACCAATGAAGAAACAATGAGATAAGGAGGAAGTTGAAGAAGAAGATGAAGAAGAAAATTGAAGATAGAAGAGAAAGAAAAGAGCTCAGCTCCCCTATTATTCATTCCCGCATTCGCCACATTCCATCCGTCCTAAAGAAAAGTATCCACGATTCAAAATTTGTCTAAAAGACAAGGCATTCTCTACTCATTTGGTATATCCATGCGTGCGTGTGGACATTACAGTAGTCAATTAGTATTAAATATGGCTAATAAATAGGGACAACCATGGTCATTTTACCTTCTTATTAATATGTCCGATGTCTTTTTTTTTTGATGGACGAAGTATGACAGTTTCTTTTCATCAAAAAAAAAAGTATGACAGTTTCTCAACTGTTCTACAGCTAAAGTAAAACTGAAATTTTTCAGTATTTCGGCAACAGGTTAGAGCGTAGCGCGAAGATTTTGAATGAAGCTAATACTAATATTTCCGAACAGCAGCCAACCCACAAGTTGATGCACGCGTTCAGCCAACAGAAGAGGGGCAGCGTGGGTGGGAGGCTTGGGCGCTCTGTGAGCGCGGCGATGAGGGGATTTGGCAGCGCAATCTCACGAGGACGCCGTGCGCGTGTTAATGATGGACCACGACGTTCATACGTGCCCACGACGTAGATAATTGACATCTCCGAACACATAAAAGAGACGCACGGGAAGCAACGAGGGGTGGGAAAAAATATTTGATTTTTGGCGGAACCACACTCTCCAGCTCATGTTTTCTATAGATCGGCACCCCCTCACAGCTCCTTTGCCATTCCTCATAGCCTCATTTTCCAAATATCGGACGACTGACGCGGGTGGCCAAGTCGAACAACGCCAAGATGCGTGCGACAGTCCGCATCAGCCGTTCGATCCTTGCTTCCATTCTTCCTCCCTGCTGAACCTAGCCGCCACCATGGCATGCGCTGCCGCCTGCTGCTTCCGGTGCCTGACATGGCGGATCGAGCTCGTGTCCACCAGTGGTGGCGCGTGCGGCGGTGCAACCGACAGCTGGTGGCCGGCTGTCATTTTCTTTTTATTTTGGAAGGAATGGAACATGTGTTTTTAGAGAACGTTCTTCACTCACAGTGATCTTAAAACTCTATAAATGTGATTATAGAAATTTGGTGTTTTCATGCATATTGAGCCAAGTCCTATTGAGTGTATGATCTTTGTATCTAAGTTCATAGGCTATGTGCTCATATCTTTCCTTATGGTTAAGTATGACTTGTGGTCTTTACTTAGCATCATATTTCAAGTGGTATTTAAGTAAACTCCCTAGACTACTGATCCACTCTCTGAGCTATAATGTTCTTGATAGGTCTTTTTAGGTGATATGATCACAAAAGGGAGAAGTTGGGATCAAAGCAATGGATTATTTGGAAGACCTCATTAGAAAGGGGAGTGGTTAGAGAAAAGGGAAAAATACATGTAGACGGAGAAGTCATGAAGGAGATGTGTTGGAGTTAGGGGAGACCACACCAATAGTGAAATATCAAATTAGATGGGGAGATTGCAAGAAAGTTGGATCCCTCACCCAATGGGGAAGATCGTAAGCATCCAAACAAAAGTGTAAGTGGTTCAATTTGGTCAATATTTACAAATTCCATACTTGTTTTGATTGTGTTATCATCAACCATCACAAATGGGAA
Source organism: Alloteropsis semialata (assembly GCA_004135705.1). Classification (NCBI taxonomy): domain Eukaryota; kingdom Viridiplantae; phylum Streptophyta; class Magnoliopsida; order Poales; family Poaceae; genus Alloteropsis; species Alloteropsis semialata. The sequence goes on from CM014277.1 coordinate 15,054,226, forward strand.
GATTTTAAGGATAATGGCCCCTAAGCCATTATAATGTGATTTTGGTGATTGAATAACGACATAGTCTTTGGGACTAAAAAGTTTGTCAAGTGTTATTCATAGAATTTTTAGGCTACAAAGATGATTCCAAAGCATATGCCAAATCCAAAGATAGTCTTATTTCAATCATCTAAAAACAGTAATGGTAAAAGAAATCAAAGAAAAGGGCTCAAGAAGAGTGAATTGGACAAAGAGAAATAAAAAAAGGCAAAGAGAAATAAAAAAATGGTTTAACTGAAATGAATTTAAGAAGCCCGTAGAAGTTCTACACGTCAGATAGTACGGCGTGGTGGATAATATAGTGAAGAAATGTCCGACGGCTGGAGTTAGTTCAGGCCGAACATTTGTGCATCCCTTGATAATTAGAACTGTACACGTGTCATGTCTGGTGAGGAGAAAAGTTGTGCATCCCCCTGTTAATTACATGAGGCCTTTGTCTACCTCTGATTAATTTGTACTATGCGTAGTGTAGGCCTGATGATGCAAAGAATACCAAAGAATACCACAATCGTACTTAGTACATAAGAATTTATAGACAACTCAAGAGGGTACGCGACGGTCGCGTACTGGCACAGCAGAAACAACATAAACTGGAGAGTTCGGAAAAAAATAAGAACGAACCTGGAGGTTTACAACTCTTCGGTGAATACATTACACGGCACGTACACAACGTATTTTTCTGTATGATCAAGTAGAGAAGGCCGCAGAAGAGCACGATGCCGAAGATCGCTGCGACGGCGCGACGACGAGCCCCGCCCCCGCGATCATCCCGCACATGCACACCGCGACGGCGTCGTTGCGCTGCAGCTGGAGCTGCTGCTGCTGATGCCCGTATCCGAGCTCGACGTCCACGAACTCGCCCTGTGTAGACCTGGCGGCAGCGTCAGCAAGGACCGCGGCGGCGCGAATCCAAACTCGTGATAGCCTAACAGGGGATAGGGTGAATTAGCCTTCTAAGACCTTAATCTATCACATGCCCCTAATTGCACAAAATAAAACTAATAGAGAGTCGAAAATGGAGAGTCGTTCTAACAGATAAATAAAAGCGACAGTAAGAACCCAATTAAATCATCAGTTCATCACACACACAAAAAAAATACTGCAAGGGTAAGTTCACTGATCTCTTATGCTGTATTGCATTGCAGAGCAACTCCAACATGCCCTCTAAAGAAGCCGCTAGTCTGAATTTAGAGAGCGGAGATAAAAACGAACTACAACAGACCCTCTATTTTGCCCCCCAAAAATAGGGAGCCCTCCAAATATTTTGAATAAAAAGAATGGTCAAAATCGTGATGCAAAGTCAACATCGACAAATATTTGAGATAGTTTATAATATAATTAGGATAGCCGAGATCTAAAATTATCCCATGGCCATTGGCAGGGGCAAGGAGCATTTCAAATCTACACATAGTCTTTCTAATTTCTACTATTATATTTTGGACGTCACTGGAGCGAAACCCCTCTCCACGTAACGCTTCGCGGAGACCCTTCCAATTAAAAAAATGAGTGGGACCCACCTTATCTTCTACCTCCAACGCCCCCGCATCTCATCCTCTCGAACTCGCATCTTTCGTCTACCGGGCTCACGCGCTCCCTATTTCGATGCGAGAGCCTCCGCCGCCCCCGCCTCCCGACCAGCTCCGGCGGCGCGCCGATGTTGCCGCCTTCCACGACCGCGGCCAACGCTAATCCGTGGTTCCTGCACCCCCGCTGTTGTCGCCTCCCGACAGGCTCTGGCGGCGTGCCGACATCGCCGCCCCCACGATCGTGGCCAATACTAATCCGTGGTTCCTGCGCCTCCGCCGCTGCCACTTCCCGGCCGGCTCCGGCAGCGCGACACCGTCGCCACCCCCACGACCGCAGCCGACGCGAATCAGTGGAACGCGCCTCTATCTTAGCTCCGACACGTGGCTACCTCGACGCCAACGCCCCCGCTACAGCCACCGCCCACCGGTTGTCTCCCACAGCCCTGGCGGGCGGCGCCCCCGCCGCCTCACCGACCCGCCTCCACCGCCGGCCGGCAGCCACCCACTGACCTTCCTCTAGACCCGGAGCACATTGGTAACACCGAACTCCTAAACCTCAAACCCTAACCTCGCCGGAGCGCCACCATCGCCGGAGTTACTTTCTTCCATGATTTGTTACTTTTCCCCTCTTTTTTTCTTTTCTAGTCTTCCCACAATGCATCGCTACCTCGTCTTCTCCAAATCGGGAGGGCTCTCGGGCGCCTAAACAGAGAGCCCTCTCCGTGTAGCATTTAGGTTATATTTTCTCTAGGAAACTATATTATTTTGACTTTGGAATGTTTGAATCCATTAGAACTAATGGTTAACGGTAAAATTAGCAGGTGGGAATCAAATAAACATGTTAATTATTAGCTGATTGGTCTATTAGCTAGTTGGCGAATGCTCGCAGAGATAGTACTCTTATGTGTATTTAATGTGGGCCAAGTGGATAGATGCGAGATTTGCACGTTCCTTCTATGATTTGCAAGAAATATTAAGAATTAGTATGTCATGTCCACGCTATTTTAAAATAGATTTAGCCCACGTATGCAAGCATATGGGCCTGTGTTTTTTAATAATATATGGACCTGTGTTTGCTTGGCTGATTTTGGCATGAGAGGCTCTGACAGCAACAACGTGTTCAGGCCGGGCAGCGTAGCAGGCCTCAGGTGGCCAGTCCAACTGCTATTTGCTCGATCTGGCCCAATTCGTCATATGCAGTCTGGCCCAACGCGGGCCACAGGAGAATTGCGTGACAGCGTGAGGGGTCCAGCGTGCAGCTAGGCAACTATTCTTTTACCGTGTTAGCCACCGTGAGGCCCATCCATGTGGGTCCCAACCGTTGCAAAAAGAGAGAAAATAAAAAGAAAACCATCCAGCATTATCTTCTTCTTTGCCGCTGCTGGCTGCCTTTTCTTCTTCGGTGCCTCCGTTGGCGCTGCTCTACGTCGGCCATGCCGCGAACGCGCGCGTTGGTAAGGCTGCTCGGTGGAGCGCCTGCCGCCCGCGTTCGAGCGCTGCTTGACGCGGGTTTCGCATCTGGGTACTATACATATATGTGCAGTACTCTAAATAGTCACTGTTGCCTCACGCGGATGTGTCATAACTGTCGGATCTCTCAGCTGTGGTTCTGGACCTAGACATAGGTGGTAGGTCTAGTTCAAACACTGGGGTATAGGTAGGTAGGGTGTGTGCGTATGGCGTGAGTTAGTGTATGAGTTCAGATACTACAGCTTATATTGTAAGGTTGAGGCAATAAAATAAAACGTCGGCCATGCCCCTGGCTCCCTGTTTTCTCCGCATAGATGTGAGGTCTCGCGAAAATCAAGAGCTCAACGTACTGGATTAAACTCTCATGGCTACATGGACCTCTCCACGTGTCAGTGACCGAGTCCCCCTGCTGTTACTGCAGAGGAACCGGTTAGCTTCCTTGACCTGGCTTCCCGATCTCGATTGGCTCCCCGGCCTCATGTTACCGGTGGTGGCAGCCCTTCCTGACGGTGGAAGGTCCAAGATCTAGTAGGACCTTGGACTTGCTCCCGTCCTCCATACTATGGCTCATGTCAGAAAGTGAGCCTAGCTCAACTGATTAGGGTGAGAAGTGTTGTGGTCACATTTTAACCACCAAGTTTGAGTCTCCTCTGACTCCAATTTGGGTACCTATTTTCTTCTTTTTAATGAAAAACCACCTAGTTCCTCCTAGGTTAGGTTTTTTTATTACTATGGCTCATGTCGACAGCTCTCCAGGACGGCGGCTCTTTCCCCAAGGTTCAAGATCCGCCCTGTTCCCTGAGCGCGGACGGTGGCGTCCGGCCCCCTCCCCAAGCTTGAGCCATCTGGATGTATGGTCGGCCTCCCCTTCCTTGGTTTGGCGATGGTGGCTAGCCAACTGCATGCGTCTCTCTCTCGCCATTAGGGCATGTACAAAGGTTTAGACGACTGTTGTCTGTGTATGGGCCCTGTCACATGCAAACAGCTAAAAAGACAGCTTATACAATGAGTCGTCTATTTATCCGTCTGCAAGCTATTTAATCCATGCACAAGCACATAAATCAATGTTGATCAAGCGCAAATTTGATCTTTGTAGCTATTTTGATGATATATTCAAATAATCACATGAGAGATAGGTTCTCTGAGTACATGATATAATTTTAGAAAATGGCTACAAACATGAGATAAATACTAGAGCAGAATTCACACAGATGATCTCAGTTCACATGCACACAAGAGTTCACTGAAAATGATCCGAAGAACAGTTCACTGAATAAAAGACTCCAACACCGCAACCAACTGCTTGCAGCCTGGTGCTTCATCCCGTGCAGGTGGAATGGCCAAGTGCTCCCATTCACTTCACGCATAGTGCTGCTTATATCAGAGAAAAAACAGTTTTGGTCAGCTACCCCAATACAATGCCTTCACAAGCATACTTGACCAGAACAATGGCAGAGTACCATATGTAAGAACAACTTATTTGTACAAGTCCAATTACATCAATGGCTCAAGATAAAAAAGGCATTCAGTTCGGAGATTTTTAATAAGAGAGATAAAATTAAACAAATAAGAGAGTGAAAGGTAAATAATTTCTTCAGGATTTTTAATACTCATGTCTCCTATATCATTTGCCTGTGCGGGAGCAGGTTGATAGACTAGTTCAGTCCAATCCATAGAATCCATGCCGTCCAATCCATATAATCCATTCACTAAACTATATTTTTTCTTTAAAAGGAACCAATCTGGGCAGTCAGACATTCAGAAAAATATTGAACTAATTAACAATGCAGTTTGCTAAAACATTCAGCTCTAAGCTGGACAGTCAGATATTCAGTGCAAAAGTGACAGATTCTAGCCAAATATTTTCAGAACAATTGTAATATTAAGGTGCAGTAATTCAGCAGCCAATTGAAGGATAATTCACAATTTCAGAATAATTGAAGGACAAGATAATTTCTGAAAAATGAATGTCTAAACAATGAACAAGCTATGAATAATGGACAAGCTGTTACAGCCATTGAAGAAGAAGGCTCCGTCGGTGAAGGTACGGAGGTGAAGAAGCTGCACTAGATCCATAGGTACCAGCCCGCTGGACACCCACCACGCGACCTCGTTTGCTCTGGTGCCCGAGCTCCTTTCCTCCGGTGGCGCTGCCGATGCAGCCGCGGGCTTCCACATCAACATGGACCCCTTTCTCTTTTGTGCCGCCGTGGCCTCCCTCTCCCGGGCCACCGTCGCCGCGTCCTTCTCTGCTTGCCTCATGGTGTATTGTTTAGGTTGTTGGGAGGGAGAGGGGAGTATTTAGGACGGAGGAGGAAGCTCGCTCTGGTTTGCCGCCAAGGGGAATTTCGTCCGCGTTAGTGCCCCCGCGCATCAGATCCTCGGCGCCGGCAACGAGGTGAATCCTCTGGTACAGTGGTGGTTGAGACTCGTCGACTCGCTTTGGAACACATGCCCGCGCCGTCGATGAACGAGACGACGGCGTCGTTCTCTTTCTTCAGTTAATAAGGGACACATCGACTTCTTTTGCTGCGCTGGAAGCTAATAGACGAGGGTTGTCTCGCCGATGTACGTGCCCTTAGCCACCCAAACTACACTCGCTCTTTCAAGTCCTGCGAGGGGCGAAGATCAGCATAGCTGCGTGGCGAATCAGAATGTGCCGCCACTCGCCCCTGCCTGCCCGCGCTTGCTACATACATCTCACCCTCTACTTCTTGCCACCTACGTCTTCAGTGTGGACTCGGGTACAAGCGGTGTTCAAACTTGAACCAACGGTGGAGGTGAAGGGTCGATGATGTAAGCACATGACTTATGACGTAAGCAGACGTACCAAACACTTCTCACTTCAATATTATTATTACTAGCAAAATGCCCGTGCGTTGCAACGGGTGCACAATGATTGAATTGAAGAAATGAGCACAACATATAAACATGAGTTATTTTTTAACAGAGTGCTACAAATATCAGATGCACTAAGGAGTATAACTAAATGAACAAAAACACACATTTGGCCGGATTGTGGCTACAACTGACTAAAGTGCGGGCATGCAGCATTAGCCACTGAGGTCCTTGACGAGGGTGTGTGCGAGCTGTGTGCGCATGCAGAGGATATAGTGATGACATGCCATGCTCGTGGCTCCTTTTCGATTGTGAGATTAAAGTGCTAAAGAATATTTTTATCTCAAAATATTTCTGTACTTACATATGACAGTTTATCTATTCTTATATATGGAGTAATATAGCTTAGCAGTTCATGTCCTAATAGACTCACGGCCGGAGTCAAATGGAGTTTGGAAACAGAACCACATGATAAGCTAATTCCGATATGGCATATCTAATCCTCATCTGTTTCGATTTCTTTCCTATTTACTTCTCGCGGTTCAGTGCAGCTTTACCTTGTTCTTGTTGTACTTGGTCTCCGAAAGACCAGTCTCAATGGGGTTTAATTAAGAGTTTCATGGCATTAAGTCCTATGTCAAATCATTAAATTTGCTAATGTGGCGATGAGAGAGACAAAGGGAGTTTTATGAGATGTAAGAGGAGTTTCATCCCCATCAAAACTCTCTCAGCACGGTTACCTAGTTTCTGAGTCTAGGTAACTGTGCAATAAAACTTGCACTGAGACTGGCCTAACGGACTTGACTATGGAGATGAACGCAAGAGGCCCACTTGCCCGCATTGCGAGAGCGATTGTCGAAACATTGCTAACATTAATGTTAGGTAGCGATTAGGTAGAGTAGATACTCCTCAATTTCAAATTGGTAGTCGTTTTGGGTTTTAGATTTACATCTTTTGCTATGCAGTATGCACCTAGATATATATTGTAGGCCCTGTTTGGTACAGCTCTACAATTTTGTAGACTAGAGCTGGTCATCCCTGGCTCTACAAATCTGTAGAGCTATAGCTGTGGGCTGATCGAGGGTCTTTTGTTGAGTCGCCTTGACCTTCTTTTATATTTAAATTAGAAGTTTAAGATATTTTATTTTATTAAACAAACACCAAATTCTGCATAGAGCTGGGAGCTAGAGCTCTACCAAACAGGCCTGTAGATACATGCCAAAGATTATGTATATAGAAAAACAAAACGACTACAATTTGAAATGGAGAGTAATGGATTTGTATTAATGATGCGGAGAGTAGTGGATTTGTAATAATCATGTGGTTCCTTTTTACGTCTGTCGAATTGAGGTAATAGATTTGTACACACGTACTAATCTTACATTACAATCTGAAAACGTCTAATTTTCTTCTCAACAACCAATACGTGAGATCAAATAAGCTAAAGTCCTATGCATTGTTACGATTAAATATCAATTAATTTATTATTGTTTTATTAAACTCGCTTGTTATTTTTATTTTCCCATTAGATTTTTTTGTTCACTTAATTGTCGTGCTCGTAATTTGTAAATCGTGGGGAACTTTTTTTTTTTGCCACGGAAGAAATCTGGTTTGCTATTTTTTTTTTCCGAGGCACGCGGACCCTGGCCTTTGGCCCAGAAGGGTTTGCTGTTTTTTTTTTCCCTCCCGAGGCCTGCGGGTGCAGACTGTGGACGACACCCTCTGCAACGAAAGACAAACGGTTTCCTGGTTGACGGCCGGTATTTTTTTTTGGGACTGACGGACACGTCCGATTTCTTGGTTGGATGTTTGACGGACGAAACACTTTTTGTTTTAATATTACTAGCAAATATATCCGTGCGTTGCTACGGGTAAATTTTATATGATACATAGTACTTGAAATGGACGAATACTGTCTATATATTATCAATTGTTTCTGAAACACACAAATTTTTTTATTTCTATTATTACTTTTTCATTGCACCAAGGAACTTTATATGTCGTATTTCTTTATTTCTCGAGAATGCTATTCGTAAAGACATAATAGTTACGAACAATAGGACATTAAATTTTAATTATTAACCCCAAATGACCGGCAAGAATTTTATTTTCACAATTGTTTTGGTTTGACAACACAATGCTCATGCGCTGGCAAGTGTGCAAACGCCACTCCGCCCAAGTATAAGATCGACTGTGTGTGGTGGGTCGACACCAGTGGCAGTGCTGCTCAAGCATGCATTGATTGCACATTAGACATGCGCGACATGTCCGATTATGGTTGATGTCGATGTACTCACGTAGTGCGTGCAATAATTGTACTCCCTTCGGGTTGCTAAAGGAAGTCGTTTAGTACATTGACACGGTCTCCAAAACATAATTTTGACTAATATTTTTTGCTATAAAATATTTATAAAACATATTTAAAGAGTAATAAATCTACTCATATGATTTTCATATTTCTAAACTTAATACATAAAAAAATATTTGTAGTCAAAGTTTAAAAAGTTTGATTTAGAACAATCTCAAAACAACTTTCTGATAGGATTCAGTGTGAGCTTCTCCTTAGTCCTTAATGCTTGTAAATGTACCAGCCATCTTGGCTGTCCAATAGGATTCAGTGTGAGCTTTTCCTTAATGCTCGTAAGCGTACCAGTCATCTTGGCTGTCTGATAGGATTCAGTGTGAGCTTCTTCTCGTCTTAATTGAACAACAAATAGTTCGATCGGAAACATATCAATAACAATTTATTCGAGATATTGCTCTTTGCCATGTTGATTATTCAAATATTCAGTACATCTATTATCTATATATAATGTTCAACAATTTCAAGTTATTATCAAAG
>CM014277.1:15066498-15102290 GCA_004135705.1 Alloteropsis semialata
CCGCCGCGCCGCTACCGCTGCCCGCTCGGTCGGGCCCCGCCGCACCGCGGGGGAGGGAGGCCGGAGCTCCTCCGCTCCGCCTCGCTAGATGGTCGGGGAGGGAGGCCTCAGCTCCCCTGCTCCTCCGCTGGCACGAGGGAAGGCTAGGCACGATGGAGGTAAGGGGCGAGGGAGGACAGCAGAGGCGCCACCCCCGCGCATCTCGCCGCCCGCCACAGCGGAATCAAGCTCCGCTGCCCTGCCTCCACGCCCGTGCACCGCGGAATCGAGGACGCTGGACACCGGACGCCGTGGGAGAGGGCCCTCCTCGCCGCGAGAGAGGGAGGCCGGGGTGGGGAAAAGGAGGCTGGCCGCAGGAAGGGCCGCGAGGACGCCGGCGCGAAGGGAGCGGCACGGAGGGAGAAGGCGCGGGAGGTGGGTGTGCATGGGCGGAGGGAGAGAGGTTGGCGCGGGAGGAGGTGGGTGCGTGCGGGCTGGCCGCCGCCCCTCCCAGCCGGGCGCCGCCGCCGCCCCTACCCTCCAGGGGAGAAGAGAAGGGGGAGACCGCCCAATGCTTCTTCCCCGAGGTGACCGGCGTGTTGCAGCTCGGGAGAGAGAGAAAAGGAGGGAGGAGAGAGAGTGACCGAGGGTCGGCTGGCGGAGAGGATAAGGAGAGAGGAGAGAAAAAAGGAAAAGAAATTCTGACGTGTGGGCCCGTTAGTTGGTAGTTGATATAGAGGATGAGATATAGAGTATGACAAGTGCGGGAGAAAGTGATTTAGAGGAGAGAATCTTGATGACCAGGACAATATATTCTTTTTAGAGGATGAAAATAGAGTATGACAAGTGCGGATAGCCTAACAGAGCTAACACCGTTGCATGGGTAGGCACCTGCCCAGGTGTCCACCAAATGTTTTCGATAGTAGATACCACCTATAGTTTATTCCTATGGCTCCGGTCCTCCATCTTGTTAAATTAAACTATTACATTATCAAGTGGAATTGTGGCTAGAAATGTTTGTTCCACAAATAAATATGATCATTAAATTCATAAATTCATTGCCGAGCTGATTTGATAGTACAGTGCTCACAATTTTTATGGCTCAAAAGCATCTCTCCACTGGCGCAATTGCGGAAGAACTAGTACCAGCTTGAGAAGCCGATATATAGACCAAAGAAAAAAGCAAGATACTTTTTGTAGCCACCATTATTCTTGCAATCTCAGATATATTTGCACCATTTTTTATCTAGCATATTGTTGTAACCTCAACCACTATGCTAAGTGTCTGTTTGCGAATACTTATGAGAACATCACCATGTTGGATGCACCAGCGTTGTCCCCTACATCAAGTTTCAAGTCGTCAGCAACTTAGACTTTGCGTTCATCTAGGATCAGTCGACATCCTTGCACCAAAATGACGATTTATCCTTCATATGACATCCAATTGAGGCATTTTTTGATGCACTGGAAAGCTAATAATGATGAACACATTCTTTGGTTCCGGCCCCAGCTCTATTATCCACGTGGCTCATTTTCGATTGTCGAAACAAGTTACTATGTCACCATTTTGGGCCATGTGGACCTTTGTATTGTATTGGGCCTTAAGCTCAAGTAGTCGGAACTCCAACCTTGCCTTAGCCCTTTTTGTCATATATCATTACCGACAGCCACATTAGGGTTTGGGTTTTGATTAGTTCTTATTTTTCGTCGAGAAACTAACATTGTTCATTGTAACTGTGGCAATAAGTCCTTTTACCGTGAATCAAGCCCCCTATTCTTGTTCTTATCAACTGTGGCAATTAGTCCTTTTGTGCTTAGAGCTCGAACCTTTATTAATTTCACATTTGCTTCATATTCATCTACAATTTTAGATTGTGTTGTTCATACTCTAGCTTGTGTTCTTCTATTTTCTTGCAGGAGAACCTTCTTCGCAAGGTCAACCGAGTTGTGATTGGTTGATAACCAACGTAGTAGTGGTGTAGTGGTTGTAGGATTCGAATCGTGCCCTGTGAGAAGCCTAGATTCTCAAGGTCACATACCCCACTAATCGAATTTATCATACCTTTTGGAAAATCGAGCCATAGCATTATCAAACACATTAGATTGTTTGACTTCTTATTAAGGTCCAAACTTGGTCCCACTTGACTATATGTCAGCCATGTGTAAATTCCCTCAAGTAAATTGAAGGCAGAAAGATGGCCGGTGCATGGCTTCAAACTCGTGGTGTGAAGTAGCATATGAACTATTCTACCGCTGCGCTGTGAGACCATTAGTGTCTATGTCTTGTATGGTATTTTTAAAAGGTTCCTGTTGTATTTTTAAGTATAAAACAAGTTTCAACTTTGTACTGAATTGTGACACCCGACCCAATTTGGATATGGCCTAGTAGTGTCCCATGAGAGCAGGTGCACGCGTTTAGTACCATATTGCTAGTTGAGTAAGGGTGGAACTAGCTTATAATCCTTTGTCCTCAAGCCATAGCACTTTTAGGTTAACTCTTTTACACGAAACGAGGATAAAAGTGTCGAAAGGGTGCTATGTGTAAGCACGGCCAAGCCTCTATGGAAGGGCGACGCTGTGTGGGTGTTGGAGGGCGGGGTGTTACAAGTGATATCAGAGCCGGCCCTCGCGGTTGCACGTACAGGTCAGTGTACGGGCATATGGCGCATGGTATGTGTGAGTCTGGGATGGGACACACGGAATGGCATATGGCGCCAGCACTGGACGTACGGTCATGAGATAAGAGGGGGCGGTCTGGGATATTTGCCGAAATGTGGGCGAGCTAACATCGAGTCCTTTGAGGGGGGGTGTATGTGACAATCCAATTTGATTATGGCCTAGTAGTGGCCCATGAGTGCATGTGTATGTGTTAAGTTTCACATTGCTAGTTGAGCAAGGGTGGAACCAGCTTATAAACCGTTATACTGCAGCTATAGCACCTTCAAGTTAACCCTTTTACACGAAACGAGGACGAAAATGTAAGAAGAGTGCTATAAGCGGTATTGTGCGGTGTTGAAGGGTGGGGTGTTACATGATTGGAATCATTTCAGTATGCATCAATAAAAGTTGGAAACAACACAAATTTTACTCCAATAAGGATGCACACAACATCACCATCACCATCACCATAACCATAATCCAAGTTCATCATGTTCCTCATCTACCATAAACATTATCCAGTTCATCATATCCCTACCATAACTATTGCTAATTACAAACGAGGGCCACCTCTTACAGATGGTCACTTTCAAGTTTCGTCAATATCATACAGGCCATAAGCCCATAATAACTACTATGAGTTACAAAAGATGGCCAATTCAAAAGTAGATGCATCATTGGCAAGAACAAAACTGAACATGAAATGAAAAAGAGCATCCATCAGCCAAATTCTCTTCCTCAACTAAACATCCAATTTTGCCATTCATGGTGTAGCTCACAGTTCTTGCCACTGCCTTGACCCTATGAACCTCTTCTTCCATTACCTTGATTGCTGCTTCCTTCTCCTTCACTGATGCCTTCCTTCTGGTTAATGGCCATATTCTTTATTCTCTTAGCCTCCTGTTCATGTCTATTGTGGTTGCGAGTGTCGCCCCATAAACTAAGAAGAGTACCCTATATAGTATCTGGCCAATCATCATCCATCCAAGCAATGAACTTGCATTGTTCCTTCTCATCCTACATTGTGAAAAGAGTGGTAAATCATAATTCTTGCCATGTGTATAATAGGAATTGGGAAAGATTAGTAACATGCAAAGGGCATCCTACAAAGTGATGGCCCTGGTTCTTGCCACCCCAACAGATCTTCTTGCTTGGAACCATGCCATGTTGGTAGAACAACATGGAATTGGTATCAATGCCACAAAAGGCCAAGTCATTATGTTTCGACATTCCGGGGGGGAGGGGATTTTTTGATTGAGCCTACATAAAAAAAGAATTGGAGGAAAATGAGTCACTACCACCAATTCAAGTGATTAGCTATTGAAATCAGAGATCGGGTTACAGAATAATTCAATGGGCGTCCGATGCGAATACTTGTCTGTGTTTTTGTCGCTACAGGGGACCTCCAGCATAGCAGAGTGTGTGTAAAGAATCGGGCTTCTCCTTTGAGCTCTGGTATCCGCTTCTGGTATAGACATAGGATGAACACCAAAAGTCCGTGAAGTTCCAAAGAACAAGAATAAGGCCAAGGGTCGCTGATTGCCGCACAACGAGATCCATGCATGACCCTGGCTCACCAGAGCTCTGATCCTACAGGGACTTGACCAAAGATCCATGACGCATGTCATGATTTACTTGATTGAGATAATTTCCCTGGTCACCTCGGATGAAGAGGACTCGTCTATGTAACTCTTTATTCTTAAGCGTTTGACGAGTTGATCGGTCCATGTGATGTTTGCTTATCTTGAAAGTTTACTTTTCAACAGTATGTTTACATGGTTTATTTATCTTTAGTGGATAGGTTTGTCATGCCATCTTTGGTTCAAATGCACCATTGGGCCGTCACAAAAGTGTCTCAGTCTGACAAAGTGATGCAAATGGTGCCAAATACGTGTGTTCATGAAAACAAAAAATGAATAAAAGGAATATAAAATAGTTCATATCCAATGGATACAATAAATTTTCAATTTAAATTGCTTTGGTGTCAATGTCACTTGGCATAAAATAATACATATCCAATGGATACAATAAATTTTCAATTTAAATTGCTCTAGTGTCGATGTTACTTGGCATAAAACAGTACATACCCAATGACTTATTGCTCTTTTCATTCTAATTTCAAAATTTCTACTTATTATATATTATATGACATGATAATCTCAACAAATAGAGCATTGAGAACATTTTTTTATCTGTTTATTGTCTCGTGCTATTTGGATTTTATATAGTATCATGTCATTTATATGCACTACTCGCTGTTCAATGTGTAGTGGTCATGCAATTGCTGGATGTGACTACATATGATGCACTTTCATAATGTGAGGACTAGTGTTAAAGACAAACTTTTGGCAGGTATTACAAAACAAATTAACTTCTATATATAGTTTCTTATGTGACTCAAAACCAATTATTTTTTTGTAGTATATGCAATACATTGAGGGAGAACATGTTATAGCATGTGAATTGTGCTACAGCCACATCCAATGCCTAGTATTGCAATACATTGAGGGAGAACATGTTATAGCATGTGAATTGTGCTACAGCCACATCCAATGCCATATTTTCTTTTGTGCCCATTTAACAGTGATTGAACAATAAGTCTTTGTTTACAAAGAGTAAGACAATTTATTGTATCATAAGTCGTGACAGTTCAATATAATATTCAAGTGTAACCTTTTCTCAACCAATGGCATCAATGATTGTTTTTATTTATAATAGTGCCTACAACCGAGAAAACCTGTTTTATTTGCAACCATATGACCATTAGATTTTTGACAATTAGCAATAGACAAGTTCTAAACAAAATATCTTGAAAATTAACTATATTAGAAAGATATTTGAGCTAACAGAATAGAATGTGGTTTTGTGTGCAACTAATTCAGTATTTTTCTTGAAACACAGTATTGAAGCATATGCTGACAAACACAGATGCACACCCACACCTATGAATTCTAGAAGTCTCATTGTCTACGAGCATGTTGAATAATAAGCCAAAAATATGAGAACCAATGCTAGAGTGTAATACCATGGCCCATTAGTGTTGTAGGCTGTTGCGGCCCATTTGTTCTAGTATGGTTGAATTAGTGCTTCGTTGATAGTATAGAAGGTTGGGGCTACCATATAATCCTATGACATGAAACATTGTCACAGGGCTTATCACAGCCGGTTTTCAAAAATGGTGCTGAAAATCAATATTTCACAGTCGGTTTTTAACCGGCTGTGAAAATATTTTCGAATGCCGAAAATAAAATTCAGATAAAAATGTTAAATGAGTGCAAAAAAAATTAACCACATGGGAGGCCAGCCCCATTAACGAGGCACCACCTCCAACTACACAATTTTTTGTACTTGTTGCATTCTCCATGATTCGAACAAGTGACCTCTTGCTTTGCGTGCAACACCACTTACCACTGCACCTCACCATTGTTTGTGATTGAATGAGTGATGCACTCCTTTTATATTAACTTTGCCGATTTTTATAAAATTCTAGAGGCCAGTCCAATTAGGTTGAAAATTTTTGTGGTAGTTCCTTACAAGCACATAACTTTAGGAAAAGTATCAGAAAAATAATATAAAAATAAAAAATAGTTGTACAAAAATTGATTTTTAAGTGCTGAAAATTCATTTAATTCATAGGAAATTGCAAGTCATTTCAAAAAAAATCCTAANCACGCGGTGCGCACCCTGAAGGGGCCGCTCGTGCAGCGAGCAGGACCTGTGTGGCTGCTGGAAAAGGGAATGAAAAGGATAAGGTTTGGGTTTTCCAAACAGCCACACTCTTATACCTCGCGAGATTCGCTCCTACCCGTTGGATGCCTCGGACGGTGCAGATTGCATAGTGGGGAGGGGTGTCCGAGCTGGGCTGAAATGCCAGCCTAGGCATCGGTTGTGACGGCCGGTCAGGCCGGAAGATGGCCAAATGGCCTACGCCTGTACGCCCCTAGATGGGCAGAGCCCATGCATGAGCTGGGCAGCTATGCAGGATGAGCGGGCCATTCATTTTCTGCCCAGTCTTCTTTTTTGAATTGTTTTATTCTTTTTTAGAAGCTTTTAATTAATGTTTAATGTATAGTTTCTACCTCTATTCAAACTTGAACCAAAGGGATAGTTTGTTTTAGAGAAAAGTAAAGTTTAATGAGATGTTGCTTCTGAATAGATTTAAAGTTTCCGCTGCAAAGTAAATGTTTCATCCTCTAAATTTAAGTTTAATTAGAGGAGTAGAAAGATATATTAGTTTAAAGATGATTGTGATATTGTTATTTTCTAACCAACATTGATGATAACAATATTATAATTCTATGAGTCTTATATTTAAAGTTTAAATCTCTGATAAATTCTGAATCAAAGTGATCAATTGTTAGAGAATAGATAAAGATTAAGATATGCTCTTTACCTAAAGCAATGCAAAGTTCATGTTTTCCACTGCAATGATAATGATTATCTTCTTATTAAATTCAAACCAAAGGGAGAATTTAATTTGAGGAGCAAAGTTTTGAAGATAATTAAGTTTTTCATACATTTTTTTCATTTCTGCCCAAAGGTGATGTGGAATTAATGTAAAGATAAAGTCTAAGAAATGCTCTTAAAGTAGAGAAATGTTTAAAGTTTCAGTTTAAGAAATGCTCTTAAAGTAGAGAAATGTTTAAAGTTTCATACGTTATTTCCATTTCTGCCTAAAGGTGATGTGGAATTAATGTAAAGATAAAGTTTAAGAAATGCTCTTAAAGTAGAGTAATGTTTAAAGTTTCTACGTTATTTCCATTTCTGCCTAAAGGTGATGTGGAATTAATGTAGAAGGATGATGTTTTATTCTATTTCTGCCCAAAGGTGATATAGAATAGAACACAAAAATTTCAAAGTTAATAAGCATTGTTGTTGATTATTGTTAAATATTTTGTCAGACAAAGATTTCATGCTTTCATTCTTGAAGGCAAAAAGAAAATAAGTTGGGTACCTGTGACTCACATGATAAAGGGCCCAAGGGCAAGTTCTGTACGAAAGTTGGCCATTACATGAGAGATTGTGTTCTCTGTAAAGAATGGCTTCAAAAGAAAAGAATTCTGGGATATTGATCCAAGAAAAGAGATAGATCATTGAGAGTCTTGAGAAATATCTTGCATGTACTCTCTATGAAGAAGAATTTATTTTCATTTTTTAGTCATGATGATATGAGAAGTAATAAGTCATATGCATGTTTAATTTGATCAATGTCAGATTAAGCGTGTGTGTGTTAAAGGGTATTCGGATTTATTTCTGAATTTGAGGATTAAATATGCAGTCAAGAGAGCCAATTTTGGCATTTATGTCCCTTATAAGAAATTACCCGCACGGTGGGAAAAAAGTTTGAGAAAATACCCGCATGGCGGGGTAAAGTTGGAACAATGCTCATGTCAAACATATCTCGCATGGTGGGAACAGTTTGTGCTAGTACCCGCATGGCGGGGAAAAAGTCTTGAGATAATACCCGCATGGCAGGGTAAAGTTGGAATAGAGCTTGTCCTGCAAGGCGGGAGAAGTTTGTGATGACTCATGTGCTTTTAAGTGTATCCCGTACTGGGAGAGATGTTTGGAGTAGCTCTTATGCTATCCTAGCATTGACCGTGCACTTTTGTTGTGTCGTAGTCATTAAGCACTCAATGAGTTCAAAGATAATAGAAAGTTAGAGACGAACCTAAAGATAAGAATGACATGCGAGCGTAACTTGTAGAAGTACTAATGATAAAGGACTCTGTCATGTTCTTAAAGTGAAATGAGGAAAAGGTACTCCCATATGAATTAAGAGATAACTTTATTTTGCATGACGTAATCATGTGGATGAAGTAAGTAATCAAAGTTCCTCATTCACAAGAGTTATGAATAGTTTTTGAATTGTGGCAGAAAAGTTCACGCCACATTTCGAGGGGAGAAATAAAAGAAAATAAGAAAGAAACTCCCTTACACTTCAGATAGGCAAAAGTGATCTATAAAAGATGAATGTGATCGTCGGGGGAGTACAACGGTCATAATAATGATACCCCTAAAGCAAAGAAATAGCAAAATTCCTAAACGGACCTTTTATGGTTCTGATGGGAAGATAGCGTAGTTAGCCGGTATTCATACTGGATAAGTTTTAGAGTTATTAAAGCGGTGCTTAAAGCGCCATATGAGAAAAGTTTTAACAGAATAAACCCAAATAAGTAAAGTTTAAAGATACACCATCTTTACAGAAGATGGAGTAATCTGGGGGAGCATGGTATGAAGATACCTAAGTGATTCAAGAGAAATAAACTTGTCACTACCTGTTGATGTTGTATGGCTTATACAACACCTGTTGTTTGCTCATCAAAGAAGATCGATAAGTAAACAAGGGTCTTGTGATACAGGAGCCTATAGAATCCATTGCCTCTTGGCAATGAAAGAGCAATAACAGTCCCATATGAAATAAGTGCCAATAGTTGAGGCCTCATATGGTCTTAGAGAATAAGAAAATCAGTTTTTTCTGATGACTGTAAAGTCTATGTTAGTGAAATTCAAATGAAGGGCAATCCCACCTCATTTGAAGAAGCCATGAAAGGCACTCGCTTGTCTAAATGGCAATGAGCTAATGATGATGAAATGAAATTACTGATTACCAATGATATTTGGGACTCAGAAGTAATTCCCAATGGAGCCAAAACAGTAGGCTGTAATGGGTCTACAAGACGAAATGTGACTCCAAAGGGAATACGTAAAGGTGTAAAGCGCGACTTAAATCGAAAGATTTTGCGCAAAGAGAATGTATAGATTACAATGAGTTGTAGTGGCACATCATGATCTGAGTTACTGCAGATGAAAGAAAAGACAGTATTCCCCAATGGGATTTGTATGAAAATGTTTACATGGCTCAGCCTAAGGGTTTTGTCGTGAATATAAAAGTACATGAAGAAATCCTTTATGGACTAGAGCAAGTCTCTAGACAGTGGAATTTAAAGTTGAAGAGTCAATTAGAAAGTTTGGGTTAAAGAATATAAGAGGACAATTGTAATTGTATGAAGTTATAAAATGGGAAGTTCATTCCCTAATCCTGTATATGTGGATGACATCTTACTTGCTAGTAGTGATGTCAGTTTATTGCAGGAGAAGAAGAAGTTCTTGTCCTCAAAGTTTAAATGAGAATGTTCTCGGTGAAATGTCTATCGTTACAAGAATTGAAATTCACCGAGATACAAGAAAGGGATATTAGGATTATCGCAAAGGCATGCTAAGAAAAGTTCCTAAAGAAATAAAGTGTGCATGCGAGAAAACCTAGGCCTGTCCTTAAAGTCAAGGGTAATGGTTTTGGGAACTTTAGTGTTCCAAGAATCAATATGGAATGATCATGGGAACTTTAGTGTTCCGAGAATCAATAAGAAGAATATTAAAGGAATATGGTACCATTTGCTTCAGCTGTTGGAAGCTTAATGAATGCAAAAGATGCAAAAGATGAACATTACCCTGACATAGTTCAAGTATCCGGGTTGTTTTTGGCAATGTCCAGTCCAGATATAGATCACTGGAATGGAGTTAAGTATATCGGCCTCATGCTAAATTGAGAAAGAAATAACCAGTGCTCTCAAAAGGTTGTGAGTACAAGGGTAGAACTTGTGAAATGTGTAGCGAAATCCACAATTGTCGCTAACTTTCGCATTTGGAGTTTTTGTGTGGAGAAGCTCCAAAGAATGGAACAATTATCATCAATATGATGTAAAGATATGGTATAGCATGATATGAGGCTGAAGGACAGGCAAAATGGTTGAGTAAACCTGTGCCCGGAGTTGGTAATGGTTAACAGCACAACAACCATCCAAGTGTTTCACTCCTATGACAACGAGTCAAGTGTGGTGCCAAACACACTAACACAAAGGCATACGTTGTAAAGGAGAAAGTCCGGAATCATGTTGAAAAGCAACAATCAAGTACTTGCGGATCCTTCTATTAAAGGCTTACCACCCAGTGTGTGCAGAGGACACACGATCGACATGGGTTCATGGTATAGCCTATGACTTCCGGACTATGAAGGGCCCAAAGTTATGATCCTTCAAAATGGATGAGTGTATTGTGGCTGGTTAATCCGATTAAAATGATAATCATGATGACCCATGCTCGATGTGCTTATTTGTGATGAAGTGGATGCCAAGCGAAGAGCTGAAGTATAAGAAAAATATAAGGTGAGATCAAAGGGGAGAATGTTAAGGTTGATCTCCACCAGTTGGCCCAAAGGCCAATTGGGCCTTTGACTCGCGTCCTGATCGGGGACGCCCAGCTCAATAGAAAGCTGGTGGGCCCCTGTCGTGCAGCACCATATAAGAGGAGGTGGGGGCCAGTGGTTAGGGTTATGAGGTTCACCACCGTCACTGTACCCGACTCCTCCAACCCCAGTCCTATCGTGAGGGGGTGCTGAGAGCGGCGGGAAGTTCCACTCGTCGCCGTCGTCGCCACTACGACCTCGACCATCACCGCCGCCACGAACTTCTACACTGAGCCCAAATGGTTCATCTCTCTCTCTCTCTCTCAGGTTTCTCTCTGTACATATGGTTTTCCAGATGCAAATCGTATTCTTCATTAACGAATCAAAGTTTAGACCCACTGATCTACTCCTAGATGATCCTTGTGATTCAACAAGAATATATGTAAAGCAATCTACGAACTCAGATGTGGTATGCATTGTTCTTTTTGGAACTCGGAAAGGATACAATTTAACCATGCTAACAAATACTAAACAAAAGCGACGGTAAGAACAGAGGATCTAGTTGAATCATCAGTTCATCACACACACACAAAAATTACGGCAAGGGCAAGTTCACTGATCTCTTATGTTGTATCAGTGTATTGCATTGCATAAGGCACAGAGTTGTGATAGCGACTAGCGAGGGTAGCTCGCCGATACCACCATTTCATGCTCCAAACTGTATCTTCTGCTTGTTTCCACAATTTGGACTTCTGACTGATTCCGGTGTTCCTCTGATTGATTCTGGTGTTCATCTGCTACCGTATCAGTTTTCTTATTCTTCGTACCCCAAAGCGCCTCTAGTGTAAGTTCCACCTGCCGCATAGTTGGCCTTTCTTCATCTCTTATGTTTACACAAGAAGTTGCAAGCGCGGCAACTTGCTGGACTTCCTCGCCACCTTCCTCTATGACTTGTGGGTCTATTATTTGGACAAGATTTTCCTCAGCAAGCAGGTTAGCAAAATAGGCGGCGAGACCGTCACCTCTTGGAGACAAATATGAAAATGGTTTTTTTCCTAGTGAGCAGTTCTATGAGAATTACACCAAAACTATATACATCACTTTTTTCTGTGAGGCGGCCGTCGCGCATGCATATAGGATCCAAGTATCCTATTGTTCCCTGAACCCTTGATGTAAACTCTGTTTGGTCCACCAGAATGTACCTTGAAGCTCCAAAGTCTGATACCTTTGATGCCAATGTATCATCAAGGAGTATATTACTAGACTTGATGTCTCTATGGATTATCGGGACTGAAACTGCAGAGTGGAGATAGGCAATAGAAGCAGCTATTTCAGTTGCAATCCTCAGCCTGTTGTCCCATGATAGTGACCTTGGTCCTCCAATATGGAGATGGTGATAAAGGGTCCCATTGGAAATAAACTCATAAACCAACAATGGTACCTCAGTCTCCAAGCAACATCCAAGAAGTTTGACCACGTTCTTATGGTTGACTTGTGACAGGATTGCTACCTCATTTATGAACTCATCTATTTCTTTCTGAACTGCAATCTTTGACTTCTTGATGGCTACAACATGTAGGTCTGATAATATTCCTTTGTATACTGTACCATGCCCTCCACCACCAAGTTCACGAGATTTGTCGAAGTTGTTTGTCGCTTTGGCAAGCTCATCCACCGGTATGATCATCCTTTCTGCAATGTCTGCCTTTTGAGACACCAACTGTTGCAATAGTTGTCCACGATTTTGTTTGAAATACTTTTGTTTCAATACTTTAACCCTGTGTTGTTTAATCTTACGGAGTACTAACATTACTAAAAGAATCAAAAGCAGGAGGACCGGGCCACTAGCAATCGACAAACCGATGATTAAACCTGAAAATGTACACACAAATATAGTATATATTATCGTTTTCTCAATATACGGGACATATAGATGGCAATATAAGGCTAAAGCATCATCGAGAGGTAACGAGTGTGTCTTGCGGATAAGTTGTCACCTGTGGGGGACCTGATGCAGCCGCCGAGTTGGAAGGGGTTGCCGTGGGTTCCTCGAGGGCACTGGCACTCGTAGCGTCCAGGCAAATTATTGCACTTGCCGAAGCATGAAGTACGTATCGTCATGTTTTTACACTCATCGATATCTATAGCCAACCAGAATCAACAATAAATAACTAAATTGAAGCATCCAGTGCAATGAACAAATATTGAGGAAACATATATATTCTTCCAAGTTCATGACAAAGATATATAGTGAAAAGAAATTAAGGAAGGACTACTTGTGCATATATACTAGTAGATAATAATATCATATGTATACGAGTGAGCAAAGATATATATATGTATGGAAAGAGTACTGGAGTAAAATCAGTAGTGACCTTGGCATCCGTGGACGATGTAAGGGTTGCCCTGATAGCCTGCGTAGCAGTGGCATGTAAAGCCTCCATTATCATGCCGGCAGATGCTGTTATCACTCTTGCAAAGGCGGCTGGCTACGCTCCGGGGGCACTTCGCCAAGTCGTCGGCTAGGGCTGGTAAGCCTTGCATAACTGCCCACCGTAGAACAAGCGGGGACGACAAGTACTGGGGCCCAAACAGACCCATAGACGAGTTTAAGATCATGTACCACTGATCAGACAACCCCTCCTCTGAGATGAAGGCGTATGGAACGATACCGTCCGTCATCCACAGAGGATTTTCCTCGCTGGCGACCTGCAGGTTGCTTTTGAACACCACTTCCCTGGGCGTGCCGCCCGCAGAGATGGGCGCATGGCAGCATCCATCGCTGCCGGAGCAGTGCCGGCGGCGGCCGTGGGTTCGCGGTGGCGGTGCCGGCGACCCAGCAGCACCTCGATCTCTGACTAGGCTGGAGCTGCATGTGGAGACGCATTCGCTGATGATACTACTGTCAGTAGCGTTGCTGATGCTGCCGCTGCTGTTTCTGCGGTACCCCCCTTGCAGGGTGGCCCGGACGTCGCACCCGGTGAGGATGAACTCGTTCCTGTCCGTCGACAGCATATAGGGCTCTCTGATGTCCGGCAGATGAATGAAGTCCTGGATGTTGTAGATTGAGGGACTGTGGTCGGGGAAGGTGGTCGCATGGATGACACGCAATGTGGAGTCGTTCAAGAAGATGTCGACAACCTGGAGGGTGCCGTTGCTGTCGAGCAGCAGCCGCGGAGGATCGGAGCTTGTGTTGCAGATCAGGTTGAAACCAGGCCAGTAGCACCCAGGGGTCATGCCGAACGGGTAAGGCACTTGGACGCCTCCGCAGGTGGTGTTGCAGTTGGGCAGCCCTATATGCCCCTCCGGAGATGCTGCAAGTGCTGCAAATATATATACATAAAATACGACAGTCGATCGAGGTTAGCCCATTGATAACATAATTATTAGTCTATCAACTCATATTTCTTTAGGTGCTAGCTAGTTTAATCAAACCCTTACTTATTAGCTAAAACATATTAGCTAAGAGGTTGATATGCATGGTGACACAAATCATGCATATGTACATTTTTAAATTATTAGCTATTTTTAATATACCAACAACAACAGAAATTGATACTTTAGAAGCATGTAGGTATATAATGGTCAACCTGGAGGGGCGGTTGTGGGGTTCCTACATGTCTACCTTTAAAACCCAACAAGTCCATCTAGATTGTAACGAAAATGGCCCTATGAGCCATTTATATTGTGATTTTGGTGATTAAATGACAACATAGTCTTTGAGACTAACATATTTGTTAAGTAATTTACATAAGAAATTACGTCCCAAGAATGATTCCAAAGGATAGCCAAAAACCAGAGACAGTCTTATTTTGAAGTATTTATGACATGGTATTGACATATGAAGTCATGGAAAGAGCTTGAGTTGATTGAATTGGATAAGCCCACAGAGTTTGTACACGGCGTATTAAACACCGATGCACGGCATACAAACAAGAAGCATACGACGTGTGGAGGTGAATCAACCAGAACAAGAATATTCCACACGGCGTATGATACGGCGACGCACGGCGTACAAGTTGGAAGCTTACGACGTTCAAAGGATCCAGAAGAAAGGCTACGGCGTATGATCCGGTGTTACTGTGCTGATACAGGGCGGATGATACGCCGTTCAAGACAGGGTCAAGTTCAAATCAGGGTTTGCAAGATTCTACACGGCACACTATACGCCGACCCCCGCGGACAATCGGCGTACATGTTACACAGGGGCGATGTCAAGTGAAGTTAGAGGAAAAGGCACGGCGTATGATACGCCGGCCATCAGCGTACAAATTGGGAAGCATACGGCGCATGCAAAGAGCCGATGGAAAAGGAATCTGACCGTTAGAAAAAGCACACGGCGTATGATCCGCCGATGGGGGTTTGCTGCATGGCGGAACATACGGCGTTCACAAATTCTGTGCAGCTTTTGGGCAACGGCTAGTTCAAGCCTTTGGGCTATAAATACCCACCCCATTCGGCCATTTAGAGTTGCTGGAGTCCAGAGAAGCTCTTCTACAACCACAAGACATCCAAGCCACAATTTGAGCTACATTCTACATCCTTAGTGAGTGAGAGAGCTAGGATAGCCCTAGTGAGTGATTCGCAAGGTGTTGTGCCTTATGCTTGGTTCTAGAGTGAACCAACACTTGTAATCTCGGTGTGCCGGCCCCTTGGAGTCTTGGAGACTCGCCGGCAAGTCTTCGACCCTCCGGCTTGGTGTGGAGCGGCGACGACGACATTGTGCGGTGGAAGAGGAGACCCCCTTCCTTGGTGGAGAAACTCCGTAGTAGAGGCGGCTTCAAGATCTCCAGGAGAGTAGGTTGATGAGAGCAAGATCTTGGTGACTTGCTCATCATCCCTCTTGGGGAGCCTTTATGGCGAGCTCAAGACCGGAAAGAAGACTTGGCGACCGGGAGCACATCATTTGTGGAGCTCCAACGTGGAGCAGGCGTAAGCCGAACCACGGGATAAATCTTCGTGTCAAGTTTTCATCCCTCTAACCCTTTTAAGCTTCCGCATTTCATACTTGCAATTTGTGTGCCTTTACCTTTCTAGAGTAGTTTCTTGATTGGATTGGCTCTAGGTTGTAAAACTCTTTGGGTGGGTGCAAATACTAGAAGAAAACCTTAGTTGCACATCTAGATAGCTTGTCTTAGTTTCATATTGTGCAATTAGGAGGTATGTGATAGGTTAAGTTTTTAGAAAGCCTAATTCACTCCCCCCCTCTTAGGCTATCACGAGCATCGATTACTTTCATAGATCAATCATTGCAGTCACCAACCTCCCATATGGAGATCATTCTATATTTTATTATAGCTGATTCAACAATATAATCTACGATCATTTGTAGAAATTTTAGGATATTCACGGAGAAGTTATCAATGGTTTGCTCCCCCACCTCACCTAGGTTCCCTCTCGTATGATATATGCTTTAACATTTTCTTACAGTCCATTCCAATTAGCTGATTTAACATTTCAGGTAGGCTTATCGGAGCATATATGTATATACGGTTGGCTTAGGGACAGAAATATATTTATTTATGGTTTTCTAGCTTTCCTGCCTCACCATATCCATTTGTTTATTATAGCATGGATTTAAACCTCGAAACTTTCGTAAGAGAATAAAATATTGCTGAAGATACGTAGGATTTCTGGTGGGTTTCGGGGAGGGGGGGTGGGGGGAGTGGTGATTTATTCTTATGTTCTGACAAATAGTCGGCTAACTGAACCCTGTAAGATCATTATTCGAAAAACATGTCCTCTGATATTTTGTGAAATGATTCATATTATTTAGATCTTTCATAGAGAAACTACCTACAAGCAATTTGAAATGTTAAGGAACAAATTTTAATTTCCACAACAATTATGTTTGTTCAAGGAGATAAGAAATAATAAAAAGAGAGAGGGAGAAAAGAACCACGGGCAAGCTATGCCGGCCAACGATGCCACCTATTGATAGAGCAGGTGAGATCTACTCCATCGAGGGAGAGCCGGGAGATGTATACTCCACTGCGGCGGCAAAGCTCGGCTCTACCTTGAGGGAGCTAGGCTACCTCCGCCATGAGAGAGCCTCATGCGGGAGTGAGATCCGCTCTGCCTTGAGTGAGCCTGACGAGCTCCTCCACATGCGAGCCTACAACCTTTGCTCCGCTGGGAGCTTCCTTCATCAGGAACAAATCCATTGTTGGCGCGAGGAACAAAGGTATGGTGGCATCCTAGGGAGAAATTGAAGAAATTATCATGTTTGTCAATCCTGTGGGCTTACACACATCTCAAAGGTGGACAGTGCATTGCATCGCAAACATTAGACATCCGATAGATAAGATTCCTAGGGTTTTAACATATGCTCGTACAGGTACCCATGGATCCTTGAAATTCAATCCCTAATTCACTTTTGGGCCCACAAAAGATCTAGTGAGAGGTGCCGCCCAACGCTCTAGCTTAGTAATATGTCAAACCCTAGTATAGTACATGTGAGTATAATCAAGACTACCCTCTCACAGCCTCCCCCATCACTAAGGCACCCCCATGGCCCCATCCACTCTTCCACACTCTTACAGCAAGCCCAACAATAGAGCCAATTGTTTGGCTCGGAGACAAGAAGCAAGAGCCAAGTCATACAATTAACGCTCTAGCTTAATAATATGTCAAACCCTAGTATAGTACATGTGTGTATAATCAAGACCACCCTCTCACAGCCTCCCCCATCACTAGGGAACCACCACGGCCCCACCCACTCTTCCACACTCTTAAAACAAGTCCAACAATAGAGCCAAGTACTTGGCTCTAAGACAAGAAGCAAGAGCCAAGTCATACAGTTAATATATAGTAGTCTCTCATTTGTCTACAATATTTCTACTATTATATGACACTACCCTTTAAAACATTCTCTTTCCTTTCACCCTCACATCTACCTCTTGATCAGACCCACCTCTGCATAGTAGTTCATACTCAGCTTGTTGCTTGCATGAGAGCCAAGCCACCCCTCTCTCTCCTCCTTTCTCTCCTCCACATTAGCAAAAATGATGACTACCTTGCCTATAAGCCCGTTACCATATGGTCGCAATGAGCTCCTATGGCAGGTAGTCCCATCTTATCCCATAGTCGCAGCTATATAAGAAGTGCGTTCGCTAGGTGCTTGGCCACCCGCCATCTCCTAGCTAGCCACACCTAGCCCATAACGGAAGTGCTCGATCACTAGGCCCTTGACCTACCACCTCTCACAAGAACAACTATAACGGAGCTCCTGCATAGGGCTCTCGTTGGCCATCCACTCTCCAATAGCCAAGTGTGGCATACCCTCACCCACGGGATTAATAACACCTATGCAGTAGCGGTAGACACTATAGCCCATTTACCTCTCCCTCCTCGTGGCTGACTGCTCCTGCAATGCCTAGATACCGCTAGACCGCATGCATGCCGATGACGAAGACCCAGACTGCACCCTTTTCCCCCCTTCGTCGAGGCTCCCACAGATGGTCCATGTCCTCTCCCCTCTCCGGTGACTATCCTTCTCAATGCCGAGATGGGCACTGGTCTTTCTATTGTCGTCCTCACAAGTTACAACCCCACTCCCAACGTTTGTGTTTGAGCGTGCCATGGGGCCACCTCACTCAGATCTCCCTTTGGCAACTATGTTTGTGGGCATGCATGGTGGGTTCTCGATAATCCCTTTGTCCCAAAATGTAATTATTACACAATTTGACTTGGCATTGTCTTACATATCACAATTTGGCTACTGATTTTCTTATAGTTATTATTCATGGCAAGAAATGTTTTTTACAGAAGTGTTTATAAACCTAAAATCTAAATCACTCCTTAATTCATCCTTAAACGAGGAGCCTCTATATTTGAAAATAATCGTTATCTGAATAAACCCAATCTGAAAAAATGAAGGGTCATGGGAGATCTAGGTAGGGTTCACGCCTAGGGTCACCTAGTGATGCTCAAATAGTGGAAGCTTTGTGGGATGGAAGGGGGCGGGGCACTAGAGTTGCGGCAGTGGCGGCCAGGACCGCAAGGTGGAAGTGGTGGGGTGTGGCAGTTTGGCGATTTGGTGGCAGGGGTGTTTGAGGTTGCTGATCTGGTTCACATGACAGCGGTTGTCGGACGGGTCGGATGGTGGTTGCACCACTGGAGTCAAGTGGGAAGTGGCGGTTNAGGATACAATCATTGGGACATGCGTGTATCTTTTGTACTTCCAGTCCTAGAGGGCAAATGATTTTTCTTGCTTCGTATGTTGTTTCGGGCAATGTGTTGCCCTCTGGAAGCATCTTCTTTATCATTTTCAGTATCTCTCCAAAACCTTTGTCAGACAAGCCATTAGTTGCCTTCCATTGCAACAGTTCCAGTGTGGTACCTAATTTTTTCTGGTCCTCTTTGCAATCTGGGTACAACAATGTTTTGTGGTCCTCCAACAAACGCTTCATCTTCTCCCGCTCTTTCGCACTTTCGCAGTCTTTTTCTTCATCACGGATCATGCCACCTAAGGCGTCATCATCCTCATCTTCTGCAA
Source organism: Alloteropsis semialata (assembly GCA_004135705.1). Lineage (NCBI taxonomy): Eukaryota > Viridiplantae > Streptophyta > Magnoliopsida > Poales > Poaceae > Alloteropsis > Alloteropsis semialata. Next base: position 15,085,818 of record CM014277.1, read on the forward strand.
CTGCTTCACCCTCGCCCATTGCTGTATCATCTGCAAAGGCACCGTATTGTGCAAAGTCCGGGATGTTGTCGTCACCTTCTTCATCAGCTTCTTCAAAGAATATCCCCGCTTCGCCGTGTTTGGTCCAACAGATATAGTTAGGCATAAAACCACTCATAAGCAAGTGTGTGTGGACCACCTTCTTCGAGATGTGATAATCCTTCTTATTCTCACAGACCTTGCATGGACAGCATATAAAACCCGAGGTCGAGTTAGCCTCTGCCGTGCGTCGAGGAATTGATGAACGCCATTAATGAAGTCAGATGAGCGTCTATCCGCGTTGTACATCCATTGCCGATTCATCTATTCACAAAATACAATGAAAAATTCATCCCCAATTTCTAAAGTTCGTAATAAACCTAAATAAGAATATCATATATAATCTCTAAAAATCTTAATAACCGTAAATATCAACATCATTTATAGTAAGCCTTAACAAGAATATCTTTTATAATCTCTAAAAATTTCGACAGCACCTCCCCTGCATCGGGAGGTTTCCAAAACCTGCGACAAACCAAGGGCACGATGGCCGACAACCACATTCCAAAATCATCAACGTCTTACTTTTGCTCATCTCAAAAAAAATTTGAAGGAGTGATTAATATTTGCTCATCTCAAAAAAATATTTGCCTCAGATATGTTGTCTTTCATTTGACCTTGAACTTGGAGCATAAGAAACATTACAGGTGGTAAAAAAAATTGGTTCATGGTAGGCATGGAACCGTGGGACACACCCAGCCCAACCATCACAACCGATTCGTTGCTTGGGCATGGATGTATCCCACGGTTTGATGACAACCATGAGAAGCATAACTATACAATACAAGCTCAAGCTCAAGGTCATCATATGTTACCCAGCTAGAAAACTAGGTAAAATTTGATATCATCGTAGGCATGCCAAGAGTTGGATTGTTTTAGTTCAAGATATTGACAACCATGAGAAGTAAAATTGAATTTAAAATCTAACTAAATAAGAATATCATTTATAATCTCAAAAAATCCTAATAACCCTAAATATCAACGTCATTTGAAGCCTCTAAAAAGATGTAATTCTAAATTTCGTAATAAACCTAAATATGAATTTCATTTATAATCTCTAAAAATCCTAATAACCCTAAATATGAATATCATTTATAATATCTAAAAATCATAATAAGCATAAATATGAAAATCATTTAAAGTTTCTACAAATAATCCAAAAATCTAAACAATGTCTAAAAATTTGTGCATCATCTCTACACATGCAACAACTAACTATATATTGATTCTCTATTACAAATTCATAATAAAATGAAGATTCAATCTAAAATCTCTTATTTCAATCCATTCCACAAAACACAAATTACTCAAAACATAGAGCATGAAATAGACCATACTAAACGTCAAAGAGAGAGGATGAAGTTGCTAACCTTCTAGCGGACTTGGTTTGCAAAATCTCCAAAAGTTATGGAAAATCGGGCATGAGCTCCCCCAACCCGAGCTCAATGGAGGATGAAGAAATGAGCCATGGCTCGGGCTGGGGGAGGAAGAAGGGGCCTTATATGCAGAGCCCCTTTGGTACCGGTTGGTGGCACCATCCGGTACCAAAGGGGGTCACATTGGTACCGGTTGGTGTCACCAACCGGTACCAAAGGCCCCGTGGCTCATTGGTACCGGGTGGTGACACCAACCGGTACCAAAGGCCCCGTGGCTCATTGGTACCGGGTGGTGACACCAACCGGTACCAATGTGGCCATATAGGTACCGGGTGGTGCCACCACCCGGTACCAATGAGCTCGCAGAATTATTGGCCGTTGGACCCGGTACCAATGCTTCCATTGGTACCGTGGCTCCTGGATCTCCGCCACCACGCCCAGCACCTGCCCGCGCCCCTGCTCCGCGATCGCGCGCTGCAGGAACCGCTCCCCCTCGCCGGACTCCGCCAGCGCGTCCAGGGTCGCCTCGTCGGGCTGCGACCCCGTCACCGTGAAGTACCGGGTCCTTTCTATCCGTGACCGATTACGGTGGATGGATGGCGGGTTCTCTGGTAGTGCAAGTAGTGATGCAATGTTTCAGAAGGAGAACGATGACTATGTCATAAAATATGAAGCTATCTCCAAGAGAATAGTCTGAACACGCTGACCTGCACAGTGCACACCCCTGTCCTAATTCTATTACCAAGTCAGATACACCACACCAATGTTGGATTCCATGCGCTATTTGTTGTCTCCCCGAAAATTCTACCGAATTGGACACCCGCACCCGAGTCGGACACTGACACCCACACCGGTGTTTGAAAAATGAACCAGCAAACCAACAGTCCAACACAGCAATTAACAAAAAAAAAACTCTACAAAAGGTAATTTATTCAGAGAACCCCAGTGTTCCATTAAGAGGAAAACATGTGCTCACAGACACTAAGCAATACCGTCATCAATAAAAATAAATTAGATTGGCTTGTAGTGTGACTGAATGGCCATAGGCAACAGGGGTAGCAGTAGGAGCAAAAATGCAGATTCTCACCTTGGACTAAGCTGAGCTCAACCTGAAAGGCACAGCACCAGTGAAGCCCAAAGAGAATAAGAAGAGCAGTAGAAGGAATAAACCAAATAAAGAAAACTGGGACTTCTCCTGCATCCATATAACTATTGAAATACACCTACATCTTATTACGACCTTGGCCTTCTTGATCGCCGCCGTGACATCCGCGTCCATCCGGGACCGGAGCTCGCGCACGGCCGCCGCGTCGTGCAGCGACTTTCGCACGGCCGCCGGCGAAGGAGCCACCCAGCCTAGCACCTTCTGCGCCTCGTCCCGTGCCCGACTCCACCGCCCACTCCTGCGCCTCGTCCTCCGTGCCCGACTCGCGCTCGCCGACGCCGCCCCGGGCGGCCTCGCTCGCTAGGGAGCGCGTCCGCGCGGCAGGGAAAGGGCCGGCGGAGCGGCTGGGGGCGGGGGCGGGGCGGGTGGGGAGGGAGAGGGAGCAGCGCCGCGAAGGGTGGAGAACGAAGCAGGGGAGGAGGAGGAGGAGACGCGGCGGTGAGCAAGAATCATCCCAGATCCCTAGCCAGTCGTCGCCACCGGGCTTGACGGCGAGGCCCAGGAGGTCGGCGAAGCGGCGAGCGTGGAGACTGCGGGGGTGGATGATGGAGCCGCCGGCCTCGAAGCGGTCGCCGGCGACGGCGACGGTGGCGAGGCGTCCGCCCACCCTGTGACGGCGCTCGAAGACGCGAAGCTGTGCTCCATGGAGGGAGGTGGAAGAAGGCGGTGGAGGCCCCTGAGATGCCGGCACCCACGATGCAGATGTCGGCGTCGGCAGAGGCGCGGGGGAGGGGAGGCGCCGGCAGAAGCAGCAGGAGCCAGCAGGGGAAGAGGGGAAGTGGTGGTGGTCCCCCGTCGCCGCGGCGAACAGCAGCGAGCAGCCGAGGAATTTGGCGGAGGAGAAGACCTCCCCGAAATTTGGGGGAAGGGGAGGCGGCCCTGGAGAATAGCGCGTGAGATACAGGTCGTCGCTGCAGAGGATTTTGGACGTCCCTAACCGGTACAGTACCGGGTCCGGACGGTTTCCAGGTTACCGATGCAAACAGCCTAAGGGTTGCCGTCGTAGCCCAAACTGCAGTGGCACGTATTCCCCTGCTTGGCGGGGCCAAAGGTAGCTGTTCTCGCTCTTGCAGAGGCTGCGGCTTACGTCTTCGTCAAAGGAGAGTTCGTCGTGTCTAGGCACGTCCCACTCGAGGAGAAATGGAGCCTCCACCAAATCGGAGGCCTGGACGAGTCCTTCCTTGTTCATGTCGACCCACCCCTCCTCCGCGACGAACACGTTCAACGGCGCGTAAGCCTGCTCCGCCGTGTGGTTCCCGCCGCCGTAGAGCCACCTGCCCTCTACTTCGCTGGGCCGGCTATTGAGGCCGAGCGGCGTCAGGCAGCAGGCAGAGCTGGCGAAGCTGCAGGGCATGCTGTTTCTGCTTGTTTCGGTGACCTCGCTGGGAACGCCCCAGGTTGGTACCGGTAGAAATGGACCGTCGTCGCCGCCGCGGCCGATCTTGGGGCAGAATGAGGCGCAGCCGGCGATGGTTGCTTGGGTCATGTTCCCAATGTCCCCATGGAGCACGGCCATGACATTGCACCCGAAGACGACGAGCTCGTTCCTGCGCGAGAGCAGGTAACCGTACTCGTTGAAGCCGCGGCCGAACGAGGCTCTCCACCCCCCGTCGGAGGAAGAGGAGGTGAGGTCGCCGGTCGCGTTGATGATGGAGCCGGTGTTGATGACGCGAACGGTCCCGTTCTCCAGGGAGATGTCGGTGACCCGGAGGCTGCCGTCCCCGAGGAGCAGCCGCGGCGGGTCGCGGCTCGTGTCGCAGGTGAGGTTGAACCCCGGCATGTAGCAGCGGGAGGGCCCGAACCCGAAGGGGTATGGCACGCTCACGTCGCCGCAGCTGGTGTTGCAGTTGGGCTGCCCTATCGGTGCCGCTGGTGATGGCCGCCGCGGCGGCCGCCGCGGCCGGGATGAGCTGCAATGCCATCGCCATCAGCAGCGCCGCCGCCGCTGCTGTGACTGACAGTGCAGCTGCAGAGGTTGCCGCCATCGTGGACTATGCAGGCGGAGGCGGGCCGGTGTATGTGTACTAGTGCAATAATAATTGTGCTAGAGTTCATTCTGCGGGAATATATATACATGGATGATTCGCCAGCTGCAGGTACCCGAACGTGGGCGCACGTGCTCCCGTGACACATCTCACCCGTAATCACGCGCATTGCATTGTTACTGGCAGCTCATAGTCTTACTATTACTAATTGGAGGCTCCTTTTGAAGCTTCCAGGTTAAGTTACCAAGGATCCTAGGTGGACACCCTAGAAAAAGAGAGAATCCTAGAAATTCTTAAAAAAGCAAAACATCTGGCCATCAATTGGAACATTCAAATCATCGTAGCCATTAGATCTATTATATTTTCTAAAAAATTACCGACCTATGCCATTATAAAATAGTTTAAAGTAACCCCCTAAATCTATATATAATTACCCACCTCTGCCATTATATAAAATAAATCAAAGTAACTCCCCTAATCTTCATCAAAATTACCCACTTATGCCATTATAAATAATATTTAAAATAACCTCTAAATTTGGAACTAAATTACCCGTACGAATACTTAAAAAGTAACATAAAGTAACCCCTTAACTTTACATCCATATTATCCACATATGTCATTATTAAAAATAACATGAGGTAATCCTATATTTTAATCCAAATCACCTTAATTAAAAAAATACACCAATATAAGATTCTAAATCATGTATTTCATACACTATTGGTATATGATATAGTGATTAAGGTATATACATATGTGAGTTGTCATTTATAAAGATACAGAGGAAGTGACGAGAATATATATTTCTACGTTAAAATTATAGGTCAAACTTAGGGTTTATTAAATAAATTCAAGCGCATACATGGGATGCAAAGTGAAAATTTAAAGATCATAAATATGTATGAAAATATTATAGAATAATTACAAACTAAAATCTATTACAATCGGAGGAAAATAATAAATATATATTTATATAGGTATTGTGTTCGAATATTTAACAAATGAGAGAGAGCTCAAGCTTATAGTTCGGTAGCAATGCAGCCTTAATTTTTTAATTGGAGACTCCGTATTAATTCTCACAAGACACGCTAGAAAAAACAAATCCTAAAAATTCTCACAAAAATCAGAAACATCAATCATGTAAACTCTAATAACTAAAGTCATTGTATTTTTAAAAAAGTTACCCACCACTATCATTATAAAAATATTTTAAAATAAATCCTAACTATATCTAAATTATCGATCTATGTCATTATAAAAAATAATGTAAACTAACCCCATAATCTTTATCATTATAAATGATAACTTAAAATGACATTTAAAATTTGTACCTAAGTTTAAAGATAACCTAAACTAAATATCTAAATCTTAATCTAATTATCTTCATGTGCATCCTACCGAAAAGTTTAAAAGTAAAATAATATATGATTCAAAATTACCTATTTTTATTGTTGATATATAAATAATAAGTTAAGGTATATACGCTTGATGAGTGTCATCATGTAGACCATATATACATGTATATGTGAGGAAATGATGAAAAATATTGTTTTTAATATAAATAAAATGTATGAAAAATTGTGAATGTGGATGAAAAAGTATATAGAGTACTTACTAATTAAAAATCAATTATGAATGAAAAAAATAGGTATACATCTATATAGGTATTATGTTAAGTATTGAAAAAATAAAAGAATAGTATGTAAATTTTTTTGATTATTAGGTAAAAGTTTAATTTCTAAATAATTTTTAAATACAATGACTTTTAAAATTATTAGCCCGTGTGGAAGCACGGGTTGATGGACTAGTAAGCTTAACTTGGGCCCCCTTATTCCGTAGAGCTTCATAGAGCACTTCGGCTCCAACTTCACAGCTCCTTTTGTCAAAAACTCAATTTGAAAACAGTTCCACCCATGAAGCACCTATGATATGAAGCTGCAAAACAGTTTCCACTAGAATGAATGAGCTGAAAAAAGTAGCTCACCAGCTCCACCTTCTTTCCAAGTTATTAATTGTTTCTAGAATTACCATTTTGCTACTGAGAAGTTGTTTTCCCAAACGGCTTCAGCTCCACCCAAAAAGCTGTTCCACCGTAGGAGTCAAAACTGGAGCCATTTTTGGATGAGCTGGAACCCGACCAAGCGTGCCCTTGATTTGCTTGTCACGAGAAGTCGTCCCAGTTTGACTAAACAAAACGAGTGTCCTAGTCAGCATAGACCAGCTTTACCTAGCTGCGTTGATGCTTTTATTGGCCGGGCATGGCGCGCTCGCTGATTCCTTCCACTATAAAAAAACAAAACAAACACCGCGTAAAAGAGTTATTAGTATGGAACATGCACATGCCTTCAAACTAGCTACCAATTACATGTGGATCTATGTTAGTATAGTTTCGAACAATGTTTGTATAGCTAGACCAATAGATAGGTTACTTACTATGCCATCTGTCACTTATGTGTGCATCTCTCACGCACTTGAAAGGACCTTGATGTCGCCAGGGAGGGGGGGGTGAATAGGCATTTCTTCAAATTTCTGCAAATTACAAAAACTAAAACCCACTGTCAGTAGCAGAACCGGTCAGACCGGTTCCTGAAACCGGTCAGACCGGTTTCCTCTGACAGACAGGGAACAATTATGAAGAACAACCCCCTAACAATTCTAGCACAAACCACTTTGGACAACAAGCTTCACTAGATGTTTCCAAGTATATTTATGAAGCTCCTGCATACAGCACAAGTATACCATAGTAGAGATATGAGGAATTTACAAGTAAATGCTAGAATTGACAAATGTAAGTAAATGGAGACAAGACACAAGATTTGTTTACCGAAGTTCAGATTCACCACATGCACTAAGCCGCCACCAAGGCAAGGTGAATCCTAGTCTCCGTTGAGGTGCTCACGAAGAGCCGGGTTGTCACACCTAACCCTTTCCTCACCCAAATCACCACCAAGGTGAAATGAGTATAATTACTGATTTCCTCAATAAGAGGATGGGTGATACAAACTTTCGGGGCACAACCACACAAGGAATGTGTGCTCCACGGCGACGCCTAGCCGTCTAGGAGCAAAGCTCCAAGAGTAACAAATGCTTCTCGAGTTGCTTGACGCCATCACAAGTGCTCAAGGTCAGATTGCTCACACTTAGCTCACACACAAGTTTCTCTCTCAACCCAAACCTAAGAATCTCACAAGGATGCTCAAATCTCACAAAGAGAGGTTGGGGAGAGCTCAGCTGGCCTCAAGAAGGTATGAAACACGCACAGAACCAGCAGCCCCTCAAAGAGGAGCTCTTGGGTATAAATACCCAACTCCAACAAAACTAGCCGTTATTCTGTCAGACAAAACCGGTCAGACCGGTTTGCCAAACCGATCAGACCGGTTTTCAAACTCCACTAGCCGTTAGTGTCTCGGAGGCCAGGAACCGATTTGACCGGTTCCCAAAACCGGTCAGACCGGTTTTGGCCAGCCAACCCCACTAAGTTGGATTTCACTTGATTAAACTCTCATGGGTTTGACTTGGGCACTTTCAGTGAATGTCTATCAACCAATGTTGCAACCCTCTTGATAGTACGGCATACCTATACTCAAGACATATAAATAAATATATTTCAACCACTTGAGCTTGTATGTTGAGAGTCATGCCAATACTTGAATATTCTTCACTTGAGGGCTTTCAACATTGTCCATCATCTGAGCATATCAACCTTGAGCTAGTGACTTAGGATTTTCCATAGCTTATGTTTGAATTCACTTTAATCCTTAGGCCACCTCCTTTATCAATCATAACATATATGTGCAATGCAATGCCTCTCATGACAATACTTGGATATGATACTTCAAAACCCCCGGATACTAGATACTTCACCTTAGCATTACGCATATGGTCATAAGTCGTCACTTAGCCAAAGCTTGCTTAGTCCCTCACTCTAGTCATCTCGATTTGTTTCTTCACCACTTACCCTTGCATCATCAAGTTTAGCTTTGCTTTGCCATTGAGTGAGTTCCATTTGAAAGATCCTTCAAATGTTTGTTCTTGATTAATAAAGAATATCTCATATAATGCAAGCTTTCAATTGAAGATCAATATGTAACACATATGCTCATGTCCTTTCATCATATATACATGAAGTCTTGCATATCATTTTTCTTTGTCAAATAAATCATATCATATTCTTGGAGACCCACATAGCATATCTCCAAGTCATTGCTTCATCATTTCTTATTTAGACTTGACACCTGGGTCACTCGGGTTGAACCTGGCTGAGCCGGGTCAGCCTCTCTGTCCTGAATTTAATTTCACCTGGCTGACCTGGGTGCCACCTGGCTGAGCTGGGTTAGCTTCACTTCATCTTTTGCAATGAACATTATTTCTTCACACACTTGCTTGCTTATATAAATGAATAACCATATATCTTGATGAGCACATTAAATATAATGAATCATAAGAATAATCCCTGCTCATCATCTCAAGCAAACAAGTTAGACCTTTAATCGTTTTGTCATTAAACTCACCAAAACCCACGTGGGGGCCTAGATGCACTTTCAGCACTTGAGATTTCATTTTCTAGAGAGTGACACCTTTCAGCCATCCATCTTGTTGGATCCACCATCTCGTCGCACCTTTACACCACCATTTTCCCGGCTGCCGGCTTTTGGCCCCGATCATGTTTATACTCCCGAGTTTGCTCTTTTGACCTCATGTGTAGATATACTCCCTTCATTTTTATTTAAATGCATCATAGAATTTGGGACGGTCTTCCAAATCACACTTTGATAATTAATTTATCTTATATTAATTATATTGTTAATGATTACAAACTTATGATCATTGTATAATATATTTGATCACGAATCTAACCATATAAATTTTATATTATAAAGTAAAAATTATTAGTCAAAAACTATAAAATTTAAATCTCGGTGTGTGTGTATGCCTTATACACATAAACGGAGGGAGTATGTTTGTCGCCTAGAAATCTCGGTACTTCACGCGTCTAAACTATAGGAGGACAAAACAATGAGGATGTCGACATAAGGACTTGCATGTGAATGTGATGGACATGAAATAAAAATAAGAGAGACATCGCAGGGTCCTTCCTGCAACCAACACGACCCACCAAACATGCATAAAAGTAAGTACTACTACACAGTCCATGTATGATGGATCTTAATTTCGTGGAAAGATATCATCTTGGTTGACCATTACTGGAATCGTGGAAAATTACGAAAAGATCTTCTTAGGGCAGTCTGAATGCGAAGCCTAGGCTGATTTTTGTATCATTAATTAGGGCGTGCTATATATATAAATAAAATAACGATGATTCGATAATAGAGTTAAGAAACCATCTCAGCATAAGAAGGTTAGGGAGGGTTAGAAAGGGAAGAAATGATTAGATGACAATTTGTATTTTTAAGAAACCATCCAAAAAAAATAATTTTATGTATAGTGTTTATATAAGATGACAAGTTGTACCTAATAAACTAACCCACAATGCTTGGATTCAAAATGACCTTATACAACTGCAGGTCTGCAGCCAGTGAGAGATCACAAAATGACCTTATCCTCTAGTTCCCTGGACCCTTGTTGTTAACCCTGTTTTCTCTACAGGAATGTATTTTGAAGCTCCAAAATCTGATACCTTTAATGTTAATGTATCATCAAGAAGTATGTTACTTGACTTGATGTCCCTATGGATTATTGGGACTGAAACTGCCGAGTGAAGATAGGCAAGAGAAGTAGATATTTCAGTGGCGATCCTCAACCTGCTGCTCCATGACAGTGATCTGGGTCCATCAACACTACTACAGAAGTCGCATTTAGTCCCGGTTCCCAACTGGCTATAGTCCCGGTTGTTGAACCGGGACTACGCCGGCGGGACTAAAGGTCCTGGTCTTTAGTCCCGGGTAAATACCCGGGACTAAAGGCCACCTTTAGTCCCGGTTGGTAATACCAACCGGGACTAAAGGGTCTCCACGCGGCGCCCAGGGTGGAGCCCCTTTAGTCCCGGTTGGTATTACCAACCGGGACTAAAGGGCTTTTTTTTTTTCTTTTCTGTTTTTCTTTTTCTTTTTCTTTTCTGGTTTCTTTTATACAGAGATACGTATTATACCTGTATAATAATATACGTATATGTCCATATATGTATTAGTTATACGTCACTAATGCATTAAACTATTAATACTGATATTAATATATACGGTAATAATATTAAACTTATATATATTTAAATAAAACAAATTTTGATAAATACAAGATTAATATTAATATTTACATCAAGATTTCAATATTAATATTTACACCAAGATTTCAAAGGAGCATATACAAAATTCCTAATATTTGCTCCTTGTATCAGGCTCGTGTCCATCCCACCAGAACGCCCCTGTCTTGCTCACGACCTCATCGATTATAAATCCGCAGAGTGTCTCTTGAATCGCCGCGACTCTTTGGTCCGGTAAGATCTCATCTTTCATTGCCTTCATCTGAGGATGTGGTTAATAGAAAAATATAAATAATAGCTTTTATGACTCACATGCATGCATACATACATATAGATTTCAATGGAAATGGAACATACCGTCAGGTCCCAATTAGTGACGATCGTCTTATGCCCTACAAGAGTGTGCATGTACTCACAGACATAATATCCACATAAATTGGTGCCTTGATTCTGCCTATAACACTTTATAGGAGAAATGGTCAAGTCATTACATGCATAATCATGATAATGAAACAAAAAAAGAGATGTTGGTCTATGTATAGTAGTTTTTACCGGAAAGTCTCCCTTGATACCAAGTTGTTCCTTGAATGGACCTTTTTGCTCTGCACGAAACTTTTTCCAACACCTGCGCACACCATATGAAATAAATGGAATTCTTGGCTGAGCTAAAGAGGAATAATAGTGCGAGGACGAAAATTACTTTTGAAGGAGGTCAATCATTGTTGGTACGCGTCCCGTGGTCCCCTCAATGAGTCCATGATGGTCAACAAGCTTATGTCCGGTTGTATAACAAATAATATCCAATGAAACCTATTTACATGCAAGTTTTGTACCAAGAGTCACGTCAATTGAAATAAAAATTATGTTAGGAAGAAAACTAAAAGATGCACAAGACAGTAAAAGTACTCACCCAAAGTTGTAAGGAAATAGAATCATTGTCTTGTAATGTTGTACACGTAAGAATCTGTCAATGTTGTTCACTGTGTCTTCATAAAAATTTAGTAACATATGCTGGTTTACAGTTTTTGGGTCGATGAAGCCCAAGTGGAAGTATGAGTTTTCCTGCATTCTTCAATCTCCATTCTACAGGATACAATTTAAAAAAATAAATGTTTAATAATAGTTGACAATACATAGGAGACGTTAAATATAGAAATAAATGAAGCACTTACAGCACCCAGCAGCTGAGGAGAGACACGTCAAGGGCATCCCTATGGTATATCTGGTAAATTTCTGAGAATTCCAGATACATAACATTATCGCCACGAAAGTAGTCATCATCTCTAATCTTCAATCCCACCATGTTCTGGCCTTGGGCCGACGCCTGAAGGTACCATTCATGTAATCTGTACATTTTTGTTGACAGCGTGTTGTACGTATCGGGGTCAACTAGAGGTAAGCCAAGCTGAAATGGCCACCTTGGTATAGCCTTCGGGGTCTTACTCTCATCTAGCATTTGCGAGGGCGTCATTCCTGCCTCTTTGCAAAACTCAAGCAGGTCTACCGGTCCAATTCCAGCATTCACCATGAGTGGATCAATTGTTTGCCTCTCCTGCTCACCGAGCTGAGCAACAGCCTTTCCCTTCCTTTGTTGCTTGACGCTCTTGTGGCTCTTGGTAGACTCTTGGCTCTGTTGACTCCGTCGCTCCTTCTCCTCCCTTTGATTCTTCTCATACGATTTCTTAATAGAGCGGTCATAGTCTGACAACAATTTCTTCTGAGTTTCTTTAGCCATGCCAATAAAGAAAGCAGACTTAGCAAAATCAACTACTTCTTTTTCTCGGGCTCCTTCTTTTTGAAGAACTCTTTAACCTTATCCAGACTATGCTGCTTGGACTCCTCATCAGTTTTTTCCCATGGTAGCTTGGCAGGTTCCTTGGCTTGCTTTGCTGGCTTCTTTGCAGGTGGCTTTGTTGGTGCCTTGACTTTCTGTTGCTTAGCTTTCTTTGCCGGCGGAGGTGCTGGCGGCGGAGATTGCTTAGCTGGAGGTGACGGAGATTTTTGAGTTCTTGGCGACGGAGACCTTTGTGATAATTGAGATAATTGAGATAATTGAGATAATTTGAGATAATTGAGATAATTGATATAAAATGATATAATTGATCTCACAATTGATATAAACTAATATCCAACTATTATCAAAAAAATCACACTAATATAAAAACAAAAAAGACTAATATCCAACTAGAATCCATCTAATTGATCTCACAATTATATTATAGTATATAAACTAAAATAAGTTTTTTGGTCTCCCATTTAGGAAATAACATATAATTGACATTTAAAACATAGAAACTAAACTAAACTAAGATTCATTCTTATATATCGTTATAATAACAAAAATTCATTCTTATATACCGTTATATCGTTATAACAAAAATTCATTCTTATAATAACAAAAATTAATTCTTATAATAACAAAAATTCATTCTTTTACTAATAACATATAATTGACATTTAAAACATAGAAACTAAACTAAACTAAGATTCATTCTTATATATCGTTATAATAACAAAAATTCATTCTTATATACCGTTATATCGTTATAACAAAAATTCATTCTTATAATAACAAAAATTAATTCTTATAATAACAAAAATTCATTCTTTTACTAATAACATATAATTGACATTTAAAACATAGAAACTAAACTAAGTATAATATCCAACTAGTTCCTAAAAATTGATATAAACTAATATAAAATTGAGATAATTGAGATAATTGATATAAAATGATATAATTGATCTCACAATTGACCTTTGTTCAGGAAGAACAGGCGAATATTGCTGCGGCGGGGACTGCGGAGCTGGAGGCGGCGGAGATGCCCTTGAGCTTTGGGGTGACGACGAAGGCCCTCAGGAGTTAAGACGATGTAACGCTTCTCCCATAGGATAACACCATGAACTGCCTCTTCTAGTGTCGTCTCCCCGTCACCTCCAGGAATGTCAAGCTGGAGTGATTCGTACCCGGCCAAGACCTGCTCCACCCCAACTCTAGCATAGCCAGCAGGTATTTGCCCTCCATGGTAGAGATCTCCTTCTTGACTCGGCAAAGCAGTACCGTACGCCACCTTGAACGTTAAATTCTTGAATGGACTGTGCAGCTCACAGGTCGTCCGCCTGGTTATATCGTCCACGGGGTAGCGTTGGACTTGAGCATGAATTGGGACGTCAGTGGACGCGCAACTGCTTCGATGATGCTGGGTAGGGCTAATTGGGTCTACTGGAGCGCCGGCGGATCCACGGCTTTGTTGCTGAGAGCTAAGTGCTATCTCCAGTTGCCGCTGAACCTCCCCAGTTCTTTGTTCGTTCTGCAGTATCCTTTCCTCGAGTCGTCGCATCTTCTCTTGCTCCTCGTTTTTTCTTCTGCTGCGACTTCTGTAGGACTCAATGCAGTCGGCAAACCCGTACTTCCACGGAACCCCTCCTTTGCCTCACGTCCGTCCAGGATGCTCGGGATTCTGCAGAGCAAACGTGAGCTCATCCTTTTCTCTGTCCGGGCGGAACTCTCCCTTGGCAACTGCTTCTATGGCATGCGTAAGTCTCCGTGCGGCTTCTTGTATCTGCTGTCCAAAGATGCATTCCCCGGTATCGGGGGCCAATGTTCCGCCATGGGCATAATACCAATGTCGTGCACGTCAGTCCAAGTTGATGTCTGTGGTGTGATACCTCTGTCACGTAGATCTTGTTCCATCTTTTCCCATTTTGGAATAGCTGCAGCATAGCCACCTTGGCCGAGATGGTGATGGTATTCTTTCTGGGCGGCATTAGCTTTGTTCGTCTCCATAAGCTTCTTTCCAAGTGTCGAACGCTTGTATTGCACAAATGCAGCCCAGTGGGGTCTTAGCTTCTCATATGCTCCTGTGAAAGTTGGCGTGCGATTCTTGTCAACAAAATTTCTGTAGAGTTTCTTCTTAAAGCTCTGGAATTGTTCTGCCATCTTCGAAAGAGCCCAAGCTTTCACTCTATCCTCAGTTCCTGCTGGCACTGTGAAATGTTCCTGTAGCTGCTGCCAGAGCATATCTTTCTCTCTTTGAGGGACAAAGTTTGTATCCCCGCGTTTCATAGGTTTCCATCTTGGAATGCTGATTGGGATGTGATCTCTGACAAGAACCCCGCATTGATTTGTCATCTTCCTTGCAACGTCAGCTGGGGCACTTGGTTTGCCTGCATGGTCCACTTGTGTGACAATGAAACGACCCTCCAGCTTTTTTGTAGGTCCTCTTTTCCCCGAATTCGACGTCGTTGCGGAGGGCTAAAAGTTAAGAGAGAATACTTAATTATTAATATATGTACCTCTTAAATCATTGTGACATTATTACTAAGTGTGCTAATGTATATATACCTCGTCACCATCGGTGCCTTGGTCATCGTCACCATCGGTGCCTTGGCCAACGTCACCATCTGACTGCTCAATTCCCTCCCCGGACATGTTGAGGTACTGGTCGGTGTTGCTACCATCATCGGCGTCAGGGACGGGGCCGGCACCACTGCCTTCAGCAATCATTTCATTGAGCAGGTTGTTGGTTTCCTCTTCGTTAAGTCCCGAATCCATTTAATATCTAAAAAATGATATAATTGAGATAATTGCTATAAACTAATATAAAAATGAGATAATTCATCTCACAATTCATATAAATGATAAAATAGTTGATATATTATGACATATAATTGACTCTAATACCCAACTAGTTTCTAAAAATTGATATAAATGACATATAATTGACATTTAAAATATACTAAGATTAATAATCTAAACATGTTTAATTGACATACTAAACTAAATTGATATTCTAAACATGTTTAATTGACATACTAAGATTAATGGTTGATATATACTAAGATTAATGATTGATATAAATGATTAATTGATATATCCAACTAGTTTCTAAAAAAAATTGACATACTAAACTAAGTTTAATTGATATATACTAAGATTAATGATTGATATATACTTAGATTAATTGACATACTAAGATTAATGTTTAATTGACATACTAATATTAATGGTTGAAATTACTAAGATTAATAATCTAAACATGTTTAATTGACATACTAAACTAAAATTAATATTCTGAACATGTTTAATTGACATACTAAGATTAATGTTGATATATACTAAGATTAATTGACATACTAAGATTAATGTTTAATTGACATACTAAGATTAATGGTTGAAATATACTAAGATTAATAATCTAAACATGTTTAATTGACATACTAAACTAAAATTAATATTCTGAACATGTTTAATTGACATACTAAGATTAATGGTTGATATATTATGACACTAGTATAATTGCTCAAAATGATCTAAGTAAACAAAGATTAATTTTGATATAAGTAAACTAATATGACACTAGTATAATTGCTCAAAAAATTGATCACAAACTAGTTTCTATAAAGAAAATTACAAAACAAATGATATATATCACAAATGATATATATCACAATTGATATAATACAAAATGATATCAAAATGATATATCACAAAACAAATGATATATATCACAATTGATCACAAATGATATATATCAAAATGATATAATAACAAAAATCATATAAAAAACAAATGAAAAATGAAAAAACACACCCAGGAGAGGCTCGGGCGCGGCGGCCGGCGTGGGGGCGGCGGCGGCGGGGTCGGCC
>CM014277.1:15109394-15133244 GCA_004135705.1 Alloteropsis semialata
TCCTGCATTTTGCAGGCCGGAGCAAGAAGGCAGGTAGAACCTGACCTGCTTGCTGCTTGGTAAATGCTTTGGAGCCTCGGTTTCATTTGCATATAGGTTTGAACAAATTAGTGTGAGATGATATGCATTGTTAACTCAAGGCAATATAGTTTGCACGGATCGTGATGCTTGATGCTCATCGCTGTTGTGTGCGAAACATCTTACAGAACTGGCTATTCTGTGATAGTATACATATTCACATCTTTTCGGTGTTCATAGTTTCTGATAACGAGCATACTGGATCGTTTTGGAACATTTGGTCTGTTTTAACATGTGAGTTTTGCTCCGGTGCACACTAACGTATACATAGTTCATGATCCAATGTCAGAGAAGAGCAAGATATGGACAGACAGTGAGACAGCTAGGACGAGAGGTCAGCCGTCCGTATTTCTGGACCCGTACAATCCTTAATTTGGATATTCTGTATCAGATCATTTTCAACAATGTTTTTATTACACTGTCAAATGACTGAGCCGGGAGAAAGTACTTAGTGTAAGTTTTAATTGCAGAAAACTAGTAAGGACAAAATATCCAGTTCCTAATACGGTAACCTGTCCATAAGATTTTTCACTGGAACTTTTGCGTAAATCTTGATCTCCTTATCTTTCCGTAAAGGAGCATTTCGTTCTACTTTTACTTTCGCTAATTGACTTGCCTGTCAAAGGAGAACCTATAGAACGGTATTAATCATTGGGCTCATGACATCACAAAGCTTTCATTGTCGACATCTTGGTGATCATGTTCATCCAAGGTCTGGGGTCCCTAATGCACAAACATGCATGGAACATGTATACTCACTACCGAAATCCGACGGTTTGCCGTGTGCCTGAGGCAACGGCAAACGCCCAAAAGCACACGGCAAAGATTATGCCGTGTGCGGCCGTCAGCATAGCGCGCACAGCGGCGAACACGACGGCGAACACGGCTTTGCCGTGTGCCTTTTATCGGGCGCATGGCAACAAGCTTTGCCGTGTGCCAGGGTGGGCACACGGCAAAGATTTCAGTAACGGCGCCATTCGCGCCGTCCGTCCGCCGTCCGTCCGTCGGGCCGTCACGCGACGGTCAGCTTTGCCGTGTCTCCTCCAAGAGGCACACGGAACTTTGCCGTGTGTCCTCCCAGTAGCACACGACAAAGTTTGGTAACTTGGCTGTGTGCCCAATTTGGCACACGGCAAAGCTCCACTAGAACTGGTGGAATTGGTCACTTTGCCGTGTGCCTTGGTCCTAGCACACGGCAAAGTGACCCAACATTTTTTTTGTTTTTTCACGTATAAACTGCCCCACTCAAATAAACATCATATATATCATACATATATCACAACAAACATCACAGGCACTTAATATATCACAATAAACATCACAAGAACCACAAGTTCACAAATTATCACAAGTTCACAAATTACTACAAGTTCACAAATTCGACCGGTTCACAAATACGACAAGTTTATGACTGAGGTGGGGGAACGGCTGTGGTGGGTCGAACGGAGGTGCGAACAACTGCTGTGGGTGTAACGTCGGTGAGATGCCCAGTGACATGTCAGGCGTATTCGATGCCTGGTGTGCAGAACACGGCAAAGAGTGCCTTTGCCTTGTGCTTCTTCTTTGCCGTGTGCTTTGCACGTGGCACACGGCAAAGACCCTCTTTGCCGTGTGTCCGATGGAATGCACCGACAAAAATTCGGGCACACGGCAAATTGTGGGTATCCGGTAGTGACTGCCCCTAACATTTATTGAACTTTTAAACTTTTTTCTTTTTTGAAACACCAGTAAATACGCAGACGCTTACACCTGCACGCACACTCATCCCCATGAATTCATGCACACAAACCCTATCCCTATGAGCACTTTTGAGAAACTAGGCTGGCTATTCCGATCGTGATGAGATTGCCGAATCAACATTTTCTTAAACAATAGTTGTCCAACACTTTGTTTCTTCACTTTATAAGAAGCCTAACTCATCTGACATTTCTTGTTTAACTTGGCTCAGCCTTCAAAATATTTGATAAACTTTTTCCCCATTCAAGAAGTTGATCTAACATTTCTTTTTGCCTCAATACTTTATAAAATACTATTGATCCAACACTTCTTCCATACTCAATATTAACTACACTGTGGAATTGGAAAGATACCGTGTCTTCTTTTTATATTTTTGATGATGGTTGGACTGATTAGCAAGGCTGCCTTTGTATATTCTTATTTTTATAAGGATTAGCATGATGATGCATTTGATTAGCTTCCTGAAAAAGTAGGGAGCTAGTGTAGTGTATCTTTCACTCAGATTTTATTTGGAATCACTCAGATTTAAAGGTCCTTCCCGATCAATAACCAGCCAACACACATTGTATGTTTCACTTTATGGTTATGGAGCACCGCTGGCATATTATTTGAATGGAAAAAATATCAAGATCAACTGTAAGTAACATGTAATCTAATTTACCAAAACTATTAAGTAGTGCGCATGCAGCTGGTTTAATTTGCATGATGGTTCATATTGTTGACATCATTGCAGCTTGTCTTCTTTTTTAAAGTTTTCCTTTCCACTTGCTTTCCTCTTTATTATTATCTGTCCTGTTCTTTTTTTCACACTCACCAAAAATTCTTTCATTATGCTTACTGAAACTAGATTCATTCATGTTGATCATATCTACTTTAACTTCTTTTTGAATGTAGTTTTGTCGGGAGAACCTTTTTGCAGTTTTTTACAAAGAAATAAACTTCCCGCCATGAGGTTAGGCCGGCCAAGTTTGCTCTATAATAAGTAACTCAGCTGGGAAACAATCACAATGACAACCCTAATCCCTGGCACTCCATCAATGTGTGGAAGAGTTATATTTGGGCTAGTGTGTGTTCGGCAACTGTCGGAAATTTGCGAACTGCTCAAATCTCATGAAAGAAACACAAAAAGTTGAGACGTCCTAAATGGCTCAGATTTGGGCTGATTTGATCAGTATGACGAGATCTTCATAGCGATTTCATAGCTGTGATTTGTATACTTCTAATTTGTGCTCATTTTTTTAATAATACAGTTAAATAATGCTAACAAAGTAAAACCAATGGTAAGAAACATACTGCTAGGATATGGTAACTAATCTTTTATGTTACATAGCGGTGCTACCGAGGTTCCCTCGAAGACATCATCATTTCCAGCTCCAAACTGTATACTCTGCTTGATTCCATAATTCGTTGCCCTTCGGCACGATTCTCTAATGCCTCTGATGCCATATCATTTTTCTTATACCTTTTGATACCCCAGAGCCCCTCTAGTGTATGTTGAACCTGCCGCATTGTTGGCCTTTCCTCACCTCTCAAGTTTATACAGGTCACAGCAAGTGCAGCAACTTCTTGTACTTCATCACCTCCCTCCTCTGTAACTTGTGGATCTATTATCTGGAAAATGTTTCCCTCACCAAATAGGTCGACAAAATGGGTAACAAGGCCATCACCATTGGTGGACAAATATGAAACTGGATTCTTCCTAGTGAACAGCTCCACAAGAATTACACCAAAACTATAGACATCACTCTTTTCGATGAGGCAGCCGGTGTAAAAGTACATAGGATCCAAGTATCCTCTAGTTCCCTGGACCCTTGTTGTTAACCCTGTTTTCTCCACAGGAATGTATTTTGAAGCTCCAAAATCTGATACCTTTGATGTTAATGTATCATCAAGAAGTATGTTACTTGACTTGATGTCCCTATGGATTATTGGGACTGAAACTGCCGAGTGAAGATAGGCAAGAGAAGTAGATATTTCAGTGGCGATCCTCAACCTGCTGCTCCATGACAGTGATCTGGGTCCATCAACATGAAGATGTTGATAAAGAGTCCCATTTGAAATAAACTCATAAACCAACAATGGAACCTCAGTTTCAAGGCAACATCCAAAGAGTTTGACTACATTCTTATGGTTGATCTGTGAAAGGATTGCTACCTCATTTATGAACTCATCTATTTCCTTCTGAACTGTAATCTTTGACTTCTTGATGGCTATGACATGCAGGTCTGATAGGATCCCTTTGTAAACGATGCCATGACCTCCACCACCAAGCTCACGTGTTTTGCCAAAGTTGTTTGTTGCCTTTGCAAGCTCATCCACTGGTATGATCATCCTTTCTGCAATGTCCGCATTTTGTGACACCAATTGTTGTAATAGCTGTCCACGATTTTGCTTGAAGTACTTCTGTTTTAATGCCTTTACACCCTGCACTCTTTAATTTTACGGACACATAACATTATACCCAGCGCAAACAGGAGCCCCGGGCCACTAGCAACTGAGAAACCAATGATTAAGCCTGAAAATGTATATACATATGTTGTTCTCATTTCCTCAGTCTACGGAATTATACATACATAACAATGTAAAGCGTCATCGAGAAGTTATAAGGATCTAGGGGCTCTCACCTGTGCGAGAGCTGATACAGCCACCGGGCTTGAAGGGGTTGCCATGGGTTCCGCGCGGGCATCAGCACTCGAAGGACCCTGGTAATTGTTGCAGTCACCAAAGCACGAATCACGTACCGTCTCGTCATGGCACTCATCGATATCTGTACCCAACCAGAAGAAACAATAACTTACAAATTAATTCAAGACTCCAATGAACAAACGTTGAGAAATACATGTTTCCATGTCGAACACATATATGCATATCGGAGGAGCAGAAATCAGAGAAGTGATCGACCTTCGCATCAATAGGAGATGTAAGGGTTGCCCACGAAGCCGGTATTGCAGTGGCACATATAGCCTCCATTCTCTTGACGGCAGCCGCTGTACTCACTCTTGCAAAGCCGGGCAGTTATGTCCATAGGGCATTGCCCAGACTGCTGGTAGGCTGTGGGAAACCACACTTAACCGCCCACTGTGGTACAAGGGGAGACGACATGTAACCCGATATCGGCACATCACTCCTGTTTAAGATAATTTGCCACTGATCATTCAACCCCTCCTCTGAGATGAACGTGAATGCGATCTTCGACTCGGAAGCATTTGGTTTGATATCTTTGAGCTCCAGTGTCTTGAGCTTGTGTTGATGATCAAAATTGGCACAAGACTAATCGGGCATCAGAAACTGGTGGCACCGGATTCTGAAACCGGAGGCACCGGTTTCCCTTCTGTAGCCAGTCTGGCAACAGAAACTGGTGGAACCGGTTTTGGAAACCGATGGAACCGGTTTTTTTCGAGTCCTAGTACGTTTGGACTCTTTTTGTAGATCCGAGTTGTAAAAGGACTTTCCTTGCGGGGCAAGACCTCCCCACTCTATAAATATAAAGGGCCACGGCCGATTGAGGGTTATCCAATCGATCAAATCAAAATACCTTTACTTTTTTGTCATCTTCAAACCCTAGCTTTTCCAACCCTAATTGCTATTCGTACTTTGTCTCTATGGCGTTGACGGCGTTCCGAGTGGCCTGCCGACCTCAGAGCAACCCTAGGCGCGCCTGCCCTGACGAGGTCCCTCCCGGGCCGGCGATCTTAGGCTCACGCAACAAGCCCTAGGATTCTGGTACCACCGGAATCCCAAAACCGGTTCCACCGGTTTTGCTGGACTTGCTGCAGGTGACTAATCCATTGCGGATATGCGCGAGTTAGCATGATTTTCGGTGTGTTGACCAGAAAAAGCGTCAACACATTTTTGGCGACTCCGCTGGGGACTTTGGAAATTTTGGTTTTAATAACCGATTTATCAAACCCTAGCCAAATGGGATCTACTGCAGAATTGGACAAGGACAACATCATCGTGCGCTCCATTGAGGAGATCGGTGATGAGGAGCGCCAGAGATTTGAAGCGGCCCAAGAATTTTTCAAGAATCAATTCCTGCTGGGGCTGAAGAAAGATCGCCAAGGCAAGGTGACAAGAACTCATGAATTCATGATGCCGGCGTTCACTATGAAAGACACAAATGTGGAAGAATTACCTCCGGTAACGGTACACCCACCTAAAACTTCTGTTCCTAAGTCTAATGATGATCTTAGTGCTGCGCTTGTATATACCGATGAATTAGTATGCACACTTATGGACAGAATAGGAAAAATTGAAAAAGATAGGTTGGTAGAGTCGTCTTATTATACACATAATTTACCACCTATGCAGCATGAGAATATGCATGCGAATGTGTCGGCTACACCAGGAAAATTACCTAAAAATCCACTTTATGGTATGCTGGCTAATTTTTATTCAGGACAAATACCGCCGCCGCCACACGTTTCACCAGCCACGGTGAAACCGGTGACACCGGTTCTAGAAACCGGTGGTATCGGTTTTGTCGCCCAAGCTGCACAGCAATCAGTATCACTCGCTTCAGCTCCTCTTTCGGTAGTCCCTAACCGAGATACAAAGGTAGCTAATCGTTCTGCTTATATTGAAACATGTGCTTATACATCACCCCCTATACCTAATCAACCTGTAAACTCTAGTGGGATTCCTAATGATGTATATGACCAATATTTGCGGCAAGGTCCTACTCACATGCCTCATGTTGTTCAAGCTCAAAGTACAGCCATAGGGCAATCTGATCTAGCTCGTTCCAATTTATATGCTAAATTCTTTAAATTAAAGGACGTGTTAGCTGGTATGATGCAGGACAAGCTTGGCATTGATGTGGGAAATTCAAGATTATATCAAAAAAATCATATTCTGCTAGTTTTGATTCTGTTCCTTATCCACCTAATTGGCGTGTTCCTGATTTTGTAAAATTTAATGGTGATGATAGTAAGACTACTTGGGAACACATTAGCCAATATATTGCTCAATTAGGATAAGCCAGTTATAGTGATGCTTTGAAAGTTCGTTTATTTTTTTTATCTTTAACTGGAACTGCTTTTTCCTGGTTTCTTCGTTAACTCCCAGCTTAATTAATTTATGAAATCAATTAGAGCAGAAATTTCATGATTACTTTTATAGTGGGAGTGCTCAGTTAAAATTGATAGGTCTAACATCGGTTAAGCAACAAAGAGATGAATCTGTTGTAGATTATTTTAAACGATTCAAGAAAACTAGAAACCGATACTTTAATTTGTCACTTTCTGAAAGGATCTTGCTGATGTTGCTTCTAATGGTTTAAGATCCTTTATTAAAGAGAAGATAGAAGGCTTTGAACACTTTTCGGTTAATCAAGTGCAAGTAAGAGCTTTAGCTACTGAAAACCGAATAAAGAATAATAAGGATACATATAAAATCATCATTCTAATGTTCATATTGTTACTTATGATTCTAGTAGTTCGGACGATGATGAAAATGTGTATGCTACTGAACTTGTATGGCCTTCTAAGAATAAATCGTACACATGTCCATCTCTTAAGCCAATTTAAAAGAATCGGTAAGAAGAAATGTGATTTACTTTTGATGTTTCCAAATGTGATCGTATTTTTGATGAATTGTTAAAGAATGAAAACATTAAAATGTCTCATACGATTCCTTCACCTGATGAGCTTAAAAGGCGGGCATATTGCATAATTCTTTTTTGCATGCTACTAATGATTGTAATATTTTCATCGACAGGTGCAATCGTCCTTGAATGAGGGACGTTTGACACTATATGAGATGCAGGTTGACAAAGCACCTTTCCCTGTTAACACTCTTGAGATGCAACCTCCTAAGGTTCTGGTTCAGCCGCATCAAGTCTAATCAACCAAAGGGAAAAATATTGTGGTGGGAGATGAAAAGCCTGAAAATTTGAAAGGGAAATCAATTATCAGGGAAGTAGTGTGTGAGAAGACACCCAATGGCAGAGAGACTTTCAAAATCACTGCAAGAGTCACGGATCTCGGGGGGCAAGGAACATCAAAAGCACCATTTGAGCCTGCTGCACATGACAAACCGATGCCACCGGTTTCTGAAACTGGTCCTACCGGTTTTGGTCAGGGACGCCCGAAGATATTGAAACCTAAGCGTCCTGAGATTGGAACCTGGAAAATTAATGTGGCCAAAGATCAGGGTAAAGTTGCAAAGCCAAAGTTGACCTTTGACCAGTTGTTTTCCAAATACACAAATCAAAGGCCAGTTGATGAGGATTGGCCGGCAAAAAAGAGAAAGAGATCACCCATGCATCAAGAAAAGCCAATTTCGCCTCAAGGGTGAATAACAGACAGAAAGGTGATGTTACTGCATTGTATCCTCAGCAGAATCAATATCAAGCCATGCCATGGATGCCTCCATATTACAATTCTCCATATTCCGCATGAGATTACAATGGGATGCATATGCCATATTACCCCATGCAATATCCTCCTTTTCATCCAGGATGGGGTAATGATAGGGGACCAGTACATAAGAGGTTGGTGGATAACCGTTCGGCACCTCGTCGATCAGGTTGGGACGTGCCACCCAAAACCGGTGGCACCGGTTCTTAAAACCTGTGGAACTGGTTTCCTCAGAAGAGGCAACCATCTCCTCCCAAGCAGGTTTATCGGCCTAAGAAGGTGGAGGAGTTTGTCCAGAAGATGGATGTCGACCAAGAGAGGACTACTGCTGCTGATGTGATTCAGATTGGTGACATCAAGGTGTTTTCGGAGGACGATGACAAGATGCCAATTGTTATTGGTAATGAAGCTAAGCCATCAGTCCAGAAAGATGCTGCTGCAGATCCTGATGAGGGCAAGAGGGTTGAAATTGATAAATCTAAATACTTCATGCCGAGATGGTGTCCTCCAGGTTTGACACGCACACAAAAGAGGAAGTTGCAGTGGCTTCGCTTTCAAGAACAGAAGGTGAAGGAGCTGGAGAAGCAGAGGGAGGAGCACTTCAACAAGTACAGTCCTATGATTCCTCCAGGCAAAGGGTGAAAGAAAATTGAAGCTCCAGGACAAAATCCGATGGAACCTTGCTTCTGAGATTTCTGTTACTTCAACGTTTGATCAGAGGTTGTCATCGGATTCCCAGAATATGGACGATGAACAGCTTGTTGATTATGGGTCATCACCTGAACATATGAATGTTGATGCTAATGTGGTGCACCTTTCTTCAGATTATTACGTCATTCTGGAGGAGGAGATGGCTCATCTAGACTTTGGCCCAAAGGAAGCTATATTTAAAAGGCCAAAGGATTTTGAAAATCACTTAAAGGCACTGTACATGAAGGGGCATATCAATGGGAAACCAGTTTCAAGGATGCTTGTTGATACTGGGGCAATTGTCAATTTGATGCCCTATTCTATGTTCAAGAAGCTTGGTGGTTTGGATGATGAGCTGATCAAGACCAACATGACTGTCAGTGGTGTGGGAGGAGGCGAGCCTATGAGTGCTAAGGGCGTTGCTTCTATGGAGCTCACCATTGGGAGCAAGACGTTGGCTACTGCTTTCTTCGTCGCCGAGGCCCAAGGTAACTTCAGTTTAATATTGGGTCGTGATTGGATTCATGCAAATAGATGTGTACATTCTAGTTTGCATCAATTTCTTATTCAATAGGTTGACAAAGATATTGAGGTTGTACATAGAGATACATCGGCTTGTGTTGCTGTGGCTGATGGTTCTACCATGTCTATGCATGATCATGTCAAGTGTTTATATTTCTGATTATGAGATGATCAGTTGTACTAGAGATGGCTTTGTGCCTGCTGTTCTAAAGCCGGTTGAGTATCGGCTAAACCATTTGTTGTGAATTAATGAATAGTTCAGAATGGTTGCAGCAGAGACTTGAGCACTATCGGGCACAAAAGAACGATATGTGTGAGGCCATTGAAGATTTTGATGATATGAGTAAATTGGAACAAAGTTTTACGTCTGCTGATCCCTTAGAGGAGATTGATATTGGCGATGGTTCTATACCTAGGCCGTGTTTGTAAACAAAAATTTGAAAGCTGATTATAAAGCTGAATTAATCGAGCTGTTGAAAGAATATGTTGATTGTTTTGCATGGAATTATCAAGAGATGCCTGGTTTAAGCCGCGAGTTAGTTGAACATCGGCTGCCTATTAAGCCTGGTTTTAGGCCTTTTAAACAAACTGCTAGGCGTTTCAATCCTAATATGTATGACCGAATTAAAGAAGAAATTAATCGGTTGTTGGATGCAAATTTTATTAGGCCTTGTCGTTATGCTGAATGGTTATCAAATATTGTGCCAGTTGAGAAAAAAGATTCTGGTAAGCTCAGAGTTTGCATTGATTTTAGAAATCTTAATAGAGCTACTCCTAAAGATGAATATCCTATGCCTATAGCCGACATGCTTATTAATGATGCTTCTGGACATAAAGTTATAGTTTTCTTGATGGTAATGCTGGTTACAATCAAATATTCATGGCTGAAGAGGATATATCCAAAACGGCCTTTGTATGTCCAGGCTTTGTTGGTTTACTTTAAGTGGGTAGTTATGACCTTTGGTTTAAAAAATACTGGTGCTACTTACCAAAGGGCTATGAATTTAATTTTTCATGATTTGCTTGGCTTAATCATAGAGGTATATATCGATGATATTGTTGTTAAATCGGCTGGTTTAAATCCTCACTTGGCTGATTTAAGACTTGCTTTTGAAAGAATGCGTCGATATGGATTAAAGATGAACCCACTTAAATGTGCATTTGGTGTGTCGGCTGGAAAGTTTCTAGGCTTTATTATTCATGAAAATGGCATAGATATAGACCCTAAAAAAATTGATATTATCAAGAAGATTAAAGCTCCTACATGCAAGAAGGATTTGCAGAAATTCTTAGGTAAGGTGAATTACTTGAGGAGATTTATTTGTAACTTGTCTGGGAAGGTTAATGCTTTTACTCCTATTCTTTGGTTAAAAGATGAAGCCAAATTTACTTGGAGGGCAAAACAGCAAGAAACTTTTGAGAAGATTAAATATTACTTGTCTTCACCGCTGGTCATGAAAGCTCCTAGGAGAGGATTTCCATTTAAATTATATGTGGCTGCTGAAGATCAAGTTTGGGGCTGTTTTGACTCAAGAAACCGAAGGAAAGGAGCATATTATTACCTATATAAGTCGTCGACTATTGGATGCCGAAACAAGGTATATATTTATTGAAAAGCTTTGCTTATCATTATATTATGCTTGTACCAAGATGAGGCATTATTTATTATCCAATACTTGCATAGTGGCTTGTCAAACTGATATCATTAAATATATATTGCATAGACCAATTTTAAGTGGTAGAATTGGTAAATGGGCTTATGCTCTCATTGAATATGATTTGGCTTGTGAACCTTTGAAATCTATAAAAGGCCAAATTGTTGCTGATTTTATTGTTGAGCATAGCATTAATGATAATGATTTAGATATCGGTTATATTACTTTTACTCCATGGAAATTGCATTTTGATGGATCGGTTTGTAAGAGCGGTTGTGGTATTGGTGTTGTTTTTATATCACCAAGTGGTGCTGAATTTGAAGCTCTTAACCGATTAGAAAATGATTGTACAAATAATCAAGCCGAATATGAAGCNAGTTGATTCGACTTGATGCGGCCGAATCAGAACCTTAGGCGGTTGCATCTCAAGGGTGTTGACAGGGAAAGGCTCTTTATCCACCTGCATCTCATGTAGTGTCAAACGTCCTTCATTCAAGGCCGATTGCACCTGTCGATGGAAAACATTGCAATCATTAGTAGCATGCGAAAAAGAATTATGTAATTTGTAATATGCCCGTCTTTTGAGTTCTTCAAGTGGAGGAATAGTATGAGACATCTTAATGTTTCCATTCTTCAATAATTCATCAAAAATACGATCACACTTGGAAATATCAAAAGTAAATCACTTCTTCTTTCTGATTCTTTTGAATTGGCTTAAGAGATGGACAAGTGTACGATTTATTCTTAGAAGGCCATACAAGTTCAGCAACATACACATCTTCCTCATCGTCCGAACTACTAGAATCATAAGTAACAACATGAACATTGGAACGATGAGTCTTATATGTATCCTTACTATTTTAATTCGGTTTTCAGCAACTAAAGCTCTTATTTGCACTTGATTAACCGAAAAATGTTCAAAGCCTTCTATCTTTTCTTTAAGAGAAGATCTCAAACCATTAAAAGCAACATCAGCAAGATCTCTTTCAGAAAGTGACAAATTAAAACATCGGTTTCTAGTTTCTTTGAATCATTTAAAATAATCAACAACAGATTCATCTCTTTGTTGTTTAACCGATGTTAAATCTGTTAATTTCAACTGAACACTCCCACTATAAAAATGATCATGAAACTTTTGCTCTAATTGATTCCATGAATTAATTGAGCCGGGAGTTAATGAAGAAAACCAAGAGAAAGCCGTTCCAGTCAAAGATAAAGAAAATAAACGAACTTTCAAAGCATCATTAGAACTAGCTTCTCCTAGTTGAGCAATATATTGGCTAACATGTTCCCAAGTGGTTTTATTATCATCACCGTTGAATTTTACAAAATCAGGAACACGCCAATTATTGGGGTAAGCTACAGCATCAAAATTAGCAGAATATTGTTTCTGATATAATCTAGAATTACCCATATCAATGCCAAGCTTATCCTGCATCATACTAGCTAGCTCATCCTTCATCTTATAAAATTCAGCATATAAATTTGAACGAGCTAGATCAGATTGCGCTGTGGCTGTACTTTGAACTTGAGCAACATGAGGCATGTGAGTAGGACTTTGCCGCAAATATTGGTCATATACATCATTAGGAATCCCACTAGAATTAATAGGTTGATTAGGTATAGGGGGTGATGTATAAGCACGTGTTGCAATATAAGCAGATCCATTAACCACCTCTGTATTTCGGTTAGGGACCACCGAAATAGGGGGTGTATAGTGCGGTACAATCTGCTGTCCAGCCTGAGCAGAAGAACCGGTTCCACCGGTTTCTGGAACCGGTAAAACCGGTTTCGCCGAGGCTGGCGAAACTTGTGTTGGCGGCGGTACCTGTCCTGGATAAAAATTAGCCGGCATACCATACAAAGGGTTTTCAGGTGCTTTTCCTGGTGTAGCCGACACGCTAGCATGCATATCCTCATGTTGCATAGGTGGTAAATTTTGTGTATAAACAGAAGATTCTACCAATTTACCAATCTTATCCAATCTACCAGCAAGTGAGCATACTAATTCTTCAGTATGTGAAAATGCAGCACTAAGCTCTTCATTAGATTTAGGAACAGAAGTTTCGGGTGGGTGTATTGTTACCGGAGGGATTTCTTCCACCTTCTGATCCTTCATCATGAACGCCGGCATCATGAAATCTTGAGTTCTTGTCACCTTGCCGTGGCGATCCTTCTTGAGCCCCATCAAGAATTGAGTCTTGAAGAATTGCTGGGCCGCTTCAAACTTCATGCGTTCCTCCTCGCTGATCTCCTCAATGGAGGGAACAACGATGTTGTCCTTGTCAAGATCTGAGATAGATCCCATCTGGCTAGGGTTTGAATAATCGGTTATTAAAACCAAGATTTCCAAATTCCCCAGCGGAGTCGCCAAAAATGTGTTGACGCCTGATCTGGTCAACACACCGAGATTGCGCTAAAACGCGCGAGATCCGCAACGGATCGATCAACTGCAGCAGGCCCAGGCGAAACCGGTGAAACCGGTTTGAGAATCCGGTGAAACCGGTTCCTCGGGATCAGCTGCATAGACCTAAGATCGCCGGCCCGGGAGGGACCCTGTCAGGGCAGGCGCGCCTAGGGTTTCTCTGAGATCGGCAGGCCACTCAGAGCGCCGTAAAACGCCGTAGAGACGAAGAACGAACAGAATTAGGGTTGAAAAAGCTAGGGTTTAAAGAATGACAAAAAGTAAAGGTAATAAGTGTTTTGATTGATTGGATAACCTTCAATCGGCCGTGACCCTTTATATTTATAGGGTGGGGAGGTCGTACCCCGCAAGGAAAGTCCTATTACAACTCGGATCTATAAAAAGAGTCCAATCCTACTAGGACTCGGGGAAAACCGGTTCCACCGGTTCCCAAACCGGTTCCACCGGTTTGGCTTCAGACGGGTAACAGTGGACCAAACCGGTTCCACCGGTTTGAGAATCCGGTTCCACCGGTTCTTCCTGCCTTGCTGTCCTTGTGCCAATTTTGATCGCCAACAAATAACTTACAAATTAATTCAAGACTCCCATGAACAAACGTTGAGAAATATATGTTTCCATGTCGAACACATATATGCATATCGGAGGAGCAGAAATCAGAGAAGTGATCGACCTTCGCATCCGTAGGAGATGTAAGGGTTGCCCACGAAGCCGGTATTGCAGTGGCACGTATAGCCTCCATTCTCTTGACGGCAGCCGCTGTACTCACTCTTGCAAAGCCGGGCAGTTATGTCCATAGGGCATTGCCCAGACTTGCTGGTAGGCTGTGGGAAACCATACTTAACCGCCCACTGCAGTACAAGGGGAGATGACATGAAACCCGGTATCGGCACATCACTCCTGTTTAAGATAATTTGCCACTGATCATTCAACCCCTCCTCTGAGATGAACGTGAATGCGATCTTCGACTCGGAAGCATTTGGTTTGATATCTTTGAGCTCCAGTGTTGGCGATCAAAATTGGCACAAGGACAGCAAGGCAGGAAGAACCGGTGGAACCGGATTCTCAAACCGGTGGAACCGGTTTGTTCACTATTGCTCGTCTGACAGAGCAAACCGGTGGAACCGGTTTTCCCCGAGTCCTAGTAGGTTTGGACTCTTTTTGTAGATCCGAGTTGTAATAGGACTTTTCTTGCGGGGTACGACCTCCCCACCCTATAAATATGAAGGGTCACGGCCGATTGAGGGTTATCCAATCGATCAAAATTTATTATCTTTACTTTTTTGTCATCTCCAAACCCTAGCTTTTCCAACCCTAATTCTGTTCGTTCTTCGTCTCTACGGCGTTTGACGACTCTCTGAGTGGCCTGCCAATCTCAGAGAAACCCTAGGCGCACCTGCCCTGACGGGGTCTCTCCCGGGCCTGCGATCTTAGGTCTACGCAGCAGCTCCCGTAGAACCGGTTTCACCAGTTTCGCCTGGGCCTGCTGCAGTTGCTCGATCCGTTGCGGATCCGCGTTCTAACGCAAAATCAGTGTGTTGACCGCGAAAGGCGTCAACATCCAGTGTCTTGGGCTTGCTGCCCACAGAGATGGGTGCTTGGCAGCAACCATTGCCGATGACAGAGCAGTACCCACCGCCATGGGTAGGCATTGTGACCGGCAGCCCAGCGCCATGACCGCCGGAGCTGCAGGTGGAGACGCATCTGCTGATAATTCTGTCGTCACCGGTGCCGTTGCTCCTGCCGCTTCCATACTCCCCAAACAGGGTGGCCTGCAGGTCGCACCCATAGAGGATGATCTCGTTCCCGGTTGACAACATATAGGACTCGCCCATGTTGAGAGCGTCAACTGGCACCTTGTTGTGGTCATGAAGGAAAGCGTGGAAGGAGGTGCTGGTGTGATGGATGACGCGCACCGTCGAGTCGGGCAAGCTGATCTCGACTACCTCAAGGGTGCCGTCGCCATTGAGGAACAGCCTCGGGGGGTCGTGCCTCGTGTCGCACGTGAGATTGAGCCCTGGCCAATAGCAATTGGAGGACCCAAAGCCAAAGGGGTAGGGCACGCTCACGTCGCCGCAGGTGGTTCTACAGTTATGCTGCATTTGTGCTACTGCAATCTATCTATTACCTTAGTATTTGGCCAACAAACGAAGCCTCCACGTTCGCTCTCAAGGCCTAGAAATTCTCACGTTAATCAGAGAAAATAACAAAAAATAAAATTACCCACCACTGCCATTACAATAAAAAATAACCCAAAATACCCTTATATGCTTTATGTATTGTTCACTAATGCCATTATTTAAAAATTATGCACACCGTTGGATTGTCGAGAGAATCTACACCAATGTAGTTTGGATCACCGTTGATTTGTTGAGCAAATCTGAAAGTCTCCAGACAACTTGCGTGAAGAAAATAGGAGATATAGGGTAGCTAGGAGATAGAGATATATTCCACCACAACAGCATATAGGGTAGCTAGGAGATAGAGATATATTCAACGTTGATTACTTTGTAGTATCAGAGATAGATTACTTAATTCAAACGTAGACGTGCCTTCCTATGAATCCACAACAGCACAGAGGTTTCTTCATAAAGCACGTCAATAGCTCGGCACAGACGCCTACATAAAAACAACCACGCTCGCTTATCAATTTTCAAGATCATCAACGCTAACCTCGCCGTCGCCGGCCGCAAAATCTTCCACACCATCCACTGTCAGGTACGTGACAGTTCTCTATTTTTTTTTACTATATGTTTCGCAAATTCAATGCATGCTTCGATCTGGTATGAGATAGCACGCCAGTGCTAATCTTAAAGTAGCCAAGGTCTATCGAATCTTCCAATCACAGGTTGATTAATCTCGCCGGCGTCTTGCAGTCATTGATTGATTAATCTCGCCACGTCTTCCATCTTCACAATGATTGATTAGCTTCTTGCTGTTGCAGATTGATTTATATAGACATATATCTGGGTAAAGCCAATTGTAAGGATCAGGCTTGAAGACTCAGATTCAAGTTTGCAATCACTCTTGAAGACTCAAAGATAAGTTTTCATATCAATTCGGTGAGCTATTATCACACTTCCATGCCAACTTCTTTTATGAGTCATGTTAGCAATATTTATATGCGACTAATATATATGGTTTTTTAAACTAGGGTATTTACGATATGGCATACAAAAAATTGAGTGAGTTGACAACTAAGGGACAAACATGGAGCATTAAAGTGAAAGTGATAAGAATTTGGGATTCGAGTGAGTTGACAGCACAGTGATTACGAATGGATTTATGCGAAAGCAAGCAGGAACAAAAACGGCTTCATTCAACAACCGCGCAAACAGCCTAACACTCAAAGGTCAAGCACGCCTCTCAGCTGTAAACATGGGAACAGGAATTTGGCACCTGGAAGCAGACATCATCGATGACCACAAGCGAGGCGACGGCGAGCCACGACTCCCAGCCGGAGGGCTGCTTCCTGCCCCGCGAGGCGGCGAAGGCGACGACAATCGCGCTGGCCGGGAGCAGGCGCAGCGCGGCGAAAAGGGCCCCATCCAAGGGATGACACCGACGGGGAGGACTCGCGGTGCGCGCGCAAGCCGCGGAGGCTGCTGCGGGTGGAGGAGAGGGGTGGCAAGCGGGGAGGGGAAGGTAGCGGGAGGAGGACCAGGAGGCGACCGGACGAGGGCTACGCAGCGGTGGGCATGGTGGATTGGTGGCCGGAGGCGGACGCCTTGGGAGGAGCAGGGAGAGGTGAAGCTAAAAATTTCCAAAAGTTAAATGCGAGAAACATTTTCTATTTTACAAAAAATAACACTCAGGCCTGTTTAAATTCGGTGAAAAACTTTACGAGATTTACTGTACTAAATTTAAACCAAAGATTAGGATAACTAAACATGATCTAAATATAAAACTAATTATATTGATGGACAGGAAATCGGGACACAAACTATTAAGCCTGATTAATCCGTCATTAGAGATTGTTTACTGTAGCACGATATTGTCTAATCATGGCCTAATTAGGATTAATAGATTCGTCTCACAATTTCACCCGGGGGCTACGAAATAGGTTTTGTCCGTTATCCACATTTAATACTCTTAATTAATATCCAAACATTCGAATTTACTGTAGCGATGAAAAAAGTTGGCAAACTAAACAGAATGGTTCGATATACTGAACATGCTCAAACACGGATTGACCAGTCACCAGACAAATAAAAAAAATCAAACCGCCAAAAATTTACATACACAATATTAAAATATTAAGTAATGATTAGTGAAATCTTAAAAATAATAACATCTAGCAGTATGTAAAAAATAAGAACATCTAGCCGCGCAAATGCGCGGGTGGCCTTCCTAGTTGTACATATAATAAAATTACTACTGCATCAAGATTTGATGGAGCTATGCATGCAAGAACCAAGGATGGGCTGTAGTGGAGTTAATCTTGATGCAGCCACCTTTGACGCCGGAGTTCCCGTAAGTTCCATGTGGGCACCGGCAATCCATTGACCCGACCGTGTTGATACATTCGCCAAAGCAGTGATTCTCCTCTTCTTGGAGCTTGCACTCGTCGATATCTGCAGCAAATGAACCGCACGGATTAGCACCACTGCTACTAAACAAATAATCAACCCAGAATTTACCTCTGAACATGCTTGTACTATACATTACCCATCACTGTCATTATTTAAAATAAATCCAAGTGCTGGCTGAAAAAGACAATGCAATCCAAATGAATAATAAGTTTGTTGCAGCATAAATAGAAACATAGTTCGGGGTTGCAGCCCGTTTAATATAAAATAGAACATTGACAAGATAAATAAAAACACAGTTCAATACAACAAATGTAACAAAAAACAAAATATATAAAAACATGGATTTAGGGCATGTTTGGATACTATACAGATTCTTGAAAAAAACAGCTAAACATTTTTATTCCATCTAAACAGCCTAGATTTTTATGCAGATTATAGGATTCAACCACTCAGATTAACTATAATCACATTATCTCCTAGCTATTTTGTGATTATAGACACAACTAATAACCCTCCAACCACCTTATAAATCAAGAGCTATTTGCAATTTGTTATCCACATTATTATAATCTATAGCTACTACCAATATTCTTATAATATGTATTCTATATATATATATATATATATAAGTGGGTCCATATTTTATCTTGCTGTTTAAAACTGGAGTTTGTTAGTTGTTTTCTCTTCTCCCATATATGATAGAATTACTAGCCTGCTAGGTGGTCGATGGACTACACATATAGAATCCAACTAGCTAGCTTGAGCAAATGAGCAGAGGAGGTAGCTACTGACCTTGGCAACCACCGGCGATGTAGTAAGGGTTGCCCTCGAAACCACCTAAGCATTGGCACGAGAAGCCTTCTTGCTGGGCCACACAAACGCTATGCTCGCTCTTGCAGAGCCTGAGGGCTATAGCACGGTCGCACTCGTCGCTATGAGGCAGGCCCTTCTGGATGTTCCCCCACCCGAGGACAATGGGGACCTCCTCGATCCTCTTGGCGTCCGGCAGCCCAATTCTCGGCGACCCACCCCTCCTCCGCGACGAACACCTTCAGCGGCGCGCTCGTCTGCTCCATGGTGTGATTCCCGGCGTATAGCCACTTGGCCTGCACTCCACTGGGCGCGCTGGTGCTAGCCAGCGGCGCCCGGCAGCAACCCGAGGTGCCAGTGTAGTGCTGGCTCCTCCCCGTCGCCCCGGTCACCTCTTCAGTGATGAAACCCGTGCCGTCGTCGCGCACGGTGCAGAAGCTGGCGCAGCCAGCGACGATGGTCGGGGTTTTCCGCCGCCCGACGACGTCGGCGAGGAGCGTCGCCTGCACGTTGCACCCGGAGACGACGATGCTCTTGCCTGCATGTATTATTGGCAGCTGCGATTTAACTTAGATTAGTTGATGTGATGGTCACGAGAAGCGCACTTTGACTAAAAAATCCGATGCCCAACAGGTCTGATTAGATGGTTCATTGGCTGGGCATGGCGCGTGCAGTGATTCCTTCCGAGATAGAAAAAAAAGGGAAATGCTATATCTAATCAGACGTCCGAGCTTTTATTTTCAGCTGGCCGCACCA
The DNA here is from genome assembly GCA_004135705.1 of Alloteropsis semialata. NCBI lineage: Eukaryota > Viridiplantae > Streptophyta > Magnoliopsida > Poales > Poaceae > Alloteropsis > Alloteropsis semialata. The sequence goes on from CM014277.1 coordinate 15,128,956, forward strand.
ATACTCAGCCATCCAACAAGCGCAGAAAGAATTATTATGTACCGTGGAGCTCAGGTGTGAGTTTGTATATCTTGTATGTTGCAGAGTACTGCATCTTTAACTCTGTCTCTGGGAAACCATACCGTCTCTTATTAGACAGACTAGTCCATAAACCCGTGCTTCGGCACGGGCTAATATTTTAAAAAGTAATTATTTTTAAAAATTATTTATAATTAAACTCCTACCTAATAAATAAAATTGTTTACATATTACTCTTTCATTTCTTTCAATACTTCAACATAATAATCATATAGATGTGTACTTATCTTTTTTTAATTTGTGATTGATTTTTAATTAGTGATTACGCTATACACTTTTTCAACCATATTCACACTTTTTTTATTTTCTATCGCATCTCCATATATTATATTTAGCATAAAAATCAATATTTTTCATCACTTTCTCACATATACATGTATAAATGTTCCACAAGGTGACACTTATCATGCATGTATACTTAACTTATTATTTCTATATTAACAATGATAAATAGGTAATTTAGAATCATATATTAGTTTACTTTTAGACTTTTCGGTAGGATGGACATGAAGATAATTAGATTAAGATTTATGTGTTTAGTTTAGATTATCTTTAATAAAGACATACATGGCTAACTTAGATACAAATTTTGAATGTCATTTTAAGTTATCCTTTATAATGACATGTAGAGTAAATTAGATAAATATTATGGGGTTAATTTAAATTATTTCTCATAATGTCATAGCTCGATAATTTAGATATAGTTTGAGTTTATTTTATAATATTTTATAATGATAGTGGTGGGCAACTTTTTAAAAATTATAATAGACCAATGGCTATGATTATTAGAGTTTACATGGTTGATGTTTCTGATTTTTGTGAGAATTTCTAGGATTTGTCTTTTTTTTCTAGTGTATCTTGTAAGAACTAATGCAGAGTTTTCAATTAAAAAGTTAAGGCTACATTGCTACCAGACTATTGCCTTGAGCTATCTCTCATTTGTTAAATATTTGAACACAATACCTATATAGATATATACTTATTATTTTCATCCTATTGTGATAAATTTGTGGGTAATTACTCTATAATGTTTTCATACACATTTATAATCTTTAAATTTTGACTTTGCATCACATGTATGCGCTCGAATTTATTTAATAAACCCTAAGTTTGAACTATAATTTTAACACAGAAATCTATATTCTCATCACTTTCCCTATATCTTTATAAATGACAACACACATCATGCGTATATGACTTAATCACTATATCATAAACCAATAAAGTATGAAATACACGATTTAGAATCTTATATTGGTTACTTTAAGTTATTTTTTAAGTATTCATAATGGATAATTTACTTGTAAATTTAGGAGGTTATTTTAAATATTATTTATAGTGACATAAGTGGGTAATTTTGATGAAAATTAGGGGATTATTTTTTTATTTTATATAATGGTAGAGGTGGGTAATTTAGATATAGATTTAAGGGGTTACTTTAAGCTATTTTCGTAATGGCATAGATGGGTAATTTTTTTAAAAAAACATAATAGATCTAATGGCTATGATGATTTGAGTGTTCCAATTGATGGCTAGATGTTTTGCTTTTTTATAAGAATTTCTAGGATTTCTGTCTTTTTCTAGAGTGTCCACCTAGGATCCTAGGTGGCTTCACTTGGAGGCTTCAAAAGGAGCCTCCAATTAGTAATAGTAAGATTAGTTGGTTGCCTTTGTGCATTATTTTTCTTTTTAAGGATTCGCATGATGTCTGTGGTTAGCTTTCCGAAAAGCGGGGAGTTTAGTTTACAGCTTTACGTGCTTATGAGTGGATTCTTTAGTTAAGTCAATAAATCAATGATATGTAAACATATTCTCACGGGCTTATTATGACACTGCTTTATATATGGTTAGATTTTTTCCGATAAAGGAATCTTTATTGATTTTTAAGTCATTATATCGAGATGATACAAAGGCTTAAAAACTCTCCCAACCTCTGCACAATGAGATACACATAGCCTAAAAAAAGAAAAAACCCAACAACTCAATGGCAATCAATCTGTAGGCTAGACCGCCACACATATATGCCTAGTGTCCGGAGCGAGATCTTGATGACCCGGAGGGTGCCGTCGCCGAGGAGCAGCCACGGGGGGTCTTGCCCTGTGTCGCAGGTGAGGTTGAGCCCCGGCCAGTAATAGACAGGGCTCAAGCCGAAAGGGTAGGGCACGCTCACGTCGCCGCAGGTGGTGCTGCAGCCGGGCAGCGCAGTCGTCTGTGCAGGTGGCTGTGCGGTGGCGGCTACCGCCATCAGCATCAGCGCCGCCGCCACCGGTAACAGCACAGCTGCGGTGGTTGCTGCCATCGTCGATGATGCTTATGAGCTGAGTGCTATGGCTATAGCTAGCTATTAGCGATTCGATCTGGTTGCTGCCGCCGTCATTATGCTATAGTTTTTGCCCTGTGCGAGCACATTGGGAGGACATATATGGATTATTCACTAGCTGTGTGTTCTGATGACACATCTCACCACCAACCATGGGCATGTATGCATTTTTGCCAGCTACGCTTTAACTTAGATTATTAGTTGATTTGATGGTCACGAGAAGCGCACTTTGACTAAGGGCTCTGCGCGTCAACTAGCTTAATTATGTGCATGCTTGACAGTGGTTTATTGGCTAGGCATGGCATATTGGCGTGCAGTGATTCCTTCCGGGATAGAAACAACAAAGGGAAATGCTATACGTATCAAACGTCCTGAGATTTCATTTTCAGCTGGCCGCACTAGTACTCAGCCGTCCATCTCAGATCCAGCATTGTTGTTTGCACGTTGCTTCTCCCCAAACAGTCTGCAGCGCTTGCCCTTCCTCACACCATCCTCCCGACGTCTTGGAGGCGTCGCTCCTCTGCCAGGCTAGGTATATCTACTACCACGGCAAGCTAAGCACTCTGTTTAATTTTCTACTCTTTCTGTTTCAAATTGTAAGTCATTTTCAATGTCAAAACATCTCAAGTTTGACAAACACCTTTTCGTCATAGGAAGATTTGGAAGATAAAAATTCCTCTAAAAATTAAAATCTTCCTCTGGTTTTTACAGAGGGCGGTCGTCTTGACCAAAGACAACCTCGCTAAGAAAAATTGGAAAGGGAGTCAGAAGTGCATATGTTGTAATGGGAATGAAACTATCCAACACTTATTCCTAGACTGTCCCCTTACCAAAATGATCTGGAGGATTATTTTTTTCGCTACTAGTCTAACTCAACCTAGATCAATCAGCCATATGTTCGGGAATTGGCTAATTAATCAAAATAAAAGGATTAGAAATTTGATTTGGGTGGGGGTGGCTGCCATTTGCTGGGCTATCTGGAGATGCCGTAATGATGTTATTTTTAATCAAATGAAATCTAACTCTATTATGCAGGTCATTTTCAGAGGAGCGTATTGGTTACGCTCTTGGGCCCAGCTGCAGCGTGACGAGACAGCCAAGGACGCGCTCTCAACGATGAGCAAGAAATTAGAAATTATTGCTTTAGAGATATCCAATAAAGGATGGAAACATTTATATTGTTTGAACTAGCGTCCTGGTCGATCTATTAGACTATGGCTTTCTCTTTTACTTCCACAAAGTTTTGTAATAATTGGCTGTGTACATCCTTGGATGTAGAGGCCGGATATTGTTTATCCATTATCTAAAAAAAATCTCAAGTTTGACCAAACTTATATAAAAATCACTAATACTAGATTCTTCATTAAATGAAATACAGCCACCAATAGTTGTTGTAGTGTATTGGCACATTTGGGAAGCCTGGAATGAAGTATGCAATTCTGATGATAAAGCTTCCCAACAACAACAGTTAAGTTCTTTCTTATGTGGAGATGATTGCTACGCATTGTCTGAAATTAAGTCAGCCACCTAGGTGTACGGTCCCAAAGCATGTCAAGAAATGGCTCCACCGCTGCCTGATTTGATATGCATTAATGTTGATGTAGTGATCTTTTCCTCGTCTTCGAGTTCGGCCATTGGTTTTGTGTTTTGGAATCATATGGGTACTTGTTTATTGCCATAACTCTTTCAATAGCATCACTTCACCAAATGTCGCAGAGGCCCTTGCTATACGTTGTGCTATTGTTCTTGCATTTGGAAAAGGTTTTTGCAGTGTAATCTTGCAATTTGATTGCTTGACCTTGATTCTGAAGATAAATGCATCTACTACAGATAGCACCACAATGGGCTCCATAGTAGCTGATATTAAATCACTGGCATTTAATTTCACTTG